>OW121857.1:92104424-93304424 GCA_933228895.1 Platycnemis pennipes | reverse complement strand
GATTAAAGTCTGTACTGCAATTTCAGTGCCCTTGAATCTCGCTCGATCTCGCTCGAAATTCAACATTTTTTCAAATTCTCGCTCGATCTCGCTCGACTTAAAAAAATCCCTGCTCGCACAGCCCTACTAATTTTTCACTTGGAATTGGCCATCTTATTATATCCACAATATTAAAAGTACAAGCACAGCACCTTATCTACTTCATTCATGATTAAACTCCCACTCGAAATTAAAATGCCGTATTCGAAATGGACTGTACTGTGACATTTACAGCTGTTTTTGAGGAATGCACGGCGGCACGCCGCACAGCGGTGCAGGATCCCTAATAGTTGGTATTTTGGATTAAAAAATGTTCAATTTATATGAAATTTGGTCTATATAGGTTTGTGAGGTTGCTGAATATGAATTTAGATTCAAAACTTTTGTAAACTAATTTTTCTCAAAAAGTTTTGCAATTTTTTACTTAAATTAACTCTTATTTAAAACAACACTATTAATGTGAACAAATATACGTTTTCTCAGTCGCTGAATGCTAATTTGATCTTCATATTTTCACTTATTTTTTCACAAAAGTATTTGCAATATTTTTATTACTTGGATTTACACAAACTCAAAATTCTCATTTCATTCAAAATTATAGCACAATGGTTTTCGCGATCTCTGAACACCAATTCTATGTTAATATTTTCACAAATTAATTATTTTGCAAAAATATAAAAGGGAATTTTCAAAAAAAATTTCTTTATTTTTGAACAAAAAATTATGTAAAAATAATTTTGCAAATTATTTTTGCAATATTTTAATAAACAGTTAAATAGCACTCTCCTTCAGTTACTAAACCCATTTTTCAGAACAAGAATCGGGGAAATACATGTTATATTAGAGAGAATTGAAGGTGAAGCTGTGTCTGCTCCTTTTCACATGATGCACAATTGTTACCAGTGCAACATTTTATCTTATCTACTAGAGGAGTAGCAACAGCGATATGTCCTTACTTAAGATGGTTTTGAATTTGTCAATCGGTGCATCCAACGTATATGCACAAAAACCCTACATAGAAAGTTTTTCTAGACTCATAAATACCAAGTATTAGGGATCCTGCACCACTGTGCGCCGTACACGGCTGTCGGGTAGGCGCCATTCCGTGTGAAAGGAGCCTTTGAATGAAATGATGTCCTTCGCCAGTCCAACCAAAGGCACCTCTTGAGCACACACCAACTCGAAGACTGACGAACCAACTCAACTCGAGCTGGCGAATGCCGAGTTTTCCAGTAAAAACGAACGATTTTGTTGCAAACTCGCGCATGCCAACAGATGAACTAGACTTTCCGGCGGCTTTCGAGCTAGCGAGCTCGCCATCAGATGAATAGCAAAGACATTCCACCGCACTAGCCGGCAAATGGCGAGTTCTCCAGTAGTATATCATCCAGGAGCTAACGACATATTCGTCGGCGGCGGCATGTATGGCGTCGTTGGCAACAACGTAATATGATCAGTGAAAGTTTCTCGGGTCTTCCACCGGGACAAAGGCTCCATCTCTGCCTACGTTTCGGAAAACGACTGGTTTTCCATCTTCAGGGCTCTGAGCCATGGACATGTTCACAGCCCTGAAGATGGAAAACTAATCGTTTTCGGAAACGTCGGCAGAGATGGAGCCTTTGACCCGGTGGAAGACCCGAGAAACCTTCACTCATCTGATCCACCGGGAAAACACCAAAACCTAATATAATGTTTTCTCTGTTCTTTCACGAAGACGTTATGCTTGCGTATAAAAGCAACACCATTTAATGGGAAATGCTAATAACAAAATGGCAAACGGTAAGCTTTACTGAATGAATGAGAAGGAAAACATACAAATTCCACAGTAAAGTTAATTCATCCCACCCGATTATGATGATGCGCAGCATAGAAACTTAGGACGCGATGGTTTAAATATAATATTTCTAGTGGAATTTAATCGAGTTACACCCTCAGAGGCATGGCAAAATGCAAAATGTCACAATCGTACTAGGGTACGATCTATGGATCGCCTGAATCTTTGGGAGCGTTGTAATAACCACAGTCAAGGTCATTATTTCGAAATAGCATTCATGGGCTGGAGGGAAGTATACGATCTTCAACCTGCAACCGACCAAGCCGATTTGTCACGCGGCGGCATGCAGGAAACGGTGCCCATGTCTAGTGCAATTGAACGACGAAAGTCACGAACTCACAAATACTGACCAGAGGTTTAAAATAACACCTCTTTGATAATTACAAATAAAGAAAAAGGGAAACATTATCTCATTTCGTAATGCTATGTCTGCCATTCCAATTTTTATCTTGACGATTTGCAAGCAACCATTTTTCCCGATTTTTGATTATTTTTCAGCGAATTCCCGACCTTTTCCAGATTTTTTCCCGACGTTAATAAATTCCCGACTTTTTCCCGGATTCCCGACTTTTCCCGACTAGTAGACACCCTGACCTCAGATAAGCTTTTACTAAACTTTATTTGAAAAAAAAAAGGGTTTTCGTGAATTAAAATCTGATGACCAAGAATTGTGTGCTTGGTATTCTGTTACCACTCTTCATATTAAACAGGGTTTATAGGGGTTTTCATTTTCATTTTCCCTGACTTTTCCAGGATTTCCAGACCATTATTAGTGATTTTCCCTGACTTTTGAGCGCCTGAAAACTCCAAGATTTCGGTCATTTATAGAGATAAAAGATGTAGTGAGGAAGCAGAGAAGTCTAAACTTATGAAAAATTGTAGGTTTATTTTCATATTAATCATATGAACTTCCAGTAATAAGAGATCAACAACTTTAAGTCCACAAAATAAAAATTATTACTTACATTGATATGCCTTCAGAAAGGGTTTTAATTGCAGAAAAATATACGCAAAGAGGGCTAACCTGGCTTTTCCTTCAAACCTGATGTCATGTTAAAGTAGCTCTTTGAATCAATCTTGATTTTTTCTTCCTCACATCCTTCTACAAATTTGGCTAAGTGAAATCAAATTTGACTGAGAATAACTTTTTTGTCACCAGAGGGACAAAGCGAAGCATTCCTGGCAAAATCGCTAGCGAATGAAAATGAGATGCGCACACATTTCGCCAATCTTTTCACCAAATTGTGCAGGCTATAGCCAGATAGAACCAGAATAGGGCTGCCTCCACAGCGAAGCCAGCCTGAGGCCAGTCGTCCCCGCCTTCACCCCGCCCTCTGTTCCTATGCGCAGTTTTTGATCTCTTGGCATTTTCAGGTGATAAATTGCAAAATTTGAACGATTTGCGATTTTTCCCGGACCACACGTTAAATTCCCTGACTTTTCCAGGTTTTCCAGGATTTCCAGGTTCCTATATACCCTGTTAAATTGAAATTTCAACAAAAAAAGCCAATAATTTTCTTGACAATTATGACACAATTTTTATTCATTTCAAAATTTATAAAAGCCGTAATTAAATTTGTAAAACCCTACTATGACACTGGTGACTTATTGAAAATTGAGTGGGACCATTGCAGCTGAAAGGTTGTTGGCATGAAGAGTATAGAGAAGTAGAGAAATAATAATTACCAGTATCATCTAACTGCATTAAAATTGGTTTTCTCTTTTGGGAGAGAGTTTCTCAAACTCAGGGATTTTGACACATTACGCTGAAAATAGATCCTTTTAATAATTCCAACTTTAATCTTTTCCACAAAATTTTGATTTATCATGTCATCAGGTTTTGGTTAATTCGAAACTGGACAGAACTTGAAGGTGTATCAATAATTTCGGCTCACTTATTAATGCATATAAACATTTATGTATTCAAAAGTACATATGTAATTGGTGGTTCATCTATATTATTATATACAGTAAAACTCCTTAATTACACTTTTCAGGGTCCACTGGAAAAGTGTTAATCATGGGAAAATGCAAATAAAGGGAAAACAAGAATTTTCAGTTTTTCAGCTCACTAAATGTTCTATAGAGTAAAGATAAAAATAAGAAACACTGCAAAACTGAAGAAGTGCAAATTACACAATTAATATTTTTTTAACTATATAGGTCTCCTGATATATTTTTGAATGTTATATTTCTACAAATATATTTTCCACTGATCAGTAAATGAATCATTTTGAAATCCTTGAGTCCCAAACTATTGGTCATGTGTAATGATTTTCCTATTATGATGACACCATTCACAGCAGTCTTTGACAAACTAGAACTTTAAAACCACCCTCTTAGTGTTGCTTCATTCAAAGAATTCTTGGTGTTTTCTGATTTTTGACATATGTCTGCACTGACTGACATGTTTCAGAATCACATCGTCCATTTTCAAAGTGGTATCCATTCTAGAGACCGGTTATCAAAGGCATTGTGCCATATCTTTGCGAGTTGCATCATCAAAATCCACTTGTTCCACAATTTTTAATCAAGCCCAAATTGAGTATATTCTACTTCACTTTGACTTTCCATTACCAAGGAGGATAAAATTTACATCCCGCAGTAATTAGGGAAAACATTAATAACACATTTAAATCTTAGCTCCCTCACCAGGCAACTAATGCAAGCAGTTATCCAACTTCAAAAATTTCTGACGAAAAAAATTTTTGATTAAGTGTTTTGACAGAAAAAAAATCAATAAGTTTCTTTTATAGTAGCCCAAAATATTAAAATAGTGGAACAAAATAGCCTTGAGGCATTCCAAATGATCCCAGTTCTCGGCTACCAGTTCATGTCTAGTATTTCTGCTATTTCATCATAGTGGGTAAAAAGTCATTTCCATTCTTTATTGTATCAACTTCGATACCTACAATATATAAATACTCCCAAGGTGTTCTTAAATAGTATGAATTGCATCCTAATGGTATTATTTCTGAGAATGAATTCCATAAATCTTTCCCAGGTAAAGAGATTACAAATGTATTTCATCTTTCCTTCACCAGTGGCACTGAGTGCTGCCCCTATGCATTGAAACTCTTCCATTAAATGGAGTGAATTACTGGTCTCTCTCACCTTTTTTAAATGTGTGATTGTGAAACGAGGTGAAAAAGTGTTTTACATAAACTGTTACACATAGCTAAATGTCTTGAAAAGTGACATTTAAAAAAATCTATTGCATTGTGATACAAATAATGGGAAAATGGACAACAGCATGGTGTAAATATGGAATTTTAAATACCTTAGAGAAATGGGAAATTTGATGTTAAGCGATAAAAATGTTGTTAATTGTGGAAAAGCATAAATGATAATAACATAAATATAGGGTTTTAATGTATCAGAAATTTTTTAACCAAATTAAATTTTTTAATTGATTGAGTGGTAACTTTGTTCTTCAACAGGCAACAAATAAATAAGCTAACTTTAAACATGGGTATTAATTGCAATGCTAGTATCCGGGGTATTCTACTATTTGAGTTATGATTAATATTTGAATTTGAGAAATCTGCTATTCATCCCATCTGTAATTAAAATGCATATTTTTGCAGTTTTAAATGGAGGAAGTGTCCCATCTTTTAAAAATACTTATCTAGAAAGTTTGGTTCAGGTATAATGAAAATGATGGTGGGCTATGATGAAGGAACTTCCAACCTTCTATCTTAAAATAGCTTGTTCAAGAAAATTAGCTGATTTTTAATAGCTCAAAGTAAGTTTGCTTTGTTCATAACTCAAGCATAAGGAGTTTTCTACACTTTGGGTCACAAATATTCTCCTCCATATATTTTTCTTTTTTGATGAGACCGAACGTATGCTCCCACTTCATTACACTACACTAACACACACTGCAATTCGCAACATCTGCGACACGACTTCCCAGTTCAGGGAACTCAGTAATGGAGACTCACCATCCTTGGGCCCCCTTGAAGACACGTCCCACATGACCAGGTCATGGAGCACTGCCAACTTGGGCTCGCCACAGAGCCTTGGCTGTGGGATCATTCGGAGGAGAGCCAGCAGCTTCTCCGAGGACGGCACGCTGTCCAGGACGAACAATGAGTCCAGGATATCCCAGAGCTTTGAAGATGGCAACCCCTCGGGGCTGAGCACAGCCAACATCCTGTCGTGGTGGTCGACCACTTCGGGGTACTCCAGCACCACCTGGAGGAGGTGCTTGAAGCTGGTGGCATGTGGCATGAGGGGGGGCAGGACAGACGAGGGCCCTGGGGAGTTGGCCATTGCTGCCACAATGGCCAGGGGCCAGCAGCGTAGCTCCAAGAACTCCAGGACAGCAGAGGGCAGGATGCTGCCCTTCCATGACCACTCGGGAGACGGACTCCAAGGGAATGCACAATCGGAAACCCCATAACATTCCAAGGCGTGAGAGTAGTCCATGGTAACTCTTGGGGTGTAACTCGGAGCAGTAACTTTGAGGGTCAGATCTGAAACAACAATTTAAGCATACAAAAATACTTAGGAAACACCAAAATGTTTCTATAATTATTACCATGGAATGAACAACTCACAGAGACATAACTAAGTTAATTTTACAAAAGAAAACAACACTTCTCTTTCTTCCTCTCACATTCTACAACACAATGAACATACCACAGAGGCACTTAGAGGGAAGTGCAAGGATATATACTATGTAGTAATTTTAAGGAGTCAAATTCATTTCAATAATATTTAAGACCTTCATTAGCTGCATCATAAAAATTTCTTATATGAAAAAGTAGAGGAGTCGATACTAAACTTTATCGATTCTCGATACCGATTCAGATGCCTGAAAAATCGATTCTTGATACTGATACCATAAACCTCAGCCAAGCCAAGAAAGAAAGGTCGCCTAAACTCCTATGATGGATAACGAGAAGGAGGGGTTCATTCAAACTAACGTAGGTATCTGTCACAATGCACCAATCTACGTATGCCTTTCTCGGCGACATCGCCTCATCAATAAATCAGCCCCCAGGGAATCATGAAAGAGGGTGCGCAGGCACACCCCCAGCATCTACTGTAACTCTATGTAACTAAGCCCTTTCCAATGCAATTTTACAATTGTGAAGGGATACTTCACATCGCAATGTGGGTATCGATATAAAAAACTAACCTTAAAGTACTTTCTACCACTCAGAACAATCTTATGCAGCAAATTACAGGTGCACCATGGTTCATCAGATATTCTTACATTCACGACAACTTAAAAATCCCGGAATTGGAGCTCCACTGCAGAAAAATCACCGAATCCTTTCAGTAGAAACTAGGAACCTGACCAACAACATTATGGACACTAAATGGAATTACAACAAAAATCACCACTTCGAGTATTTTAAAACAAATGGATAAAGATGGAAGAAACCGCAATGACAGTTTTCAGTTTGCTTTGTTTGTCAAAACAAAAAAATCATCAAGGCCTCTTATCACCACAGCATCCAATTCGCCAAAATAACTGAAAAAGTAACTTTTAACATAAGAGTTATTTTTTTTTAACTGTAACCACTTACTTTTTCAGAAAAGAAACTTTTAACTTTAACTAGTTACTTTTTACAGAAAGTAACTTTAATCAGTTAATTCTTTTGGTAACTTTCCCAGCTATGGTCTCCAGGTGTTCACTTTTCATGATAGGAGGCAATGTTTTCGATATCTGGATCAGTTATCCACCGAACACTTCAGTAGCTGTGTGACTAGAGATGGGTAAATTACCGTAATTTTAAGTTTTGAGCTGCAAATCCTTGAGGACTCCAAACGAAATCAAATAGCATTGAGATATAAATGCTGACGCTTATATCAAACATATCACGACGTTTATCTATTATACCTCATTTAAAAAATTTAAACGAAGTTGGCAGCAACACGCAATTTGCCTCTCTTTTGTCACACTATGAGAAATTTTCGTTCCAAAGACATACCTCTGCACAATGTGCATTTCTTATTTTACTCTGAATTAATTGGAATTAATCATGGACACAGTGTAAAAAAAATCGTTTTAGCTTCTTAATTTATAATATTACCCATTCCAATGGTTTCTTCGTGAGGAAGAAATTTTCTGAAAAAGAACTTTTCTGAAAATTACCGTTTATTATGGTAATTTTCAGGGGTGTTGGTAATTTACCAAGTTGCCCATCTCTATGTGTGACATTGAAGAGAATTGGACGTGGCTACACCAACATAATTGCCTGCGTGCCTGATCATGTGAGTAATTTTTTTTTTGTCTTTTTCTTATATTTTTGATTATCTCTCTCATAAATTTTAGAGAGCACCATAGAATCAAGCTGTGTTCTGTCTTATTACTTTGATTTTTCAAAATGGCAGTCACCAAATGGTAAAGCAGTATATTTCCAACAGGACCTAATAATGAATAAAGATGATTAACAATGTACATTCACTGTCAAACAATAGAATACGCAACTGTAACAACTCAATCATCCTTTTTCATTAGTAAATTACCTTTCCCTTAACTATTGAAGTGCAATTTCTATTTGCAGTAAAATTTCCGCGGCACACCTACTCGTGAGAGTGAATTTGGCACGCCCACCAGAGGGTTAATAATTACTTTAAAGGCATGATTTTACAGTGAGGATGAAAAATGGCACTTTTTTCAGAGTCGCAGAGGTTAGAGTCACTTTGGAGATTGTCATAACAATATGAAAAGCACAAACGAAAGGAAATGTTGATAGAATATGAATCGTACTTCTGCCATGACATCCTTTAAATTTCAAATATTTACTTAATAATATATACTTAATAAATAATGCAACATTGGAGGCACGAGACAAACACCTTCGTCTTCATTTTGAAATTTCTAATGCGAATCCATTTACATCATAACACTTACCATGCCACGATATTTGAATTTCATATTTTTGGAAAACGAGCTTGGAATGTAGGTGGAAACGCCGAACAATACATGCATTGAGAAGAACGAACTTGAGTTGATGGCAGAACTTTAACTTTTGCCGCTATTTCAGCAAACTTCCTTTGTACGTAGATTTTCGTCTACCTTTGAGCTTTTGGAGGTTGAGCTTTTTGCCTCAGGCTTTCCCATAACCAATTCTAAGCACTAGTCTCACTTTTACTGTCACAAAGATCCCAGCTAAGTTTACAAATATGTTGGTAAGTCGTTAATATGTTGTTGGTAAGTTAGTTGGAGAAGGCGGGATTTCAAAATTATATGTTTTAGATGACTTTA
The DNA here is from genome assembly GCA_933228895.1 of Platycnemis pennipes. Lineage (NCBI taxonomy): Eukaryota > Metazoa > Arthropoda > Insecta > Odonata > Platycnemididae > Platycnemis > Platycnemis pennipes. The sequence continues at coordinate 93,295,326 of OW121857.1, read as the reverse complement.
ACTGAATAAATACTTTTGAATAAAAGGATTTTAAAAAATGAATAATCGAAAGTATAAAAGTACCAATACTTGCTATCAGTATCGGACCAAGTCTACTAAATAACATAACTTAATGAATCTTCAGCAAAATCGTGCTGATTATTGTTCATCTTTAATGGAAATCAGCAATTAAATTGAAATTAATGCAATATTGCTGTGCAAATTACCTGCAAGAAATTACTATGAGGCATGCTAATGGAGCACGTATTTTAGTAATGGTTTTCACGAGTGTATTTCTCATTACAAGTGTACATTCTCATGGTTTCCTACAATGCTCCCGGAGAAGAGCATACGATGTCGTTGACCTTGAACTAAGAACCCATCAGCTGTTCCGTGTATGAGACTAAGCTCACTTCTTTTTGCCTGAAAGTGAACATAGTGATGTCACAACAACACACGTTGGTCAACAGAAAGTGATAAATGCATAATTCGCATAACTGGACGCTCCATGAAAAACAGCTGCCACTATTTTATAAGTGATCTACCAAGTACCAGATAGTTTTAGATGGACATAGAACACTGTTCAACGTTTGAGGCTTCATTTTGTGGAACCACAAGATTGGAAAAGAAAATTCACTTAGTACATTCCACACTAATTTCAATCTTGAAATTCTATATGCTGAGAACAAAGGTAAAAGATTAGATTTTCTAGAACAATATGAGATAACAAAAGCAAGAAGAATTCTAATGCTAACCTAGTAAATGATGTACTATTTGATTGCCATTAACCTCTTTTAAATTTTTAATGCTAGTACCATGTTTTTGACTCCTGTTTTCTTGCATTGACGTCATTGCTGTCCTTGTGTGTGAGTTCGCCTTCCTTTCCTGCCCCCTTCCACTAGTTCCCACTCCCCAACTGTCAACATAGGGATTACTCACCAATTGTGGTCTCCCCCCTATCCCACTCCCTTAATTTCCCCCACCCCTAATTCGAGAGTATTTAAGGAACGGAGATGTATTATTTTACACCTTGATAATGACATAAAAGTGTCAAAACCATGGTCGAAGTTAATAAAACTTTAGTGTGGAATGTAAAAAGAAAATTTTCTTTTCTCCAATGGACATAGAACTCTAAACCCAACCCCTTTTTTCATATGATATCCATATCAACATCTCAGAAGTCCTAAGTTTATTTTTATCTTTCCCTGGTTCCATGTTTCGGCATCATCTTAAACTTTTCTTCATACTTTTCTATATGACTCAATAACCCACCCATTAACTATCACTTAGGAGGAAACGCCTCTATTGCCTACGCAATTATCCTTCCAACTTCGATGCTGCTATTTACTTTTTTCTTCACCATAGTGCTACTGAGGTAGATATATCACTCCACCTGATCCATGGTGATCTTTCACTTTTAAGTTTTAATTGGCTGCTTTTGTTCTGCAAAATCACATTCGTTTTTTACAGTTTTTCTTCATTCTGTTGAGCGAATATGTGCCGTCAGAAGATTCCTTTAGATTGCTAAAGAAAATATGGGCTTGAAGGATGGCAAGAAATGTACTGGAAGAAGAGTAAGTTGCTGGAGAAAATTATTAAGTTACGGAATGATTAGACGGAGATGAAGAATCAACACTGCATCGAAGGATGGTATATTATTAGCAGTATTCTGCAGGTGAAGGTTGGTCTAAATGGACAGTCAATTCTTCCCAGGACCCCTACATTTCACACCATGTCCCTCTTCAGCCCCTCATAGCTCCCACATCCTATAATTCTATCATAACCTCCCGTTCTTCTCCTCTCTCTTCCCCGCTACCCAACATTCTCCCCTCTAATATGTCTTTTGAAACACCATCACCCTTCATTACCTTCTCCATCCACACTTTCTGACTTCTCCTAATTTTTTGAACCAAATTTCTTTCCTCTCCTACCAATCCTAGCACTTCATCATTTATCCTCCTTTCGACCCACTTTACTATTTCCATCTTTCTCCACATCTATAAAGTCTATTTTCATCTTCTTTCTGCAGAGCTCATTTTTCCACACTGTATAGTGCCACACTCCATATTAAGCTTTCCACTACTCTTTTCTTTACTTCCCTACTTACTTTGCAATGAGCATTGATGTCACAAACTCTTTGATGCAATAATCATAAGCTGCCACTTAAGAAACTCATTAATCTGGCTCCGCAGACGATACTTTCACTAAATGTTGCAGTCATCATATATATATATATATTCCTGTCAAGAGGTATCATGTATTTTTGATGAGCCTTGCCTGAAAAGTTAGCTAGAGCTAGCTATTATTGAATAAAAGAGATAAAACAATTTGGAATAAAAAAATCTCATGTTTACGAAATCCAAATTATGTTACCATGGATTTTTAGTTCCATGAATTTTATAACATTGGGTTTCTATGGTTTTCCATCACACGAGAAGTATGTGGAACCAGTATTGTCAAGAAACTCCAAAAATACCATCTTCACGTATAAGCAAGCTGTTATCACAGCCATGACCACTGACCTTGAGTACTGCCCGCAGTGCACCTTGCATGAAGGTCCATCAGGTCCTCTTTGACTGACCCTCTAGTGTTCACGGCGAGGAATTTGACAAGGTTGGGACTGTCACTGCGAGCCGATGCTGCCCCAATGCTCTCCTCTGACCTTGCAGACGAAGACTCATCCTCCAAGGCACAGCGGTAGAGGCACGCCAACCGTGGCACAGTCAGGGAGGTGGAAGGAACGCCATGTTCGAGGCTGACATGGACACTCAGGTAGTCAGAGATAAGGTCGTTCAGCTGAGCATCCAGGGGGGAGGAGGCACGGAGGGTGACCAGCCGAGGGCACCACGCTCGTCCTGTGCAGAGCGCAAACAGCACCTCGGGCCTTGGGGAGGGCAGTGAGGGGGGCCTCAGGGAGGGGTGGGCGGGGAAGGGCCAAGCACGCAAAGGGGCCACTGGCTGCAGAAACAGAAAGAATGAAGGATAGGATGATTGTCAATCGAGTGCACAATGAAACATTTTTCATTGTATCATGTACACACTATGCCAGTATTTCACCATTTGATGTTTGTCATTAGGATCAATACCAGTTAACTCAATTTGTGACACTTAACAATTCAAAAAATATAAAAACAACCAGCATAAAAATTGGAAAAAGAAACAAAAGATAAATTTTGCTATTTAGGTAGTCTAATTTCAAACGTCAACACACTGCATGGAAATTAAAAGAGAAATTCATCATCATCATTCAACAATCCTCAGATTGGTTTGACGTAGCTCTCCACTCGATTCTCCCACCAACTAATCTCACCATATTTATGAGGGTCATTCAATAAGTCCTTAGAAAAAGGTAGAAAAACAAATTATTTTGGGTAGATTTTTTTTTATTTTTCAACATAGTCTCCTTTTATGTCTATACATTATTCCCAGTGTTTCTCCAACTTTTTTAAGCCATCCAAAAAATAGGATTTCGGAAGGTCCTCAAAATATAAATCTGTTTGGGTGATGACCTCCTTGTTCGACGTGAATCATTTTCCACCTAGTCATTTTTCAAGTTTAGAAATAAAAAGAAGTCACAGGGGCCAAATCTGGGGAATACGGCGGATGTTATATTTAACTGAATTTTACGATTTTTGCTATCGAAATTGCGCACATGTGTACTCAAGCATTAACTTGAAAGAAGAGAATTTTTTTCTTTGCCAAATGAGGATGTTTTTTCTTGATTTCTTCATGCAACCGGTCCAATGACAACACATAATATTTTCAATTTATTGCTTGTCCTTTTTCCAAGTAATCTATGCAGATAATTCCACGTGCACCCCAAAAAGCCAATGCTAACACCTTACTGGCCGATTTCTCCGTCTTCGGAGCTGAATCGTCTTCACAAACCCACTGTTTCGACTGTTCCTTTGTCTCTTGAGTGTAGTAATGTATCCATGTTTCGTCCACAGTTATGTATTGAGGCAGAAACTTGTCAGGGCTGTGATGGAAAAGCACCAAACCAGCCTCCGAGTTGATCACACGATTGTGTTTATTCTCCATTGAGAATAAACCTGGCACCCATCTCGCCAAGGATTTTTTCATACCACATTTTTCAAGCAAAATTAAAAACACTGTACCTTGTGATATGCCTGTGGCCTCAACTATTTCGCACACGTTGATTCGTTGATCACTCAACACCATATTGAGGATTTTTTCAATTGTTTTGGAGGAAGTCACTTCCACTGGACGTCCCGAATGATGGTCATCATTTGTGGATGTGCGGCCACATTTAAACTCATTTCCCCAGTAGTAAACATTCGCAAACACAGGAGCAGATGTACCATGAACTTCATCCAATTCGGCTTTGATATCTTTCGGTATTAAACCTTTTAGATAGAAGAGTTTCATCACCACACGGAACTCACTTTTTTCCATTTTTCTAAATAAAAAAAAGTTTGTTGCTAAAGAAATCACGTGGTGGATATAGCTGAAAATTTTACAGCTGTCTAATGAGAGATGACCCTTATTAAAAGCAAACCTTTTGCGATCATATCATCGCCACCGAATAGATTTTCTAAGGACTTATTGAACGACCCTTGTACATATTCCTCCTCTTTCACATCCTTCAAGACCTGTTCCATATATCTCACACGAGGCCTTCCTATGTCATTCCTCCCGTTCACCTGTCCTTCAAAATTGTCTTCATCAGACCATCATGTCTCATGATGTGGCCGATTAGGCTGTCCCGTCTTCTGCTTAGGGTATTCAGAAGACTTCTCTTTTCTCCCACTCTTCTGAGGACTTCCTCATTACTCACTTGGTTGATCCATTTAATCTTCATAATTCTTCTAAGAAACATGCTCCAAATGAACATTCTGCTGATTTATTTCCTTACTTTCAGGCTTGCATTTCCAGCAGTAAGTACATTCTTCTTTCGGTAGAATTCCCTCTTTGCCTGGGCTATTCTACTGACTATTTCTTTATCTTTTCTTGCATCATACATCACTGGTTGATTGGCTTCCCAGGTAACAGAACTCTTTCACCTCTTCCAGTGTTTGTTTTCCTAGTTTAATGCTGGTTTTGGTCTCTTCCCTCTGGCTGCTCACCAATATCTTAGTCTTCTTCTTATTTATCTTCAGCTGATATCTGGCCATTTCCATGGTTTATAGAATCTTATTCACATTCCTCTCTGTCTCTGCTATGAGTGCTATGTCATCAGCAAATCGCAGCATGCTTATTTTTTCTCCATGGATAGTCTTAAGGATCTTTAAACGGATATTGGACGGTTGATTGTTAATTACATTTTTTGTGAAAGTTTTCACAGTAATACAGTTAAAACCTTCCTCATTCGTCTTATGAAGAGTTGACCTATAATTTAAACAAGTTTAGAGAAATCTATTCACCATATTTGTTTCGAAATAAGAATTAAACGGTGGAGTGATCCGCTTAGCCTCGGTCTACCCTATTTTTCCCTATGTAGACCGGCCTACCGAAAAGAATGGCTGGGGATGCCGGGTATTTAAATTTGGCAAGAACGCAGAACGCCATACGGCCGGTATCGGCCGACTATTTGTCTGTTATCCCGTAACAACCCCCTCCCCAACTCTTCCTATCCGTCTCCCTCCCCTTCCTACTGCCGCTTTTGTTTGAACACTAAGCCAGCTTCAAGTTGACAAATTTGCTACATTTTGCTCTCACTCACAGGTTTCCTGCAATAGGCTATCCAATTACGCATATGAGTGTTGCATTACTTAGAGTCTCCTGAATCACTGCGTATAGTAAGTGCTCCACTGAATTGGGGTGGTCGGTGACCTTGTTTACTCCGACAACCGGACGAGTAAGCACAAAGATAAGGGACAGGAAGCTTGGAGCGCAGTTGACGACTAAATAATATTTGGGCTGGGGACACATTGAGCCCTTTAAGGGGAGAATTCCGATAATCACTCTACAGGTCCCTGAAATCTTTACCTAATTCTTGGATTTTCCGAAGAATTTGTTTGCCAATATGCACACCCTTTTCTGCAAGCCCATTACTTTAATGGTAACGGGGTTTACTTTTCCTCAACTCCATCCCATTCTCTCTGAAATATTTTTGACAGTCAAATGACATGAAAGGCATGCTGTCGGCAATGCATTTCCTGGGAATGCCATGAGTTGCGAAAATGCTCTGTAATGCATTTATTATAGCACTAGTAGTTTTACTTGGTAAAGGAACTAATTCCAACCATTTACAGTAATAGTCAACTAGGACAAGATACGGTTTCTTGGCAAAATCTTAAATGTCAAATGCAACTTTTTCAAATGGCAACTTAGGTACCTCATGAGGGAGTTGCAAATTAAATATGAAACGTTCGAAGATCTCATTAATTTTGGGTGCAACATACGACTCGAACGCTTTTAAAACAGCTGAGTATTTCTTTTTCTCTGGCTCAGTCAACGGAAAAGTAGAGAACAGCGCTATCGCACTTCCTCCCAGCATATTTAATAAAAGGGCGATCTTTACTTTGTCAGACTCTTCATCCCTCTTGGTGGGTGCTAGGAAATTTTCAAATCCCCGGACAAAATTAGTCCCGTCGGCGTAGGCACTGGGACCTTCAAAATTCATGCTTGTCGGTAGTTCATGCTTGTCCCGCATTAAACTCTTTAACAAATTGCCCAACATTGCAAGAACAATGGGCAATAAAATTTTTAAATTTAAATTGTACAAGTGGCTATTGTCGAAGCCATTTTACTCACTGCAAGAATACCTTGAATATGATCTTAATGACCAAGTGTTCTGACTAACAATATGATAGTTCATGTTCTATTGTGTACTGTTGTCACTTTGTGAGCATTTTTTTTCTTTTTTTGTAATTTTAATTACACTTCCTTTCTTATTGTGAGAATGTTTACATGCATGACGATGTCTATTGTGGTGATAACCATCTAATGACAAATAAATAAAAAAAAAAAAATAGTTTAACGTACTCAGCCATTTTCGCGGTTGCACAGATGATCCACGGCGTGGTTTCACGATATTTACATGTCACCTCTATTTGCACCTAATGTCATTGAACTCCACACGACTGCACCATGTTGTATGATCAGGCTTTGTGATATAGTCAAATTAACTTATTAATAATAGAGTGTAACTGGGATTCTTTCAAGACTATTCCCGACACTTTCACACACAGTAAATCTTAACAGCTACCAACATACGTCACTTCCGGTGCGGGGTATGTGAGGAGCACAGGGGTACCAACCACATGAGAGTATACTAAAACAGGAATCCGACTCCGAGGAGCTGTTGCCTTGCAAGTATGCTTCAACTATTGTGATGTTTCTAGGAAGAGGAAAGAAAGTGAAGCAAATTTTGTCAATCTGCATGGTCGTATTCCTCACAATGAGTGTAAGGCATGGTTACACGATGTATGTAATCACACAATTACGTGGCTCGACTGATGTGTGAACAAATGTTCCAAATTTTTAGGGATGTGCGAGTAGCACTTTTTGACCTCGAGTCGAGTATCGAGTCGAGTTGTTAAGTACTCGCGAGTATCGAGTCGAGTCGAGTTTGTACATTGTTGTACATGAGTGAAGAGACCCAGTTCTTACTAAGTCATCGCAATGGGGAACTTGCATGATTTTTTTTTATTTAACAGGCGGACAGAAAATTATTTTCTCGATTCAACACAGTAAACTGCATGTAAATCTGAGTTTTCCTTCGCGAGATATTGAATGTTAAATATAGCTACATTTTAAAGCGCGCCGAAAACTCCCTCACCCCCAAGCCACTGCTGAAGAATACCCGATGACGTCAACAGTGCCGAACAATCGCCCGAAGCAGCTGGGCTAATAGCGCACCAACATGGGTGATTCAAGCGAGCCTATTCAACCCAAAAGTGAGCCCACCTCTGATTTTTAATTGAGTAGGTAATCACTTAATGATATACAGTTGATATTTCACGTCAATAATGAGTAATATGTAGGCAAGATAGTTTAAATCTCGAAAGTTCATCTTACTTTTGCAGTGCCCGCTCCATACATCGACCCAACTCCCTAGCATTGTAATTAGCCAGCGAGATGAGTTCGAGGCATAAGTATTGTTTAATACGTGGCTGTAAAAATACCTCAACCAAGGTGCCTAATAAGCTATTAATTAGGTTGCCTACAAACGCAAGAAGAAACGTATGTAGAATGTCAATAAGTGACTGACTAACCCAGACTTCTATCAAAGGTGAGGTGTAAGCGTCCCACTCAAGAGCCCGACGTATCTCTTTCTCCCGTGGAGAAAGTGGGCATCTCGACAGTGATTTGTTGATTACTTCCAAAACATTCATTGCTCTGCGAATCGTCAGAAGCAATTTTTCGGCCCTGAGTGGTGTTTTAGTAATTTTATTGGCAAATTAGGTGACATAGTATTATTACTCGATACGAGTTACAAGTTAGAGTCAAGATAGTTTAATTTCCGAATCCTTTTACGTGCCAGCTGAGTTGAAATGTACTCACTGTGCGATGTGTTTCTTTGAGAACGTGTGTATTAGGTCTGATGCTCTCAAGTTAATAAAACAATGCCTTTACAAGGTAGATATATTTTGCTATTGATTTGGTGCCGAAGTTTTTTTATCTTAATACAATTACATCGATCTGTAACGTTATGTAGCGGCGTAGTGCAGTGCTCATCATAATCTCTTTAGCATGACATGAGGCAAGTATAAGACCCAGGGTCATTGTGTCTTTTTACTATGTATCTAATCGAGACTTGAGAATGGTTATATGTTACGGTGGTGTAGTTATAGTGTTGATGTTCATGAGAATTGCATTCAGGTAATGCTATACTATACTCTGCCACAAAAGTTGTTTGTGGCCCACATGGGTATTTAATTAAAGGGCTACAAAGTACATTTGAAAAAATTCAGGTCTTTGAATTATTATAGCCATTTACAAACCTTATGCTGGCATTGAATGTGATATGGTGATGATTAAAGAACACTGTTTAGCTTATACAAATGCCTTTCCATAGATTGCTGGGTGTCGGACGGTAATGATTTTTAAATCAATAAGCGGGTTCATTTGTGTTGAGCGTTTTGAATAGCAGGTGCTACTTTTCCTTATTCCACTACCATTTAATGTATGGGATAGAATTATGGGATCATGCCCCAATGCCCCCAATGTATTTATTCAGCAAAGAAGGACGATCAAGATCAGGTTTTATGTTTTAAAATTGCACTTTAAATTCCTAAATGAATTTACTGAAGGTAAAAATATTGACATTTCCATCTGATATTGATGTTAGTGTTGTTTTTCTCGACAAAGACTATTGCAATGTATTTTGCTGAATGTCCGATGATAATAACTAAATCATAGCACTGCACTTAAACCGGTGAACGTGGTAGAAAGGTAAATGTGAGCATATGGGTTATGACTTTCAAAATTCAGTGATACTTCTGGCGAAAATAAAGATATTTAATAAGATAAGTAATGCTTCAACTTCCTTTTACCTGACATCCAACAGCATGACGTGGATAAACGTGCTTCGTACTATTGGTCTTGAAAACAAGACAACTATTCTTGTTATAACGTAATTAATTATTACCAGTATACTATTTAGTGTCATTGAAGAAAATAAATCGTACGCTGGGAAGTCCATTCCCTATAATGAACTTCATACGAACTATTAAATCAAGAGTAAGTCATTCCCGATAAGGCCAATCCTCTAGATTTGTGACTCGCTCTGATAAACTAACCTTCATTCTCCGCATTAATAAGTATTATAAACAAAGGATTCAAAGTAAATATCTCTCATTTATTCTCGTTGTATTCATAAAAATCGAAATTTTGAGGCAAACGCCGGTAACTTCATGCCGCTGGCTTTAAATGCACACATGTCCACGATGTCACACAAGTATTATCGAAAGCTAATAACGAAAAAATCACTCGCATAACCTCATTGAGCTACATTACTTCTTGTCCAAAGGTTTGTTTGCAAAATTACCGAAGCAAAACAGCTGTAGCCATCATCATTTTAAGGTACGAGACTTTCCATTGGTCCTTACGAAGTTCATCAGCTTCGCCTTACAAATTTTTCATAACGAGAGTTTTCTCCCATCCGGTCAGGAGAAAAAGTTTTCTTTTTTTTCCGCCGACGTATAGCAATCATTTGTCATAACAAATGCCATGAGGGTCATGGCATCAATTTCAGGAATATTGTCCGAACGAGCGGCAACGTAATCATCCATTTTTTTACCTGAAATATTCGAGGTAAAAAGTCTATTTTATCATCCCGAAAGTGCATTTTTAATATCCCAAGTAATAATCGTGGCACAATAGCAGTAGGAAAACTAACCCAAGAATAACAGCACACGAACAAGTGACGGTGAGCGACTAAATCCTCCACCAAAACAATGTTTACAGCATGCGTTGGTGTTTTTCCCGACTCAGATGGCAGATTAGGCACGGATGACGTCACACCAAGCCTCGGCAGAGCTCGGGTGTGTTCGCTCAGTGGTCGGCTCAGAGAAATTTTGCTTGATTTTTTAAGTCAATTTTTTATTTCTTCTGATGATGAATGGAGATAATTTAGGTATTTTTGCGAGCTAATATTTCCGTTTTACCTGTTCAAAATAGTTTTTATAGCAATCGTCGACCCATGCAAGTTCCCCATTAAAGTTAGCCAGGAATCTGACTATCAAATGGCAGGTCTACCTCCCTGATGCATAGTTATAAACAGTCAAATTAATATGGCACGTAGCGCAGGCCAAAAGACATAATGGAAATTTCCCGGTAGCTCTCGAAATAAGAAAATTACCTTCATTCCTAGGATTACTCAAAAATATGTAAATTAGCTTGCAGTACCGTACCTAGAGTGTACTTAGGCATAATATGAGGCCTATATGAGTGACATGCCCTATTAACTTGAAAGTAAGCCAGGAAGCAAAATATTTTTTCTTAAGGAATACATAAGCCTAATTAGAAGAGCATTCCTTGTATTTCGCATTCCTATGTATTTCTTTTCAGAGCTAAATGCTTTCTCAGTGATGTCGTGTATGCCGGGGTTAGTCTAACAGTACAGTGAATTTCATACAATATGTCTTATTTGTGCAGTAAATATTTGATAAGCTCGTGCCTCAAATTTATGATTGGCCGTTAATTACATAGTTAGTTTTTTAACATAACTTTTCTTCCTCTTCCAATTAATGGCACCATCTCTTCAAAATCGGTGATTTCTGCCTAAACATGATAGAACTTAGAATCATAAAAATGATCTGTGTCAATAACCCCCATTTTCACGATGCATGAAAACCCAATATCAGCACGGGTTATTTCCAATATCCATTAATGCAAGTTAATAATGTTTGAACAATGAATTTTCATTCACGGATGAATGTGAGCAGGTACATGAATTTTGTATAGAGTGCTGTGGATTAAAGTTTTCGATTTCTAAGGAAATATATTTGAACAAAAATTTATTATAGATAATTATCTATACATATTTATAATTATCTACCTTAAGATATGACTAGGAACTTGAAATTAATGATGTAATTAATAATCCTAAATAGGAAATAAAAAAATGGAATAGTAAAACTTATAAGTTTTATACGATACCTATATCATCCGTAATGCCCTTATAATAGGATGCCTACCATCTGTTACAAAATTTCCTTCACCCGTGAGTTTGAAGACCAATATCTCCAAGATGGCTAAAGCGATTCTAAAATAAAGTATATCAAATTAAAGCTTGTTTATTTCTACGTTTACTGGTAGTATTAAAATATTTTTACAATTTTTTTATTGAAGTACGTGTTTAAGAACGGATTTTTAGCGAATTTTTTTTTTGATACCGGATGGATCCATCGAATTCGGACAACACAGATCGAGATATCAAACTTCCTTTTCACATAAGGCTAAGGGCTTTGCTAATAGTACGAAGTTTCATTCTATTACGTTCATCAATATTTTTGTAATTGATGAATTTGTCAGACTGCGTTAATTTCCATCCCGCACGCTTTCCGTTCCGGAAATCACCGTATGGACCTTTCTCTTGCTCTCGAGTCATTAATATGAATCCACTTATGAAATCTTAGTAGAATTCGTTGATTATTTGATATCCATATATATTTATTTTCAGCTATAAAAGCACGCTCAAATGTCCAGAATGAGGACTCGACAATAGCGGAAAAAAGTATCGCCTTTAAGAATGCAAGTCAGTGTCATTTTAAAAACTGACGGTATCTTTGGAAGCATACCGTCATTATGCCTCCTTGCGTAAAGATTTTGGAGACAGAGTTGAAGATAATTTAAAATGCAATTTGTTTCTTTCGTCGAGAAGCCGAGAAATGTGGGGACAAAAGCTATCTCTCTTATCGCTGATTTTATTTTGGTGAATACTGCAACGAATAAACTTTTATTCAAGCATAGGCAAGGATATTTTTCCTGTGATAACTAGAGAAATTTTCTCGCGTGGTGTTTGGTGCGCGCGGTACCTACGGTAGCTTACAACTTGACAACCTCGAGCAGCTTATCTCTCCAGGCCAAAAGTCCTGTCGCGTGGAGCTCGCTTTCCGAAATTAATATATACACGTTGAAAGCATATCTAATTCTCCCAATTTGTTAAGTCATTTTAAACGTTCTTAGTTTTCAAACACGAAGAATACCATCAAAACGAACTAAATTTCCGACTTCCGCATGCTGAGATAGCGCATTTTTAAATATTATTCGTTACGTAATTAGTAACTGAGTAATCTATTTTAAACTTTGTTTAGTCTAAGATAAATATATGTTCCATATCTTATGCGAAGAAAAGGGAAGTGGCTTTTCATGTGTATCTTCAAGTGGGCGTCAAACTTGCTTCCCGGAACTTAAATAATATCCGACGTTTTTATCTGTCTCAGTCGAAAAATTAATTAATATAACCAACTAAAAATATATTTTTGACATTATTAAACGTATAAATAAACAAGATTTAGTTCGATATACTTTATTTTAAAATTAAACTACTCATTTTTGTGATCTAAGCCTTCAAACTCAGGGGATGGAAGTTTACAACGGACATTAAGTGCTTTGAGCTCGAATATCGTCCCCCACCCCAGACTTTTTCCGTGAAATTTTTGGCCAAAAAGGGGGGGGGGGGGGGGCTAGCTATTTTCTGAGAAATACGGTACATATGCGGTTTCATGGACCGTGTAACCACCGATTCATCCATTCGTTCACGCAAACGTACATAAATCCGTTCACGTAAACGTACATGAAACCATTCACGCAAATGTAAATGAACGTACGTAAGCACATGTTCGTACGTGTTATCTACCGTGTAACCAGAGATTTACTCGATTTTGATGATAGCGCTTCCTGTCGGCAGATTTCTGAACCTATTGGCCTTGGCGGCTCCGTCGACAAAAACTACTCGACTCGACTCGACTTTCGTAAAAATACTCGAGTGCTCGAGTCGAGTACCAACTACTCGACTCGACTCGAATTTTCGAGTACTCGCACATCCCTACAAATTTTATATAATGGCCACGCATTCAAGCACTTCTGTAATAACACAGAAAGAAAAACACGAGCCAAATCCACAAAAATAAACTTTACTACGACCCGGGTTTCACTGTATTACAGCATCGTCAGGTGATTGTGGATTTGGCTCGTGTTTTTCTTTCTGTGTTATCATGTTTCGCTTCCACTCCATATCACCTGAATCTTCAGAATTTGCACTTCTGTAATTTTGCATATTTATACGATGCTAATTTTGATGGTGAATGTGTTCACGAATCTACTCACGCGGGTAGATGCACGGTTTAAAATGCAGCGACGTTGAATTTAAATGCTCATAGATGGCAACTGAACAGAAAATACAGGCAATTACCACAAGTAGGAATAATAATAGTTACAAGAATGTATATAACGGAACGAATTGCACGTCTCGAAATACGGTTCACCTCCGATTGTTCCACAAATTGATAGAACATATTTATTGCATACAAGCAATAATCATTAATTTTAGGTGGCAAAATGTTTATGAGAACTAAATGGAATGAAAGAATGCCTGATTTCGCCACAAAAAGTGTTTAAGAAAGCATGGCGCTGAAACCAAGGCCATAACTACCACACAGTTGAATGTGATCGGATTATGTTTGGGCTTCCCCCCTTCATTAGAATGGATAAGAATGGATAATCACCGATATTTTAAAACTGTTACAAGACACTGGGAGAATTAAAAATCACATGGGCCCAAAAATATTGGGTACATGTATAGGTTCAATATCACGTTAGGCGTTTGCGTATCATGTCCTAGGCTTAGTTGGATGAGCAATGAATGACAACAAAGGGCACTTCACGTGATGCTGAAGGCATCCGTTCGATGACATTCGATCACAGCACTGACGATATATTGAGCCTAACTACTTTTTCGTCGTTTATTTATTCATTCATACCAATGGTAAATCCATTTTATCTTGTACAGTTATCAAATCATGTACATATATAAATCTTAAAGTCATCGTTGTTGATCCTATTTATAAAATAAGGATTTTTTTGTCTTGAAGTAAGAATATTCAAAATTCCCGACTCAGACCAGAAAATCACAAATAATCCACGAACAATTCCCTACATTGAAAATTCACAAATAATTCCCAATTTTCCAGGTTTTCCCAGTCAGTGGACACCCTGTAAGATCTGGGTAAAATGAGTGAATGGAAAAATGTCTCCAATCCTGACCTATCACAGTGCAGCACCACACAAGAAGACACAGGATGGCCATCCCTATAATTGGCAGCAAAAATTCTACCTTCGACCAGAAGATGATAGCAGGATGGCAAGCTGAACCATTGTTACTCCAAACTAACATATAAAGAACCCAAGACTGCAGAGAACATCATATCAGCAAGGCTAAAACCTCCCTACAAATTAAGAATTATCATTATTATATACCAACAATATGAATGAACTACAATGACATAACAGACACAACTGGCATTATTTCAAATGATTTATCCTCATACAAAATGGGATGAAAAATTTGTACTATCAAGAACATTAACTACCTAAAGTAAAATATAGAGATACAAATTCTCTTCTGGACACCTAAGGGTTGTTACAAAGCATAAATCTTGAATGTGCTCCTTTCGTTAATTTACTTTCCTTAACACCCTTTCCTTGATTAATGGATAAAGGTTTCTGAGGAATTTCATTTCAGAGTATAAGCTCCTATAGGTGATCTAACAGGAGAAGAATCCGACTGGTTGACAAAGGTATATTATCTTATCCTGCTGGGAGATTCAGATTTGAGATATCTTCCCCCTTCCATCTTCACAAGGAAGAATGACTGAAAGTTGACTTACCCCAACTAAGGTCACAGTAACATAAACAGAGACCAACCTTAGAGTTTTCGGTGTGTCCATCACTCCAAGTTGAAGGGTCACAAACAGCCAGAGCAAGCTGTTCACCCAGAACAGCCTGGGTTAGGTCATGTATTGACACTGTGCCGAGAGAAGATATGTGGTAGCCCACAGACATGCGTGCCAGTAGACACTCAAACCGACTGCGTGACAGCAGCCCAAAAGGCTCTCTGGAAGTGTCCACTTCAAGAGCCAGGATGGCATGCAGCGTAATGAAGTTGGCCAGGTTGACAAAGAAGGTGAGGGTGTGGTCCCCTACAGGGAGAAGCAGGCCGAGGTCAACTGCGGCAAGCTCTTTGGGGCCTTCATCGAGGAGGGCCCTGACTTCACTCTTGAGTGCAGCGGCAGCAAGTTCCGTGGGGCCCAAAGATCCAGAGCATTGAGTGTCACATGCAACAAGTTCATCCAAGAGGGTGGAGAGTAGAGCCTCCATCAATGGCCCAGGGGCCCTGGCAGGCCCATGCCAATCCTAGACATACAACAAATGGAAATCATTGCACAAATAAACTGAACTAAATTACATCATCATCCTAACACCACCCAAAACCATTCCAGTCACTAAGAACTACATGCAACATGGATGGGCCTTCATGATAAGTGATGACAAGTTTCATGAGCAAAACTTGACAAAGGTTAGACATATTCTTAGTAGCAATGGATTTCCCCTGGGTCTTATAATTAGTATAATGTAGAATAGTTCCAGAGGTACAAAACATTATGAGGCTAAGCATGACAATTCTGTACAGATTATTGAATAAGATAATGGTCATCAGGAGGAAAGTAATAAGAAAAAGCAGAAGTACAGAAGCTTGGTTTATATTAATGGCTTATCTGAACAAATAAGCAAAATTTAAATTTCAACAAACTAACTATAGATTTGGTTACAAAAATAAGAAATCACTTAACTCAGCCATCTTTTCCAAAACAAAAAATCAAATACATATAACCAAAAATGAAGAGTGAATTGGTATAATGACTAGTGAATTGGTACATTCAATTCCACGTGGAGACGATGAGAAAGTAAACATTGGTGAAACGAGACAATACTTGAACAATATAATAGACAATCATAAATGAGACATAGCCGATAAAAAATAGCATGCACTTTAGCTCAACATTCATTGGAACACAAACATAGTTTTGATTTTGAAAAGGCCGCCAATCTAGATTATGAATCCAATAAGAAAAAAGACTAATAAAAAAAATGATTCATATCTCCAGAAATGCCAATACTTGTAACAAAAAACGGACATAGCAAACCTTTGCAAGGCCTATAACAACATTATACATCAAAATATTGTTACATAACTGAACAATCCCATGATTTATAAACTTTATTACCTTGCATACTTTTGATATAATCTCCTTTAAATATTTAAACATAATTGTTTGTATTGTATACTATATTGTATTTACCATTTTACAGAAAGACTTATTGGAACTCTGTTTTATCTTTGTATACCGTGGTGATACATTATATATGGTGTTCAGTGGTTTGTAGACAAAATCGTGTGGATATTTGTGAAGCCATAATCTTACATAAAAGGCAAGATCACATGGACATCAGTACAATGAGGAAAACTGCCATAATGGTACTTGTCATGCCAAATCATGGGTAATCCGAAAAAATGGTACCAAAATTGCTGTGTGAAGTTCAGTTAATGAAATCAGGTGAAGTTCAGTTAATGAATTCAATATTATTCTAAGATAATTAAAGTGTTGATTTGTTTTGATATGCCATTTTAAATTTTGACTTACTGAGTTGTATTGAAGTACATATATTGCTGATGTTGACCTTCAGTGTACATTTATAGCCCTGACAATGGAACAATTAAATTCTGAAACGTTGGTGAAGAATTGCTGTGTTTTTATTTTTACAACCTTACCTCAAGAAAACCCTTGAATATTAATGGAGGTCGATATCGTGAACAATGAGCACCATATAAACCCAAGAAACTCGGTTCTTATGAATATAAGCTGTTGGTGCTCACCAAGGGGGTTTCCATGATGTCAGAGACAGAATAACATAATAGAAACGTATCACAATTAAAAATCTTGATAGTCATCCTTAAACAAAAAAATATTTTTTACATAATGACATAAAACACATCAAGAAAGTATTTAAAAAAATCAAAGAGAGGACCTCAATAATAAATACCCACAAGGAAAAAAATTGCATATTGAAATTCACCAATAGCAAATCAGTCATGGCAGAGACGAAAAGAGATATACAGAGGATTGAAGAGGGGAAGAGTATTGCTATCTGGTACTCCATAACCAGCAATCACCTTCTAAACCTCTGGGACTTAGATATACTTTTATTTACTTGAAGCCTCTATTTTTTCTAAAGTACATAATTACTTTTGAAAAATGATTTAACTTAGTCCAAGGAATTAAGATATCACTTTACAAGCAAAGCAAAATTAAATATATAAAATTATATAAATGGTTTTCTCAGGAGTTAAGATCCTTGTGAAAATGATGAATTTATTTTGTGTATTTTTTGGTGTTTAACTTTGTAAAAAAATTACACAGAAAAACATTTTTGTGTTAAAAATATCCTGTAAATTATTTTATCTACGTTCATTGGTGGTTCATCCCATTTTAGCCCTGATGAAGGAAAAAATATAATTTCAGAAATGTCGGCCAAATAGTTCAATCTCATCATTTTCACAAGGATCTAAGCTCCTGGAAAAACCATTTATATATTTAAACAAGAGGTCTGGAAATCAGCTGAGCAAAATTAAATACATAATATATTTAGAAATATAAAGATTTCAAGTGATTGGGACTTAAAAGTCCCAGTAGTCAAGAAAGGGTTATGTATGTTTCAATCTTGTCAAGCATTGGTCCTCGGATGCCATATGTTCAGTTAAATTGCATAGTATTTTATGCTCAACATGATTAAATGCTTTGGAAATAAGTCTGATTGTCTCCATTTCCTTTTCAAGTGATGACACATGATAGGCAATTTATAGCAGTATACATGACTAATTTAGTAAAGCTCTTGGCTCTAAAACCATGCTGTTCTGTAGCCAGGACACATTCGCCTTCAAGAAAGTTTATCAAATATTTGTTAAAATTAATTTCTAAATTTTTGAAAATTAATCAATTTGGTTAAATGGTCTGTAGTTGTGGACCTCACCTTTCCTTTTATAAACTGGCACAATTTGGGAGCACTTAAGAGAGGATGTAAAAACTCCTAGCATAAAATATTCATTTATTCGATGTAGCAAAGGTTCACTGATAAAATTATATGATAGTAAAATAATACCTTATGTCATCAAGACCAGGTGTATCTAAATAATTTGTTAGTTGCACCAGTCAGTTTGTTTTCCAGACATGGTCCAAGAAATATAGAATTTTCCCAGTAACTCAGGAATTCAATATTATGCTGCCAATTCCTTTTTGTTTATGTTCGACCAAACAATGATTCATAAAATGTGAAACAATGGCTTATGGCTTAGAGCTCCAGAATCATCACGAATAACCACAAGTAGTTTACGTTTTATAAATGAAATAAGTTCACTTGTAACTTTGTAGAAATTCATCATGACAATTGATTTATTCCAAACTTATACAAACCACAATAAAATTCTGTAGCCAGGAAGTGCCAGGATTTCATCTATCAAACTGATTCGACCGTGTTACCTAAAGATCTGACAAATAAATTTCAGCAGTCAATTAGAGATGCTCTTCATTCAACGAAAGAACTTTTCTCCCAAAGGGACATCCTCTATTTACCTTCCACAAACCCATTGCCTCCGGGCTGTGCTCTCAGCATTCGGCATATCCTGATGGAGTGTGACAAATACTGTGACATGCAAAGGCAGCTAAACTTAGGGGGAGACCTAAAATCCTAGGAGATGACCCTAAAGTTTTAAGCCGAGTTCTTTTATTTCTGAAGGAGACGGGACTATTCAGTAAAATATAAGCCTCACCCTTTTTTTTAAATCACTTTATATTATTTTTAAATATGTGACAACTGCAACAAACAAATTTTTATTATTATTACTATTACATTTACTACTTTTACTACGAAGACTGTGCAGTGGTGCAAAATGACCTCGCCATCGACGCACCCTACAATTTTAAACCTACCTACCTACATTGCCTCCGCGTCTTTATGGACTCATCAAAATACACAAGCCGAGTGAACCTATCAGACCAGTAGCTTCGAGTATTGGATTTCCTGCCCACAAAGTAGCTCAGGCCTTATGTCCCCAATTCATTCAATTTACGGCATTTAAATTTAGATAAAGTATCAAGAACTCTCTAGAACTCGTGGAAAAAGTGAAAGACATTCCAGTTCCCAAAAAATGCTCAGTTGGTGTCATTCGACATCGTAAACCTATTTACCAAAGTGCCTATTTCAGAAACAATGGGTATAGAACTGGAACTATTAAAAGAAGCCAATGTTCAACCGAAAGGGATTCAAGAATTTTCCACCTGACCTACAATTTGCTTGAACAATTACTTCATGTTCAATAATACCTTTTATACTATGATGCATGGGCTAGCAATGGGATCGCCTATCTCTCCCCTGCTGGCCGAAACTTTTATGGACCGTTTTGAACACAAATTGTTTAATTCCGGGAATAAGTTTTAAATTCTATTTTATACTGGTATATATACGTGGACAATGTTTTATTACTGTGGTCTGGCACAGATTGCCAATTAGACACGTTTACTTCGCTTCTGAAAAAGCCCCATGAAAATATTTCCTTCTGTCACGAAAAAGAATGCAATTGTAAGCTAAATTATCTCGATCTCTCCATATCAACTGAGAACGGACAATACAAATTTGCCATTTTCAGATAACCCACGTACACACACGTGAGTTTTTCAGTATAGATTAAAGTAATATAGAAATTAGCTAATGGAGCTTGATAGGCCCAGTCCAAACTGCACAAAAATTTACAAATACGCTTGATTACCAAATCTAAGACTCATTGGAACAAGTTAGTCTGTTTAACTTTATGAATCCTGTTGGATGAATACACATTTAAAGACACATTCATGAATTATAACTTCGTATGTCATGCAAGTACATTGCGGGAATGCATATACATATTTCAGGAAACAAAAAATAGCTTTTATCACAATGTTAATGAAGAATACTCGTTCATACGAAATTTGATAGTAAAAAGAATCAACTTTTCCGGTCCGATTGACTTTGTAATTTCGAGTTTCTACTGCGATTGTCTGATGTTAGACCCAATTGGACAATAATGAAAAATTATAGAAATAGATAGGGAGAATAAACACAAAAACAGAATAATCACATTCAGTAACCACAGCAGAAAGATTTGTGAACCTTATTATACTGATCTTTACTTTGACATAAAAAGAATCGGGGTGAGAACTGTGAAAATTTTATGACCATAAGCCCAATAATGCAAGGAGGAGAGAATATTTATAAAAACCAACAAAGTTCATTTCTATCTGTCAACAATTGATTTTCTGTAATGATGGGAATGATACATGAATAAAGAGTCCATTATTTTTCTTTCGACATCAGTCTTCATGAGACCAATGCCTAACTTATGCCCATGAATTTGGTTGAAGAACAAGTACTTTGAGAGGGAGGAACTAAAACTGATACACTCAAAGGGCCTATTTTTTCACACAAGACAAACAGACACTCATTAAGTTTCTCACTACTCCCCAATTCTTTTTACTATAAAATTTATTTCCATACTACCTGCCATATTATTAAAAGTTAAAAAAAGGCAAAACCAGAAAAAAAAACTTATAAACTGAGATCCTAAAATTCATAATGCTGCTTTGCTATTATGATATGCATATGTATCTAATAATTGTTATGACAGATGTTTCACAATAATGAGAACAAAATGTCATGAAAGCCTATGAGTAGGGACATGACATTTTCGCGAAACGTTTTTTGCGACAGGATTCACGAAATAAGCGACTTTAGGGTTTAATCGCGAAATTATCCGTGTCTTCTTCGAAACGCGATTTTTTTAACGAAATTTGAGATATTTTGCAAATGCCGAATTTTTGTAGCATGAAATATTTTCTTCAGTGATGACCGGATCGGATCTTTCATTTTTCTCGGTTCCGGATTCGGTTCCAAAGACACAGAGTAAAATCGGATTCGGATCGTAGATTTTAAATTTTCGCGGTTTAGCGATCGAAGTGCCCCGTGAATGGAAGGTAGGTGCGGTAGATATTGACAAGAAGAGGATGTGTAACTAAGGTCACGTAATTAGATGAAAATGTTCCCGTACAACTAGAAGCAAGATAAAGATATATGACTTTTTTCCCCCATTACCCCGGTATCGCGGGAAAAAAAATACGTAAGAAGCCATTCGGGTAGCCTACATTCGCCGGCATCAGGCGTACAACGAGAGCCATGAACGAGAGCTAGTGTACTGTGCAAAGTTCGATCCCAATCGCAGTTTAATTTTTTCTTTCAGTCACTGCATCGAAAATGTTATCATATTCAATTTCAAACCATTTCATCTGAATACTCACTTTATTAGACTTTGTTGTTTAAATTAGATTTACAAATGAACCACTCATAAATTAAGGATGGTCGGGTCAGATCCAAAGAACCACGGGTCTTTCATTTCATTCGCTACTGAAATCATATCCAGAGACAGTAAAAATTCAGATCCGGATCGGAGATTTTAACATCTCGCGGCCTCGTGATCGATGCTCCCCGCGAATAGAATGTACGTATGGTAGATACCAACAAGGAGAGGTTAAGTAACTCGGGTCACGAAATGAGAAGAAGATTTTTTCCGTGACACAAACGAGGAAAACAAAATAAAAAATACTCGTATTCACCTTTTTCTCCACAGGCCCGGATGTGCGAGAAAAAAATTAAGCTGAATGTCATGCGGGTCGCCTACATTTGCCAGATTCCCGAAAAATCTATGAGAGCGTAGTTGTTAAAAATGAGGGCTAGTGTACTGCCAGTCGCGAGTTCGATCCTTAACACTACCTAAGAATACAGCCGTGCTGTATTCCTAGGGTAATGCTAGTAGGCTGTTAAAAAAAGTAAGTTATCAGTTTCATGCCAAATTATAAGTAAAAAAAATAATTAAATTAGGCGAAAGGAAATGATTGGAAAAAATTTATATTACAGAATTAAATCGTGGAATCATTACGTTAACTTTACAGTGTATTTTTGAGTGACGCATTTGTAAATCTAGTTGAAGCGATAGAAGTACAAAAAAGTCAGTATCCACACACAAAGGTTGGAAATGAAGGATGATAAAGTTTTTTATTCAATGGTTGAAAGAAAAATTTTAAACAGCGTAAGAATCCAACTTCATTACCTGCAGTCCACTACTCCACTCTGTTACTGTTATTACCATTATCTCATTAATTTGCCTTTAAGGGGGCTCTATACCACTGAAAAAAACGCGTCCGCAGACGTCTACGTGTTCTTGATTTACGACTTAAATATACTAGTTATTGTAAATCTGATTGAGCAGGACTCTAGAATAAGGATTAATACTTAGCATAAGTATTGCAGTTATGGGCGTTTCACTTTCTATATAAATAGATCGAAAGCTGAAAAACGTAAATTTGTCCAAAATCAGGAGCTCGCCATGAAGCCTTGGACGCATATTTCTTTAAAATCTTTTCATTCTGGCTATATAACCAACCTTCATCTCCATGTTGGAACGTGGTAATGTTCCATAAAGCGTATTTTAGCGTCACAGTGAACATTCTCGTGGACCTATGCAACGCATTTTTCACGACTCCTCGATCTAAATTACGTGTTCCATCGGCGGCGCTGCGATTTCCGCTGTCAGCCTGAGAGCGAGTGGCAGCGCTTAGGAGGGGGGAAGAGCGGGTAGGGGAGGGGTGAGCGATGAGGGGAGGTGTAGCTTTTTGGGACGCCCCTCGACCTTGTATTTCAACATGGTACGAGGCCCCCATGAAAATACCATGAGGGATAAGATTTCACAGCTGTCTTTGCTGCTCGCGCTTACTCCCAATGTGGATCGCTCGATATCGATCGATCCTTAGTAAAGGATCATATTCACTCTTCAACCAGTCCTTTTGTACTCGGATTTGTCAAATGCTTTGTCGTAGTGATTGGCGTAGACAGTGGAGAGTGGAGGGGGGTGATCATCCGAGCACCTGTAAGTTATTACTATATTACGATAAATTGTAGGTGTGTCTGTTGCCTCAATCGCGTTAATGAATCTATCATTGCTTGTCCAGGAAACGTTTCTGGAGATTATTTTTTTTTTCCTTTGCAAATTTGCTTAAACGGTCTGTTCCTTATTGATCAAATGGTCATCCATTGCTCTCAACATAATGAAAGTACTTTATGTCTACGTTACGGTGATGCCATAATTTTGCCGGAATCTACGGTGACAAAAGATTACGATCCAACCGGAAGACGAATCTTCGATATAAAACTTTTTCTTCTAGGGAGGAAAAAACATTTTTTTCCTCCCTAAAAACTATGGGAAAACATGCTTTCTTGCATAATATCAGACATGGAAGTGATAGAGGAGAAAAGGAAAGGGTTTTTCAGCAAATTTCGTCAGATGTGTAACATGGAAATATTTTTAAATACTGAAAACCCTAATGAAAAAAATCGTATCAGTTAACAAGGCATGGTTATACTGTAAATTCCTTGTCATATCTTGTATATCGCCTCTAAGATGTGCATTTCTTTGAACTTCTGAATTCGGTCTTCAATAGTTGACTCCTTTTTTGATAGCATTACGGGATGATCTGACCCCGCGCACATTGCTACCAACGAGTTTGTAAAATATCCCAAATACAATGATATTAAGTAGAGATCGTACTGTTAAAGTTTTCAAGTACTACCCTAATCTACTCAGACTAAAATTATGTATTGGAAATCCAATTTAATAACCACATTTCTAAAATACCTTCGGATATCATAGATAAATATCATCTTCTCAAGTAAATAACTTCATGGCATTCTCTCTCGAGACATGCCACCATCAAAATTCTGCTAATGTGCTTTGGAAATATATATGCGAAGCGGGTGCCATAAACTGTGGGATAATGACAAGGGTTTAATTACAGGTTGCAAATACGATATGAACTGACCAAGGATATTCACAACTAGCGGAGCTTAGTGCAGTTCTCGATATGCCGTGTATTACTCCTAGAACGTACCGAAAAATGCAATAATACTGCATCCTAGGAATGCATGATGCTGCGTGGGAGGTGATGAGGCGTGCCGGGAAGTAGGAATATGATCTCGCTGTGCAGGCTGGAGACGTGGATACCGATGGTATACCCTTGATAGCAGTGGCTGCCAATGGGTCTTTAAGGAAAAGATCGTATTGGACTAACTACAACTCACTTTCCGGAGTGGTACGCGAAGCTATTTCTACTTACTTTTTTTAATTGTAATGAACTAGCGGGGGGGAGGCGGGGGGGCGTTGAATTTCAACAGCATGGAAAATATCAAAATCAATGCATTGCCTTTAAAAGCCATTTCTCCAAAAATCCTTGCATATTATTTTTAAATATTTTAGATAGCTGAATTACCCGGTGTTGCCGGAGATCATAATTTTTCATAACTCATATGAGGAGAGTGAGGTTGGTTCATAGTTGTCACTGTTGGTTTTACGATCTCGCTGTAGACGAAGCTCTCCTCCCTATGTAGATTGGTATTTATATGTATATTTGCGTAAAACTCTTTTCACCATTCACATCACAACTAGCTTAGGACAGTTTTACAAAGATATCATTATATCTTGATTGGTACGATTTTACCTTATTTAAAATGCATATATCCAATTATATCAAAACCCTTTTACATGTGATAGATAACGGCAGTGCGACACAGAGGGAGAGTATTGAAAAAGTAGGAGCTATATAAAAATGGAGACTAAAGGAAAAATTGAAAATAGATTGCAGGCGTTCGAGATGTGGGTGTGGAGGAAGAAGGAAAATGAGCTTTGGACGGAGAGAAACGCAAATGCAGGAGTACTTGACTTCGTTTGGGAGGAGGAGGAGAAGCTGCTGGATGGGATTAGGGGAAGGCAGAGTAGGTGGCTTGAACAGGTAATGAGGGGCGATGGGTTGCTCAGAGTCGTGATAGAGGGAATAATGTTTGGCAAGCAGGGCAGGGGAAGGATGAGAATAGGTTTTATGGACGGGATGAAGAAGGGTAGGACATGCGCGGAGAGAGAGAAAGATCCTATGGGTGCAGATCAGAACTCTGCGTGCATTGAGAGTGACAATCGGGAAGTAGATGAGCACTCCAAGACCAGCCTCCTGAAATCGCTCTCATTGAATGAGAAAGAGACAGAGGAATTAGAGGCACTAACCAGGAATCAGCGGTACTCAAGGCCGTTGATGCCTGAAAGCCTAAAAAGACTGACAGTATCCACATTCGGCCGTGTGTGCAAATTGAGGCCCAAAGCAACCAGGACAAATACTGTGAAGTCCATTTTACGCCCATCCTTCTCGGGAAGCAAATCCACAGAATACAGTAAGGCTATGGAACGAAGAGCCATTGAGGCCTACGCGGGGGAAAGCGGATGCACAGGGAATGTTTGTAGACCAGGAATTGCCATTTCTGGCGGCTCCCCCAATGGGCTAATACCTGATGGTAGAGGTGTTCTGGAAATAAAACGCCCTTGATCTTGTAGGGAGGTCACTCCTATTGAACGCATTAAAAATAACCAAGTTTTGCCATATTCTTGAAGGGAAATTAAAACAAAAAAGAGATCATCAATATTATTATCAAGTTCAAGAACAACTGCATTGTAATAAGGAGTATTGCATTTTTATTTTTTGGGCCCCACTGGGCATTTTATATGAAAATTTAAGAGGGTTGACAGATTCTGGGCCAATCAAATGATGTGTAACTAACACAAGTAACACGCAATAACATTAAAAAATTGCCTTTTCTAATATTCATGTTTTCGTGATTTGTGGAAAAACCGGAGGTGATGTAGGAATTTGAAGGTAATTTTCGGAATCCACAGAACAGTACGGCTCATTTCACACAACAAAATCTTGCATATTGGTGATAGTCACTGATTTTCGTAGCGCTTAGTACCTTTTCCAAATTTTTTTATCAATTTCCCGTGAAAACAGAAACAGCAATTTCTTCAACCGTCAATGTTATATAAAAATTGAGAGCGTAAACCTCAAGTAGATTTCTTTATTTAAAAATTAGTAATTTTAACTATACTGGCTACATATTCCAAATGAGGTCTAACAAGGAAAAAGTAGCCGATTTCTCGTACATGATCGTCTCATTTACCAATACTCTTTTGACGAATCCCAGTTTACGATTACCTTGACCCATTATTTCACGTATGTATTCACCCCAGGAAAGATCATGTGTCAGTCTTATCCCAAGATATTTAATGGATTCCAAGTTTGTTTCATTATTACATATTTTGTAAGCGATTGGAGGAGAAAAATTCTTTTTCCAAAAATTCATTACTACAAATTTAAAACAAAAATTAATTCTAACTGCGACGTATGACACCATTTTTCAATTGCTTGTAGGTCAATATTTAAATATTCTTTATCATTTGGGCATAGACTTTCCCTGTACAGTACCGCGTCATTCGGCAAATAGACGAAGCTTAGTTTTCACCACCTTATTGATGTCATTCTTGTACAGTAGGAACAGCAGTGGACCTTTCACACTACTTCGTGGGACACCTGAAGTGACTTCAATTGCCGGAGAGGTAACACCGTCCAAAACAACCCTTTGCACCCGATCATGCGGGAAATCATTTATCCATGATATAATATTACTGTCTATCCCATAAGATTTTAATATCAAAATTAGTTTGCTATGAGACACCTTGTGAAAAGCTTTCTTGAAATCGAAAAATATTGCATCCACTGGATATTACTTTCTCCATAAACTAAAATATCGTGGGAAAAGAGAGCAAGTCGAGTTTCACATGATCTTATCTTCCGGAAACCATACTGAACATAGGACAATAAATTCTGGTTATCTAGATGCCCCATGACTGAACTGACAATTATATGTTCCAAGACTTTGCACGAAATGGATGTGAGGGATATAGGTCGGTAGTTATGTGGGTGCTCCCTATCACCACTTTTAACCTTAGAAATGAACACTTACTAAGAGAATCATAAAGTGCACACTGGTGTCCTGCGGACCCCATGAGTTATAATTTTTTTTATTTCAGATTTTTGCTATATTTCATTGAGGAAGATGGCAAATATCATTCATGTGAAGCCTTTTTAATATCAATGAGTTGAAATATTTTATTTAAAAAAATATATAACGCAGTAAAAAATACCTTTTTAATTTGAAAACTTAGAAAATCTCTCAGAAATACATCAAATCGAAATTTATTTTCTGTTGCTCATGTTTTGACAATACCGAGAAATGCCGTTAGTTACTTAAGGATAAGACTTTGAAGTGTATGAAGACTATCGTTTTTAATAGTTTTTCTCCAAAAATATGTTTATTACAACATATGAAAGAAGCGTATTTTTCAAGTTTAATTTTTCAGTGATTTTTTCGAAAATTTCATAAACACTTATAATGTCAATTAAAATGCTTATAAATTTATAGTTCTTTGCGTAATAAATATAAATATTCACATTGTACTGGAAAGAAGTTGATTTTTCACTCCAGTACAGGCAGTACGCAGATAACTTCTATGCACATGGGAGTGCTGCACAATGAGCACTCGTTGCGCCTTTTGGTCCGGGTTGTTCTGAAATCAAATTTTACTGTTTCCTTCTCCAAAATACAAAAAAGAAAGAAAAATAAAATAAGTGTAATATCAATAATATCCATCGACTTTCAGGGTCTTCGGACAGTATTCAAAATCGTGACATAACAAAAAATAATCATTGCACGGTTATTTTACCATTTAAGGTTTAGGTAAAGATGCTAAAATCAGAATTAAAGTTCATGAGAAAGAGTAGGTGCTAATTTAGTTAGAGGTATTCGGAAGCACGCATCGAAAACAATCGTTATGAACCGACCGGGAAATTCATTTACAGAGCGAAATCTAGCGATAAATAAATAAAGTCTTTAGTTCTGAAAACATTAGGTGGAAAATAGTTCATCGTCTTTTGGTCTCTTTTTCCCGGCAACAAGAACCGTCTTTCCCTCGCAGGTTTGTAGGTTGCCTTTCTGCCTCTATTCGCCTGGCTCCCTCTTGGTCGCTTTGTCGCTGGTACACTTTCGTCTTATAAAGGTTCTCCGCTACTACCGCTGTCTCTATCTGCATCCGCGCAATCTTCCTCACTCTCCGAATCCGATTGCTCATGTGCGGAATCTACATCACTGCCTGACGAATTACCCCCATCCCTTCCTGCTCCTCCTCTTTTAACACCAGCAATGCCTGACGAATATCTTCATCACGCCTCATGTAGAATCGCGACGAGGAAGACATCTCTAACGCAGCACCGACTCGCTATAGAAATGTGCAGGCTACCAATTGGTCTCGAGCTGAAATGACCAGCAATTGACTTATCCTCTCTTTTTCCACAGATTTTGACGTATATGGGCTTCGGGTCGCCAGCCACTACTTGTAAGAAATGCCTACTCCCTTCATGAATTTTGAGGACATTCCCTTCCCAGCATATTCCCGGGCCCTAGTTGTGAATTCCCTTGTGCTCTCCGAGGCGCCAGCTCATTGCCATTCTGTGACAAGTGCAAGTCCCGAAAAGGTTGCAGTCTATAGCTGTGTATATAATCCCCTTTACAGTTTCCAATACATAAAATATCCAAATGATGACGAACGCCAAATTATTATAAGGCATTATTTAGGATCGAAAAACCAAGAAATAATCTTCAATGCTGCTAAACTACGCTTCATGCACGTAAAGTTTTTCTATTCACATTTCACTTCTAAATTTCAAATGAGAATGCAGGAAAATTGGATAATTCCCGAAATATCTTCGATGGTACCAAATATCCTATAATAGTTTAAAAAATTAAAACTATTGTTTTTAAATAATTAAAATGATTAAATACTATATCTACAAATACATTAACAGTAAAAAAGGAGATACACAATGCTATATGATTTATTCGATATGTCTCAAAATTTACCATGAAATACACATTGGGGTCCAGCGGACCGCAGACCATTTTCAATATTTTTTCATGAAGCACCAAGCATTTTAATTACTGCATCGCAAGCAATAGTCAGTTCCTAAGATGTAAAAAGGAATTTACATTAAATTAGATTTCTGTATTTCACGTTTTGTGAAAGTTACGGCGAATAAAAAAATGAACGACATGTTGGGTATAGCCTGGTTGGAGGGCAATTAGCTGTCGAGTGAGTCAGTTGTCGTGAGGCGCGATGGTAGACTAACCACTGTCTTTGCTAATATTGTTGTCACCCCCAGTCAGGGGCCCCTCTAAGCCGCCTCGCGCCGGAGGCCCTCGTCTATCACCGAACTAGCCAGACCGCCACTGACTTTCCCCTACTCTCGTCACCTTATCAGCAGAGCACGTTTTTCTGTGGGGTGGGGAATGGAGGGGAAGGTGGATAGGCTCGCCAAAGGCTGGCGGAGAACCGAGGGGATCTCCAAGGTCGTGGCGGATTCGAGAACTAAAAGACGCTTTTCGCCCGGAGTATACAGCCCCCTTAACTTAATTTTGCCTACTGTGTTTTTTATGTTGCATAGGGTAGCCATAACTTCTGTATTGGATCTCAAATGTATGTACTATTAACTGTTTGTTCACATTGGTATGAAGCCTTTATTAATAATATTTTTAAAAAACACTTCCGTTAAGACTCCTTTTTCCCAACATTAAACACAGCTTTTACCTTTTTAAAACGATTTTATTTACCGTACTTTTATTTTTAAACACCGCTTTTGATGATTTTTATTTACCATTTTTCGGTGTCCCTACCTATGAGATAGCTCAGGGCTTTAAAGTACTAAGCAATAATTGATATCTGATTCTAAAGTCTAAAGTAAAATTCTTGGTTGCTGAAACAGATGTACCGATTCCAAACTGAACATAGAAACAGACTACCAAAAACATGCAAAAGTATACTGGCACTCACCTTTGGCACAGGATTCAAAACTACACGCCCCCATCTAGTAATTTCCACCTCTCCAGTCTTGAAGAGCTCCTGTATCGATTATGTAAAGGAAAAATGTCATTTAGAGGTCCATCCATCTCATAAAGAATGTAAATTCCAAAGTAATATTACCTTGATAGGACAATAATTCATTCACACAAAGTGAGCCAACAACTTAGTATATAATGAGTAATTACCGAATATTTTATGATACTCATATTCAAAGAAATTAGAATTTTATTTAAAGTACTTCGAAGAGCTATTTACATTCTGACATAAATAATTAACCTTTTGAGAGGCATTGTTGCTCTGAGCTACACACTAAAAATCATTAAAATCATTCACATTCTGTCCTTTTCTTGAAATGTTGAAAAAATGTTTGTCGGTGTCTTTATGATTAGAAAGTTAGCTCCTGTTATCTCCATTGACATTCTAAAAATGATATATTATGCCAAAGTGCATTCATGTATTTTTTATGGTATTATGTTACGGGGAAATTCAAGCATAGCAAAGCCTTCTCTGCCCAGAAACAGGCAGTTAAAGCCATGTTCCAAGTCCCTGTACGCACCCCTGGAAAACCACTTTTCACTAGTGATGGCCGGATTGGATCCGTCGGATCCGAAGATCCGCGGATCTTCATTTTACTCGGTTCCAGATTCGGATCCAAAAACACAGAGTAAAATTGGATCCAGATCGTAGATTTTAAATTTAAATTAGCGATCGAAGCGCCCCATGAATGGAATGCGGTACGGTAGATATTGACAAGAAGAGGATGTGTAACTCAGGAAACGAAATTAGATGAAAATGTTCCCGTGCAACTAGAAGCAAAATAAAGAAATATGACTCCTTTTTCCGCATAACCCCGGCATCAAGAGAAAAAAATACGTAGGGTGTCACGTGGGTAGCCTACATTTGCCGGGATCAGGTGGACAATGAGAGCTAGTGTACTGTGCGAAGTTCGATCCCTATCGCAGTTTAATTTTTTCTTTCAGTCATTGAATCAAAAATGTTATCATCTTCAGTTTCAAACCATTGCATCTGAATACTCACTTTATTATACTTTTGTTGTTTGAATTATATTTACAAATGTACCATTAATAAATTAAGGATGGTCGGGTCGGATCCACGGGTCTTATATTTAATTCGCTACTGAAATCATATCCGAAGACAGTAAAAATCCAGATCCAGATTGGAGATTTTAAAATTTCACGGCTTGGTGATCGATGCGCCCTGCAAATGGAATGTAGGTATGGTAGAAACTGACAAGGAGAGGTTGTGTAACTCGGTCACGAAATGAGAAGAAGAATTTTTCTGTGCTACAAAAACAAAATAAAAAAATACTTGTCGTGACTTTTTTTCTCCATAGACCCGGATGCACGAGAAAAAAAATACAGCCGAATTTCACGTGGGTTGCCTACATTTGCCAGATGCCCGTGAACCTATGATAGCGTAGTTGTTAAAAATGAGGCCTAGTGTGCTGCCGGTCGCGAGTTTGATCCTTAACACTGCCTAGGAATACAGTCCATGCTGTATTCATAAGGTAATGCAAATAGGCAGTTAAAAAAGTAGATTATCAGATTTTCAAGTCAATTTATAAGTCAAAAAAATAATAAAATTTGGCGTTAGTGAAAGGATTGGAAAAATTTTGTATTGCAGAATTAAATTGTGAAATCATTACGTTAACTTTGCCATGTATTTTTGAGTGACACATTTGTAAATCTATTTTAAATGTTAGAAGTAAAAAAAGTCAATATCCACACACAAATGAAGGATGATAAAGTTTTTTATTCAATGGCTGAAAGAAAAATTTTAAACAGTGATAAGAATCAAACTTCATTACCTGCAGTCCACTACCCCACTCTGCTATTGTCAGATTACCTGATTTTGGAGAATAAATGCCCCCCACATGTCATTCTACTTTTTTCTAGCAAACGCGAAGAAAAAAATCCGAGACTTTTTTAAATTTTGCTTCTAGTAGCATGAAAAAAGGCTAATCTCATTTCAAGATCAGAGTTACACAACCTCTCCTTAGGAGTATAAAATTCTCAAATTTCATTTTAAAGGTTATTATTAATAAGACATTGCAAAATTACTAGTTTAGCAGCTTGAAATATTCCAAAATAATTTTTTCATCTTAAAAATAGAATCCCCGGATATTCCATAAATGGGATCTCTTGGCCGCATTTAATTTTTTTTTGTGTTTCTAAAAAAGAATTTGAAAGCATTCAAGGATTTGATTAATAATTGGAAAATAAATCCTTTATTAATGAAAACGAACTTATAATGTTTATTTTAACTGCACTCTAAAGAATAGTTGTACAGGTTTCAAAAATGTATTGCTTGATGAGTATGTGATAAGGAAGGTGATCTTTATATTAGAAGTAATAAGATATAGTTATTGTATCTATAAACCTTGATCCAGGAAAATATTATCCACATAGATGATAGGAAGTTGATTTTTTCTACAATAAATTTACTTGTTTTTTGGTAATTCTATTATTGCTGTATTTTTATTTTTATTAAAAATCTAGGATTAGAAAATGAAATTCAGAATCGAGTATCTGAAACTAAGGATCCGAAACAGAGATAAAGATCCGAAACCCAGGCAAGGATCCGGTTTAGATCCGGGATCTGACAAAAAACCTGGATCCGTCCAACACTACTTTTCTCTAATGCAGATATACTTACATTGCCCTCTATTTACATTTTGTCTTGTGTTTGCTTTGTTAAAGAAAATCCTGATAAATTCCCAATGAACTCCATGCATCACAACAGCTCCACCCGCTTAAACAATAACATAACTGCCAGCCTGCCTTCATACTCCCTTTTTGTTAAAGGCATCTAACTCTGGGCCTCAATACTATACAATAAGTAGCCAAACGACTTTAAAACCATCACCTCTCTAATGACTTTCAAAAGGAGAGTCAAAGAATTTCTAACTAAGAAATGCTATTATGATATAATTTCAAAGTGATTGCATTTGAACAACTTTGTATATATGAGGGTAACCTTTTAAGTGTCGGGAATGAAGACAACTATAAAAGGTACAATAACGCAATTTTTTCTATTGTTTTTCAAAGTACTCTCCACGATAGTCAATGCACTTTTGCATTCGATGGAACCAGTCGTTATAGCATTTATTCCATTCCGAAGTAGGGGTAGTCAAAATGGCTGTTTTGTAGGCATCGACCGCTTCTTCAGACGTCTGGAAGCGCTTTCCTCGTAGCATATTCTTGATTCTGGGGAATGTGAAAAAATCATTGGGGCTTAAGTCCGGGCTGTATGGAGGATGATCAAGAACTTCGACGTTTTGCCTCCTAAAGGATACGTTCGATACCTTGCATTGATGTGCACTCAATAACTAATACTGACTATATGACCAAATAGCATGTTTTGTGTTTGAGGATCCATTCGTTTCGGGATTTCTTCCGTGTGTGTCCATTCTAGGGTGACAACAGTTTTGCCAATGTTTCAGTTTGCGTCTTCCAATCTGAAGTATTTCAAAGCAGATTTTGCCATCTTCTATACCATTTACTTTTGCGCTCTGATGTTCAAGTGGGTGCATTTTCATTAGCTGTTTGACTAGTTTTTTCAATTAGGCACTTCCAAGCATGGGAGAGCGTATAGCTCTCCTCTCTGTTAAAATTGTTGGGGTTCTTGCCGTTTCGATTGACTCACATATGAGCCTTGGGAAATAGCGTATTTCGGTCTTGATCAGCTTGGCTCCGTCAAAATTGATATTGTGTGTCCCAGAAGGGCTCTGCGATGGCTGAAAGGCATGGTTGTCTGTTGTTTGTCGCTCTCCTGTGTTCTTGAATACGGGTCTTTAAGGCTCTCAAGCTTTGCCCAATGTAGGCCTTCCCACAATTGTCATTTAAGTCAGTCATTTAAGAACAAATGAACTCATACTTCGAAGTAAACAATTTGTTCGCTCCTACTCAGTTTGGTTTTTGGTCCGGTAAATCAACTGTAATGGCTGTAGAAACTATTCTTGATGAAATTCATGAAGCCTTTGACCAAGGCAAAGAAGTATTTCATAGCAGATTTTGCCATATTCTATACCATTATAAATATATGGGCATTAACTCTTTAACAAATTGCTATCATAGCAAGAACAATGGGTAATAAAATTCTTAAATATAAACTGTACAAGTGGCTATTGTCTATGCCATTTTACTCACTGCAAGAATACTTTGAACATGATCTTAGTGACCAAGTGTTCTGTTAAACAATATGATAGTTCATGTTCTTTTGTGTAGTGTTGTCACTTTGTGACTATTTTTGTTATTTTACTGTGAGATTGTTTATATGCATGACGATGTCTATTGTGATGATAACCATCTAATGGCAAATAAATAAATAATAAAAAATAATGATAATAATTGATGTCATAACACTTGACTATGCCACAATACTTTATTTGCATTTTATATTTTTTGAAATCGAGTTCGGAACAGGCGGAAACGCGGAACAACGTATACGTTGAGCAGATGAACTTGAGTTGACGGGAGAACTTTAATTTTTGCCGCTACTTCAGCAAACTTTCTTCTGATGTGGATTTTCTTCTACTTTTTGGAGGAGTTCGAGCTTTTCGCCTCAGGCTTTCCCATAACCAATTCTAAGAACTTGTCTCACTTTTACTATCAAGATTGCTTAATACTTCCAAGAAGATTGCAGCTAAGTATACAAATACACGACATGTTGGTGAGTCAGTTGAAGAAGGCGGGATTTCAAAATTATGTGTTTTTAGATGATTTTCACCGAACGAATACTTTCGAGTAAAAGCATCCGAAAAAAAATGAATACTCGAAAATATCAAAGTATCAGGAAATGATATCCGCTATTGGTTTCCGCCCAAGTCTATCAGTAACTTACAAGGGGAGTTCATGACACCCATGTCACCAAAAGCTAAATTACTATTTTAATGACTCCTATTTGTTATGAATTCTATAGAATGCAGTTAATATGAAAATTCCTTGTCATCTAACATGAATTCATCACCAAATTTTTTTTAAGTAAAAAAATATTGTTTTAAGATTTGTGTTAGTTCTATTTAAGTGTTATGTATTTGTTTAAAGATTTGAAAAAATATCCGAAACCAATAGCTCATTATATTTTATAGCTTGGCTATATATAATTTGTTGCTTGTTGAAAGATTAAAATATTCAAACTTTGCAATAGAGTACCATTTCAGAATCGAAAATCAAGAATTGAAAACACAGGAATCGGGATCGGGTTTGGAATCGAAAAAAACTGGAATTGACCCATCCTTAATTTCAACTGATTGACTAATACATAATCTTCTCAGTATTTTACCAGCAGGAATCTAGTGATTCAAACTAAAAAAAGAAACAGCAATCCTTCAAGAAAATTCCTTGAAATAGGTTACATCATTAAAAATAGTTTCCAGCATCCAAAAAAGGTGGCATTATGGGCCAAGAGCAACTCCTAATACAACTATGGCATAAAATGTTGCTATTTCATGCACTGTGGTATATGCCCAATGTGCTTAGAGAATGTCTGTCGGCAAGTAGCAACAGAATATTCATGAGCATGTTCCACAGAATATCTGGGGATAGTGTGCATACAGACCGTGCCAACTAGTGGGGGCATCGTGCTTCTGACGAGTGGGCAGCAGTTGTGCATGATGCAACAGACCAGGTCCAAGTTTATCTTTGAGGCCATTGACTCCAAACGGGATGGTGGCACATCGCACTCGAAAACAAGTTTCCCAATAATGGCACCGACATCCTCGGTCAACATGTCAAAGTAGTTGGTTGGGATGGAATACCCTGCAGAGGATTGTCAATGGTATCCAGGTTCAATGCAAGGGGGTAGGAAAAGAATTTCATTTGCACCACACACAGAGGGGAATGAAATTTTATAATGGCTGTGACCTACAATCAAAGTATGGCTGAAACACATCTCTTACTGCACATCTATGAGAATGCCCAAACCAAGAATGCAGTAAAAATGCTACAGACTGATAGAATGTTCATTTCTTCCTTTATTTATATAAATCAATCTTCTTATCACCTTAGACAAACTTGCACAAATTTAATATAAAGGGTTTTCGAAACTTAAAACCAGCAGACCCAACATTGTGCGCATATTATTCTATTACCAGTCATCATATTAAATTGAGATTTCAACAAAAAAGTCAACGATTTTCTTGACAATTAGAATGAAACAATTTTTATCAATTTCAAAATTCACAAAAGTTGTTATGATATTTGTGGAACCTTTCTATGAAACTGGTGACTACTAAAACTTGAGTGTGACCATAGTGGCTGAAAGGTTGTCAGCATGAAGAGTATATGGAAGTACAGAAATTATAATTACCAGTACTATCTAACCTCATTAAAATTGGTTTTATATTTTGGAGAAGAAAGCTTCTCAAGGACAGGGGCCTTGACATACTATACTGACACTAGATCCTTGTAGAATTGTGCATCAATTATGAGCAAAATGTTTATATTGTTATGTTTTAAAATGTTTTAAAAGTTATGCTATCATGTCTTTAAAATTTAAAAAACAGAATTAATATTTAAATGTAAATGAGTTGTAGCTTTTTGTTGCAAAAGGCAACAAATTAACTAAATATAAAATGTAATATATTAATTGCAATTCTAGTGTTCTAGGTATTCAAGATCTTTTTCAAGATTCAAGATCAAGAACATATGTTAAAACGCCTAAATGAGCAGAAACCAACTCTTCTGATTGCTGGTAGTGAACTTAAACTGCCAATGGAGTTGACTCCAGCTCAGCGGAACCTTATAGACAATTTTATTCCAATTCTTGATGTGTTTGACTCAACTACATCTATTGTGAGTTCAGAAAGTACAACAGCCTCTGAGATAATTCCACTGGTCCACTTCACAATGCATGATTTACAAAATACTGCTTCTCATTCGTCAGGACTTGAAGGGCTAAGAAATGATTTATTGGCATCTCTGAAACGTCAGTATGCTAACTTGGAGGATGAGAAGCTGTATGCTTTTGTAACTCTCTTGGACCCATGCCTGAAATCGCATCCATTCAAAGATCCATTAAAGCTAGCAGCTGCTAAGGAAAACCTCATTACTGAAGAAAGACATATTGTTATCAATGAAATACAATCCTCTGAAAGACATGAATTAGTGTTAGATCAAAGGACACAACTAACTTCAACACCACAAAGCTCCATTTGGTCCCGTTACAGTTCAATCTTTAGAGACCTTGGTGGGGAATCACGTGAAGTGGATGATCAACTTCTAACATTGCTGAATATTGGAATGGATGCAATAAATTTCCTCAATTGCAAAAACTCCAAAGAAATATTTATGCATACCTGCAGCCACTGTTTCTTCAAAAAGACTTTTTAGTACCGCTAACATGATTGCTGACAAAATACGAAATAGACTAGACGCAGAACATGTTAAAATGTTGCTCTTTCTGAGCAAAAACTTGTGAAGTGAAATCTGAACTTATGGTCTACCGACTTAAAAGTTTCCTACAGAACATCATTTATTTTACTGTAAATCTCATTCACTCTTGTTTTATTAAGAAATTATCCAGGTATTAAGGTGGAGAATGAAGCTCTATTTTTTTGAAGAATATTAAATTTGATTGATAATAGCAAAATGATCATAGTTCTAGTTGTTCACTTGCAAAGTGGGTTTCTTCCATACAGTTTTGTCAATGAAAGAAGTTATTTAGTAATAAAGGAATACATACCAAATAAAATTTCTGATTAACATGAATAGTAAAACTTTAATATCAGATATCATGATATCAAGAATAAAATCAAAATAATTCATAATTGTACTCTCTTTTCTTGTACCTACAGATGTGAATGTGGCCCATTTACTTTTGATTAACTAATTTATTAGTAATTAACACTTATTTATTCTGGTTTATTATGACATTTATTTCCATTAAATAAAGTAAATGAAACTGTATGGCGCTTTACTAATTAATAACATTTTTTGTGCAATAATAATCCTATTCTATTAGAGGTATAAGTGTCATTAGTAATAGAGTAGAAGTGGAGCTGAGAACTGGAAATCGATTGATAGAAATGGAACCAAGAACTGGAACCAGGAAATTATGGAACTGTCCCATCCCTAGTAAAATTGAATTCCATTTGTTCCTGAGGGCCCGAAGTTTGTAATTTCGGAAAATTCCTAATTTTTAATATTGCCATGTATTTACTATAGGCTTCTCATTGGGACTGGCAGTTTTGCTTCGTATAATTGAAACTTAGTATTTTCATGCTCCATATTCTCGAGAATCTACTGTATATTTTAGACTCATACAGCAGCTAGTACAAACTCTTTCTAAGGAGTTTACCAACCCCCATCACATTAATTCCTCTTAAATGGTATGGGATTTCTAAAAGAATAAAAAGTAGTCCTTAGCCAGAGTCTACCATGTAATAAAGAAGTGACCACCCTCTCTTTTCTTCTCCATCAAATAAACAACATCAAGGTGCCGAAAACTGTGAGTGATGAGTACAGTGGAAAATGGGGACAGGATTCTTAGAATGGGAGTTGAAGGGCCTTTGGATTGCACGGCCATCCAAGGCCACAAAACCAATAAGAATCCTTAAGGCAATGTTCAGGGGTACCCATGGGAACTATGTAACTCTCACTCACCAGTTATGCATGAAGCGATATGCATGGGATCAACATCAGGATAAAAGAAATATTTCAAGGGTTAAAGCATTTTACACAGGGTGACATCTGGTTAGGGGTCATCAAGATTCGGGTCAGGAGGAGGGACTGCAAGATGGACAGTCGCTCATCATGACTCCAGCATTTTCAAATGCAAGGCAGAGAGAGAACATAATATTAGCCTGCCATTGTGCTTCAGTTTATGAAAATAGTCTCCACATGAGACTTTCGTAAGATAGAATCTCATTTTTTGCAAAGGTGATTGTTGATATAACATCATTTGTTAAGCGACTCTGCTAGCTCATAAAGCCACTTGAGGATGTAATACACATATCAACACAAGAATTTGAATCTAGCTAAGAATGGAGCAGTGAAATAATTTTTCCCTACAGCACTACCAAACTAGTGTCATAAATCGTCTGACGACTACAGCAAAATCAAATCACTTAAGCACTTTCTGGATCACTAAGTCCAATTATGTATTTCTGGTAATCAGAGGAAATACGTTATTTGACAATTAAAATCTCCCTCAATGGAAAACAAATATTCCAGGTCTTTTCAAGGTGTTCAAGGCTGATAACCAACTTTTCAAAGCTCAAATACAGTATAAGTCCCCTGCAACAAGTGCTGATAAAAGTTGCAAATTTGCTCATTTCACGTACACCCATTAAAACTAAGGTGATTTTTTTTATCCTTCCCTACCATCATGTAACTATGCGAACACTTAGGGGAACGATAAAGTATTATTGAGTCTGTAGCAGTCCATTTGTAAATACAATGAAAATGATACACTTAGACCACAAGTTAACTGAGATGATAATCACAGCATTATCAACATAATGCAATTTCTCGAGACATTATTATGTTAACTAGTAGTGCTTCTGTGCAAATTTTATATCTTTTTCTTTATAGCAATAGCTTGCCACATAAATTGTAACTTAGGTATGTCTTTAAGTAGAGCCCCACAAGTTATGCAAATTACAGTGAAATTGGCTCGTTCTGGCCATGTGGCAGTAACGATCACCCAATATCAAAGTAACTCTGTATGCTTTTCATCCACAAGCTGGAGATTTCATGAGAAGGGGATTTGCAAAATTAACCGAATCCAGTGCTTGGCAGTTTGTTCCTGCACAGCAGCTAATACCGGCTCAAAAGCTGGGGGGAGCAGTACTGGATAAGAGGACAACACTCTACAAATGTGCCTTAAATGAGGGGTCATCTTAGATTCAGGAACCCTCCTCTCACACTTGAACCTCACAACACACAGGTGTAGGGGGAAAATTATACCAATAAATCTTAGAAGAGTATGTGCAAAAAATTTATGACTGAAAACTATCTAAACAGATAAAAATGAAGAGATACAAACCTTTTGCTTGGAGATTACTCTGGACCATGAGAGAAGATACCATTTTCAAGTATGTGAACAGCATTTGCAAGTACTGGGGATCACGGGTCCCAGAAGATCTCTTAACTCGCTCACGTCTTACTAAGCCTAGACAGAAAAACAAAAGCAGGAAATAATTATACTGTGCACATTGCACTAGGAGCAAGTATATGAGAATTGGTAATGTAACATAAAATATAAGAATCACAGATACTAAACTGAGAGAAGTCCTCATGCAATTTGAAAGTAAGGATTGGCCATCAAAAACGTTTTATATGTAGTAACAGTTAAGTATCACAAAACATCTTTAGGATAGCTCATTGGGAGATCCCTACAGGGCACAATTATGCATTACATGTATATGTAATGGATAATAATATACCGTATTTACTCATGTAAGTCACGCACCTTTTTTCCTCAAACGCCTGTGAAAAAATGGGGTGCATGGCTTACACGAATCCTCCAGATTTTTGTGTAAACCGCGCACCATTTTTCCTCAAATTCCTGTTCTTTTTATTTCTCCTAAGTTTCACATTTTGTGAACATATCGACGTTAATTGGTAAGTATGGTCTAGTAGTAAATCGTACATTGTAAAGAATTCTGAAATTTCGAAGTTATCAGTAATAAAAATCCACGTTTCACAAAGATTGAGCATACACCAGTAATTGAAGAAACACTAGATAAGAAACACCACTTGACAAAGCAATAGATTTATCATGTATAGATCGTACGTAGGACAACATATTGTAGCACTGATATGTATTTAAATCTATATTGTACTCTGTAAGCTGCCGCAAGGGGGGTCTTTAAGTCTTTTCAAAATAGTAAGCGGAGTTTGTTTCGGTATCACGTATCTGTAGCAACATTTTTGCACAATAGATACCTCCCTTTGCGTAAACATGAAAGCTACATTGCAAAGACACGACAAAGAATTTGTTACACAGTGGCAAGAGTCATATGCTCAGAATATCCGTGCTATCCGCTCCGTGCGTGAGAGTAGTAAACGAGTTCGAATCGATCATTTAGCATTTTAAAATAATTTGCAATTATCAGCCTAAAAATGAATTATGATGTGAAATTGCGATCGTTTCCTGTGAGTACAAAACTGCGTATTATAAGCGATGCCGAAAAAATAGGAAATCGAGCAACAGGAAGGAAATTTGGTTAAATCTAGCAGTGACAAAAACTAAAAATGAGAACTTATGATATGAATATTCATTAGTGATTTATGATTCTATTTCCGCGATTGTGTTTTTCTTTAGTTTTATGAGAATTATAATTGTTATTACATTGAGTTTAGTTTTTTCCGTGAGTTTCCAAGACTTTCCGGTGTTGTTTAATCATCCCAGTTAACAGCTACTGCATAGAGATCAGACGTGACCACCAATATCAGGTATGGATGGCATTCTGCTTTTCTTTGCTGATATGCCAACAGATTTCCGTAATAATAGAGTAATCACTGATTGAAATTGTATATGTTTCTGCAATTATTTCAGTTGGATGTTATTTGGAACAGATGCCATATTTAGCTGGATGATGTGATCGTATGTAACTGTGATTACCGTGAGATGCTACGAGAAAAAGATGCACAGTAAAAGAGGCCGTGCATGGATGCACGATGTGATGATGATCGTGACGATATTAACACGTAATGGGGACGTTTACTCGGAACCGAAATCACAATTTTGTACACGAAATTGTTAGATGGAAACGAAAAAAGAATTGTAGTGAAAAATTTAATCTTCTAACCACAACCATTCACTCATTAATCAAAAATTAATTTAAGCAAAAGGTGACACCTACCGAAAAATCTGCTTTGATAACATTGACGTCATTTTACTCCCGTCCGTGACTGTTTTTCGTGACGAGAATGGAGTGGAGGGGGGTTCTCGGAAAGTCTGCTCCCACAGATGCTGTCGCAACTGGTACGATTGGCAGAGACATCTGTGTCCCCCCAATTGCGATGAGACGAAGTAGCTTTACGGGCTCAGTTGTGATTGGACGAAGTCGACATACGTCAGAGGTGGCACCGAAAGGGTTAAAAACATGTTTTTTGCCGCTTATAACTCGA
Source organism: Platycnemis pennipes (assembly GCA_933228895.1). Taxonomy (NCBI): domain Eukaryota; kingdom Metazoa; phylum Arthropoda; class Insecta; order Odonata; family Platycnemididae; genus Platycnemis; species Platycnemis pennipes. The sequence goes on along the minus strand of OW121857.1, from coordinate 93,252,852 downwards.
GAAATAATTGACGAATCAAAAAATGGAAAGATATGGGTCTTTTTATTTTAAAAACTGTATCAGATTCGGCAATAAAAAAATATGGTAAACGACCCTATTTAATCAACTAATGAGAAAAACGTACTCGTAATTTAGGCACAGCATTTCTATCAAAGAACGTGCATTCATGTTATGACAAAATGATGCAGACTCAAGGGAAAAAAAAATAATTTTTTGATAGAAATAATTTTTTTCCTCATGAGCCTGCCCGAAAATAGGGGTGTGCGGGATACACGAGGGCGCAGCTTACACGAGTAAATACGGTAAACTCTGATTGGCTGACGCTTCCATTCTCCATCTGAACGGTGCACATACTGCACCCAAATGCTGTCAATGCCCATGAATTCTGCCATTGTAGCAGTACTTAATGATGTCACACTGGTATGCTGTAACTTACTGGTGACCCTTTCAACTTCGCTTTACATTCAGTAGTCTTAAGGGATTTAAATATGAGCTCTTTGGAGGCCATAATTACGTCATATCAGCATTGTCCCGGATTCAGCTTTGGACTGTAGGGGTTGTGTAAACCAAGGTGCTGAAAACCACATGGCCTTGCAGATGCTAAAGTTTCCATCCACAAGTTGACAAGTTCATTTGGGTACACTGTTGGCTTACTTACACCACCAAACAACTTTAATGGGGTCATTTACCATATTTTTTTAATTGACGAATCTGATAGTTTCTAAAATAAAAAGAAACCATATTTTTCCATTTTTTGACCTGTCAATTATTTCCCGAGTTATAAGCAGTGAAAAACTGATGTTTATAACCCGTTTGAAAAAGTGGTCGTGGTGAAAACTATGACTTACATCGACTTTGTCCAATCACAACTGAGCCCACGAAGCTACTATCGCAATGGGGGGGGCACAGTTGACTCTGTCAATACGAGCAGTTGCGACAGCATCTGTGCGAGCAGACCTTCAGAGAACCCCTCTCCGCTCCCTTCCCTTCCCCTAAAAGCAGTCAAGGACGGGAGGTGGATGACATAAATGATATCAAAGCAGCTTTTTCGGTGGACGTCACCTTTTGCATATTTTAATTTTTGATTTATGAGTAAATGGTTGTGGTTAGAAGATTAATTTTTTCACTAAAATTCATTTTTCGTTTCAATCTAACCATTTCGTGTACAAAATTGCAATTTCGGTTCCGAGTAAACACCCCCATTCTTCCAACAATTGCCTTGGATCCTCCACTATCGGGCCTTGAGCCCCTTCCATGACTGTTGAGTGTAACGGTACACCTCAAGGTCATGACCATTAAGCCAACTATTGAACATATCTGAGTCATTCCACGTCAGTTCATCCAGCCCATGTCACCCACCGACTTGGATTTTTATGAAATTTTTGTCACTAGCTAACATCTCTAACGTGATAACCCATGTAAAGTATTTCCGCTCTCACCCTCATAGTTTGCAAGATATGAGGGGTCAAAGTTTGGGAAGTTTGCTCAGAAGTGCCGGTAGTGGGATTCAATTTTCAGAGTACAGGGCACAAGTTAAAAATACATAGCTCAGTAACCAATTAACATATCACCATGAAATTTTTACATCTTGTCTATCAAAGTACATAGATTCCATAGAAATATTTTCTATCACCCTTGCATAGCTATGTTAGCCACTATTATGTCATTAGTTGTCAATTAACCAAGTTTTTTAACTCAAAAACTTTACTTCATATTTTCACAAATATCACCCTAAGGCAGAGTAGTTAACTCGTCCAATATTTTTTTTAATTGTACCTAAATATGTGTTCTAATTGACTGTGAAATAAAAATAGTGGTGTTTTGACTGCCACTGTGAGTATTTCAGGTTTTACTTTTTTTTCTGACTCGGTGAGGGGGATTTTGGACACATATTATACAGATCCTAAGCATGACTGTATCCAAATGCATACCTTCATGAGGAAATATTTGAAATAATGGTCAGTGAATGAAAGGCCTGGCATCTATTTTTAGTGACTGTGACTTTTGTTAGTATAATTTTTTTAAACAATAATTCACGGCTCGTGGCAGCCAAAGAGAAAAGAGCCCAAATGTTTAAGCAACTATGAATTGATGCACTTTTTCAGGCACTTACCTATTTATACAAGTGTTAAGTTCATGAAAAATGTGGAATTAACATTTATTAGTCCCATTTTATGCATTATATCATAAATAAATTATTTACATCATACACTAAATTTGTAAAACTTACTTTAAAATGTGGTGAATTGTGCCATGCTGTACCTACTGTGTTGTTGAACTGTGCAGCATTGGAAAAGAAACAGGATTTGAGTGCCACAAAAAAAAGCTACACACTGGTGGGGAGACTGAACAAAATTGAGACTGAGTGTGTTTGAAAAACAACTTTTATCCCTCAGAAGTGGGGTAAGTTATGAAGTCCTATTTAAGGTCTGCGAGCATCACAAAACATGCTATCTGAAAAAGTATAAATTTTATCAATTATACTGTCTCGATCCATTTAAGAACCATGGGAAGAAAATAGAAAAGTCACTGTGATATGTAAGTCCTGAATTTGCAAAAAAAAGCCAGTAAAATCCCTGAACTCCAAAAATTAGTTCCAGGAATGAAAATATGCCAGCCATGTAGACAGAAAGTACAGAAACATCATAGATTTAGAATTGAGCTTTCTGATATTGAAGTAGTCGATAGTGACAGTAATGCGAGTATTTTTACTTTTGAAACGTCAATATCCAAAGAAAAAACAACTGAGGTACTTAAAAGGACACTGCAAGAGATGGGGGAATCCCCTTTGTAATTTCATGGCATTTTGTCTCTCAGAAGATCAACCTATGCCAAAAGAAAAGTGGAGTCAGCATGCTTTAATTTTAAAACTAAAGTTAAAAGAGTTCTTGATAAAGAGTTATCTCGTAAAAAGGATGACCCCAAAACTGCCAAAAGAATTACTTCAGAAAGTCCATCATATGGATGTGCTCATAGACATAATTAAAGAAAAAGTCAATGCTGCAAGCATGCATCAAGAAAAGGTACAACTGTTAACAGTGGTACCTACTTCATGGGGCAGGAAGAAAGTAGTAGAATAGTTCCATGTGAGTGAATACACTGTCCGGCAAGCAAGAGAACGTTTTAGAGAAAAAGAAATATTAGCTGTACCCGAATTGAGAAAAGGAAGACAATCTGTGATAAAACATTAGAATTAGTGAGAACTTTCTATGAAAGTGATGAATACTCCAGAATGATGCCAGAAAAAAAAAGATGTGGTCAGTATCTCTGTATATGAATGTACATGTTCAGAAGAGATTATTACTGTCTAATTTGAAGGAATTGTATTCAGCTTTTGAATTTGACTTTCCCAGGATTAAAATTGGCTTTTCTAAATTCTGCAAACTGCGTCCAAAATGGTGTGTATTAGCGGGATCTCCTGGAACACATTCTTTATGTGTTTGCACAATTCATCAAAATGTCAATCTACTGCTTCATGGTTGTAATATAGAGGAAACATGCCAGAACCTGATTGGTTACTTAGTGTGTTCAACGCATAATAGAGACTGTATGTTGCGACACTGCTCTCAGTGTCCATCAAATGAAAATTTGAAAAGCTTTCTGCTGAAAAAGTTGGAAGAATGTGACCCTGAAGATGAAGTGTCATACAGTCAGTGGGTTTCCACTGACAGATCACAACTGGTGAACTTCACGGTTACATTTCACGAGTACTTATCAACTTTAATTGAAAGACTGGAAAAACTGGTGCCCCATTCATTTATTACAAAAGCACAGGCAAACTATCATAAAAAATGAAAGAAAATCTTGGACATGAAGAAATTGCTCTCCTTGACTTCAGTGAAAACTACTCATATGTTATCCAAGATGAGGCACAAGGGTATCAATGGGCAAATGATAGTTGTACCCTGCAACCCTGCTGTGATTTACATTCAAGATCATCAGTTGAAACAGCTACTTGTTTCCAGTTTATGCATCTTATCAGATGATTTGGAGCATGATGTAGCTTTTGTATATGAAAGCCAAAAAACAATATCTCAGTTCATGTTGAAAGTTTTCCATCAGTTAAAAAAGTACATTATTTTAATGATGGTTATGCTGGACCATATAAGAACTGCAAACATTTTCTCAACCTTTAGAACTACAACTAGGACTTCTCCTTAATGGCTTCATGGACATTTTTTGCTACAAGCCATGGAAAATCCCCTTTTGATGGCATTGGTGGTACAGTTAAGTGTTTGGTAGCCCAAGAGAGCCTTCAGAGATGTTCAGGAGATTTCTTAAGGCCGCTTTACACGATACAATTTTTTGTATAATTTCTTGTACAAACTCTTGCATGAGGAAATTGTACCGTGTAAAGCGGCAAATTGTACGAAAACTTGTGCGATTGTCTGAATGACTGAACGGGAAATAGAACGTGTTCTAATTCCATTCAGACAAACATACAATTTCGTTCAGTCTATACAAGAGTTTGTACAAGAAATTGTGCAAAAATTGTATCGTGTAAAGCGGCCTTTAAACTCTGCAGAAAAGATCATGAACTTCTGCAGTTCTAGAGTTGAAAACATAAATTCTAGGTGATAAAGAAGGAAATTATTTCAGAAACCCATCAACAGTTAGAATACAGATTCCTCAATGCAAAAACAATTCCTGGCACATGTGCGTTTCACCATTTCACGCCTGCGTCTAAAAATTCCATAGGAGCTAAGAGGATCAGCATAAAATGGATCTAATAAATGTTAATTCCACATTTTTCATGAACTTAACACTTGTATAAATAGGTAAGTGCCTGAAAAAGTGCATCAATTCATAGTTGCTTAAACGTTTGTGCTCTTTTCTCTTCGGCTGCCACGAGCCGTGAATTATTGTTTAAAAAAATTATACTAACAAAAGTCACAGTCACTAACAATAGATGCCAGGCCTTTCATTCACTGACCATTATTTCAAATATTTCCTCATGAAGGTATGCATTTGGATACAGTCATGCTTAGGATCTGTATAATATGTGTCCAAAATCCCCCTCACCGAGTTAGAAAAAAAAGTAAAACCTGAAATACTCACAGTGGCAGTCAAAACACCACTATTTTTATTTCACAGTCAATTAGAACACATATTTAGGTACAATTAAAAAAAATATTGGACGAGTTAACTACTCTGCCTTAGGGTGATATTTGTGAAAATATGAAGTAAAGTTTTTGAGTTAAAAAACTTGGTTAATTGACAACTAATGACATAATAGTGGCTAACATAGCTATGCAAGGGTGATAGAAAATATTTCTATGGAATCTATGTACTTTGATAGACAAGATGTAAAAATTTCATGGTGATATGGTAATTGGTTACTGAGCTATGTATTTTTAACTTGTGCCCTGTACTCTGAAAATTGAATCCCACTACCGGCACTTCTGAGCAAACTTCCCAAACTTTGACCCCTCATATCTTGCAAACTATGAGGGTGAGAGCGGAAATACTTTACATGGGTTATCACGTTAGAGATGTTAGCTAGTGACAAAAATTTCATAAAAATCCGAGTCTGTGGGTGACATTTTGAAAATTTTCTGGATGATTTGACGTGGAATGACCCATCTATATATATATAAAAATGAATGTGTGTGTGTGTGTGTGTGTGTGTGTGTGTGTGTCCTTTATGCATTACTACACCATTCATCGGATCGCCATGAAACGCTGGGAAGTTGTTGAGTACATTCCCGAAAAGAGGACTACGAAATCGATATTTCAATATCGATACCTTATCGATATAATATCGCTAAAGTATCGATAAATCGATACATTATTGATACAAAATTGAGGTGAAATTATTTAGTTTTTTAAAAAGAAAGTATCGTTACAATATCGATACTGTATCGAATGTATATAATGTGTTTGTCCTTTATGCATTACTACACCATTCATCGGATCGCCACAAAACTTTGGAAAGTGGTTGAGTACGCTCCCGCAAAGGTTTATACAAATTAGATTATTCAATATCGATGCTGTATCGATATAATTTCGATAAAATATCAAAAAATCTATACATTATTGATACAAAATTGTGGTGAAATTATTTAGTTTTTTTAATGAAAGTATCAATGCACATTCGATACTGTAGTGATACAATAACGATACAATATTGATAATTTCATGCACTACCACAACATTCATCCAATTTCCATGAAGCTTTGGTTAGTTGTTTATTTCACTCCTATGAAGGTTTGTACAATAACAAGAATACAATAAGTATCGATACTGGATACGGGATGTGCATCCCATTGAACGTGCAATTCATTGAAACTCTCACGTGCAACATATCCAAATCATCCGACATGGGACAAATATTTCAGAAATGCCAACTTATTTCTTGGGATGAATGCACAATGGTGCAAAAAGCATCGCTCGAGGATCTGGATCGATCATTGCAAGATTTGCGTGGAAACCTGAGACCTTTTGAGTTTGCATTAATATTGCTTGCAGGAGATTTCAGGCAAACATTACCTGTAATTCCTCAATCGACACTAGCGGATGAAATAAATGCTTGCCTGAAATATTCTACTTTGTGATGACATGTAAAGACGTTAAAATTAAATACAAATATGCGTGTGCAGCTGCAAAACAATCGATCAACTGAGATATACTCACATAAATTGCTGAAAATTGGGAACGGAAAGGTGCCAGTTGATCTGACCTCAGGAATTTCATTGCCTCATAACTTTTGAAATTTAGTATCATCAAAAGAGGAGATGATTGAAAAAGTATTTCCCAATATTCAAATCAATTATAAGGATCACGATTGGCTAAGTGAACGAGCTATTCTTGCGGCCAAGAACAAACACTTCTACGAACTTAATATTATTCAGTCTAACACTCAAAGCGACGCAGGCACATGTACAAGAGCGTCGACACTGTTGTAGAAGCAGATGAGGCAATTGGTTATCGAACGGAATATTTGAATTTACTCGATCTGCCAGGAATGCCACCGCACGTACTGCAATTGAAAATCGGCATGCCAATTATCATGTTGCTAAATATCAACCAGCCAAAGCTTTGCAACGGCACGTGGCTTTCAGTAAATAAATTAATGAGCAACGTCGTAGAATCCACAATCTGGACATGAACTTTCAAAGGTGAAGATGTCCTCATTCCTCGCATTCCTATGATTCCAACAGATATGCCATTTCAATTTAAGTGATTTTATTCCCAAGTCGATTGGTATTTGCATTCACCATCAGCAAAGCTCAGGGCCAATCTTTAGAACTATGCTGTTTAGATCTAGACACGGATTGCTTCTCACATGTACGTGTATTTTGTTGCATGTGCGTTGCGTGTTCTACGTGTATGTTGCGTGTTCTAGAGTCGGCAAACCAGACAATGTCTATATCTGCACAGACAATGGAACAACAAAAAATATTGTATACCCATAAGAATTGTGAAATTAAACATACTATAAACGTGCGCTTTCCATTTAACCAGATTGAGCCACAGCAACGCGTGGCCGGGTACAGCTTGTGTATATATAAATGAAATGACTTTACCACTCTACAAATCTGAATATTATTTGCAGCCAGGGAAAAAGTTAGAAAGGAGGAAATAATAAATCTGGATGAAATAGGATAAAATATTGAGTAGGTAAGGATAAAATATTGAGTGGTTAACCCTTTGAGTGCCACTGATTTTTAGATGGGTACACCCAGAAATGCCATGGGTATTTTGCTAATTTTGTAGGCCTTTATTCAAAAAATCATTATTTGTTTATTTGTTGCTACTTTTACATGATTTCTTCTGCATTTGTAAGTGAATACTTTCTTCCAAATTAATATGAAAAAAAATTTGCTGATTTTCTGAATGACACGCAATTGTTATAGTTTAATTTGGAATTTACAGGATTGAATAATTTTATTTCTCAATTTTGACCAATAAATAGAGAAATAATATCAACTTTAAAGAAATAAACCATTGATAAATATAACGATTATAATTTTTCTAGGAAATAATCATATAATATCCAAGGAATTTGCATGAATTTTCATTAAATATTTAATTGAGTAATACAATGCAAATTGCATAAAATTTAGAGAAAATTATCAAAATGATTGGAGGCATATAATGCGAATATTTTCGCAGACAAGAGAATATTTGGCTGTGAAAACGTTATGAAACATGGTATCTGAATAATAATAACAAGAAGTTATGTCTGTTATTGCTCACAAAATGTTAACAAGTACATTACAAATTATTGAATGACTAACTCTAAGTAAACGATGACATTACAAACCCTATTCCAAATCAAATAAATAATTTTCATATTATTCACAATTATGATGAGAACACAAATTCCATGTACCTAGATCTTATTCACATTTCACGCAGTTCTAGATCTATGGACAGGGCCACGGTCTTTCCTACTGCATACAGCACAAACTTTTTCCCTCCGCCCTGAAAGTTTCCTTATCTCATATATTTCTGGGGATACGGTCCTGGGAGTTGACTGACTGGGATTATTCCATCTGAGTAACCATTCACTCACAATGCTATCTATTATTTCTGACAAAAACTGTACTCTTGTTATTTTCTTTCTAGATTGTTTGATTTATAAGTAATATAAGCATTTAGCACCATTCTAGAAATTACATTGAAGACCATTTTCTTCCAGTATTTCAAATAATCTTCTCTCATCTAAATACACGTACAACATAATATCCAAAGAATAAATGCCTCCCATGTAACGATTGTACTGCTCAATGATTTGTGGACTTTCCTTTAGAAATTCTTGACCCTTGCGAATGACTGAATTGCTTTTGGCTATCAAGTTGGTGGAAAGTAATAAAACTGGCTTTTTTTGTGATTTCTTTTCTCGATACCCAAGAATAAGAAGCTATTCACTTCTAAAATACTTTTTCTTGTCCACACTAGTTTTATTTGAGAGGTTGAGATACCATGGTCCAGAATGCGTTGGTAAAAAGAGGTTGAAGTACATGATTGGAGAAGATTTTGGTGGCGGTAGATGTTTGGGACAAGGAGTTTCCAGGAATTCAAAATTTGGAGCAGGGTGTGAATCACAATTTTCCTGAACCTCAATGAATTCTGCAGAATGATACCGGCTTCCACTTTCAGTTCATTAGAACGGATCTATCATTACTATAGTCAATAATTTCCGGTCTCTTCTTCGGAAGGATTATCACACTTTAATCTGAGTCTGATAACACTTCCCCTTCACTAGTGTCTCGACAAAAATGAGCGCTGTCTTCACTTTCCACAGAGTCGTCGTCATTACTTAGTGAATTTATATATACAGCTAATCTGTCATCATCAAGACCAGGTGAAAATTCATTTCTAGAAGTTGACGCCATTTATTAGGCAAAAGGGTTATTTCACTTTCAAAAAGCCACTAGTGAAATTTCATTGAGTAAACAAAAACAAGAGATGGCACACATTGTATTTTTTATGCCCAGCATCATCTCTCAATTACTACTTCCATATCTACTATGATAACGAGGCTGACAACCGGAGCCACATTGCTGACTCAACACCCCAGCTGACTCAATGCACCAGCTGCAAGAGATAGCATGATAGCAGTTACGTAGTATCTTTTCGTCTGCTTTCGTTGCTAAAAACCAAGCAGTTTCGTAAGCACCAAATGTGGTGCTCGGAAAATTCAATCCGACATATAGTTATTTTAATTAGCAAATCTGTTGATCATTTCAATTAACAATCAAAATTATAGTTCCACATAGTTATTAAATATCATTCTCATATTATATACAATTTACAAGAGTTAAAGACTGAGAAAAACATTGTTTTAACAGGTCTCCTCAAAGACGATGATATATCGTCATTGGCACTTCTGGCACATTCTGCAAACGACGATATATCGTTGTGTGGCACTCAAAGGGTTAATGGACAATTTGATTAATTGTTAATTTTGGAGTGGTTAACGGAGCCCAATGATTTTGGATCTAATATTTGAGGAAAACAATTTTACATACCTATGTACATTGTTAAATAATCATGCAATTTTTACATGTCATTGAAGTATTTCCACTGGTGAAAATTAATATTAAATTTCATAGTTAAGAAGATCATTGCCCACTGTTTACGTGACATGATTCCTGTCTTTCCCAAGCGCAAAGCACCTAACATCCTTGAGCACACTGGAGTAGAGATAGTTTAGAGTGAGAGGGGAATTGAACGTAAGACGCATTAGGAATAAGAAGGAAGAACTGAGCTTCTGCAGTTTTTGAGTCTTTAGACCAAGTTGGGAGTAACACCACCGAATATGCGTTACAAGGGATGCTCATTGCTTTAAGTGAGTCTTCTTTTCTGGCATGGTGCAACCTTCGTTGGATTGTACTCCAGTCATTTGCTTTGTAACAATGTCATCAACTGTTGATTTCAGGCAAGCAAAGAACCTAAAAGTTTTTCCCTTTGCTGGGTGGCAGTGATGGCTTCAAAGATCACTGCTCTTCTATTACACAATGCACTTGGTTTATGCATCATGAACATTTTGAGGTTACAACTGATTACTAGAAGCATAAACTTTTCATAATTGCCAACAATGACCTTCGGGATACAATAGGATAGATAGTAAATGTAAGCTGATAACTGTACACATTTTTGTGAAAACTCTGTACATTTTACGCATTATTGGATTATTGCAACATATAGTATACTGATTAAGAAATGATGCTGTAGACCAGCAGATTCTCTGTTAAGTCAGCATCCCTTTATTATTTGTGAATACAGACTTCTTTTTGTAAATATGGATAGGTTCACAAACACATGTATGATTCAAATTTTGCATAAATTTACATTGTATATTTTCAATATTAATATTTAAGCTGCACAAAGCAAGACTGACACAAAAGTGTGTTGTAGGAATGCGGATACGAGGTACTCACCATGAAAGGTGTAGTTAAAGATAACCAAAAGCACCTAGGTTTTTTGCGTATTTGCATTCTTTAAATATAAATGATGATATGCCTAGTTCTGATTTTGTACATTCTAAGAATGCATAAAAAGAGAAGATACTGTACCTTTGCTAAGAAATGTGCCACATATACATACTATGTATTTGGTTGATACAAAAATGATGGCAGGTTGAAAACACTACAACGTAATTTCTCATGCAAAATGAAATAGGAAACAGGAGTAACCAACCTTCCATGTGCCACGGCACTGATCGACTGGCTGCTATGATCCTGTTGAAGGCACTGTTCACCTTGGAACCATGCAACTCCTTCAGGGTCATCCTTTTCCCCACCTCCAAGTCACTCGCTAGCGATCCCGTGCCAACACTGTCACCATCTGAGCCAACGCCACACCTTGCAAACGTCCTCCTGAACTGGCACATGCACTCGTATAGATCCTCCCAGAATGAGAGATACGCTGACACCTTCTCGGGGTTCAGCGGAAGACAGGTGGACAACAGATCTGACATTGACAGTTTATCACAACGGGAACCGAAGAGTGGTCGCTCAATCTGCGACCAAAGACCAGGGCCCCCACAAAAACACCGATCGTTCACCACTTTCAAGGTCGCATGGACACTCTGCAGGAAGGAGATGGGGCCAGCAGTGGACTGTGGTGCTGACGATGCACTGGGGGCCTTCTGGCATTTGGGGCTGCGTGGGAGGGCTGCCACTCCACTCCCTTGCCCTACGCCCGGCCGATGGCTCGGGCAGCGCTTGAGGGCAATATCAACAAGGCTCGTTGACTGCTCCACTGTCCCTGGGTAGGTTAAGGCAAGGTCAATGAGGATGGCAGCGGTGTAAGCATAGCCGTGCAGCGAGTGGTGCTCATCATAGGACAGCATTTCAGAGAAGCAGGGAGTCACCAGGTCAGGACCTTCTGCAACAGAGCAGCCAAGTATTAGCCAAATATTCAGAGTAGCCATATTGTACTGAATGCTATGTTTTGTAATGTTTTCCTTTATGACGACTCCATGCAAATATATTTCACCTACGGAGAATAAAATTACTGCTACTACTACTAAGAGTGGACAAATGAGTTTGGCTTCAGTACTGCGGCATGCATTCATGGAATGACCACTTTTGTGCAAAGAATATCACTACACAACAAATGGTGTTTTTGATGTATTTGCCACCATACAGGTTGCAATATTTTCTCTAAAGTACAGGGTACACCTTATGCCCTGGCAATCAAATTTAGAAGAAGGAATTTCAGTAGGTCAGATACTTATTTATACATCTGGTATGTTTATATAAATACACATATAAGGGTATTCTATTACATATTGTCCTCAAGCCAAATAGTAGTTTCGTATAAATCATACCTTTCACCTTTTTCTGTCCAATGAAAATAATAAGTAGTCTGATATATTTTACAAATTAAAAGAGGGAGAAATCCAGTAAAATAGAATTCAGATCCACAGACATCTCTTCAGCTTCATCCAATACATGAAGATTGTGATCACAACCACTCAAATGTAAAGAAAATCTCGACAAGTTCAGCAATTGCATATATGGTTCAGTTGTCATTAAAGTACCAACGTCTAGAGTCCATTCTCTTTTTGATTAATAATATTTTGCCATATTATCCTATTTTGTTTAAAATATAAAAGTCATGTATAACAACTGAAAAAATAGCCTCAACATTTCTCTGCCTAATATTCATTTCATTGGAGAGTTTTGGTGTTCCTGGGGTTGGATCATGGTTCTTTCTTTTACGCTTTTGCAATTGTTGCCAATCATGCGAACTCGTCCTGAAGTGCACTGGTCAGAACAAGTATTATGGGGGTGTTCATTAGTCATGTGATGCATTTTAGGTCACTTTGTGATCCTCCTCCCTCTTGTGACCCTTGGTGACATTTCAATGGATCTCAGGGCGGAATTAGAGAGTGAATTGAATTTTATCATTAATTAAGTAAATTTATTCATTTTAAATCGATTACAATGAAGTGACACATTACTTTTCCTTCTTCACTTTAGTATGTACAAATTTCAATCTGCTCAACTCCCCTGCCCTCTATGCCCCCTTATGCTGTTTCAGTGTGGATGTAGATACATCTCAGACGTTCCAACCGATGGAAGATTGTAATCCATGGAAGTCTGAACCCAACTAATCTGTGGCAGTTTGTTCCACAGATGTTTTTAATGCACCCTCATTGTATTCTGATGAAGAAAAGGGGAATGCAAGGGATTTGACACCTAGAGGTGAGCGGTGTTGCCAAAAATGCACACAAGTACTTGAAACCAAGAGAGCATATATTAAGACTGGCAGCAGAAGCTGGGAACATCAGAAATATATTTCTGAAGTGATGGACACATAGGAGAGAAGAAGGAAGCAAGACCCTCCGTGGAGTGCAGTCGCGGTAATGTTGCATGCTGGAGGTACCCTGGTGAAAATAAACCGTGACAGACAGTGTGACAGACAATGTGACAGAAGCGTGAACACAGTGTGTTTAGAATGTGACAAGAGTGTGATTACAGTGTGCATACACCGTGACAAAAGCGTAAATTGGGACTCAAAAGCGTGCAGAAAACGTGATAGACACTGTGACGGTACAGTGTGAGGACACCGTGCACACAGTGTGAGGACACTGTGACTAATACCTATGTACAGTGTGCTGCACATTGTGGTCACACTGTCCATCATGATTTGAAGGGAGCACAGTGTGCGTACACTGTGACTAATAGCCTTGTACAGTGTGCAGCACATTGTGGTCACACTGTCCATCACACTTTGAAGGGAACACACTGTGCACACAGTGTACATACACTGTGACTAATACATTTGCACAGTGTGGTACACATTGTTGTCACACTGTCTGTCACGGTTTATTTTCACCAGGATACTAACTTGTCTGAGGCCAAAATATTAATGACAATAGGTGCATTGCCCAAGGATTACAGAAGAAGTCTTAAAATTGATTGAAGAGAGAAAAAATATAAAAATGTGCAAACTGAAGAAGGGCAACTTCGCTACAAAAGAATCACAAATTAAATAAACTGTAAGGCGAGAAAAGCAAGGGAAAAGTGGATGAAGGATCTATGCGAAGATGTACAAAGCAACCTCACAAAAGGAAATGTGGAAGTTGTGCACAAGATGGTGAGAAATCACTTCAAGGAACAGCATCATGTAATCATCATGCAACAGCAAGATGTAACAGCATCAGGGACAAGAATGGAGAACTCTTAATTGAACATAAGGATAAAGTGAAGAGATGGAAGGAATACTTGGAAGAGTTGTACAATGGAAGCTATCTTAGAGCGGAAGTAATGTAAGTGGAAAATGAAATCGATAAGAATGATTTGGGAGCCCCAATCTTAAGATCAGACGGTGATGCAGCTGAAAGGGATCTGAAGATAAATAAGGCTTCGGGAATAGATGATATTCCAGCCGAACTAATAAAAGATGCCAGAGAGAAGACGTTTACTCAGCTGTACAAAACCATATGCGATATGAACTCAACAGGAGAGATACCCATGGACTTTGAGAAGAACATCATCATCCCTATTGCCAAAAAGAAGTGGGCTGAGAACTGTGAACATTTTAGGTTCATAAGCCTGACGACACATGCCTCGAAGATATTGACCAGAATCATCTATAGAAGAATAGAGCGAAAAGCAGAGGAGTTCCTGGATGAGGACCAATTTGGGTTCAGAGTAAACAAGGGCACAAGAGAAGTGATTTTGGCCCTCAGGCTACTTATAGAGAAGAGACTAGAATCTACCGACGTTTTTTGCATTTGTAGATTTGGAGAAGGCATTTGACAATGTGGATTGGAATATGATGCTAAGGCTCTGAAAGAAATTGGAGTATCATACAATGACTGAAGAGCTATCTACAGCTTGTATAAAAAGCAGGTGGCCATAATCAAATCAGGACCCAGCAGTACAGAAGCAAGCATAAATAAAGGAGTGAAGCAAGGATGTGTACTGCCTCCTATTATTCAATGTCTACATCGAGAAAGCCATCCAAGAAGTCTCAGGGAGTAAATACCCACGGGGAGAAAATCAGCATGCTACGATTAGCCGATGACATAGCAGTCATGGCAGAAACAGAAGGAGATTTAAAGAAGACACTATGAAATATGGAAAGAACAATGACCAGATATCATCTGCAGATCAATAAAAAGAAAACTAAGGTATTGGTAGGGACATGATATTTTCAAGAAACGTTTTTTGCGACAGGATTCAGGAAATAAGCGACTTTAGGGTTTAATCACGAAATTAACCATGTCTTCTTTGAAACGCGATTTTTTTTACGAAATTTGAGATATTTTGCAAATGCCGAATTTTTGTAGCATGAAATATTTTCTTTAGTGATGGTCGGATCGGATCCGTCAGATCTTTCATTTTTTTCAGTTCCGGATTCGGATACAAAGACACGGAGTAAAATCGGATCCGGATCGCATATTCTAAATTTTCGCGGCTTAGCGATCAAAGTGCCCCGTGAATGGAATGTAGGTGCGGTAGATATTGACAAGAAGAGGATGTGTAACTAAGGTCAAGTAATTAGATGAAAATGTTCCCGTGCAACTAGAAGAAAAATAAAGAAATATGACTTTTTCCCCCATTACCCCAGTATAATAGGAAAAAAATACGCAGGATGTCATGCGGGTAGCCTACATTCGCCTGGATCAGGCGTACAACAAGAGCTAGTGTACTGTGCGAAGTTCGATCCCAATCGCAGTTTAATATTTTCTTTCAGTCACTGCATCGAAAATGTTATCATATTCAATTACAAACCATTACATCTGAATACTCACTTTATTATACTTTTGCTGTTTAAATTAGATTTACAAATGTACCACTCATAAATTAAGGATGGTCGGGTCGGATCCAAAGATCCATGGGTCTTTCATTTCATTCGCTACTGAAATCATATATGAGGACAGCAAAAATTCAGATCCAGATCGGAGATTTTAACATCTTGTGGCCTCATGATCGATGCACCCCGCGAATGGAATGTACGTATGGTAGATACCAACAAGAAGAGGTTAAGTAACTCGGGTCACGAAATGAGAAGAAGATTTTTTCTGTGCCACAAACGAGGAAAACAAAATAAAAAATACTCGTCTTGACCTTTTTCTCCAAAGGCCCGGATGTGCGAGAAAAAAAAAATTAAGCCGAATGTCATGCGGGTCGCCTACATTCGACAGATTCCCGTGAACCTATGAGAGCATAGTTGTTAAAAATGAGGGCGAGTGTACTGCCAGTCACGAGTTCGATCCTTAAAATACAGCCGTGCTGTATTCCTACGGTTATGCTAGTAGGCAGTTGAAAAATGTAGATTATCAAAAATTTCATGCCAAATTATAAGTCAAAAAAATAATTAAATTTGGTGAAAGGAAATGATTGGAAAACATATATATTACAGAATTAAATCGTGGAATCATTATGTTAACTCTACAGTGTATTTTTGAGTGACACATTTGTAAATCTAGTTGAAGCGATAGAAGTACAAAAAAGTCAGTATCCACACACAAAGGTTGGAAATGAAGGATGATAGTTTTTTATTCAATGGTTGAAAGAAAAATTTTAAACAGCGTAAGAATCGAACTTAATTACCTGCAGTCCACTACTCCACTCCATTATTGTTGGCTTACTCGAGTTTGGAGAATGCAGGCTCCCCACATGTCATTCTACTTTTTTCTTGCAAACCCAGGCCAATGGAGAAAAAATCCTAAACATTTTTTAAAAATTTTGCTTCTAGTAGCATGAAAAATTATTAATCTCATTTCAAGATCAGAGTTACACAACCTCCCCTTAGGAGTACATAATGCTCAAATTTCATTTTAAAGGTTATTATTAATAAGACAATGCAAAATTGTTAGTTTAATCATATTCTATAATAATTTTTTCATCTTAAAAATGGAATCCCCAGATATTCCATAAATGGGATCTCTTGGCCGCATTAAAAATTTTTTTGTGTTTCTAAAAAATAATTTGAAAGCGTTCAAGGATTTGATTAATAATTGGAAAATAATTCCTTCATTAATGAAAATGAACTTATAAGATCTAACTAACTAAGAACTAACTTCTTTTAACTGCACTCTAAAGAATAGTTGTATGGGTTTCAAGAATGTATGCATGCAAGTATGTATGGAGAACAGAATGGGATATTCTAAGGGCAAATACCAAAGCGTTTTTAAAATTTTATAAGCTCTATTATTGGGCAGGAATATATTGGTTTGCCCAAATTTTTTTATATATTCTTAATTTATATTAATTTGCGTCAAAAAAACAAAGATATAATTAAATTTTAACTTTGTGGAAGTTAATATCGAAAAACAAAAGTGTGGCGAAATGGCGTGACGGCTCGCTGGGCTCGCCGCCAAGCTAATCTCTATATATAAAAATGAATGTGTGTGTGTGTGTGTGTGTGTGTGTGTGTGTGTGTGTGTATGTGTGTATGTCCTTTATGCATTACTAGACCATTCATCGGATCGCCATGAAACTTTGGGAAGTTGTTGAGTACATTCCCGAAAAGAGGACTACGAAATCGATATTTCAATATCGATCCTTTATCGATATAATATCGCTAAAGTATCGATAAATTGATACATTATTGATACAAAATTGAGGTGAAATTATTTAGTTTTTAAAAAGGAATGTATCGTTGCAATATCGATACTGTATCGAATGTATATAATGTGTTTGTCCTTTATGCATTACTACACCATTCATCGGATCGCCATGAAACTTTGGAAAGTTATTGAGTACCATCCACGAAGGTTTCTACAAAATCGATAATTCAATGTCGATACTGTATCGATATAATATCGATAAATATGGATACATCGATACATTGTTGATACAAAATTGAGGTGAAATTATTTAGGTGTTTTTTATCAAAGTTCTATAAAGTATCATTACAATATCGATACTATATCGATACAATATTGATAACTTCATGCATTACCACAACATTCATCCAATTTCCATGAAGCGTTGGTTAGTTGTTTTGTTCACTCCATGAAGGTTTGTACAATATCGAGAATAGAATATCGACACTGGAGACGGGATGTGCATCCCATTGAACTTGCAATTCATTGAAACAGTCACGTGCAACATATTCAAATCATCCGGCATGGGACAAATATTTCAGAAATGACAACTTATTGCTTGGGATGAATGCACAATGGTGCACAAAGCATCGCTCGAGGCTCTGGATCGATCATTGCAAGATTTCCGTTGAATCCTGAGACCATTTGAGGACGCATTAATATTGCTTGCACGGCATTTCAGGCAAACATTACCTGTAATTCCTCAATTGACACTAGCGGATGAAATAAATGCTTGCCTGAAATATTCTACTTTGTGATGACATGTAAAGGCGTTAAAATTATATACAAATATGCGTGTCCAGCTGCAAAACAATCGATCAGCTGAGATATATTGTATACCCATAAGAATTGTGAAATTAAAAATACTATAAACGTGCGCTTTCCATTTAACCAGATTGAGCCACAGCAACGCGTGGCCGGGTCAGCTTGTTCTTTATAAATTAAAGATTGGTAGTAATGGTTGTAATCTGAATTACATTCACAGAGGCTCGGTTAAATTAATTCTATCCGTGTAATAACATTGTATTTAAAAAAAGCTCATTTCTTCGTTCATTAATACGAAAGCTACGCAATGGTGATGGACACATTTAACAACAGTTTGTTCACATTGGTATGAAGTCTTTATTAATAATATTTTTAAAAACCCTTCCTTTAAGACTCCTTTTTCCCAACATTAAACACAGCTTTCACCTTTTTAAAACAATTTTATTTACTGTACATGTCATTTTTAAACACTGCTTTTGATGATTTTTATTTACCATTTTTTGGTGTCCCTAGGTATTAGTGTGCAGTAGGAGAAAGGAAGCCAGGACCAATGTAAATTTAAGAAAACAAAAAATCAAGGAGGTGGAAGAGGTCTACTACCTGGGAAGCCCCTTAACCAGCGATGGATGAAGTAAAAGACAAATTGCCAGTAGCATTGCCTCAGGCCAAATTACAAATAGTAGAACCTAGGCCTGGACTTGCCAAAAGACATCTGTCACTGAACAGGAGTCAATTATGAATGGTAGTGGAACTCCCTACTGGGCACTACCAAGTGATGAGGCACCTACACATCCTGGTAATTTAAGATTGACCCAGATGCAGGTGGTGCGAAGAAGTGGATGAAACCACATTCCACATATTATGCGAGTGTTCTGCTGTGATGAGGACTTGGAATAGGTAACTGGATACACCATTCATGAAGCCTAGGGAGGTTAGGGAAGTCTCCATAGGAGAATGTATGCATTGCCAAAGAAAAGAAGTATACATAATTATGTTAACATGCAGTTTTTACAGGTGTTATTCCTATTGATAATTATCTGCATGTACTTGCGTGAAGAATATTGCCAAAGAATAGAAGGTTGAATTATTTTGTTAATGTGAAGCATTATTATATATTATTTGCTTGTAATACATTGTTGATAATTACTGTAAATTTCAGTATAAATGATCCATCCTATCGGGATCATTAATATGTAATATCGTACATGAATCCAATGTTATACTCATACTACACTGTAGTATTCAGCATCCACTATTTTATATTCAAGAATGACTGGTATAATCAAACAGTTATGTTAATTGTCTTGATATTACTCTTTTATCATGATAATTGTACTCACTTTAGTATGATATCAGGGACATTAGTTTCTGGTGTAACTGGAAAGTACATAATGCCATAACCTATGTGATATTCACTTTTGCTTTTACCCGGCAGAGCAAGAATCTTACATAATGAGGGGTTTTTTGGAAGCCATCGGGTCTCATTCCTTTGAGGTTACACTGTAATTAAAACTGTAAACTAATCAAATAGAATCATAGAACTTGTCATTCCATTCAACATAAAAACTGTTCACCAGGATTTTTTGATTATTAAAAAGCCCAGCACATGCCCAAGTTGTCACCCACATGGTACGAGTGGCATGGGGGAGAGGGTTATGGTCCGACCTTCCTCTACGAGATGGTAGCTCATTTCTCATAGTCTGTCCCACATTCTCATTGTCTGCTTTCCTGACAACCACGGGGCTATAAGATATTGTTATGATACGCTACAAGGACATCCCAAGTCATGCTCATTGAGTCCACAGTTAGATGCTCTCAGTTACCAAACAAATTTACCACGAAAAAACTGGATTAAAATTTACAATAGGAAAATTGTTTCGTTTCTTTTTGTTTTGGTTTCGTTTTCCTATTTGCACGATTAGATTGCCACAGGAGGTTGCTTTTTTTGGTCTTCAAAATCCTCAAGAGAACTTTATCAGTTGAACAGTCGGCAGGAGATAGTGGTGTGACCCATGTCTTAGTTAAGTGTGCCCAGAGAAGTGTTTAAGCGAGTGTCGACCCTCCCTCCCCCCCTCACCCACGCCGGCCATCCCCACACAGGAGCCTTCATCGCACGGAGAGACTTAAGTACGGCTTAGTTTAGATGATTATCATTGTGAAAAGGGGAAATAATAATTTGCAGTATAATATTAGATAAACCAGAATCACACCAAAAATATTTAATATGAAGCAATACGGGATTTTAGTAAACAAATTTAAATATTCATGGGACATAATAGCATGTGTGAACAAGCCAACAATGAAAGACAACAATTGAGAAAAAGGACAGGGGGAGAAAGAGAGTGACATGAACATGAGAGAAGGGAGAGAGGGGATAATACACGAAAGCAAGAAGACGTAATTCAAAAGAGCTATGGGAAATTAAGGAAGTGTAATGAAGGGATGGCCAGAGAAAGAGAATCTGAGAAGGAATATACAGAACCAGAGAGAACTACCGAATATTGGGAGAAAGAAGAGTTCCGTCGCAGAATTCTTCCCATGGAGGAACAGAGAAGTCGTTGCTGAAGCAGAGCAATTACTGCTAGCAGCGTGATAAATCAATGTTCATGATCTTTTAATAAGAATTAGGATGTATCCAAAAGGGAATCTATCTGGGACATTAAAGGGAAGAGAAAGGATAATAAAAAAGGGAAGAAATGTTCCTTATCCCAATACAGGATCAGTAGTTGGCTTATGTTAATGGTTGAAGACAATACATTGAATCATTATTTGTAACAAATTTAGTTCAATGCGTAATATATGGGAGATATTTGTAGAAATCTACTTCTGATACATTGTCCAATGAATTTTGCATGTTCAGCATGTTTAAAAACATATCCATTCTGAAAGTAAGATTTATAGAATGTTAAATTAGTATTTTAGGATATTAGTACAATACCTTTATGTTAATTACGCAACTACAAGCATTTCATGCAGGACGCTGATGTTATTTCACATGCAGACACATCATGGTGTCTTCCTCACATGCACTCACTAGCTTGTAGCCATGGGTTCTTTCCATCAATCAACTAATTAGAGTTTACATGAAGTCATGGTGATATCTACCAAAGGCAACTTCTTCCAAGCCTTCCACCACAGGAGGCCTCACAGTAGTCAAGAATCCTTCGACAAGGCTTGAGAATGATGTGGAGTGCATGCCAGCTGATGCAGCATGCTTCACCGACTGCAAAAGGGGAGACCAAGTCAAGTCAGTCACGGCTCACTTGAGAGGTGAGCTCTACTTTCACTCACCAATCGCTACATTTTAGCCCACTGATTTCTTTTAGGCATTTGCACACTTTTTAAGAGGAGGAAGGAGCAGTGCTTAGCTCAAATGATGTATTCAAGACCCACTTCATATCAAATGACTGATACTGCAGGAATCAACTCATGCATGAATGTGAGGGTAAGGTGATGGAACATAGGAAGAGGACCACTCCTCAAACCACACTTCTCCATAACTTATCAGTTGTGTGTGACCATTCTTAACACAATATGCTGTAAAAATCAAATAATCCTAACACAAGACTTCTCCTAAGCTTACTATGCTTTCTAGACCAAGGATGGAAAACCTCTTCTCCTACTCATGGATGAAAACTCATGAGCAATTCCATGAAATTCACACCTAAAATAATACCACACAAAAATTCTCCTAGTTACATTTTGCCAGTACAGAATTGTCCCTTGATCCAAGAATCTCTACTACAAAGACCAAATACAGGGGAATGGTGATATAGGCGATTATTCTGGTCATGGAAGCCAGGATTTCACAATATTTTCTTCATTTCAATTGTGAATAATGTTAATGTAGCTATATGCTCTTACACTTTCATGATACAGTAAGCTAATTACACTAGATTAAGATTTACCAATCCCGATGGCAAATATGTTTTACTCTAATTCCTTGTTAGTAGTCTAATAATTCAAAACATTTTGCCAAAGTACACACAATTAAGTTCTTGTTCAATTAATGATTTTGGCAATTCTTTGAGAGTTTGCAATGGAAATTAATCTTAAAAAATAAATTCAATCATTAATTCATTAGAATACAACATGTACTGACTCAACAATTCCAAGCATTGTACATGATGATGGAGAATAAAACATGAATGAATGAATTTAAAGATAACTTATTAGTTCCACTCCAAATAGTATCCAAAGGTAATATGGGCATTTGATCTTAAACAGGGACACTAAACAAAATAATCCTTTTCCCCCTATTCTCTGCCAGCAAAGTCACCCTACATGGCTGCTTTTCTTTCATTCTGGTACAAGGTGGTCCTTGAAATTCCAGTCATTAACTGCAAAACTTCAGGTGAAAAATCAAGCCAAGTTCAATGCTGCACTGCAGGATTAGCCATTTAAATTAAACTGATGCTAGTCTGTATTATTTGCCAGTTGCAATTTCTTGTTTGCCAGTTACATCCCATTGCTTGTTTAATGTGTCCAATGGTCCTCATTATTCCTAGGTTCTTTAAAATAGTGAACACAGATGATAAAGATAAACCATACCGATGTTTGCTACCACTCATTGCCTTCACTGTCCACACAAGGAGAGAAACTATAAAATTTTGTGCTCCTGAAGAAAAACATCAGCCGAAGTATACTCTCCTTGGCATCAGATGCTAAAAGAACATCAGATGGTCATCCTTAACCCATTGGCTTAGTATTTTTTACTCCTTTTTGCCACTTACTTCACTATTTTTATTGAAATCAATTTTTATTTATTTTTAATCGATTAAAACATTTTACAGGCCAGGATTTTTGCATTAAGACAATATTGATTAATTAATTATCCGGCTCTTTAACGGAAGGCCAAGTTCTGCCAGCCATGGCGAATCGCTGTGTCTCTTTAACACGTTCACTGCGGAGCTGTTTAAAGCCCTACTCCTCACAGTGCGGCGTGACCCACCGGTGGGTCACAGTCCTTCCAAGCTTCTGGCCACTGCCGAGGGACGGTGGTTGAAGCGGCAACACTCAGCTGTTTCCTGAGATTAGAGGAAGGCTAGGGGAGGCTACTCCCAGCTTCGCCCCCAGCCCACCCCTCCACCGGCCACGTGGGGCACGCTATCTTCTAGACCCTGGCATGGGATGGGGGAAGAGAGGGGCAACAATACAATGCATGTGGTAAAGATTTGCTGACGTTCGGAAAACCCCGGAGACTCCCAGCCGTCTCTGTTTATTGCACCTGCCCTTGTTTGTGCCCGTCTGTGAGACGTAGACGCCCGTCCGTGCGTACCGATTCCCCAGCCCTGCTCACACTATGAGAAAAGGGAAGGGGGATCCTTTGGAAAGAGTATATAGTGGTTTGTCTCACTCAGAAAAAAGTAGTGTCTGCAATTCGGAAGACGTTCACCCGGCAAGGGCACGGTCACTCATCCACCACTGAGGGATTGGCTCAAGAATGCTACGCAACTCTTTCCCAATTGCCCTTCCGTAGAAGGGGGGGGGGGGTGAAGGGAAGAGAGAGAGTCAATCTCTCACACAGCAGGGCGAGTGCAGTTCGGACTGTTTAGTTTCGAGCAACTGACGGACAGCCAAGAGGTCGAGGAGAAAAAATTATCCTAAACATTTTCATTATTTTTAATAAGTTGATATGTTTTACTATATCGAGTATTGTTCAACCTTATGTATAAAAATCGCATAAACATGAAAAAAACAAAAAGAAAGCAAAAAATAAACGTATTTTGGATATAATACGCTAATATGTAAATTTGTTCGTGACCCACCTGTGGGTCACACCGCTCACGCTGAAAAAAGTTTCAGGAGAGGCGGCGTGACCCACCGGTGGGTCACACTAAGTGACACATAGCAGTCTGTTATTTGAACTGTGACTAACCTCTGGGTGAAGTCACTCGAGAAGATCTCGATTCCTACTCTCACAATACTCCTCGCAAGTTGAGACAATTCAAAGAATTAAAAGGGCACGGCGCTAGAAGGATTAGCGTGACCCACCGGTGGGTCACGCCGCAGCGAACGTGTTAAGCCAATGGGTTAATGCAAAATGGAAAGGAATCCAGCATTGTAAAGGACACAACCTCCAGAATTCCCAGTGAGGAACATAACATCTTAGTAATGAAAACAGAGTAGTGTCAAAAGAAATGGGATACTCCCAAAGAATAATACAGGAGGCCTCTGAAACAGAAAGAAGACTTCAACCATTCAACTCAATGGTGTGTGGAAGAAACACTTTTAATTGAAATCTGAAGGAAAGTTCCTGAAAGCATGAAAGTGTTCAAGCTGATAGTCAAGGGCTCTGGATATTAGCAGAGCAAAGGATAATGAGGACCCAGAGAGACCACAGATGGAAGGGAATGCTCCTCCTTTAACACCCAAAAAATTACCACTGGTCAATTCATTCCTTCCTTACATCCCTTATTACCTCCCTAAGTGACAATCACTAATCACCCAAGCCGCAAAAACCTCATCTTCCTTTCATCCTCTTCCCTCCCACAGTTCTTCCCTCCCTCTTCACAGCATTCAACACAGGGCACATGCCTTTACTGGGGCCTTCAAAAGGCAATGAGTAGATGCACATAATGGAGGAGTGTTGTGAAAAGAGAATACTTAATCGATTTGATCACATTAAATGAAACACAGTTTATAAAGGACAGATATCTTGCACTAATGAGATATGCAGATAAAGGAAGGTCATGGGAAAATGTGGCAAAAGATATTCTTAATAACAAGCACAACATTAGGCGGAGAGACGATCATACATGAGAGTAACCACAGCATGAGATGTAAGGATGGGTGTGGGCAGAGGAAAATAGTCAATCCAAGTCAGTTACCCCATTTTCCCACAAATATGTTATGAGACTTTCTCAAACAGTGCATATCATAACTATCTGAAAGAGCTCATTTTGAAATTCTAATACGAATATTCGATGTATTCACCTGAAGGGGCGACTTCCATTTCTTGGATGCCGATGAGGCCATTGTGAGTTTCCCTTCTTTTGTCTTCTTATCCAACTTGTGCAAAAGGGACACATACTCCTCCAAGAATCTTGCTTCCAAGGCCAAGGCACTTCCCTCCAGTTTGAAGAGCTGCAATACAACACCCTCATCAAAATGATACAAAGAGCACATGACCACCATCAGTTAGACAACAAATACATTGCATCAGAGACATCATTTTCAGGAAAAATTAATTGAAAATTGACTACACATTCATTTGGAGGGTTTTGAAGAACAGTAGATCTTCTCAAGTTATTTGAGTATTCACGGGTAGTATTCAAACATCTCTAGTCAAGACTCATCATTTTGCATCATTATAATCATCATCAATGAGCATCATTTTGCATATGCACATTTATTACAATGGAATCTGCCATTTAAACATTTTGGACCTGGATTTCTTGTTTTGGTAGGCTTCCATATTGAAAATCAGATCATGGTAAAATTTACTTAGAATACTTTCAAGAAATATACGACGCAATTTGGATTCACACAATTTCACAACTAGTTGGCATCCTGAAGCAAATGAACTTGTTGAGCGATTTCACTGACAGCCATCATGGGTCATGCTCACATAAATTAGATTGAAAAACTCATCATTTTGTTGGGTATTCAGTTCTCATTTAAGAAGAAGACATAAGACTACAGCTGCTGAGCTGGTCTATGGAGAACCACTGGGCCACCTTACCAGTGAGATGATTTGTCGACCCTCAGCTGATAGCAAGCTTGATGGTATTTCTGTCATTGTGGAAAATTTTTAAGAGAGCTTTTCTAAACTGCAACCTGTACCTGCATCTAGGCATGGTCAGTCAGGCACACAAATTGTAAATGACACGTGTCTTATAAACGACATTACAAATGTCATATGATGCCCCAATTGAAATCATTTCTTGAAAAATCAAAACATTAACCCTCAATTTATTTCATCATAAAAATACCAAAATGTGGCCTGAAAATGTTACTGCACTCACCACAACAATAATAAAATCTGTTTTTAATCAAAATAAGGAAAAATTTCAAGTTTGAAGAAGTAGGCTCACTAGTATACAGCTGAGTATACAGTAGTATACACTAGTAAGTATATACACTAGTATACAGCTACACTAGTATACACTGAGATAAAATTAACTGATTTTGCAAGAAATATAAACAAAAAAATCACCCTGGGCACATTATATTGATTGAAAAGCAATATATTTTCTTCTGTGAATACCTAGTCAATAGAGAGCAAATATAAATACCAATTGTAAGTAACAAACATCAGGCTACTATGGCTGCAGCTATTTAGAAAACAAATGAAGTGACCAAATATATATACAACTATGCATGCTGCATTTATGTTTCCACTCAAATAATACCTAGAACAATTTAAAATAGTCGCAATCATTAAAGTCATCATGCATATCACCACCATAAAATTATTGCTATTTGAATGTCTAACATTGAATTTTATAGGGTCAATAATCAATTTACCAGCAGATAAGAATATTGAAGAAGGATTAGAAGTGTCTTTTGATTTAATGCCAGGAGATGGACTTGATGGAGAAACAGTCATCTCTGGCCCTCCCAGGGAAGAGACCTTTGGTGCTTTGAATAAATTAAAGAGGCTGATATCCATACAAAAGTCTAAGCTCATACGTTCAAAAAAATCAGTCAACAAAAGTGAAGAGGAGGATTACAGTTATGATGAGTTAAAGAGGGAGTATTATGGGGAGATGTACGAGACTGAAGAAGAGGGGCTGGCTTATAACTACACCGAAGAGAAAAAAGGGGAAGAAACAGTGAGTGATGCCATTCACTCAATCACTGACTTCAAAAGTCATGTCAACTGCAGCCAAGAGGAATACCAAAATATTGGCATCCGAGCGATTAATTGCCTGTGGCAGGATTATTGGCACACAAATGCAGCAGCAGGAGTGAAAAACAGATTGCTTCGAAGAGCCATGGTATTGGTCGTCGTATGGATGGCGGTCTACCTCCTGATAGTCATTCCTTTGTGGTGCACAAAAGGTGAGTACTCCCCTTCACCATAAATACCTGCACTATGAACTACAGCCTTCTCATAGTCTTAGGGCTTAAGTATAGTAATGAACCATGGATAGGGACAGCTGGAAGTGATTACAGAGAGTGCTCCTGTTAATGTCATCCATGTCAGATGGGCTAAAACTATGAAAAGCTAATTAAAGAAAAATATTATTTGAGGTAAAATTGAAAATGACAAACACTGGAATTCAAATAATTAAGAATGATTACCTTTCCAGGAAATTTTGCAAAAAACTTTGTACTTTGACGAGTGTTTAGCAGAGTAATTTGCCTAATTTGCCCATGGGAGAGTTAAATGGTAGGTGGGGGAATATAGGCAGGATTGAAGTAGAAGTGAGAAAAACTATTGATTTAGGAATTTAAAAAAGCCAAGTAATCACAAGAACCTGGTTTATAAACTTTAATGGCCGTAGGTATGAGTAAAAAAGAGTAGGGAGACATAGGAAGATACTAGTCCAGTCACATCGTGGCTAGACCAAGATTCAGAAGCACTGCCAGGCACTCCCAAGATTTTTCTGAGGCTGTTACAGACAACGAATCCTCAGTAGTAATGATTTAGTATCATGTAATCATCAAAATGATTAAAAGTTAAAGGTGGAGTGGAACTTGAGTGCTTTACCAGTACCAAAGCTGGTTAATGGCCCTGAGGGTGAGAAAGGAATGAGAACAGCAGAGGATGAGCACAAAGCATAGAAATACTAAAAGTGAAAGAAGGAACAGTAGGAATGCTCAAACAGAAAGAATTAAGGTATACCAGCAAGGGATACCAAAATGGATCCTTAATAATGGCGAGGATGACAATAAAGATGATAGAGAAAAGAAAATGAAAGAACAAAGTTTTTTTTCATCATTAAAAGAACATCGGTGAGAACCCATGGGTAAAAGTCCACTAAAAATTTTAGAGGATACCCACTAAATATTGTGGATATCCACAAATTATATTGTGTATATCCACATAAAATATAGTGGATGTCCACCAAGAATTGTAGATATCCACTAGGAAGTAGTGTGATTTTGATAATGGTGCAGAATGTGCATGTCCACATCTTTGTTGGATCCTTAGACACATCCACAAACTAAAGAAAAGGATGCCCACATTTTACTGGATATGATGAATGACATTAGTGACCAATTCTTTTTTTGTCCCATTAAAATAACTGTTATAACATTTACACCTCTTCTTTTCCTCCCATCTTTTATTTCCCCATAAATATTTCCTCTACTCCCATCCCCCACTCTGAAAAGAGTAACCGACCCCATCCAATGGATTAGGGAAAACTTTTCCAACCAACCTATGGATTTTAGTCCCACAAATAATATCATTATAAAATATATATTTTTCACAAATATAATAGCTATAACTTTTCCCATAAGTAGAACTTTGAACTTGCTGTGGTCTATGTATAATATCTGCCGACATTATACATAGACCATGAAAGTCGATGAAATTGTCGGTAATATGATTGGCCACAAAACCATAGGGTAAGTAAGTGAAAGTTTCTTGGGACTTCCACCGGGTCAAAGGCTCCATCTCTGCCGACATGTCGGAAACGACAATCCTCAGGGCTGTGACTGTGAACAGTGTTCACAGGAGTGAAAGTTGTGAAGTAACTACTTCCAAGTGATGAGTATGATTTAACAGTCATTGAAACTGTAGACATTTCTCCTTAAATTCCAAATATGCATAATTTTATGTCATGCCATCATTCTCCACTGCCAAGAATTAGACCTTCAGCCACCAGAATTCATTAGATGAGCATTTAGGGCTAATAACGGTCATACAATAGGTTTCCATGGTGAAGGATTTATAGATGATTTAAAATGACTACATGTTAACACAGACTGCTGAACAAATTACATCATCAGGTGACTCTGTTACGTTTTTTGCAGCTAGTTCACAGTCCTTGAATTTGAAAATAAACTAGGCTATGGTATAACAACAATAGCATACTTGCAACACTTTAACAAGCGTAGAATTCTAAAATGAATCACTAAACACAGTTCCCATGTTGAAATAGGTTGGTGCTGCTGTTGCTGCCCATGTCAGCTATGCCATCCTCGCAGAGTGGTTTTGAGTGCCAAGAAGTTCATGTACGAGAATAAGCCAGGAGAAATCACGCTACCAAATGATGAAGTTGAATATTATGAGCCAACAAAGTATGAGAGAGAGGCATACCAAAGGTTGCAGTACCTGATCAAGAAATATTGAGCCATCAATTCAAACCTAAAATTCATACACTGTAAAGGCAATGGAGTCAATATGGGGCCTTGCCAACCACAGTCATTTGCAAGACTAAGAGAAAATGGTCGGCTACTGCTTGGCAAATGATTACTCAAAAATAATAAACTGACTACTCGAACTAACAAACATATATTACTTTTAGTCATTAATGAGCAATCAAACCTTTCGCCCAAAAATTATAGATGTGCAAAATACTATCCATGAATACTCGAACATCACAAATAGTAAAAAGTATCAATATTCTAGATCTTGAATAATGATACTTACAAGGAGAGGTCGTGTAATAGGAGTCACGAAATGAGCTGAATTTTTTTTCAGTGAAACTAGAAGAAAAATAAAGGGATATGTGTCTCAGCTTTCTTCCCCATAGGCCCGGGTTCGCGAGAAAAAAAAATAGAAACGCAAAAATGCACCGCGGGTTGCCTACATTCGCCGGCCTTGGGTAAGCCGACAATGGCTGAGTGGCTGACAACGGGAGATAGCGTTATATCCTCGTCGTGGTATAATGCTTTTCTTTCGGTCATTTTATCATCAACGCAAAATCATTTCCATACTTTTTTACGCAAACTCCCCGAATCCTCTCCCTCCTATAATACATCTTACTCACAATTATACTTAATTACGGTCAATATTTCATTTCTTTAGAACATCTTTTAGTCGAAGATTATGCTTGTGTATATGAGGCACATTAATTTGAATTGCTATGTACTGATATGAATGCACAGCACAATTTTGGATGATATGCATCATAAAAACACATTCTTAAACACATTTCGATTACAAACTAATTTTGATGCATACCATGCGTACTTTATCATGTCGTGGAACAATATTTGGCAACACTCTTGCCGTTGTAAAGTACTTTTAGCAGTTTTTGAGAAAGCCAGCCGTCGATAGGACTATGTCTTACCGTAGGAATACAGCATGCTACCAGTAGATACATAAAAGAGATGGATTATTAGAATGTCTATGTCAATAAAATGAACATGAAAATAATAAAAGTTAGCCTGAGAGAAAGTGATTGGGTAAATATTATTCTGCATAATTAAAATCGTGAAAAATTGCGTTAACTTTACAATGCATTTTTGAATTATAGGTACATTTGTAAATCTAATTTACACTATAATGTTAGAAAACAGAAAGTGTTCACACGTAAGGGTAGGAAATTGATGATGATAAAGTTTTAGATAAAATGACCGAAAGAAAAGCATTATACCACGACGAGGATATAACGCTATCTCCCGTTGTCAGCCACTCAGCCATTGTCGGCTTACCCAAGGCCGGCGAATGTAGGCAACCCGCGGTGCATTTTTGCGTTTCTATTTTTTTTTCTCGCGAACCCGGGCCTATGGGGAAGAAAGCCGAGACACATAGCCCTTTATTTTTCTTCTAGTTTCACTGAAAAAAAATTCAGCTCATTTCGTGACTCCTATTACACGACCTCTCCCTGTTAGAGTAATTTGAATACCTACCTTGAAAATTAGGCCACACAGTATTAGGTGCTCATCAGAGACCATACATACATTAATACAGAGCTATTTTTGGCATGCTGGCAAACTACATCATATTCATGTTGAAAAGACCTTATTTCTTTCATTGCCACTTGTTTTTTAGTACATTTTTGACTTTGCCTGTTAACCTGAGGAAGAGTGCCAAAATGCAATTAAAGAGCTTCCTGCAGCAGAAAAGGTAGTACCCTAAATTCTCAAGTATAACACGCACGTTATACTGTATTTACTCGTGTAAGCCATGCCCTCGTGTATCCCATGCAACCTTATTTTCGGGCAGGCTCGTGAAGAAAAAAATTATTTCTATCAAAAAATTATTTTTTTTGCCCTTGAGTCTGCATCTTTTGTCATAACCTGAATGCACGTACTTTGATAGAAATGCTGTACCTAAATTATGAGTAAGTCTTTCTCATTAGTTGATTAAATTACATTCTAATATCGTCACAATCATCATCACATCATGCATCCATGCCACAGCCTCTTTTACTGTGCATCTTTTTCTCGTAGCATCTCACGGCAATCACAGTTACATACAATCACATCATCCAGCTACAAAAATGGCATCTGTTCAAAATAACATCTAACTGAAATAATTGCAAAAATATATACAATTTCAACCTGTGATTACACTATTATTACGGAAATCTGTTGGCATATTAACAAATAAAAGAAAAATGCCATCAGTACTTGATAGCGGTGGTCTCCTCAGCTCTCTGTACAGTAGCTGTGGACTGCGACAATTTAACAACACCAGAAAGTCTTGGGAACACACAGATAAAACTAAGCTCAATGTAATAACAATTATAATTCTTATAAAATTAAAGAAAAACACATTCCCGGAAATAGAATCATAAATCACTAATGAATATTCATATCATAACAGTTCTCATTTTTAGTTTTCATCTCTGCTAGATTCAGATACACCAAATTTCCTTCCTGCTGCTTGATTTCCTATTTTTTCGGCATCGCTTATAATATGCAGTTTTGTACTCACAGGAAACGATCGCAATTTCAGATCACAGTTCATTTTTAGGGTGATAATTGCAAATTATTTTAAAATGCTAAATGATCGATCGAAATGAAGAGCATTCTATTAATACAAAACATATTTTATAAGTGCTTAAATTAATGCTTAAATAAATTATTTTTCCAATTCACAACAAGTGACAAATATTGCTAAATGCTCGATCATTTTGGTAGGGACTTGCATCAGGACTCCAGTCAGTGATACTCTGCTGTTGCTGGCGCAAGCTCATTGACAGTATTTATAATCATTCCAAAGGAAAAGAAAACATTTTTCGAGTAGTTCAAAATTTGAAATGGAGTGTGTAAAGCTTTCTTTGAAACAATCTATCTCTTGAAATGTGGTACACCCAGTATTCTCATTATCTTTACTTTCTTCTTTTCCTTCTTTAAATTATGTATGAAATACTAGTAAAACTTGTTAACACTTATTTATTTCTGATTTATTGATTGCTCTCTGCAAATCCAGCCTACCAACAAGAGATATTTTTCTCGGAATTTTGCCGACCGTGGGGCCGATTCCACTCATACTACCACCCAATCAGTTAAGTAATAACAGCCTGTGTGCTTGCTCTTCAATCTGACTTAACATCTACATCTACATAATACCCTGCGAGTCACCTCTAAGGGTGTTTGGAAATGTTCATACCATTGTTAACGATTGAACTATTATAATAAGAATGAATAAACTTGATTTTTCCACAAATTTTATTACTTTCCACTACCCAGGTTCTGACGGTTAAGTCATCATCAGGTGAATAACCTGATGTTATTCACCTGATGATGACTTAACCGTCGAAACCTGGGTAGTGGAAAGTAAAAAAATTTGTGGAAAAATCAAGTTTATTCATTCTTATTATAATGAATCGTTTCCACCACGTCACGGCCGATAATACCCTTTAGATTGAACTATTGTTTATTCTAAAGTTTTGGTGAGTATCTATGGTAGAAAATAGGTAAGTTAAGGATATTTTTAGGTACCCGCCCAATTTCCAGGGAGAATGGCCCAACCAGCCCAAGTTGGCGGGAACCCGCCAAATGAAATTTTTACCCACCAGCAGAGCTCCTCAACCCGCCCAATCTGGCATCACTGGTTAACATGCCGTCAGTTCTCTTGCGTGGAAAGATCTACGCCGGTTATTAATGACATTCTTATGCTTCATTTGAAAAATCTACGTGTGTGCACGTCTAACGTGGGCTGCGAAAGGGTGAAATACAAAATTTTACAGTCCATAATATTGCTTGGATTAATTAGTTATCCCTTATAACAGATAAAAATTTAACATGAGAATAATGCATCCTCGTCATCGAAACGGATGAACTGAAAGCTTTCTAACAAGTGCGAAAAAGTGTTACAATGCTACTACATTTCTATGCATTGGTGCAACGTGCAGCGATTTTGCGGATAGATTTCAGCAGACTCTCATGATTTTTCATAAACACACTTGATTGCCACATGTTTAAATGAAGTACTGAGAGACGATGAAGAAGATGAAAGTGATGAGGTAATCGTCCCAAAGAAGAAGACATCCTTCAGGCATTAAATACATTGCATCATTTCCCATTACTTCACGAAGTTGATGATGATTTTAAAGATAATTTAAGAAAAATTTAAAAAGTAATCCACTCAAAATGGAAAGGTATAAAGTGCAAATAATGCATCACAAAATATTTTTAAAAAACTCAATTCTGTAAATGAAAATTTAAATCAGAGTGGTTTTTCTTCATTTTCATTTTTCCCAGGCAGTTTATTTGTTTGCTATGCAATGCAATTTTTAACTTTATTTGAGTGGTGTACTTTCCTATATAATTATCTTGGATAACATTCTTAAACCGCCTTATTTTCAAATTTTATCTCTGTTCAATTCATACTCTTCCACATGCATGATTTTCTAATTATTTACACCCTTGATTTACGCTTGATTGCCACATGCTAAATCTGTCCTTTTGCCTGAGCAGCCAAAAAGCTAGATGATTATGTTCTGAAATTATATTGAACGTTTTGATTTAAGATCTCTCCAACACAATTAAAATAGTTTTATTTTCTACAGTGTAATATGTATGCAATAATGACCTCTTTGAAGTGAAAATAGTTTCAACGTCATTGTGTTCTCATGCGTTGTGAAAACTTAGCATATTTTTCAAAATCCGCTAATATCTTGATTTTACATAACACCTCATTTTTGGGTCCCAAGGTGTTACGTAAAATCAAAACTCTACTGTAATGCCTAATTAGGCATATTATTAATATTATAATTAGGCAAACACAAGTTTAAGCTTATAAGTTTAAACTTATGTTTGTATAAGTACAAAATTAGTACTTAGATAGATTAAAGTCTCTACTGCAATTTCAGTGTGCTCAAATCTCACTCGATCTCACTCGAGATTCAATATTTTTTTCAAATTCTTGCTCGATCTTGTTCGAATTAAAAAATCCCTGCTTGCACAGCCCTATCAGTGTTTCTTATTTTTATCTTTACTCTATCTTGTGTCAGTATGCATGTAAAACTGAAAAATCTCCTTTGCACACTACATATTTGCATTTTTCCCACAATTTACACTTTTTTATAGTGGTCCCTAGAAAAGTGTAAATAAGGGGTTTTACCGTACTTTCAATTGCCTTCTGATCAGTAATTTATTTGTTAGCTATTTAATGTAAAGTATTGCTCATGACATACCCTATACATGTATATAACATCCTGGCATCAATAACATTTATTATCATTGCTGCTGTACCAAGATAAAAAGGGAGTGTTTATTAATTCCAAAAGCGCCATTGAATCAATACCTCATATCACTACACTCCAGCCAGAATAGCGCAGAGGACACCTCACTCACCTTGATGACCTTCTGGGCTTTGACAATCTCACCCTGGGAAAGGCACTGGACAACGAGGCTCCGTGGGGATGCCAGCATGCGCTCAATGATCCCAAGGGCCTTGCCCTGGTGGATGGAGGGCCTCTGAGAAAGCCCAATCGCCCCATTGCCACTCGAAGAAAATGACCGGCTCCTCCAGCCTGCCCTTCGCCTCCTGAGGCCACCCTCGGAGCATGCTCCACCTTCACAGGCAATCCAAACAGACACACATTACAACACCCTCTGCCAATTACTATTAAGTTACTTCAATTCCCACCTAAACATCAAACTAATTTAGCTTAACAAATTGTTTACATTATAAACATATGGATTTAATGAGTTACATTTACATCACATCTGAGGATTCCTAAAGTCTGAAGTTTACTGTAATCACTCAAGAGAGCAGTGAACCTTTTTCCCCTGAATGCCAATGACTACGGGGAGTGCAGATTGTGTTAATCCCCTGGATTGTCTTGCAAGATGCTCCTTCTTTCCTCAAATCTCAATTGTTTAAATCACATATTTTTTCCCAATTCCTATTACATCTTTCTCCAATATTTTGCATCAATAACTTATCGACATTAATTGGTGCATATGTGAATCATTCCCAAATTTGGAAGTACATACTTAACAATAAAAAAAAGTGTAACATATTCTGAGAGTACAATGATTTAAACAAATAGTTTCAGACTTCAATTTGTGGAACTCCATCATATTGAAAAAGAAATAAAAACTTGAAAACATAACAGATAGCCCGGGTTGCACCAATAATAGATACAGTGGAAGCCCCATATAATAGACCCAAGCCCAAGGGATGTCCTACGGACCATTTATAACCATGTAAAATAAATTGGAAATACAACCAAGGCATCAAGTTACTTTCAAACGGGTAGTTCAATATTACCAGTAATATAGAGCCCAAGCACATTTGCAAGCTTATTCTTGAGACATTATCACTTTCATTAAAATGAAAACGAAAATATAAATTTACCACCATATGTTCCACCCAATGGTCAAGTTTACACTTGCAACAAACATTCCAGGGATACTCTTAGGTGCACTTATGAATTTCTAAAGAGCCCATGTGCTTCCGTTGCTTCATCCTTATCCTCCTGCTTCTATTATCAGTGTTTTAGGTAGTTTCACTGTTTCCTGTACTTCCAGGTTGAGAGCCAAATTCATGGCTGAAAATCATAAGTCATTTGATCTAAAGGTAAAACTTCTTAAATTAATAAAAACTAAGTGGCAGAGCAGCTGGGCATTATTATCAAACAATTCCTGCACTGGTGTCTAGGTATCTTTACAGCAAAAGATATTACGGGTATCTTGACGAAATTCAATTGAGAACTTACAACTGTTTGTGCATGGCCTTGCCTGCAACAATAATTATGTCTTCTAATCAAAAGAATATCCTACACTAAATTACTACACTGAATGACTATCAATTACTATATTGTGTGCACTTGTAAGTGCTGATGATATTGGACTCAAGGATTTTGACCATGGTACTACTAGTAGCAGCATGATTCTGGCAACTGGGTCAGCTGTTTTCTGAGGTGGTTATATGGCAATTGAAAGTTGCTACGTACGTAGATCAAGGAAATCCCCCAATAAAGTTGGGGCAGAGTGCTTGGCAATTCATGCTAATTTTCAAAATGTCCACATATTTTCTAGAGCCTGTAACTGACCACTAAAAGATTTGCATAATTATTCCTTTTCAATGGAAATGGGATCCTTCTGCTGCTTTGGCTGCCAATTACAGCTACAGTAGACACTCGTTATTACAAAGTTCACGGGACAAAAAAATTGGAGGTTCGTAATAACAAACTTTGTAAGAACAGTTTTTTAGGAAGCATCACAAAAAACATGACTTATCTAGCATCCTTGTCTGTTCAACCTTTCGTACTAAAATGTTCATGCTGTGGAATAGTTTAAGATTTATATGCATAATTTATGATTAAATTATGTGCAAAGCTATGAAACCAAGCATATTCATTAGATTTCATAAAATGATTAATACAGGTGATGTTACATTGTGGTCATAATTTCAAACAATGAATGCAGTAAAGTGCCATAAAGAAATATGTCAGGGAAAGATGGATTCGAGAATAAATAACATCTGAATGGAGGTTGACAAATGGACTTAAAATGGCGAAATGTACAAGAATGATAGATCAATCTTCAACATGCAAACTCATTAGCGGGTTTGAATCACTGTCTTGAACGGTAAATTGACTATCAGAAATTATAGATAGGATAAATAGCATCCAAAGAAGAAAGAAATTCAGCAAATAAAAAAATGTTATCAAAATGAATCAAAATTTGT
This sequence comes from Platycnemis pennipes, assembly GCA_933228895.1. Lineage (NCBI taxonomy): Eukaryota > Metazoa > Arthropoda > Insecta > Odonata > Platycnemididae > Platycnemis > Platycnemis pennipes. The sequence continues at coordinate 93,215,572 of OW121857.1, read as the reverse complement.
TTTGGACACATCTATTAAGATACTTTATAAAAAAATCTGTTATGTGCTTTCGAACTTTGTTCCGCTCCATCGCCTCCTCTACTATGGCTTCAATTTTTGTCAAGTGAAAATTGAAATCAGCATCAACATTATTGCTCATCTCGAAGTTATGTAGCATATTAGGGCAAGCATAAAGTCACTTTTTTTGCAGAACAACAGCCTCATCATTTTCATCCTCGCTGCTTTCTTGGCCAGTCCCTGCCACAGGTTGTCTCCGATATCCATCTCACCTTTGTCATCTTTGCATATTTGGAGATCATCATCAATAGAAAGGTAGTCCAATCTTGATGTTGATATACCAAAGTGAGTAATATAATTGCCAAAGTCACTTTCTAAACCCCTTTCCTGAGTGATGAATACATCCTTCACACCCTAAAAATTTGCAACCACAGTCATTAACTGGACTTGACGGTCAGTTGTGAGCTCCATTACTTACTGATCTTAAGAATTGAAAATTCAGGGAACTGGTCTAAACACGTCTCTGATTTAATTACAAAGCTATCCAATATCTAGTATGGTTTGAGATATCTAAGAGACACATTATCTCATGATGGATTAGTAACCCTTTATCACTGTAACTTTGTGAACTAAGCCAATTACGCAATCGAATTCTGGGGATCGGCCATAACACTTCTTAACAAGGTATTTCTTTTACAAAAGAGAGCAATTAGAATCATTTTGGGGAAATAAAAAAAATCACCCCTGTAGACCATTATTCGTGAAATTATGGCTCCTCACAGTACCATCCCAGTACATACATTTATAAACTATGTGTTTTAATTAAGGTTAATCTACACAAACTTAAGGTTAACAGTGATATTCATTATCACTGGACAAGATCGAAATCAAACATGCATGTCACTCTCCATAAACAAAAAATAGCCTCCAGGAGCCCCATCGCCATAGGCTCTAAAATGTTTGATGCACTTCCCCCACACTTAAAATGTATTACTCCAGCAAATAAGTTCAAAGCTAAACTAAAAAAAAATACCTTGTAAAAAATGTTACTATAACTTAAATGACTTCTATCGTAATAACTAATTGTTGTACTTTTAAAAAAAATATCGTATTTTATCTAAATTGTTCACTGTTTTTTGTCATTTAATTCTGAGTGTAGTACATCTTATGTATTAATGAAACATGTATTTCTCTGTCCATTTAACTTATTGACCTGTCCTATATCAATGCATTGTGTACCCACTCTCATATGATCTCTGGGAAAATAAAATTATTATATTAACTACTATTACCTCAGAAACGTGCAAACTAGCTGCCGCCAAAGCTGCCGCTGCTCTCCAGCAATTTACAATTGTCTGACCAGAAATATCCCTCCACCACTCTCCTACTGCACAGATTGTGTGCAAGGTTGTACATTTTTGGATTTCGTGACTAGTTATCCCCATTTATGCACATAAACGTAGAAGAAGAAGATTAATTTAAACCAAAACTGAACTGTAAATTATAGAGACAACTGGAATAACTAGAAAGTATTTAAAAAAGTATACATATTGATCCACCACTGGTAGTGCTGCACAAGTCTTCTCCTGTACATTACTTTAAAGTTGTGAATTACACCCTTATCCAAAGGATGAACTTCACTATTTGCATTAGGAGGAAGGAAGATAATCTGCACATTCGGTAGGTCGAGGTCATCTAGATGCTTTGTAGGAGTTTGCATTGTCCAGCAGGAGGAGAATGTTCCTGTTCTTTCCCACCATTCTTCTTTGCAGCTGAATGATAGATTTATGAAAAATATCTCTGGTCATCCAACTGTTCTTATTGAAATCGTAAAAAATGAGGAGGTTTTCTTATTGAATGATTTTCAGGCATTGCGGCTTCTCGTGCTTCCCGATAAAAATTGGTATAATATTGTCAGTCCCTTTAATGCGGAGACCCAATGTAACTCTCATTTTGCTCATCCTTCCTCCATGGCATTGCTTTCCTTTCAATGCTAAAGTTGTGTCCAAGAGAACATAATAGAAGAGCCCTGTCTCATCAAAATTGAGGCAGTTTTCGGGGCTATAGTCCTTGATGATGGTATCATTTTCCACAAGCCAATCTGAAACAGCATCATTGTTGACAGCTCCTTCTTCGACACAAATCTTCGGGGAGGTAATGTTGAAATGAGACTTAAACTTGGTCAGCCATCCCATGGAGGCTTTAAAATCCTCGATATTTTTTTAAAGCGAAATTGTTTATGCTTTCTGCATCAAAATGAGGCCACTCATTGGAAGGTTTTCTTGGCGATATTTACAAAAACAGCGTACACTTTGTTTTCAAGTTCAGCAAATTTAGCACCACACATGGTCTTCCTCTTCAGCGCCATTCCCTCTACCCATTTCGTTTCGATTTTTTCCCTTCGATTGTGATTAATCCATATTCTATGTAATTCACACAACTGTATTTCACTACGTTTATCACCACTTTCTTGAGGTCTCAGATCTAACCAGGACAGGAACCTTCACACTGGTCCAGTTAAGACTGCCTAGAGAGTCAGCCGACCTCTTAACTTCTAGAGCAGTGCTGACTCTGTTGTGACTGCAGTTGTTTTTTTGCAGAGGCAGTAGCTTATCGGGAGTTTCGTGGTTGCTTTCAGAAAACTATCTTGTTTGCCAGCGGGCAGTCTCACAATGTCAACAATACCACAATGTAGTGAGTGGAGGGAAGGGTGGAGCGAGTAGGGGGTGGAGACGAAACCAAGCCTAAGCCTGAACGTCAGAGGGGAAGGGATGATAGGTGGGGTAGGGTGCAAGGGGCCCATTGGGTTGGTGACCATCAGAGTGGGAATAGGGAGACCTAGGATGGAGAGGGACGAAAGGGAGAAAGAATAGATGGAAGGGAAAATGAAGAGTCCTTCTTTCCTTGTTTCTCTTTCAACCCTTCATGAACTCTTCTTCAAATGTTTCCAGTGCCCCTTGGAAGCCTCCTAACTCAAGGGAGTTGCGTGCCCTCATTCCAATTCAATAGCTCCTGCAAAGCATGCAGTGTTGACATCATCAAGAGCTGGGTGTCAATCACAGTTCTCTATTGAAAGGAGATTTTTACATTTTCTATCACAGGAAAGCTGCATGGCAATTGTGGGTCTGAAAACTAGTCGTAAGATTGCCAATTCCACCATAGCGTTGATTGATCAGAAAATCATTGAGACCGTGGTTGACATTTATGAAGTGTCAATCGCTTGTGCAATGCGAAATTTGTAAACAAATTTAATGAACGAACTCATGCATAAAAGTGAAACTGGAATCCCCTCTATGAACGTATTAAAAATAATTTATGATTTTTATGCCAGATTCCAGAAGTCTCACTGGATATTTGTATTCAATAAACATTTTCGTGAGTAAAGAACACCCTCAGGTGGAAAATTAAGGACAACTCAATCACACAGCAGTGCACTGCCGTTACAGTATATTATGGAGAGGTAGGTAGGTAATAATGCCATGCTTGCCCTATTGAATTATGCATTAGCAACATGATTAGAATCCCTGCTTACAAGAGGGAAGATCGTGGGATCTAATTTCATTCCTGGTATTTATTTTAATTCATTTTTTAAGCATCTATACCATTTTCCTCATCAAGGACTTGTAATGTTTTCTTAAATGATGCTGCGGAATATTTATTCTACAATATTTCAACCTATAGCATTAACATCTCCCACGAGCCAATTCCTTTTCGACATTCAGTTTCCCATGAAACAGGTTAATTACTGTCCAAATGTCAATAGATATCCCATATATTTTCACTGTCACCGAAAAACTGTCATACCTGCAGTTCAAATGAGTTTAACACGTTTTGCTTTTATTTATTATGAACTCCATCATCCAGCAATGACCCTGATTGCATGTAAGCTCGGCACTTCCTCAATCATTAGATATCATTTAAATAAAAACTGAGGTAATAAAATTCTATAAATATCACATTTATTGGCGATAGCTCGATGAAAATTAAACCGAAAAAAATTGAACCTTAAATGACAATAACCTTTTTGCTAATCAATTTTTTTAAAATATTCTGGGTTGGCTTTAACTTCAGCTGCAATAAAAATGACCGCAGGCAAAACTTAATTAATGGTTGCCCAGTACTGGCCTGCTGAATGCATCCGGCAGTTCCTTTTTGTCCTGCCATTATGATGACGGCCTGGCATGAAACTCAGTCTAGCTGCTTCCCTAATGATGCCATTGAAGGTTGATATCTTCCCGAAGACTGCCAGACCATTATGAATATTATCTACTGTGCAATGAACTACGATTCCATGGAGATCTAGCTTACAATATGATGTCACGGGAATGCTGCACGATATCTCCTGCCGACGAAAGAACCATAATTGACGCTCTGGGGCACATTATGTGGGGAAGAGCTTCATGATTGCCATGAAGCTTTATGTGGCATAGTGGATACTCACCTGAATACAGTTGTTAATGTGTCAAACTACAGAATAAAGTTCTTTTTGTAGCCAATGGGACCGGAACGGAGGTTTGTAATTTCGTAATAATGAAAACTTTGTAATATTGTTTCTTTTACCATACGTTTGGATACCCTTTTGGTTGGGACCAACGATTACCTGGTAAAAATGAAAACTTCGTAATAACGTTGTTAGTAATAACGAGAGTCTACTGTAATAGTTTCCACTTTCCCTTCAACAACTACAGTCAAACCTCTTTTGAACGAACCTCCATACAAGACAAGCCCTCTGTACAAAGAAGAAAATTTCAGGTCCCGATTTTTCTCCAATATGTTACATGTATTCTCACTCTCTTTTGAACGAACCTCCTTTCAACGAAAATTTCTGTAGAACGAAACGATTTTTGGTCCAAATACCAACTTTCAACCTCTCTACTACAAAATTTAATAACTAAGACACTATCCATTTTGTACATACACGACTTGCAATTGCAAGGAAGCACAGATGGGCGAAAGAGATAACCTGATCGACTATGTATCGGAAGTGATCGATTAATCACAATCTATTCATCTATATTCATTGTTGAAAGCATGGAGGTAAAAAAGGGAGTCCGCCATAATCTCATCCACTTTGCAAATTAATTTTAATTATAGCATTAACTTCGGATTATTTATTTGCGTTATTTTGTTCGCTTAATTGATGCTTCCATTTTCTGTGAATGCAATGCAAATATTTCGTGATTACAACCACTAGGACAAGTCTGTGAGTCTCGAAGTAACTGTCAACGTAATAATAATTCGTAGTAATACATACAGATACACATACACAGAAGACAAACTCACTTTCTGTATAGAATACGAGATCAACGCCAAAATTCAAATGCAAATTCTCCATGTTAGGCTTTATCAAATTACAAAACTGCCAATAACTTATCGATAATTTAAGCTTCATATAGCACATTTGTCTTTTTTAATTTCCTCGTGCACATCCTGCTGTACCCACAGGATCAAATGCAACTTTTAACATCAGCAGCCGTTACATTTCATCGGAATCCTAAGAGGAAATCGCGAGTCATTGCCATAAGGGTAGAACAACAGTAGATACCTAAATTGAATTTGCTGTTTCCTTAAGATAAGATTTGCCATTTTATTAAAGTTAAGGAGAAGAATTTGAGGAACGGAATATTAATTAGACTCGTAAGTCCATCTATTCCGTTAATTAATGATACATTTTCATCTTCAATCTTTTTCATCTTCACCAATGCAATCCTCAAATTCTCGAATATATCAACCGCTGACAATCGATTACCGATGATCACAGCCTTTCAGGGGGGTGTTACAGATGAAGTTAGATGCGGAATTTCGTGTTACGATGTAATTCCGAAAAGCCTTCAAAGGGAAAAGATTTCAGGTACGCACCATAGAATTATATAGTTTCAAAGGATTACAATGTATTTCTATTAATTTTGGTTATCTAAACCGTACAATTTCAATGTGAATGTACAATTCACAATATGGCATCAAAGAGAAAGCAATTTACTCTAGAGCAAAAATTAGCCATTTTTAAAGATGTTGACGGTGGGATGAAGAATGTAGATGTCGCCAAGAATACGAAATATCCCCATCAACGTTATCAACAATTTTGAAGAGCAGGAAAGTTATTAAGCAAAGCACGATGTACAACGCTATAAATTCATCAAGAAAAAGACTACGACCGGCAGCATACGAGAAGGTTAATGAAGCTACATTGAAATGGTTCTTAGAAATACTGAGTCATAAATTCCCATCACAGCTCCTATGTCAGAAAGATAAAGAATTTTTCATCATTTTTGGTGAAGAAGGCTTTACTGCGTCGCAAGATTGGTTAGAAAAGTTTCATGCCCGCCACAACATATTATCCAAGGCGATAACGAGAGAAGAGTTATCCACGCCGGGGGATGCTGTTGTTCAGTGGAAGGGTGGGAAATTGAAAGAAATAATTGAAAGATACTCCCCGGAAAATATATTTAATGCTGACGAAACTGCTTTACTGTATCGGCTGCTACCAGAGAGGACAATGGACGTGAAAACGGATACCTGCAAAGGGAGGAAAGACAAAAGATTGCGTCACTCTCCTTCTATGTTGCAATGTGACTAGAACAGAGAAAATGAGACCTACGGTAATAGGAAAGGCAAGAAGCCCTCGTTGCTTTAAAATCGTGAGGAGTTTACTGGCAGATTATAGGTCGAATAAAAATGCCTGGATGACTAATCTTTTTCAACGGTGCGTTGCGGATATTGATGCCAAAATGCAAGTACAGAATAAGAAGATAGCCCTTTTTATAGACAATGGGGGTGTTTACTCGGAACCGAAATCACAATTTTGTTCACGAAATTGTTAGATGGAAACGAAAAAAGAATTTTAGTGAAACAATTAATCTTCTAACCACAACCATTCACTAATAAATCAAAAATTAAAATAAGCAAAAGGTGACGCCCCCCGAAAAAGCTGCTGTGATAACATTGATGTCATTTTCTTCCCGTCCTTGACTGTTTTTTAGGGAAAGGGACGGGAGTGGAGGGGGGGTTCTCGGAAGGTCTGCTCGCACATGTGCTGTCGCAACTGTCCTATTGGCAGAGTCAGCTGTGTCCCCCCCCCCCCCCCCCCCTCCCCATTGCGATAAGGCAAAGTAGCTTTGTTGGCCTAGTTGTGATTAGACGAAGTCGCTATGCTATACGTCAGAGATTGCACCACGCCCACTTTTCTGAAAGGATTAAAAACATCAGTTTTTCGCCGCTTATAACTCGAAATATAACTGACGGGTCAGAAAATGGGAAAAATACGGGTCTTTTTATTTTACAAACTCGATCAGATTCGGCAATAAAAAAATATGGTAAACGACCCCATTGCTCCGCTCACAACTCCTTTGACAGTAATAGATTAACTAATGTAAAACTATTTTTTCCCTCCAAAATGCACTTCCCACTTGCAATCCTTAGACATGGGCATTATCCACTCTTTTAAGTGCAACTATAGATCAAGAAAGTTGTGCGAATTGTGATTAATGTTGAGAGAAAATGGAGAAACCTTAGTTTATAAATTTAAAACAGGATATTGAGATGGTAGTTGGTGGAGTGTTACTCCAGACACAATGAAAAACTGCAGGAGGAAGGCTGGTTTTAGCTTCCCTAAGGATGAAGATCCTGAGCCAGAGATTGTAGATGAAGATGGTGGCATTGATGAAGCATGGGAACAATACATTGAAAAAGCTGGTGTACAGACTGATGTTACAATAAATGATTTTGTAACTTCAGATGAGGATATTTTGGTGTTCCCTAAAATGACCTGTGAGGATATTCTGCAGGAAGTTACAGAACATGATTCAGATGAAAGTGATGATGATGAAGGAAGTTCTGAGGTAGAAATGATGACTCTCACTGGGGCCATTTCATCCATCAAAGCACTGCAATTTTTTTTCAGAGGGAGATGTACCAGGAGAGTACCTAGCTTCCCTAGACCAATTGAGGTCACGTTGTGTAAGATTGGGTGGAAAGTCAACCATCAGAAAAAGATATTTTTTTCAATAAATGATGTTATTATTTGGTTTCTGAGTCCATTATACATATGAATTCCTGTTAATTCCAGGTGTATGGAATGCCTTATTATATATAAAAATGTCGGAAGGCTCAAAGCTCAGTTGCTCTCTGAAACCCCTTAATTTGAATATTTTGTTTTATATTCCACCAAAGTTTTGGTAATATTCTCCAGAATAATCTGTTTTATCCCTCTACATAATAAATGGGACTGAGTTATGTAGAGGTCACTTACTAGCTGGTATATTCTACAAAAAGAGTTATTTATTTGCATTTTATGCAGGCACTGTAATTCCAAGAGCTTATAGGGAAGTCATTATGTTTTATTATTCCACATCAAAGTGATGGAAACAGCATACATAATTCCTTAAATTTGCTAAAAGTGTGAGAAAATAAATGTTTTCTTCCAATCAATACAATCGCATCATTTTGAGTTACATACATAAAATCTCTTTTTTTGTCTCTCATTTAATGCTGAATTGAAATATTCTTTTATTATAACTTGGTAAAATAACATAATTTTCTTTACTGCTCTGAAGTAGAGCACAGCGATAATGTAGATAAGTTCCTAAGGAGCCATCACGCAATCGACCATTCATAAGGTTAATTTCATATAGTACAAATGGTCCACCTATGTACAACATAGTTCTCGGTACAACAAAGTTTTTTCCTGGTCCCAAGTAGTTTTTTATACAGAGATTTGACTGTACACCTATTCCATTGCAGCAAAAATAATTCATGCCAGCCAAATTTCACCCTCCTTTATTTTATAACCTATTACATGAATTAGGATTAGCATTTGCATGGACAAGTCAAAAATGGGTTTTTTGTTCCTGAACAAAATGCCACAGTAAGAAGTCAAAAGGATCCACTAAGAAAAGCAAACAAACCAAATAAAATTGTCTATTTCTCACTTATCAATCATTTCTCGCAAAGATAAACTGTAAAGCTATTAACCCTGAACACTCCTACCTCACTGGTAAAGAATATTTGCCAAAGAGAGAGGCTATGAAAACTCATGTGAAGAAATATTACCGGACAGAATAAAGAGAAGATGGAGGCACTTTTCTGGAGGTAATAGGCTGTAATGAGAGAGTGTCAGATACAGAGTAAGCACATGACTTTCTCCACACTTTAGACAGCAAATTTTTTTTAATTCAGCCAAGCACTGAGATAACTGCCCTTGAATCATATAATCTGATGCAGAATTCTATAATTGGGCCCAGAATCATGATAAGTGATGGATCAAGAAAAAGTCATGTATTTTTGGCACCAGCCTTCATTTCATCATATAGGGCTGAAATTAAGCAGAAGTACCAATTTTTAAGTCAACCCCATACATTTTTTATCCGCCATGTCTAGTTTTTCATGCTACCTCAGATTGTTAATAATTCTGCAGCTACTCCATTATTGTAGCAGTGCAACCTTTTTGGCAACCATTCTTGACTTTCGTAAATCATGTCCAATTTTGGCTCCAAATTTCAGCAAATGACTGATCTGAGCAACGGAACAGCCACTGCAAGTGACTCTGCGAACTCAAACACACTGGCACACTAAACAAGCAAAGGTGCTCTCTCTCACCTGCAGCATTTGACCCCGATTCACTCGACCTCTCATTCTCCGAGCGTGACTTCTTCCTCCTCGCATCACTTGTGAGCATGCCCTGGCGATGCACTGGCCCCCCACTGCTGGAGCCAGGGCCGTCCTGGTGCTCCTCCTCACTGTCATCCTCGCTCCACATGTGGTACACCTTGATGGGCACGATTCCTGAGGCCCCAGGGCGCTCTCGCCAGATGGGATGCCACGAGGATGCAGGGCCCCCAATCGATGGCGCTCCATCAGATGACACTATCTCAAGACGACAAGCTGCCTCGCCCACACTGTGCGACAGCCTGAAACAGTCAAAGCATGCAAGTGTGCAGGTAGGGCAGTAGGGTGGCACGTGGGTCCAAATATAAACCATTCATCAACAAATCTCAAAATTACGAGTCAGCTATAGCTGAGGTGAATTATGCCAACATGACAGGAGATACACATGATTCAAGAGTTATTTCCTTGTTCCTTCAACTCTTTTTCTTTGGCTGCTTTGGCAGTTTCTAATTCAACCAAGTCTTCATTTGTTAATTCTTCACCACCAGCTTCAATGAGTTGGTTTATATCCTCACTTTCCACTTGTAAATTCTACTTTTCTGTTATGAACACATGTAATTATTTAATTTCCTTCACTCTCACTCAAACCCTTTAAATCGTTTACATTCATTTTAATTACTTTTATGCATACACATTTCATGCACTGTTCAGTAATTTGTCCCATCCAGCAGCTAGAGTAAGTATGACACCCAGTGAATCATTACAGTTGAGCATCTTTAATCCGGCACAGTCGGGACCGAAGTGACGCCGGATTAGGGAATTTGCCGGACAATGGGTACATGGCAACGGACATGGCAACTGGGGTATTTTTGACGTCTGGGATGCTTTCATTGAAAGGAGTCCATTATTTATAACAAAATATATTCGTTTGCCATTTACTGAACATTATTTTAAAGAGTCACTGAGATTAATCAGAAATAAATGAGTTCTTAATTCGCAAAGTTATTACTAAAAAGTATCTAAGTTGCGAACCGAGTGAAAATAATGGAATCTAAGCATCGTGTGCATCATATTGCTGCACGTTTAAAAGTATAATATTATTATTGGAAAAGGGTATATAGAATTTGATATTTCTTATGCATTGCTTCGTGCAACATATTTCCTACCACGCTTGGTTTGTTATCAGCTGATTCAGCACGATGTCCATGCATGAGTGTCATCTACACAGCTGCCCATCACTACCTCACAGGCTACTGGACTGGATGATTCTTTAAAGATCATTATCAATAGTGGTCTTCCTACGACAATTTCAGACACATCAACTTCATCACCACTCAGATTTAATGTTATTAATTAACATTTCAATGATTTCATAATCTGTGAAATGCTGTGTGGTGAGATTATCGTGGCCGCTAACTATCCTTTCGTCTAAATTCACCAATTTCATTTCCTGTAATTCAGGGTTATGAATGCTGTTTGAAAACTCCATCATCATTATTTATCCTCATAAGCATGACATTTTTTTAATTCCCACTTATTTTGTCTACATCAAACCTTAAAGCAGGCCACAATTTAAACCACATGTGTTTTAGAGCTGACTGTGAAATGCTATTGCATGTACGCCAAATTTCCCACATCACGTCTTTTAGATTGATCATGTCTATTTTTGAAATAGCTTATCCTGCTCCATTACCATTTGGCCAGAACTACTAACTAAGCCCTTCACTTCGACGAAATCGAAACCACGCGATCTCAATCAACACTTAAATCTTCTTTCATAGTTTTTCTCTCTTTCATCCATTTCTTTGTGTCACGTTAGCAGTAAAATTCTGAGGATTTCCTCTTTCAGTTTCTTAATGTGTTATATTGTTGAAGATCCCACGCAATATGTTTCAGACAAATGCTTTACTGATGCAATGGCATCACGCTTTTTCACAGCTTGCACTTTTTCTGCGATCGTTAATGTAACGAACAAATAATTTTATCAAATTACGTCTAGTGGTCAATCAAAAATGTGCATGCCATTGAAAGTGGCCGATCTGTAAATTAGTCGTAGTCCGTCTCAGCGATGTCTTCATATTTATGTTTACTTCAAGTTGCAGAATAATTCCAGTGTACACGAAGTATTAGAAATTAATATGTTTAAATTATTCTGATTCTTGAAATGGGAAAATTAACGCTAAACATGGGATAATATCTTGGCGGGTTATGAAGTAATGTTTCAGTTAAAAATGTTTCGGAATTTTCTACAAAATACCAGGTACTTGGTCATGGCAAAATTGCCGGATTATGGGTGTTCCCGGATAAGGGATTCCTGGATTAAGGGTGCTCAACTGTGCCTTCAAAAATTTTCTTAATGCTTGTTCAACAGTTTCTCTTACTGTTACAGCCATTTTGACGGTTTAGAAAAGAGAGTACACTTTGAAATTTACAATGGCCTCCTGATCAATTGGCTGAATCAGAGATGTGGGGTAGGGAGGCAGGAAAAAAACAGTAATATTTTGTTTGCAACAATTAAATAATGTGGATGGCCACAAGAATTATCTAAAATCAATAATATTTTGAAAGGAATACCATTTTTCTCACAGTAAATCTTTGCTTCAAAAATAAAAAAGTGCATAAGGTGCCTGTGGAAAGACTGCAACCCTTCTGTCATTACTTTACGTGGGAACATTTAAGGTGGGATAATTTTTATGCAGGCCTGGTACAGCAGGGGTACACTTCTGAACGGCAGAGAAGCATGGACAATAACAGCAGGAGGGAAGCCAAGGTGGGAAGCATTTGATGCCACAGAAGAATTATTAGGATCAAATGGATCAACCAAGTGAGTAACAAAAAGGGCCTAGAAAGGGTGGGAGAAAAGAGAAGCCTCCTGAAAACCTCAAAAAAAAGATGGGTCACTCTAATCAGCCACATGTATTGACACATGAAGAAGACCAATCCTCAAGGGAAAAATGAATGGGAAGAATGGAGAAGGAAGGCCTTGTGTGAAATATATCATATCCACCTGACTCTAAGACGACCTTGAATATAAGATGAACACTCATTTTTACTCACTACTTTTGAAAAGAAAACGACAAAATTACCATTTTCATTATTATAACTATGCCTTTCATAATATTTATTTTTTCTTCCACTTTTCTTGAAAATAATAACCTTGGTGTGGAATTTGAAACTATTTTAAATACATCCACTCAGGTTTAAAAATGTTCAGTGTAAGGCAACAAAAACTTTAATGTCATATCCATGGCAATTACCAGAAATGAGTAATTAGAATTGTTTAAGCGATTTGTTTTTTGCGGTAGTCATCATGCACTTTCTTACACAGATAGGTTCAGTGCCATGGTATGTCTACAGCATGCCAATGAGAGAAATTATTTCACCACATCAGGCTTTTGTACCAGTCTTAGCTTAATTTAAATTCAGGTAATGATATTATACATCCTCTACCAACGTGAGGATGGACGGCATAGCTTTCCAAGCTATGCCGTCCATCGAAACAGGCTTCATGTCAATCTGCCACTGATTACACACTAACTTTACCACTTTTCGCTCTACATCATGGAATCAGCTTGATTTTGGACCAGTGAATGACTTTCTGGTAAATCAGAGTTGATACGCATTGCCAGTTTTGATTTTCCCTGACTTTCAAGGCTAAAACATAAATTTTTCCCTGACTTTTAAAAATCAGCTAATTCGAAAACTAAAGAAATAATGAGAATTATGTAAAAAGAAAGCTTCTTTTATAAACTTCTCTTAAAGGATTAATGTGAAGTACAGACACATCAATTCTTGTACGTAAAATGGAGCCTAAAGAGTCACTTACAGATTCATCTTGATAGTAAAAGTACATCAACTCTTGTACAGGCACTTCCAAAAAAAAGTTAACAATTCAGAGCCGAAATTTTTCTAAGTCCCGAGTTGATGGTGATTCGACAATGCTGCATCACGGCTTCCCTCTGGTGGAGCCACGAGAAGCTCTGACCGAAAACAAACCCCTTTCCCTCCTCCCCCCTCGTTTACCCTTTTACCAGATGGGAGAAAGGTATTACTGAACGGTCGGTCTTCTCATATCCTAAAGAAGGAGGCTATGGTGGGTCATTTGGTGTATGGTTGTTTTTTTCCAACTTGTGCTGCGTTCTCAGAAAAAATGTTCACATAATATAGAGAATATTTAGCGTTTTTGGGAGAGACCTGTCAAGTGACTTACATCACAGCACTCGTTGAAGACTCATAAACACGAAATTGAAGAGAAATTAAAAATAAGTCTACGACACCGAAAAATACATATGATTTTCGCGTCCGGGGCATGGCTCCGCACGGCTGAGGCTGGAAGTGCCGTGACTTGCTTACTTTACTCAAGTGACATGGACCCATGGCTTCCATTTCGTCATTTTTCAGTGGCACTCATTGTCACTAAACTTCACTGATCTATGTTGATGAAATCGTGAGAATATTGAATCGTGCGACCGGATAAGTTTATGCGGAATCACTTCATTTTTCTTCGCGTGCGCTCTGGGAACATACTTCTTATTCACGCCCTTGAAAAGAATGTAGTCTTTCTAGAGCCCATGTAACATTCAGAAATACACTGGTTTTTCTTTTGAATTACTTTTGCCCCCTTCTTTTTATTCACTCGGTAAAAGATGCACCGACGATTTCAGAGCCTTGGTCTTCGTTTCCCCTGCCACCTTTTCCCCTTTCCTCAATTTCAATGGGTATTCGGGAATATTCGTATGTTTTCACAGTCCTCATCCTTTGAAGAATGGAAAAAGGCATTGAATAACCAATTATAGCGTAACATTAGTTACAGTTTGACCAACGGAAATGTCTTCACATGCTTATGCAATCTCTTGCAATCAGTTAAATCTCATACGAATAATTATTTAGCTGTGGTCGCATGCACGCGCAATTAGCTGTATTAGGACCTTTATCTTTAGTGATCATAAAATAGTAAATGCAAAATTTATTGTAGGCGTTGAAAGACATTATAAACCAAGGAAGAGGGTATACTTATTTGGCAAGGCTAATTACGACGGTATGAAATAGGAATTAAGGGAATCGTTTAATATACTTAGCAAACAAAGCAAAGGATTAGATACAGAGAATTCGTGGAGAGAATTTCTTGAGGACACCCGTAAAGCAGTTAATGAATACATACCAAGTAAATTCATTAGTGATAATACAGAGCCAAGGTGGTATAATGCGGAAGTTAGGAAATCACTAAAGTGACAAAGGGTATGCCACGCTAGGATGAAAAATGCAGGACGGGGTCTATCGGTAGAGGAAAAGAATGAGTTAGTTCAAAACTATAAAAAATCGAGAGCATTAGCAAGGAAATCATGTCGGCAAGCATTATAACATTTCAAGAGAAAGATGTTAGGAGAATATTTAGATAGCAATCCTAAAGTATTTTGGTCATATGTGAGAGAGCTTCGGGCAAATAGGTCCACAGTGCACACACTTAAAAACGATAAAGGAATTAGAGCCACCAGCAGTGTAGAAAAAGCCAATTCTTTAAACACCTTCTTCCAAAGCGTTAGATTAGACATTAGACCAGATTTTAGGGAATGGCTGCGTGGTCAATAACAGATTTGTATTGCTATTATACAAACAATAATCTCAGGTGCATTATTATTATTATTCAAATTAGGACTCCTAAACTATAAATGCTAAGGTTAACTTGTGGAAATGCCACCACAATTGGCAACGTTATTTACTTCATCCTGAAAATCGAGCATTATACTGCGCCAATACGGCGAAAACGTTAAAATGTTCTTATCAGCCTACTCCTAGTCTTAAAATTTGGGATCGCATATTTTCAAAGCTTCTGACCACGTCGATGTGAGAATTAAATATGCCTATGAACTCGCTCTGAAATGGCACGGACGTGAAACAACACCAATTAACCAAGGAATTAATTATTTAAGGGACGCATACAAATTGGAGGGTGATAACAACCAAATGATATGTGATTTCCTCTTCAAAGTAAAACGTCGATTTTTAATGTTATGCAAATGCATATTGAGCCGAGCGAGGGATAAGATTACACAGAAGAGTTATTTTTCTTTGCGTACGCTCCGGTAACATACTTCTTATTCACGCCCTTCAGCCCTTGAAAAGAGTGGAGTCTTTCTAGGGCTCATGTGAACTAGATATACTCTACTTTTTCTAAGTAATGGAATAGCAATTAAATGATTAAAAAAATATTTGTAGCTCAGGCAATTTAAAGGCATAGCATTGTGTTAATAGGCAAATGATGCAGGTGTTTATTTGGAAATTTGGTTATGTTTGAGCCCCTGTATCTGGCTAACAGATGAGAATCATGTCAAATGATGCATTACTCCTTAACACTTTCAGTGCGGGTGTGAATTTAAAGTTTTTTATTCAGTGGCGAAATTCTTTTTTTTGCTATTTACAAGTAGAAATGACTGATTACCGTTCAATGATATCATAAAAACAAATTTATGAAGAAATTTCTTTTTTAATTAAATAAATTTTTCGTGGCTTCTTAAGCAGTCATTCGCCATAGCTTATAATGCTGCGCTGGCAACCCGCATTACACATAGCTTCTTTCTATAGCTGTCTTGTTTGTTGTAATGTTTTGCGAGATATTAATAATTTTGTGTAAAGAAAAGGGTTCCAGTATAAAGGGTAATGCTTTTTAATTCAACTAAAATTATAATATACTCGAAATAAAGTAGGATAACATTATTTTTCCTAACTATATCTATCGGTGTACAATGTACACTGCATATATTTTATTTCTTAACCCTTTCCACGGCGTAAATTTTTCCGCGCAAGCGAAGGAACGACGTGTTAAAACGGAGTTGCAGCTACTATAGACCCAAGCAGGCCTATGGCGTGTGTTATAAAGGACTTCTTCTCGGGACGCCGTAGGTACTCTTTCTCCGTCCTCAGGAGAGGATTATCTCGACCCTTCGTCGTGCTCCACTCCCAGCAGGTGTTCGCGGTCAGTTGCTTGTTGGTGCAGTGGAATAACAAACAGAAGTTTTTGTGTAATTGGCAAATTGAGCATTATAAGTACATTCCTTATGTTTAGTTCCACAACTACAAATTTTAAACTGAGCTGTACCGTTATTTTTAACGTAGCTCTGTGTGTAGATGTGTGAAGGAATCTCCAAACAAAATTTTGTGTTTTTTAATTGGTTAGTGAGTGATTTTTCATGGTTTTATTTAGTTAGGGAGTTGTTATGTTTTTATGTTCAACAACTGAATGTTATTTTTCCTGAGTTTCAATGCTTATTTTTCCCTGTAATTACTCATTCTAATATAATCATGACAGCTGGCTAATTCACTTGGTTTCGTTGGTCAATGACTTCCGCTTGAAGTACAGTGTGATTCCCGACAGTCTTTTGAATCAAGATGTGCACAAATGTTGACATTATAATATTCGAAGAATTTCATATTAAATCGAGTGATTTGTAATTGAAAATAACAGTTCTGGCTTGCAGGGTACTGTGTCAACGTAGATGTAGATAAAAAATTTTTACGAAACCCGATGTATCGTGCTACGATCATGTCAATAGTCTGGATAATGATATTTTTAGTTCATTATAATTTTTCTCGTTGAGAAGTGGTCAAAGTAATTTACGAAAGTGACATAACACGTCAAGTGGGAAAGGGTGAAGATTATCTCAGCCCGTCGGCCGAGAAAAAGGTTCAACACCCCTCTGGGCCCCAACCCAAGTTAGAGAAACAGGTACCTGAGAGGACTCTAGCGTAGTGAAAGCTCCGTACTGGAAATGCAAAGAATATTTTGTGGCATTCGTGAGGGAAGTAGCATTTTCTGACATGTGGTCCCGTCGCAAAAGGCTTGCATCATGGAACTGACTTTCAGGGAGATCATTGATTTCCAATTATTTGGCAGCTACGAATGACAGAGAATCAACAACAAAGTAAAAACTCTAATGTACCCTTGTTTGTACTTACACTTTTTATGTATTACAAATGGCATCAATACAATAATAGAACAGCATTTAGAATTTTTGTAAAACATTAAATATACACTTTCACAATTAAATATCTTTATGAATGTCCATAAAACATGGCCTAAGGCAAAGTCCTGGCTCCTCAGGACAGTCTGGGCAATATGTTGTTATACTTTTTCTCACTCCATTTTTGTAGCAAACGCAACATCGCTTCTGCTGTCTTTTGTTCCCCGTACACATTGGAAGGAAGTCCAGGAAGTGCATCTGTAGGGTTCGAGGTGTTGAGGGTCATGAACCACGGGAGGGAGTTTCTGGCAATAACGACTTAATAACTTCTAAACGATAGTCGTATAGTGAGAGTTTTTGTCCACTGTGACGACAGAACAAAATGTAGCTGTTAATTAGCAGCAACTGGGATATATGTATTCCAAGTTTTTTATACCATTTCATGGTTTTGCGTTCGCA
This sequence comes from Platycnemis pennipes, assembly GCA_933228895.1. NCBI lineage: Eukaryota > Metazoa > Arthropoda > Insecta > Odonata > Platycnemididae > Platycnemis > Platycnemis pennipes. The sequence continues at coordinate 93,197,555 of OW121857.1, read as the reverse complement.
AGGGTAGTACGCCATTAATTGATCCAAGTGATCGATACCTCCCATGAAACAATTATATTTTATAACTGCCTCCGGCATCGAACGTACTACCCCACGACGATTTTGTACATCGAGAAGTCGGCTGCCAAACTCGGTGCTAATCATCATCAAATCTCGCTTATCTTTCCACTTCATAACGCAAACACCTTTGTCGTTCCAGCAATGTATAATCTCACCTTTATCAATCCTTTTACGTAGCACAACTGTGGGGTTGCCTTTTCTATTGGCTCTTAGAGTCCCCGTACAATAAACTTTATCCTCCAGGAGATCTTCGGCCAATTTCACGCTGGTGTAAAAGTTGTCAAGGTACACAGAATGTCCAATTCCCTTGAAACCTTCCAAATGTTTGTTCACATGCCCTGAACCTCCAACTTCCTTATCCCCAGACCCAGTGTAAATTATCATTTTTAACACTAACCCAGATGGTTCCGTCAGCATATAAATTTTTATGCCATACTTATGGCGTTTTCCAGCCACATATTGGCGAAATACTAGGCGCCCTCTCCACAACATCATTGACTCGTCCAGGCTTAATTCTTTGCTGGGGGAGTAGACATTTGCCATATGATTATGGAATATGTCGATGAGGGGCCTAATTTTGTGAAGGCCGTCTTCAATATGAGGCTCATCTTCCATCCAGTCCATTCCGTTGACGAATCCTCCTCGCAATCAGAAGAGAGTCCCTCTAATAGTAGCTCTTCAATTTCTGCATCCTCCACTCCCTCTCTCCCTTTTTGTGTGAGTCTTTTCTTCTTTGGGAGTGTACCTATATCGTAAATGTAAAACACTTCATGTAAGTATTGTTACCAATATATGATTCAATGCATTTTCATTTTTGGAAATATAATTAATAAATAGTAAAGAACTCAAATGATCAAAAAGGTGTCGCTGGGTTTAGAGCAAGGGATAGGCAACATGGCAAGGAAAGGAGAATGATGGTATTTTAGGTGGTTTATTCCAAACGCTTACCTGACGTAGAAGGCTCAGGGTTTTCTTCCAAATATTGACTAACTCTGCGCTGTCCAGCCATACCTAAAAAGATAAAAATCAATTAACTTGTGCATAAAATGTACATTAGTAAAAATAAATCCACGGCATTTTTATTGTTTTCATCCATTCATCACAGACCAGGCTTGTGGGCCGCATATTACAATAGGTATGGCTACGTGGGAAGCAAATACCTGTATTTCCACAGGATTATGCTATAAACGAATAATTAATTCACTACATATATTTAAGCAATTTATCCTCCCTATAAGGACTCTCGTTATCTTAAGAATTAAAGTAATTAACAGCTAATAATTATGCGTATTCAAGGACCGCGAACTGGCCGCGAAAACCTTAACGGCGTTACCCGCTGGAATTTGTGCAATAGTTATGCGGGTTGCATGAACTCCTTTCGTAGTCTGGGGTTACCGACTCCTACCTTAGAGTATTTGAAGTGATAATGTCATAAATTATTTATATTCTGTAATACAGTTTTCTAATTTTATCCATAAGCTTCGGCTGACGATGGAGTGGCTTACTATCCCGATAGCGGCAAAATTTTCAATCGTTCAACTCTTTCGCTTGCCAGATGGCTAGATATAACATTATCAGCACAAGTATGTGTATAAAGACTAATAATAATTTAAATTAAGCACAATGCAGTGAAAAAGGTAGCTTAAATTATTTGTCTTCTAAATAATTTTATATTTATATAATATTCTAGAACTTAATAAATCACTAATGTGGCCTTCACAAGATTTTCGCGAAATTGTACTGAAGCACGTTGACACGTTTCTATTCAGAAATATTCAACAAAAAAATGAAAATACCTTCAGAGAATGATCCAAATCCAAGATTGATGGAAATAGTAAATTTCAGCCTCTATCTCCGGCAATGGTGTCCTTCAAAAGATCAAAACCAGCATTACAAATAGGCCATTTTACTCGCAGAGTAAAAAAAATAGTTTGCTATTTTAACGTAAAACATTCCATTTCTAACTAATAAATAATACAGAAATATCCAAATCAGAGTCGTTATTGAATATTTACACTGCATGGAAACATTAACAATTTAAAAATAATTTGATAAATGATAATTGCAAAAAAAATTAATTTAGGAAACTATTTGAATTTTCAGTAAAAACTTACCATAAATATTCACAAGCTGGTGAAAAAAAATCGATGGATCCAAGAACGAATGCTTCCTCAACGATGCTAGGGGTTCAACTGATGACGATGGGCCGAAAAGAGAACCCTACACGGTGGCGACTAAGTGGGGGAAACGAAAGAGCCGTTATGGTCCCCGTGGCTGCTTAAGCAGTCACTCGTCAGGGGCTGAGGGGCGGCATGACTGCTTAAGCAGTCATCCGCACGGAAAGTGTTAATTAGCAATCTTTCCTGAGTATTTATGCGACATTTTAAGTCCATATCTCAAAGATAGCTTTTTTGGAAATTTGTCCAGTTTTTTCGCGACGGTGGCGAGCGTAGAGATGTGTTCAGGACTTCCAAATGTCTTGCAGCACGAGTCGGAATGAACGACCAAGGAGTGTCCACCATAGCCCCCTTCTTTAGGGCATAATAAGACCAACCGTGCAGTAATCCCTTCTGCTAAACAGGGAAAGGTTGGACGGGGGAGGAGGGAAGGGGGTTTGTTTTCGGTTTGAACTTCGCGAGGCTCCACCAGAGGGAAGCCGTGATGCAGCGTTGTCAAATCACCGTCAACTCGAGACTTAGAAAAATTTTGGCTCTGAAGTGTTAACTTTTTTTTGGAAGTGCCGGTACATAAAATAACTCATCAAATATAAATGACAAAAAACAACACCACACAACCTTGATGGAAATAAAGTGTGCAATGAAGTGTGAAAAATGTGCAGGAAAAGTGAAAGAGTGTGACAAAAGTGTGAGAGAAGTGTACCAAAAGTGTGATTTGGCAAAAAATGTGAGAGTGTGGAGAAAGTGTGCAAAGAAGTGTGCCAATAGTGGAAGAGTGTGAGAAAAGTAAGCAAAGAAGTGTGCACACATTTTTTTCACACTTCATTTTCACCAGGGAAAGTGGACTTGTGCTCCACGCTTCAAAACAAAACAGCTCATTGAATCATGCTCTGCTGGCGGGCAAGTCCTTCAACAAAGGCCTGTGATTCAGACAGTTTTTCTGCTAAACCATTTATCTTCTTGTCTCTCAACTGTTTCATTTAGTCTAAAATAGAATGTTATTGGATTGCAGACATGTCCTTTTCTTCCTTTTCCTTTCACACTACCTTCAACTCTTCATGTTACCTCTCTCTTGTACTTCTAGCTTCGGTTACCACTGACTTTAGTATCTTAAAATTTAGTAAATCACCAGCGGCTGTAATTATGTCATAAATTTGCCTTTGGGTGATTAGAGAAGAGCCCAATAGATTTTGAATGGTTATTTCCTTGCTGATAGAGAAACCTCTCTCTACATAAGCATTTCCATGACTTAAAATTAGCACTTTTTGGAGGAACTTATACATGTTTGCAAACTTATATTCACTAGATAAACAATTTCACCACAAATGGTCGATTCAAGTTCCCGACCTCTTGAACTGTTTTAATAAATTTATCATATACTGTGAATCACACATCTGCTTGATTTCTCTTCCAACGACATCATATTTTGAGGGAGAAATCCAGTTTCTTTCAGAAAATATCCGAAGAGTAATCGTCAATCTGAATTTAGCTATTTTTGGATAATCTACGACAATAGCTAGGTCACAGAAAGTTATTCCTTGACAAAGACAATATATTAAAGGAAATTTAAAAAAAAAATTTATTATGACATGTTTTAGAATACTAACACAATCCTCTCTAAATTCCTGAATTGGGTCTGGTGACACTTTCACCATCCTGAGTTCAGCTTTGACAGCATATCCCTAGTTCACACATTTAGACAAAATTAAGTCACTGTTATTATTTAGGTTAATCTTGTCAATAGTGTATTTTTCAAACACTTCAGGCTTCACAATTATCATTAAATCAAATACAAGAGCAGAAAGGTCCATGAGTAGGAATGGTGCCAGTGGATCATAAGTTTAATAGGAGCTAGAAATGGTTCCAAAAACTTTGCAACATATGAGAAAAATACCAGCTTTGGTCACCTGCGCCTGTCCTCTGTCCCTTAACTACAATTTTGAAACTACGGGATTCAATCTTAATACTGTCCCTACCACAACCTCAAAGAAACTACTCAACATTTTTATAAGTCACTCTGTCAGACACAGAAGAATCGTACATTCCACCCAATAGGACATAACTCCTGGAAGTAAAAATTATTCGGATCTTAAATATGCAATGTAGCCACTGCGCTGAGCAGGTACATCTTTGAATAAATTATTTAATGCTCTCAAAAACTGTACAACTATCCAGCCAGAACACCTGAGGCTTGTCTTAAATGCATTGTGCAGAATGTGCAAGCCACACAAACCCATGTTCAGGAAAAGAGATTCTTCTTCCCCATTTTCTGTTGTGAAGTATGTCTCTAAATCCTTAACAAATTCTCAATGAACGTTTTGGCCATCCATTGAGATTTGCAAAAGATGTTTGAGTTTGAGAGGTTTGGTTTGATTAATGAAGCCAGACATAAGATCTGACACCTTAGCGTGGCCCAAAAATGCAGAAGTTAAAAACTGAGTGGTAACTTTATCTGAATTGGGGCTCCAAAACCAAACTGCTTGTTGTAACTTATAAGTTAAGTTGGCAACTGTATTGGTGGATGAAGTTGGCAATCCTGGCTGGCATCAGTCGTTAGAGTTTGACTGGAGTTAGTTGGTACTGGTTCATAATGTACCGTATTTACTTGTGCAAGCCGTGCACCTTTTGCCGTTTGCCTCAAATACACCAAACTTTCTTCTTGCACTCTTAGTTTTACAGTTTGGCATAATGTAGGAAAACGGGCTTGAAATTTGCGTGTCATCAGTTTCTATTTCCTTTTGATAACCAGCCCTTTGCACTCACACCATACATATTGTTACGCTCATATTTTAATATGAGCGTAGTTATTATTATTAAGTTTCCAGTTGGTTATCTCATGAATTGCATTCTTATGAATTATTTAATCATATGTTACATATTAAGTTCACAGCATCACTTTCACATTTAGGTATACTTCGTATTCGATTCTAAGACAATTCGTGATATTTCAGTTGAAAGTTTTTCTAATATTGAGGTGAATATGATACATAGTACAAGTTGTAAAGGATGTGAAAGAGAAGAATATTTCAATATGAAGAGGTAATAAGAAGCTGGAAAGAGAATGGAGTAGAGAGCTGCATCAAACCAATTGTAGGATTGTTGACCACTAGGGTGCCTCGTTTTACCACTTTTTTCTAGGATCGGATCGTAATACCCAGCGAAAGTTGCGTACCCATATGGGTATTACAAATATGATTTTTTTTCCAAATCGTTTAATATCTTCTGTTCGCATTTTTGCTTTAAAATTTCGAAATTTTCCACGAAAAATGTTAAAATTGTAAATAAATCAAATTTGGTTTGAGCGAGCACTCTTTTTTTTCAATGAAGTGTAACTTAGTACTTTCATTGATATTTTAGACCAAATACGTCAACTATATTCCTCTTAATTATCGAGAAAATGACCTGTTATCGTGTCACTGAAATAACTTTTGTTGGGTAGGCAACCCGCGACACATCCCCTCTTTTTACTCTACGCATGCAATAAATGATGCGAAAAAGAGATTTTTTCGGTCAAAAACGTGGAAATCATGTCTGAAATTGTCAGGGGTAGTCACAATGATAGAAATTCCCCAATTATGCCATACAGTGTCTCCTCGAGGGCAGAAAAAATGGTCAATTTAGTGTAATAATTTTGTAGCTCTTTCCATTCTCGTCTTTTACTTCGCCTGGTGGGTCGTAACAGTAGCGGAACATGCAATGTCTTCAGCTCACAACAATATTGCAGTTAACGTTTACCGACCCCTTAATCATCCACCTGCATGCAGCAGGTATCGCCCCTCCACAATTTTTCTCAGTCAGCCTTGCATTGTGAGACGAGCTGAACGATTGAAGTTCTTGATTTACCCATTCACATTTATCACTACAGTTTGCTTGCAACTCATTTCGCTTCTTTGGTGTGCCTGTTTTAGTGGATGTTCTGGTGTGCTTCTCTTCTCCCCTGCCACACACCCTAGCGGTGACTTGCAGGGTATCGTGTAGATGTAGATGTAGTCACAAGTGATATTTGACTCCCCCATCTCTTTATTTCCAAATATTTTACTGCATATCCGTCCTGTGTGCTCTGGTTTTGCGCAGAGGTTCATTCAGTCTGCAGCATGTCTCTTTCGAAGTTCGTTCTTAGTGGTGCAAATGTTTGCCCGATTTTCAATGAAAACCCCAAGGATTTTGATGAAACTAAACTCCCGACAAAGAAGGATGTTCTATTTTGCTGTCAAGAAGTTCGGCGGCAAATATGAATAGAGTCACGAAGTAACAAGGAGCCACCATTTTCTTCCATTGCCCGACAAGTTTCTGTCATGGAATGTGCCATTCGGAAAAAAGAGTCTATTCCAGCAGTTACGCAAACCAGAGAAATTCAACTCATCTCACGCTGCCATGATGAATACATTAGGATAAATAAAATCCTGAGGAGTTAAACGGTAGTTCAAAAAACAAAGGATGACTTGTTGAAGTCTTTTACTGATGAGGCAACGAAACTATTTGATATAGCCTTCTGCAAATGTGCCAACTATCCCAAATGTGTCTGTCTCAAGGAAAAAAAAGGTTCCTATTCTAGAGAACCAGTTTCTTGTGGATCAGAGAGGTCCAAGAATTGGCCGAATTGGATCTATTGACTTACCTGTGTCAAAAAAATTGCGAGAAAGGGGTGAACGTAATCATATAAATAAGTAGCTTAAACTTGAACCATCTGAATCAACAATTTTTCCATTGTCATTTTTGAATGGCAGTCCAAACTTTGAAGATACTCAAGTGGATGAGGAAAATCGTGAGGAATGTTGCGCTAAGGATGTGGCATTCTCCAAACCAAGAGAAAGAAAGTCCAAAGTCAAATTAAACTTAACTGAGACTGCCATAATTTCTCAGAGATACTGCATAAGTGAAAGGGCTGCTACACACATCACATTCACTGCGCTTCACGCAGCTTTAAAAGTTAGAATTATATCTCAAGAGCAATCTAGTGATATAAAATCTGCATTGGTTATAGACAAGAACAAAATTCGGCGTGCTAAACTTAAAATTTCTCGATATTTCAAGTGCTGTTCTATGGATGATGATCCGATCAAAAGCCTGTACTTTGATGGCCCATTTGACAAGACAAAAACACCCACAGGCTGTTTTTGTCTTTTGTCAGGCAGGAGTTCATCATCAGTCAACTCAGTGGTGGATTCGATGAGATTGATGTTCTTGGCTGTGACGGGACGAACACCAATACGGGTTGGAAGGGCGGCGTCCTTAGAAAATTAGAAGAAATGTCGGGAAAACCTATGCAATGGGCTATTTGCCTTTTGTATTTCATGAAGTTGCCGTTCCGAGCTCTCTTCATCCACATTGAAGGCGCTTGTTCAAGCCCGTATTCATACACAGGTGGCATAGGTTCAAAACTGCCAGAATGTGAAAAGCTCCCAATGGTGTCATTTCATACCATAAATTATGACTTGCCAAACCACAGCCAAGACGAAATCTCAAACCTTAATAAGGACCGGAAGTACTACTCAAGATATCCCAAGCCATTGCTTTTGGAACATGTCCGGAAGGGCTAGCCACTATGCCTGGAAAACTAAATAAAGCCCATTTGTTGACCACAGCTGACAGAATTCTTAGGTTATATATTTCGACTAAGAAACCTACCAAGAAATTCATCGAAATAGTTAAATTCATACTAAAAGTCTATGTAGTGATGCAATGCAGGATCAGGACACATTCTTCCATCGCCGATGGTGCTCGTCACGTCTTCGATAACATTCGTAGATGTAGATACTTGTCAAGGAAATAACAAACAGTAGTTTATTCATCCATCCAAACAAATGCGTTCTCCGCACTCCCAGAAAATATTCTTCTTGCAATAATGACTGATCGTCGACTTACTATCCGTCAGGAGGCACTAAATAAAATTTTTAGCAGATAATTTAAATCATTGCATTGGATACAACATTGTTCCCCATTTGAATTTTGAAGCCATGGATTATGGAGAAATGATTAATTGGGAAAGCACCGATTTGTCTATTACCCTGCCACCAGTTGTGACGACTATAACAAATGAAGAACTCGTTAAAAATCCTTCTTCCATCTCTTCCTGAAAACACCTCTTCCTGAAAATACTTTGCCAGAATGGTCATTCACCGTATATCCTGCCACACGGTGGCAGTGGAACGGACAGTGAAATCAGTCACCGAAGCAGCCTCCCGTGTATGCGGCAGTGACGCCAGGGATGGCGTTATCAGATCCACTTTAGTTTCACGGCAAGTTCTTCCAAAATTTCAATCGAAATCTCAACTTTTGACAATATTTCCGGACGATTCAGATTAGATAAACTGTTCTGCATTACTATGGTTGGTAGGTTGGATAGAGGAGGCGGAGGAGCCCAAGGTTTAGCCACCTCCACGTGGTGGCCTCTGGGACGCTTGGCCAGTGTCGCTAGCTAGGTGAGCGAGGAGCTGCACCTTTGCTTGATCATACTAAAATAAACCTCTTTTCCGACCGCAGAGGAGGCATATTTGACTCTCGAGGGACATATAATCGGCATATTGAATCCCGAATGATAGTTTCCATCCTCAGTGATATCTTCTTACCCGAAAATAAAGTAAATATAGTCGGCGATGGCATAAAATAGCGTCTTTCCCATCATTGTGACTACTCTTGACAATTTCAGACATGATTTCCACATTTTTGACTGAAAAAAATCTCTTTTTCGCGTCATTTATTGCATGCATAGAGTAAAAAGAGGTGATGTGTCGTGGGTTGCCTACCCAACAAAAGTTATTTCGGGGACACGATAACAGGTCATTTTCTCAATAATTAAGAGCATTACATTTTTACAGTTGACATATTTGATCTAAAATATCAATTAAAGTACTAAGTTAAACTCCATTGAAAAAAAAAGAGCGCTCGCTCAAACCAAATTTGATTTATTTACAATTTTAACATTTTTCGTGGAAAATTTCGAAATTTTAAAGCAAAAATGCTAACAGAAGATATTAAACGATTTGGAAAAAAAATCATATTCGTAATACCCATATGGGTACGCAACTTTTGCCGGGTATTACGATCCAATCCTAGAAAAAAGTGGCAAAACGAGGCACCCTATTGACCACCGATGATGAAAAATAAATCTGGTAGTGAGGGTCTCCATTGAGCATTTAAATCTGGTTTAAGGGTTAACCTTTATGGCAGTAAAAGAGAAAGATTTTTTCTGACTTTAAGTATTATAAGTATGCTACTGACAATCACAAAAGTGTCAAGGATCCAGAATAATCGGGGCCAAAAGTCACTTAACTCTATTGAATCAGAGCTCGTAGCATCACATGAAGTTTAAAAACCTGGCTGATTTTGAATAAGCTCAGTAGAATAGGATTCTACCAACCTGGCCAATCTCTTCTGCAGCATCTCATGAGTCACAGCAGGGCTCACTGGTTCAGTTGAAGGTGAGCCTTCTTCGCTCAGCACCCCACTGTCATTTCCTGTGTCCACTGTAGCCAGCAAACCAAACAAGGCTACACTTGCATCAACCAAGCAGTCCTTGAGGCACTGCAGCAAGTCCCGAACCACTCGTGGGCCACACACATACTGCCCTGGTGCAAGGTAGGCCGACATCTCACTGCCAACACTCTCCTTTGCCTTCCGACTCCGCTGCCTCAAGGCCTTCTGGCAGCTGTGGGCAGCTGGGCTTCCCAAGAGGGGAGATGGATTGGAGGGATGGGGACCCATGGTGCGGGGCAGCTCGTGGGTATGCTCACTGGCTCCCATCTTGGTCTTGTGGCCACCAAATGAACCTTCCTCCAACACAGCATCACTGTCCTCTCCACCACTGTCAGAAGTGTTCTCCTCATGGATATCTTTGTGTTGTAGAAACAGCAATGAGAACATGTACTCCAAGATATCCACTCTGAGAAAAAATATTAAAAAAGGATCAAGTTAGCTCCAGGAAATGTCATTACCTCATTACCTAGGGGCACTGCGGCCTCAATAGTTCATGCATACTGACTGAAAAAACTTTGTCTCACTCAGTCTGATGTAATGTAATGTAATGTAATCACATGGAACATGGCTAAAAATGTAATCACATGGCACATGATTACATTTTTACAGGAATGTCTTGTGGCTATGTAATACAGAATATATGGAGTATTTTGATGGCATAAATTACCCAGATAATTATAGGTATACCTTGCCTTACGTTGTTAATTGGTTCCATGAGATGCAACGTAAGTCGAATTCCGACGTAAGTCAAATTTCAACGTCAAATATTGATACAACTCCAAAAAAAAACACTAGTACTGAAATGTTTTTATGCCAGTTTCATAAAATAAACAAAGATAAATGAACGTACTTTCTTATAAATTTGTAACCGGTCCCGTTTGGACGTGGCGACTTGTGAAGGGAGTCGATCAAGGAAGAGCGTTCTTGTTTTGCGTATTACATTTAGGCATCAATTTTAAGGGTTGAATGCGACTCTTAATGTGAATGTGAGTGTTTTTCCCATCCTTTCCCCAGTTTCCTCCCCTCCCCCAATCCCTTTCTTTTGAATCCGGAAGACGGGATTCCAGCAGTGGTGACCTCCCACATCCTAAAAAGTGAGTGACATCGAGTGTTCACGGGGAAGGTGACTAGCGGAGTCTAAGTTTGCAGACCCACCACAGTGCGCATGTTGGGGTCACCTCAGTCACGTAGGTCTCCGAATCCCGAGTGTGTGGGCAAGTCCTCCGCCCCCCCATTCACCCCTATATTCCCTTTCCCCCCCTTTTTCGCTGGAGGGGCGACAGCTTAAATAGATTGGCCACCCCGGTTTTGAGGAGGATTGCTGGTTGTTCAGGCAATGGCCCTTGAGTAAAACGGTGGACGAACGAGAGGCAGGAGACGTGGACGCGAGCACGAGAGCGATGAGAGGAAAAGAGGCGAAAAAAGGCTGGAACTGGAGATTGCCGAAAGGGAGAGGCTGAGCGACCAAGGAGATTGGGAAGGAAGGAGTCACAACCCTTGCATGAAGTGGTTCCGCATCCTGGCCATACGGAAAGTGTCGCCGCTCACAAATCTTTCGCCCAACAGCAGCATCTCGACCTGCCTCGATAAGTACTATTCCTGTCCCGCCAAAGCCACTGCCATCGCTAAAGCCAGGTCCTTGTACCGTCCCTCCCCCCCCGCCTCCTTTATAGAAGAAAGTGCGTTGGTAAACCCGGTTCGTATCATTTTGTTTTCACCCTTCTTCCCCATTACCTCCCAATCCCTGTAAATGTTTGGCATGTGTGTGAAATATTTCTTGAGATTATTTTGAATTAAATTTTGTCAAAAGCGCTAATCAGGTGTGGGTGATTGCCTATACGCAATGTAATAAAGTGAAGCACAGACTCTCGAAGCTGCACTCAATCATCCTAAAGTGACACTGTTAAACAGAGTTTTTGTTCATTGTTCATTTAACTGATTTCCATGTCATGATTAAGGGTTTTTTTTGTTCATTGTTCATTTAATTTATTTTATGCATTAGTTCGTAAGTTAGTATTAGGATTTTGTTTTCTGGTGTGTTCTCTTTGCATTGTTTTCATCTGTTTCAAATGCCTATGTCATTCAGGCACAAAATTGTTGAACTGTTAAGCCTGGTTGTCAGAACGATCTTTCCTTCCATCCTACTACCATTCCCATGTCGCCGCGAAAGAGTCGAAAGAAGGACCGCGAGCTCGCGTCATTTTCTTTTCCAAAGTTCTCAACCGTCGGTCCCGTGTCCGTTCAGGGAATTCACCCCAACCTAAAGAGTCTCGTTGAACTCCGACGAGATAATGAGAGGATTACTCATTGTTGTTCACTCCTTTAATTCATGCTAGTGTTGGATTTGATTTTATTACATGTTCTCAGCATGGCTGTGTTTGACTGATTGCATCCATCATTGCTCAGGTTGCCATAAAACAGTTTTGTGTTGAGGATAATGACAAATGATAATATATATGTCAGCAGCATAATGCATGAGATTTATTTCTGGCACTACATAGTTATGTATGCACATATATTATTATCTGTATAAAGTGCCAAGAGGAGGTCACTTCTACCAAAGTTCTTGGTCTATTGGAAGAGACGTTAAATGGTGTGTCCCCTAGGCATTACTTGTGAAGAGTAGGCTAATGTTGGTGCCGGGTTCCCCTCATCTCTTCATCCTTCTTTCCTTTTCGTCTTTCTTTCTTATGCCTTTCCTCCTATATGCTTTCGTCTACTTCTTATTTATATTTATTTAGCCTGTGATAAAAAATGTTTTAGGCATTTCCTGTTGAATTAATACATTTGCTAGATGTCCTATGAAAGCAATTTGGTGACAGCCATTGCTCTGAGTCTTTGGGAAAAAATTAACAATCATTATAGCTACATTATACTAACATTGACTAACAATAAGTAACTCTTATTTTCTATTTTCCCTTAAATTTCATGAGATTTTTCCTCTTTGCACAATAACCTAATCTGTTAATAAAAAGGTACTGGTGCATAAAAAAGATAGTCATCTGGAAAAAAGGCATCTGGAAGAATAATACTATCCCTATAACTATTTTACAGTCATAATGTTCTCATTTATTGTTTATCCTGAGCATGATTTGTTTGCTTTTCTTTATCAACAGCATTTAATTTTTGCTCTGACAATGAAAATTGATATTTTGATGTGTTTTGTTCAGACTATTTGCAACCGTAAACAAAATCAGGTTACTTTTAAAATTTCTATCTTAATTTTTTTTTATTCCTGTGCTCAGTTCGATCTGCATTCAAAGTATAAATATTACCAAATTCTTTGGAGGAACATGTTCAAATTTTGGAAAGAAATTTGGGTTCATTATATCTGTCACTTAATATTTCATTTACATGAAGTTAATCTAATATTCTCTAATGAGAAAAAAATTTCTTCCATGATATATTTACCTGTAACTCCTAAAAGGTAAAGAACTAATTTATTATCATTTCTACATTTTTTTCCCTTTTCAGAACTGAGGAGCTGATATTCATTTCACAGTCCTCGCATGAATGACATTGTGATTTAGTTTGCAAAATTGTTCAAAATTTAGTATTTAGTTTGCATGCTCACATTTCTGTATAATGGTAATAAATATAGTTGATTTCCTCTTTCACGTGCAAATAGTGCATGGTTCATTGTTACCACCCCTTGTAATGTCATTTACTTCTTGATTGCTGCATTCCAAGAATAATGAAAAAATCTCAATTTCCGTTCACTAACCCCTGAAAAGGTTCAGAATCGATTATTTTCCTTTGACCATTTCATTTTCAAGTAAGGTGCTTGAGGTGTTTTAACTGCCTCAAGTACTAGAAAGGTAATGCAAGTATTGGTACAGGTTCATTTATTTGAATTAAACAGCACCGCTCATGCATCACTACACCAGAGCCATCTAACCTTGAGGCGGGAACAACGACCCCCTGGGAATGAAATATAATGTGGAGTTGGCTCCCCATGACGATAATGCTTTCTCCTGAACCACTTCCTGACTAACCAAAGCACCCTGATGATTCTGCCTATTAATTCAAAGGGCAAGAAGTTGCTCCATTTCTTCATCAATTTTGCCTCTCTTAATGTTGATGATGATGTTCTTCATCCCGGGAGCTTCCTCTTGGACATATTAGAGAATCCTACCCTCATCATGCACAATCGACGATAGCTTTGTCCGTGACAAGAGTAAAGACCGAGCAATGGCTACAACCTTTTCACCCTCATGGCATCTAATTATAGAAACCCTGTCCTTCAAGGTTATAGCTTGATGTTTAGCATCAGTCCTTGAATTGGGATATCTCTTTGGGGTCATGATTGAATGAAATAAGTCACATCTGCGTGACACAGTTATATTTAAGAAGCTGAAGAATTACCACAAGCGAAAAATAACCACACGACACCACAAGAGCCTATAAAGGTAGGTCCAGGTCTATAAGCATCAAAAAACTACGCAGCTGATACTGTCATAAAGTAGGTACAGTCATCGGGAGCAGACACGGAGCAAGCACCATACCCACATTGTATTTATTAAAAGTGCTAAACTGGATACGCTAGGTTTTTAATAGGATACAAAAGGCCAGAGACAGTTCATACCTTAGAGACAAAGGATGAAGCTGGCTCAAGGAATTTTTCACCTCGGTAAATTTCTTCCTCACACTCTCCTCATACATGCTCTTCGATGATCCTTGGTTTGCAGGGCTGGAAGCATCCCCTAAATACACAAAAGAATCAATAACACATAAGTGTTGTCATTAAAATTCACAATGGATGGTTTGAAAGACAAGTATCATGCTACACTTTAACTGAACATGCTTGTCTTTCGGGATTCCCTCCGCGTTGGTCCATGGTTGCTCGGACGACAGTTTTGCCGGCGTTGCAGTCGGCTTCCTCAGGTCAGTGAAGTGATGTGCATATCAGGTAGTCAACCTTAGTGACCATGAGTTAAGCGGAGCGGCTATCTCCATATTGTCCAAGGGCCTCAACTACGCCATTGCACCCAACAGAATACCCACAGAGGACATCATAACAGGGGTGGAAGACGCCGTCCGAAAGCTCAACAAATCGGAAGCCGACAATATTCGAGACGAAGTAGGACACATCCTGCTGAAAACCAAGCCTCCGAAGACCAATATCACCAAGGAGGAGAGGAAGGCGATCAGTGAGCTAATGAAAAACGATAACCTGGTAATACTACCGGCAGATAAAGGCAACGCACCTGTAGTGATGACCAAGAGCGATTACCTGAGCAAGATACTCAGCCTTTTAAACACGGACGTATATGGAGAATTGAAGTCCGATCCTACAACAAAAATACAGAGGCAACTAAAAGAACTTCTCTACCAGTCATCTATCCCAGTGGAAGAACGGAAGAAGCTCATCGAACCAGCCCCCAAACCACCTCGATTGTACGGGCTGCCCAAGGTCCACAAGGCAGGAATCCCACTCCGCCCCATTGTCAGTGCCGTGGACTCAGTGACACACAAGTTGGCGAGACATCTCGCAAGTATCCTAAAACCGTTCACAGGGAAGACTCCATCCTTTGTGAAAAACTCGGCGCATTTTGTGCAGACCTGTAAGGATACTAAAATCACGAAAAGAGACGTCCTAGTGAGCTTCGACATAGTATCACTGTTCACTAATATTCCTGTAGAGGATGCGGTAATAGCTGATCGAGACCTCATCACAGGAGGACTACCAAGTGACATCCCGAAGATGGTAGAATTCTGCTTAAAGAACTCATATTTCATCTGGGAGGGGAAGTTCTACGAACAAAGGAAAGACACGGCCATGGGATCCCCCCTCTCACCAGTCATCGCCAACATTTACTTGGAAAAATTCGAGAAACAGGCCCTGAATTCCTACAAGATGGCTCCCAAAGTCTTCCTCAGATATGTTGACGATACTTTTGTCATCTGGCAGCATGGAGAAAGAGAGCTAAAGAAATTCCTTAACCACCTGAACAACCAAAATGATTCCATTAAGTTTACAATGGAGATGGAAGAGGACAAACGATTGCCTTTCCTGGACGTCCTAGTGGAAAAGAATAACGACGGAAAGCTGGGTCATTCGGTATTCAGAAAAAAGACGCACACCGACCGGTACCTGCATGCATCGTCACACCCCCATCCACTACAAAAGGCCTCTGTAATCAGATCATTGTTTAACCGGGCCCTTACCATCTGCGATGGTTCCTCACTGGACAACGAGAAGAAACATGTTCGGAGAACGATGGAGAATAATGGCTACCAACGAGCCGTAATCCTGAAGGAAGAGAAAAGATTAGACGAGGTCCACAAAAGAACCGACGATCAACCATTGGAGGAAAGGCCAAAACCCGCTGCTTTCGCCCTAATCCCATTTGTCGCGGGAACCACTGAGAGAATCTCACGGGCTCTCAGTAAACACAACATTGTGACGAGATTTAATTGTGTTTCCAAAACATCCAACATGCTAGTGAGAGTAAAAGACAAGATAAAAAGTGAATCTAAGAGTGGTGTATATCAAGTGAAATGCAGCTGTGGGAGCAGCTACATTGGACAGACATCCAGATCATTGAAATGCCGCCTACAAGAACACCAGAGGGCAACAAGAAATAGACAGCAGAGACTCTCTGCCATAGCAGAGCACACATGGTCGGGCCCCAACCACAATATCGATTTCGAAGACGCAAAGATCATCGCCCAAGAGAAACGATATTTTCCATGGATGATACGAGAGGCCATCGAGATAAGCAAACACGAAGACAACTTCAATAGGGAAGCCAGCTACTCGCTAGCAAACGCCTGGAAGCGAGTTCTACGAGAGAAAACTCAACGGCCAATGACAGACGCCAATGCAACAGCCAATCATGGGAGACCTAAACAGCCAATTACGGACACCAATACTACAACCAATCACAACGGACCTATCCCCTACGGATGAATATATAAGACGGCCAAAAAAAACTCTGCACATCACTTCACTGACCTGAGGAAGCCGACTGCAACGCCGGCAAAACTGTCGTCCGAGCAACCATGGACCAATGCGGAGGGAATCCTGAAAGACAAGCATCTTCAAGTAAGACAACCCGCGGAAGCCTACACAAGGATTACACTTTAACTGTTTTGCTATCACGATTCAATGGTTAATGATGTAGAATTGAGCATCTTCCTAAGTACAGCTTAGCATTACATTAGCCTCATGATTAGGGTCACCAACTCTACCGAGATTGCAGGAGTTCCAAGGATTTGGCAAATTTAGATACATTGCTCCCAGCAGGAGGCATGAATCTACCAGAACTTTTAAGTACATATAGATCCATTAAATTTTATCGCTTTCGAGTAACTTATGCTAATTTTATTACAGCACTCAACAAGTAATGAATATTAATGTTCATTGAGTGCACTCTTAACAGATATATAATAGCAAGTACCCCTGGCCTCATCGATCCCTATACGAGATCCCGATCTTGTCTCTATAATGATACAGGATGCTGTCTGCTGAAACAATTGGACAGTGATTTCCAAAATGGCTGCCATGGCAATTGCTTACACTCAACATGAAACATCAAATTTAACAACAATAATTTACTATGGCATAAATAAAAAAGTCATTTGAGTTTATTGTCTTCACATTATGCTTTAACTTGAGAATTGTACCCACTTAGGTTAATACATGGGAAATATTGGTTTCCAGTTTCACTGGAAAGTAATTAAACTACCTAATGTGATACATATTTCCTTATGCTTTTACGTGATAGAGTGATAATTCGATACAATGGGTCATTTTTTGGACACTGAGGTCTCACTCTATTGAGGTTACACTGTACTAAATACAGTGGAGGTGGAACATACATAAATTGAAATACTTAATTTCCAATAACATTTGACTAAGCTATCAGTTCTAAAGGATGTCTGAACAACAGAAGAAATATTCAGGTTTGGAAAGATTTAAAGTGCATACTCAAACAGTGATCTTTCACTATTTCAGTCAGTAAGCCTTGTAATTTTCAATTCAACTTATCTCAGAGTAGTTAAGAGCTGCTTTGACTCACCTAATTGCTCTGCTTCCACTGAGGACAGTATAGTTTTGTAAACACTCATCACTATGTAGTACCCCTTGCATGTCGATATCTCAGTTTGTGCCATCACTTGGCAAGCAGGATTGCTGCTCTCACCTGAAATGTTGGAAAACACAACTGTATAGCTGGAAACTCAAACGATCATCTTCACCTTTCAGTGCATAATGAGGTCAGGCCAGTGCTGGGGTTCAATCTGTGGGTCAGCATCAGCGTGAATATAATGAGTGCACTTGGATAATCCTCCTCTTCACCCAGAACAACACCTCTGCTTTCATTAGAGAGTGTGAAAAGCTTTAATTTTACTAGCTATGCCCCCAATGACAAGAAGGAAGTCACCACTCTCCATAGTGACATAACCATGGATAAAGGGCTTGCTTTAACTTTACCTCCACTACCTAACCAAAGAACAATGCAAGCACAGGGAGAAAGCAAATTTACTTATTAACCCCTTTCAGAAGCGAGAGATGCCTCATGGTGCTGTATCACCTGAAGGAAGGTTGTACCTTAATCTGAATAGCCCACCAGCTATGCCAATTTGAGGGGGGTATGGTTGAGATACCCAGGGGACAAGGGAAAATTACCCTAAAAATCTTAAACTTTGCACCAAGAGAATAACGCCTAATGAACATGGACCAACAAGGTAGACAGGCATCACAAAATTAAGAATCCCATTGGCAGCATATATACGAGGGCAAACTCACAAATAAGGTCTCCTAAGTCATTGTGTCGCTGCATGAAGCGCTAGGTGCAATCCGGCAACACCACCGTGCTCCTTGGTTTCCCCACTACCACTCTGCCGCCACGTAGCATTGTCGACAGCTCAGTCTTGGCATAGCAGCAGTCCGCAATTGAGCTACCCCTTGCGTCTCCGTCCAGGTGTGAAATTCGGTCTGTCATACGATTTTTGACCGCGAAAAAGGTGGCACCTATCGACATTCATCGCCAATTGGTTGAAGTTTATGGTGAAAAATGTATGGATGTTAAAAACGTTCGTAAGTGGTGCCCCGAGTTCCTTTCCGGCCGAGCAAACGTCCACGATGAGGAAAGAAGTGGCAGGCCATCGCACTCAGATGAGACAGTGCAAGCAGTGGAGGTGGAAATGCTGAAAAACCGCCGGGTAATGGTGAAGGAGTTGGAAGAAAAACTTGGAGAAGTGTGTAGCAGAGACTCAATTCGCGTAATTTTAACGGATAAGTTGAATTACCGAAAGGTTTCTGCCAGGTGGGTGCCCAAACAGCTCACCGAACACCACAAGAGGCAGCACGTGGAATGTGCGGAAGAAGTTGTGTGTTTTGAAGAGGAAGGAGATGATTTTTTGGACTCTATCGTTATGGGTGATGAGACATGGGTTCACCACTATACCTCCGAGAACAGAGAAGATGATAACCATCCATCAAAGCCTTCATCTGAAATCTTCTGTCACCAGATTGTATACCCCATGACATCCAAGTGGTATAGAGCTAACAAATCTGGAGTACCTTTGCGAGTGAGTAACCCTTTATGTGTGAATTGATGCGAATCCAGAGCCCATGGAGATATCGAGTCTGTCGTGGAGAACAATATATTGGAGAAATTATTCCTCCCCATCACCAGGCAGTTGATAGTGATGAATTTTGCATGAATGGTGATGAATTAATATATCATTCGTTGCTGCATAAATGCTCTGTGACCATATTATAAACTTCATTAATTTTAATTTTTTTTTACTCTAGATTCTTTTCCTTGCTTGGAAAATTTTTGAAGATTTGTTACAAAAGGGAGCTTGTGTTAAGGTATTTAAAGTTCGTTTCTTTACTTATATATTATTATAAATAACTAACCAAATGTAAAACATCATAGTTTAGGACAGGATTTTATATATTATTTACGAGTTTCTGGGGTTAATTTTCTTTGTACCTCTTTCTATTCTGCTTTTAATGACACTGACGTCTTGGAGTATTCTAAGAACATTGTTTTATAAGTGCCACTCGATGTTGTTGTTGTTGCATTAAAGCTGTCACCATGTTATTAACTTTAGAAGCCAAATTGATGCCATAAGTATCCATTAGATAAAATTTATACTGAGATAGAGATGTTTCTCTCAGGAAAGTCAAGTGCATGCGATCTGTGCCGAAGCGTTTTCTCATGAGTGGATATTTGAGCTTCGAAATATATTGTGTTTTTATATTTATCCCCTGTGCTATCTTTTTTATGTTGTGGTTTTGAAGACATTTTCATTCTGCATTAACAGCAAAAAAAAGAGTTAAATCTTCATTATATACTGTAGTGGAGTATTCATGCACCTGGCGAGTTGGTTGGTTTTCTCACCTTTTGTATGAAAGATGTTCATATGTGTGCATTACTCTCTAGGCAATAGGGTATTAGAAGGGCCTCTTCGAATCACAATTGATAAAACTATTGCTATTGTATCTAACACCACGTGATGATATTTTTACGTGTCTTGGCATTCTGCTTCTGCCGTGTGCCTTTGACGTGTGGACAATAGCAAGTATTTGCATAATGCACTCAATATATCCATCCTGAATACAATTCATTTTCATTCCCACAGAGATACGTTATAAACGGGATGATGCATGATGACTTTATTATTAGTGACAGATCAAGAATTCTTAGGAGCAAC
The DNA here is from genome assembly GCA_933228895.1 of Platycnemis pennipes. Lineage (NCBI taxonomy): Eukaryota > Metazoa > Arthropoda > Insecta > Odonata > Platycnemididae > Platycnemis > Platycnemis pennipes. The sequence goes on along the minus strand of OW121857.1, from coordinate 93,177,171 downwards.
TTTTGCATCTGGAACACATGTACAAATGGCCTAGGGGCCATTTTGGCATACCTAAGGAGTACGAAAAGTAAGGAAAAATAAAAGAAGTTGGAAAAACCAGCACATTCACTTCCTAGTCCTTTGCTCTAGCCTCTACTTATATGTGCGATGCTAACGGTTTTTCCAACCCCTCCCATTTCTCTCTTTTCTTTCTTGTGAGGCAGTCTCCCAGACCACACCGAAAGTGAAGCACTCCATTCTTCAAACCTCACCAGCCGCCAAAGCAATAAAAATTGGGAATACTGAAAGCAGCATACTGAGAAAACGTGAAGCTGTGAAACAGAAGGTCATCGTTTTGTCGCTTCTGCATGTAGCCGAGGGAGCATCTCTCTTTGGAAGGGGTTGGAGAGAGGGGGCAGGATGAGATATCCACGTGCTCACACACGACATATCCCCAGAAATGGAGAGGTTCTTTATCAGCTGGAGACCTCAGGCGCATCTTGATCGCAAGGGATTTCCCTCCCTCTCCGACTTGGTCACCGGTGACAGTGGCACGTGCGAGTCTCACACCCCCCCCTGCCTCTAACCCCTCTTAGCCCCACCCCAGGTTCTTCCACCCACCCTCATGGAAGACCACAGGGCACCAGGCAGGAAAAGTGCTGAGAGCATCACGGCCTTTTGTGACAACCCGAATTCACTCTTTCCACCCCGACCCCCGTTATTCTATCTCATTTCCACTTACACTCTAGATATCTTTCAAAGCTCTAACGTGCACCCTCCCAACCACACATTTCATCCTCTGCTCGGTATGCTTTTCGATGCAAAGAAAGTTTCCGCTTCAATATGCTCAAATATCGTGATAAGCATCGAGTGGTAATGCAACACATCTGTGAAAATCAGGAAGTAAAATTAATACGGAATTTTCAAAGATTGTGGAAAATTTATACCCATGTCAGCCCATATTTTAATTTTTTGTATTTTTTATTCATCTTTGAAAATTAATCCTCCATCTTCACCTTGCTACAATTTTTTACTTGGAATTTTATACAGATGATTCCACGAGGGACGAAGAGGAAGGCGGATTCTGAAGCATTACATTCGCTTTCCCTTACTTCGTTATCGCTGAGTCCTCAGCCTTAGACTAAGAGGATTTCTCAGGATTTAGCACTCCCCTATGAAACTCCTACCTATTTCTGGTGAAAGTATACAGAAGAGGACACTGCAGAGAATTGGAAAGAAATGAGGAGCTTAAGGCAGGTAAATAAATTTAATTACTGATGCCAAATTTTTAACGGCCCACAAACTGGCGAAAATAATGTAAAAATTTTATTTTTAGTTTTTATTTGTGTAAAAGGGTTATGCAAAAGGGTGTTATGTAAAAAATATCTGCAATAAAGGTTCTACTATGTAAAATATTATTAAATTACTTTATTTTTGTTTTCTGGATAAAAAACCTTGACATACATTTATTTAAATTTTTCTACTCGACTCAAGGTGCATTCACTTGTAGAGTAAGTGTAGTTCGCAGATACAATGGAACCGAGGTAGTACCAGTATGGCCTATTGTGAGACCCCCGCCATTACGAGAGATTGCAGGGGCACCGTCAATTGACCCTATGATTACCATACATATAGATTAGATATAGATTGGGCATCAAAGTTGAACTTGCTTCCCGGAATTTAAAAAAATCCAGCCTTTTTAGCTGTCTCGGTCAAAAAATCAGAAAATATATCCAACTTCAAAATATATTTTTGACATAAATAAATGTACAAATAAACAATATTTGGTTTTATATACTTTATTTATAAAACGCATTATCCATTTTTGAGATATTAGCCTTCATACTTAGGGGATGGAATTTTACAATGGACTGTAGGTGCCTTGAGCTCGAATATAGTCCCCCCCAAGACTTTTTCTGCGAAGATTTCAGCAAAACATGGGGGGACTATATTTGGAGGAATACGGTACTAACATACCTAATTTGTGGAAAATTTAATTTTAAATAATGTAAAATCTCCAAATTTGATTTGACCAATAGTTTAGCCATAGTAATGTAGAATAGCAACAAGGAACACAATCCAGTAGTTACCTCAAGGAATTAAAATCCCCACCACCATTACAAGATGATACATTTCCAAAAGGCAATAGTCGTATATTATTTCCAGGTATAAAAGCTATGCTCATGCAAAATTTCAGCTCAATCAGTTGATTAGGTTTTGCATGTAAGACTAACAGATGGACTCTGAGACATTGATACTCACCACTTCTGAAGAGTTTAAGGGCTTCCACAACATCATCCGCATCAAGATCTTCCAATCGAGCCGTGTGTTTCAGGGCATGCACGGTACAGCAACTGATAATGACCTTCTCCAGGATGGAGAGAAACGAGTCCTTCTTGGCACCACCACTCCTCATGATCCAATCGGAGAATATCAAGCACTGCTCCATTCGAGACATTTGAAGCAAATACTCTTCACTCTCGGCAGAACTCTAAAAGGAATTCATCAGTTGAAATATCATTTTTAAACTCACAAACAAACTTCTTTGCTTATAGTACCACTTTTGATACTATGAATAAACATATTAGAATAATCAGGAAAATTTTTACAAAATCATCATAAAGTTGAGCAAACTGATTTTACAGTAACTAAGGAAAATTATAATGAATAGATATTCAAAATAAGATTGAAACATCAAAATAAGCACATTCAAACCATTTGTAACCAATTTTAAGACTTTCTAGTGGTTCTCTTGAGTGCCCAGTGAAATTACAAAAATAACAAGCCCATTATGGAACAATGCCAGAACATTTGCTAGAAAGTGTTGACTGAAACATTTATAGCACACTTCTGACCATTATATTGACCAGAAATTTTGCTAATATATTTTTTATGACATGTAGAATAAATGGCCATAAAACCCTTCTTTGATATGTGACATAGATAAGAAATAATGAGGAAGGTCCCTCGTACAATCACAGCAGCACAGGAAAGTGAGCGCATGACAACAAGAGATGCTCTTTGAATGAGGACCACACAAAGTAATACAATGCATGGATTGCATCAGCTAAGAAGCAAACTGTAACACATATTTGAGACAGTGGCGACGCTGAAGGGTAGTCTGGGAGCCTGAGAATACCCAAAATGATTACAGTAAAACAAATACTATTTTTTCAGCTCTGTCATGCATTTTATGTTGACGAGAAAGCATAGGAAAAATAAATATAGCCTATATTTCTGCACATTACGTTGCGTTGAAGTGGTTTGGATATTTTGGAGGCTTGGGAGTCTGGCTGCTGGTAGACTCCAAATGGCCGGAAGGCACATGCGCATACGCTTATTCGCCGCCGGATGCTTGCACCTGAAACTGCGTGATTCTTGCGCGCTGAGAGCCTAGACACTCGCGCATAGTTCTCGCGCCCTTCCGAGTCTCAGCAAATGATCAAGAGATGGCGAGACGGAGGGAAATTAAGAGAGACTGATTCTGTATGAAAAGGTTCCGCTGCATGTAAATTTTTTCTTCGTTTAGTGGTTGTAAAATAACCAGTCAACATACGGCTAAAGGACTGAACAACAACAACCAGGATGGACTGGACACGTTTCACTGATTCAGAAGGCTCGCTTTTGAAATAATTGACACCTTTGTTGTCCACATGGAATCTCATTTTGAAGACTTCAATACCTTCTATTTTGCAGAATTACTAGATGAAGATCCTGCATAAAATACATCATTTCCCTCAGCGAAATTGAGTAGCCTAATAAAATTAACTCATTATTTAACAGTTAACAGCTAAAAAATGAACTCATTAATGTCTATTCCAACGAGAGTAAACACTTTCTGGTACATTCGTTACTTAAATATTTTTTGGACAATGGCCCAGATAAAGTAGGTATATCAAGAAACTGTGGGAATCATAAGACTGATTCAGACATTTCCTGTATCAACTGTATTGTCCGAAAGAAGTATGAGTACGTTGAAGACAGAGGACGCATTTTTAAGAAACTCCATGCCGGACTCCATTCTAAGCAATTTAAGCACCCTGGCGGTTGAAACGGCTTTACTGAAGAACCCATCAAGCGACGAAAGTTTCAAGGAATGAGTCATCGACACCTTTGCCCAAAGGAAAACCCACTGACTCTATATGATCAACGGAAAACATTAAGGCAAATTACTTAGTCCCTCAAGTGCTGACCTCTGTTCATGGTGCCGGAAAATTTATTTCCAATTAGCAGTGGGGTGAGAGGTAAAGAAGTGAACAAGAATCTATCGTTCTCTTCGTATGCAATGCATGTTAAAAAAAACTAGATTTTAAAAACCCACCGGAACAGAGGATTATAACCAATTTAAATAGCCTGGTACACAACGTGTTAAGTCAACTGATTTTTGTCAACTGGAATATTTGAGTCTCTGAAGCAGCAAATTAAGGGGCCGATGAGCTAGAATACCCACTTCGAATACCTTAGCTTCGCCACTGATTTGAGACCAATTACATCTCATTTTTAAGGTACATAGAAATTTTTCGTGCTGCATGCAATCATTAAGAATGTGTTCTTGATGCTTTGTTGACCGATATATGTACAGTCGTATCATATATATTCGACTGAAAAATATCAAGACTTCTATTGGATTCAAATACAGGTAGTCCCCGACTTACGACCGTCCGACTTACGACCATCCGAAGTTACGACCAATATTATTTCAAAACATATAATTTTAACCGCTTCGAAATTTATTCTGAAAATGTTACGGAAAGCGCGTTCAAAGTATCGCAATGCGTTACCGCCGAGAAACATATATTTAGCAGTGGTATTATAAAGTAAAGGGCCGCTATAACAAAGGTAATTATTTCACTAACAAAGTTTTACGTCTCATGAAATGTACAAACAAAGGAATTATGGTACGTAGAGTTATGGGAAATCTGCTCCACGCAGTCTTGACTCTGTAAAATTAATATGTACGTAACAAGAGATGGCGTCGCGGAAAATTAAAGCTGCTACGATGTACTCAGGTTAGCGATAATGAGCTCGAGGGTGTCTACAGTGTGTTCGACAAACGGTCGAGCGATCAGCACCGTTGGGATATTGCCAGAAGGCAGTCAAGAGGACCGCTGTGGTAGTTATCAAGTACGCCCGGCCACCATAAGTGTCTTTATTGTGTGTGATAACCATATGATGTAAAATGCCACCCATATAAGAATTGGTTGTGTTAGCGTCGGTGAAAAGAGATAGAGAGAGGCTATTGATTTGGAAAAAAGCTAGCCATTGTGAAACATTCTTATGCGGGACAAACTGTGACGTCTATATCAACCAGTTTTGGCCAGACGAAATCCACCATTAATGCTATCATAAAAGACCGACTCCATATTCTGGATGCTATCAAAAGTACTGTACGTAAAAGACAACAATTTTGGCTAAAAAAAGAAAAGGACCCATCCACGAAATGGAGAAGTTACTCGTGATTTGGATTGAATATCAAATTAAAAAAAGGATCCCATTGAGTTTACCAACAATCCAAGCAAAGGCACGTAGTTAGTTTGAGGACCTCAAAAAAAAGAGGAGGACTGTGACCTAACATTTAATACCAGCCGTGGTTGGTTTAATCGGTTTAAACAACGTGCGCATTTGCATAGTGTAAAAGTAAGTGCGGAGGCTGTCAGTGCCGCTGAGTTGTTTCGGGAGAAGTTTGATGAGTTGGTAGCGAGGGGTAATATTTTTTGCCTGAACAAATATGTAACGTAGATGAGAGAGGCCTCCTGTGGAAGGAGGTGGCAGATCGTACCTATATCTACAAGGAAACAAAGAGTTTACCTGGATTTAAAGCGCACAAAGACAGATTAACGCTTTTGCTGGGGAAAATGTTGCCGACCAAAAGTAGAAGCCACTGCTGATACACCATAGTGAAAACCCAAGAGCCTTCAAGAGCGTGGACAAGAAAGATTTGCCGGTATACATATTTCCGGTCCAATAAGAGATCATGGATGATGCTTTCGTTGTTCGAAGACTGGTTTACAGTTTCATTCCAGAAGAACAGGCGTACTGTTTGGTGAAGAATATTCCATTTATAATTTTGTTAGTTTTAGATAATGCGTCTGGACATTCCCAGTATTTAAATGATCTGCACCCCGATGTAAAAGTTGTTTTCATACCTCATAATACAATATCTGTCGTCCAACCAATGGATCAAGGAGCAATCGCAACTTAGAAAGAAACACATTTGCAATGGCTATAGAAGCTACGGAAAAAGGAGATTGATCATTGAAAGACTTTATTCTTCATGCCATACAAAACTTAGATGGGGCATGGGACAAAGTGAGTGAAAATTTCATGCGTGGTATATAGAAAGGTGGTGCTTGAAAGGTATGCCGATGGTTTTAAGGGATTTGAGGAAGAAAATTCTGTGACAACCGCCAGTAAAGAAATTTTAATGATGGCAATAGCGCTGGACTTAGCAGTGGATAATGAAGACGTAGATGAGCTTCTGGAAGCTGCCAATGAAGAATTATCAAATGAGGACTTAAAGGGTTTTTTAATCAGCGAATATAGCAGAGCAAGAAAGGCTAATCATTGACGAAGAGAGTAAAATTTCGCTTCCTAAGACATTCTCAGGAAAAACTTTGGCCCAAGCATTTAGCAAATTCAACGAAGGTCTTCAGTTGCTCGCAAGTATGGATGCAAACACGGAACGATTTTCGAAAGTGGAGAGATTGATCCAGGGATCTCTAGCAAGTTAAAAAAAATTTATAATGAGAAGAAAAATGCACAGTGCAACCTCGATTAGACGTTTTTTGAAAAAGAGTTCCAACAAGTCTGTCTCTCCAACACAACCTACATTCCCATGCCTTCCACGAGTAAATCTGGTGAAATCGAGAATGGAGATATGTATTTGTGATATCCCATTGCGTTCCCCCGACTGTTCTTCTTCAGATTAGACTTTCACGAACAATGTTCGTGCGCCCAAAGGATGTACGAAGAGGACCTAAGGTAAATTTCATTTTATGCTAACTTTTTAAATATATTAACCATAAATAATTTTTGATAGTTTTCATTAAAGATCCTAAATTTACGCCAATAGTTACCAATCATTGAGCGACTGTGAACTCAACTGATTGTCGCGCTATTATCCATCTCCATTGCGACTTTAAATATTTATTAAGGGTATGTTATAATGGCAAGAAAAAGTTGATAATGAGACACTCAGATATTGAGATAAGGTGTGTGATCCTGAGTGAACCGATGAAGGTAAGAAATCTCTGCGCATCAGCATAAAATTAAACGCGTGATTTTATGACAACTCATCTGGCATATTACCGAATCGTATCGAAATCACTTCAACCAAGTCGATCATTTCGATCTAAATTCGATGGAGGGTGCCTTCGATTTGTGGCGATCGCCACGCCGTGGTGCTTTCGTCTACATATTACAAAAATAAAAAAATAGAATAGCCGTCCATCGCCGGCTATATCTCCTATACGAGGCGAGCCAAACTAATAAATACCAATATGGTGATCGCCGTCTATCGCCGTTCTGAATCGAAGGCACCCAGAGTAAAATCATTCTTCAGGTCATCCAGGAAAGAGCATGGAGTCTTTCGGGTTCGTTTCTTCTTTTCTTCATTAAGTGTGCCAGAACGACGTAATCAGCATTTATGAATATTAGTTATAAATATATCTTTCAGTTCTGGCTATTATTCGTTATGGTTTCAGTTTAACTGTATCGGAGGTTCAACGTCTATAAGATCGTAAAATGTTCAGCGCGTCCATTCTGTTTACCGCATACCGGCGTTACAAATTAGTAAGGATTTTTAATTTACGAATTATATTACTATTTTGATTTGTGCGTTATTTAAATGATTGTATGTAAATTAGCATTGTATTAAATTAGCATGTATGTACTTACAACATAAAGCTACATCGCTTGGTATATTAGTGGTTATGGCAGTGTAATACCTACAGGCACAACGTATGTACTATATTATTCCCGACTTACGACCAATTCGACTTACGTCCAATTCGACTTACGTCCAAGTCTTCGGAACGAAACCTGGTCGTAAGTCGGGGACTACCTGTATTGAGTATCATCCAGTTTTTCATTCATCAAAAATCCACTTTTACAGGTTGAAAATTAATTCACATTGCAGAGGGTATTTAGAACTACATTCCAAATGTACAGCAGACTCTTATTACTACTAACTGTCCTTACACACTTTCTATATTATGAAGCAAGTCTGTTGGTCCAAATCAAAGGGGTATAAAAATGTATGGTAAAAATAATAATGCGAAATTTCCAACATCACAAAATTACAAACATTAGTCCTCATCCCATTATAAACGAAAATATATCATTATGAATTTTGATGCACAAAAATGGCATTCATGCAGGGATCCACAATGCTGCATTATAAACCTTTTCCACACATGCCACGCAAATAAACAAGAGAACTCCCATTTAAACAATGGATGGTCCGTAAAAGCTATTTAGCTGGGTTGAGGGTAGTGAACTGCCATTGGGTAAGTCATTTTCAGAAGGGCACTGGGGACATGACAGGGCGAGGAGGAGGGATTAAAGGGGAAAAACAAAAGATAATGGACCTGTCCTCTTCCTTTCACTCCACCCCACAACCTCTCGTGCTTCTATTGTCTCACTCAAGGTCACTAACCCAATGAGACTCCATCCAGCCAATCTCTCCTCCACCTTCCCTTCATGGCTTTGGTTCCACCCCCCACCAAACGCACACCCTTTCACCTCCCAACCTATTTCCCTTCCATACAAACAAAGTAAACATTTCAGAGCATTCTTAGAGAACATCTGGGGACTACTCTGGCAGCAGTTAAGGATGTGACTCAATCTTCGTGTATGCATAACGTGAAACTAGTACATGAAACACAGCAAAGATACCAAAGTTACAAGTATAGGCAATGGACACAACTAAGCATTGTGTATGTAAGAAGATGGCCACCTATTTTCTCTCAAGAAATAGGCAGGCTTTCGACAGCTTTCCACATTAGCATCTTACATGGTGACACTTTCCCCACCATACTGTAGGCGTTCTCAGGCCAGGCTGACGTGAAGATTGATTCGAATTTGACACTTACTTATACACAGCCTCTGAGGTGGCTGTGCAGTTACTGCTCTCAGATTTGCTGAAGGAATTGTTGGCATGGAATACCTGTTTCAAAGCATTGGATCCATTCTCTTGTCCAGCCTTTTTCATAAGAACACCTTATTACATTGTTACTTATCATGCAATAATCAATAATTTCTTTTTTCTCTCTTCTGAGATTTTGTTCATACTGTTTATAAACTCCTTTGTCATCATCATCAGTCAACAATCCTAGTATTGGCTTGACACAGCCCTCCACTCAATTCTTCTATCGGCCAACCTCTCCGTATTGGCAAAATTCCTCTTTTACATCCTTTACAACTTGTTTCATATATCACATATGAGGCTTGCCTTTTCCATCCTTCCCATTCACTTCTCACTCAATGATTGCCTTAATTAGGCCGATTAATTTGTCCCGTCTTCTTTTTAGAGTTTCCAGTAGACTTCTCTTTCTCCCACACTTCTTAGGACTTCTTAGTTAGTTACTCAGTCGATCCATTTAATCTTCATCATTCTTCTGAAGCACCACATTTGGAATTCTTCCACCCTTTTCTTCCCCGCTGCCATTGTCCATTCCTCACTACCATAAAGAAACATGCTCTAGATTTACGTTCTGATGAATTGTTTCCTTACTTCTATGCTTTTCTGGCCGTAAGTAGATTCTTATCTTGATAGAATGACCTTTTCACCTGGGCTATTCTATGAATATTTCTTTCTTGCTTCATCCATTGTTGGTTACACGGCTTCACCGGTAACAGAACTCCTTCTCAAGTTTTTGTTTTAGTAGTTTCACGTTGGAAATTGTTCTTCATCTTCTCTTATCTCTTGCTGCATACCAGATCCTAGTCTTCTTCTCATTGATCTTCAGCTGATAGCTAGCCATTGTCTTTTCTATGGTTATTAGAATCTTATTCAGATCCCTCTCTGTTTCTGCTATGTCATCAAAGAATCGTCGCATGCTAATTTTTTCTCCGTGGAATTTCACTCCAGAAGACTTCTCTTTGATTTCATTGATGCCTCTCTCGATGTAAACATTAAAAATTACAACAGACAGTGCACAGCCTTGTCTTACTCCTTCCCTTATTCTTGCTTCTTCATAGCTGGGTCCAGATTTAATCACAGCTACTTGGTTTTTAAAAAAATTGTGGATAATTCTTTGGTCATTGTAGTGTGCCATGTTGGCACATGCGCATCGGAACTCACGAAGGATTGCACCGACGGCAGCGCCATGAGGGAAGATAGGGGGAAGTGACGAGGTTGAGAGAGGCGGCAGGGGAGTTCGAAGGAGGTGGTCCCCATGACTGCGAGTAGGGATTGTTCTTGTTTTAAGTTCTGCTATTGTACAATTTTTTGAATACACGTTGTTATTTACTGTAAGGACCGGCTTTCCAGTGATTTATTCCCTAGGTGGATACCCATCTGTTTCAATAGGACACTCGAATTCCTTTCCAAATTCCAAGCATTAAATTCCAATTCCCGCAGTCAAAAGCTTTCTCTAAATCCACAAATACAATGAGCATGGTTCAGTTTGTTCCTCTCCATTTTCTTCTCTGTGTAGATAATTCTTCGGCCATTGTAGAACACTCCGATTTCCTTCACAGTTAAAAGTATTGGATTCCAATCTACATTGTCTAAAGCCTTCTCCAAATCCACAAATGCAATGGACATCATTCGGTTTGTTCTTTTCCATTCTCTTCTCTCTGAGCAGCCTAAGAGCTCACAATTGCTTCCCTTTGTCTACCTTTGCCTTTTCTGATTCCAAATTCACCTTCATCCAGCAACTTTTCTGCTTTTCATTCTATTCTCCTGTCGATGATCCTTGTCAATATCTTCAATACATGTGTCATCAGGCTCATGGTCCTAAAATTTTCACAACTATCCACTCTCTTCTTCTTGGGAATAGAAAAAATTATGTTCTCCTCAAGTCTCTGGGTATCCTCAAGTCAAATTATGTTATCCTCAAGTCCCTGGGACAAGGATCATCCTGTCAATGATCCTTGTCCCAGTATCTTCAATGCATGTGTCATCAGGCTTATGGTCCTAACTTTGTTAACTATCCACTTAACTAACTTTTCACAACTATCCACTCTCTTCTTCTTGAGAATAGAAAAAATTATGTTCTCCTCAAGTCCCTGGGTATTTCTCCTTTGACCATATGTCGCAGATGGTTTTGTAAAGAAAGGGTTAATGTCTTCTACTTTCAAATATATATCGTTGTTGGCTCTTACATTCCGTTGTAAAACTTACCATTATAATGGTTAAATTAATTAAGGCGATACATCTTGGAGCAATTCGCGTGATAATAATAATAACATTTATTTGCCAAGCGACAAGTATTATAATATATTGCATATGGCACATAAAAAATATGCAGACAAAAATAAATATGTATATAGAAAATAATTAAATATACCTAGTTATCAAACAAATACTAATATAGAGCTGGCCAACAAAACAGAGGACAATAAAAGTTATCTCACGTGACAGCGTTAAGGTCAGTACAAATTAATTCGAGTCTGCGGAGCCGGCCAAGCTTTAGGATGTATACGATACGCCACTCCAGTATTGAAAAGCTGACATAGGTTTTTATTCGCAACAGATCGTATTGCTAACAAGTTGATAAATTTGAAGCACTGTGAGAATTCCAAAAACGAAGTGGACTGGTTCTGCGTTCCATATGTCGTTCCTGCGTGGTAGTCTTCCACGGTGGACAAAAAATAGATCTCAAGCTGTGTGCCAATGAGATACTCGTATCCGAGACAAAGGAGACATAGCAGATCTCTTGCAATTATTTACTCCTATTTAAAAAATACGGGCATCGATGAAACTCTCCCAGTATTATTGATAGTGTGCCTGCGCTACCTTGAATTATACGCACTTCATTTTTTAATTTACTTAACATATCATGCTTAGACCTTTTACAAATTCCCGAGGTGGTGTGACTTGTGTCTTGTTCATCACTAGAGTGTGGAAAAAAAGTCTTTTGACTTTTTGTAAAAGTGGGACTTTGGTGGTTTTAAATACAAATCTTCGCCAATCTCATCAAATAAAACAGTTTTTAATGACTTTCTTAGAGACTTTTTGGGACTTTTTTGGCGTGGCGGGACTTTTCTGATTAAAAGAGACTTTTATGGGTCTTTTTATTTAAACCACATGCCTAAGTTAATATTTGGCTGTTGTGATCACATTTGTTCAACTGTGTGTTGGACGCATGTGTTTTTCATGCGGTACTACACGGTGGGGAGATGTACTATAAAATGTAAGCTCCTAACAATTATTAATGCGAAATTTTAATAATAGCTCCGGAAACTGCAATGAATTCCTTCTATTTCTCCACCGTTCATGAAATAATCACACTCACTCAGTGCTTCAACCCGAAGGTTGGTTTGGATAGGTGAGGGTAGAGCTCTCCCCGTATCCATTTGCATGTAAAATTCACATATTGCTCCTTTCCCTGGGCCACCTTGCACTTCGAGTTTTTTTTGCTGAGGGTGTCCAAAGACTTCACAAAGGGATAGATTGATCTGAAAGAATGCATTGATCTAATTATGAACCAGCTTATTTGAACCCGGGTGGTCTGCTGACAAGCCGACAGCACTACACTGTATGCTAGCACTCCGCTTTTGTTTAGGAGATTAGTGGAAAAATGATACAATTATATGAAAGATCATCTAGAATTTCCGACGAGGTGACCGCATCACATTTTGTGCAGATGGTCATTAAATGAGCCTAAATTGTAGCAAGGCAAGCATGACGTACATGAACCTGGACCCTCGGCTGCGATCAAGCGGAGAAGAAGATTTTAAAATTATCGCGAAAAACAAGAGAAAAAGGTCCTCAGCTTCCCCGAAAATAGCTGTCCTGACCTGTACAATGGACAACAAATAAGTACTTTTTTCTCATTTTCGGTTTTTCTTGAGCAGAAAACTAAGTTTTGAACTATTTAATCATGTTTCAACTGCCTTATAACATTATTGATCCTATGTCAAAACTTGTTTTGTATTGTATATTATAAAATTTTCCCCATTAAATTTGACTGAAAAAACACGTTTCGAAGGTTTTACAATGGAGTGTACTTCCACCCTCTTTGTCATCTAATGCCTTTTTAGTAAGAGGTAGGGTGCTGGGGACTTCCAGATATTGAAATAGAGGAACAATGAGATGGGAGGGTGAGTTTCGAAGAAAATGAACCATGGGGAGACGGGAGAGCGAATATAAACCACGTGACCGTGGTGGTTAAGTGGGGTTGCATAACTTGGAGCATACAGCCCCGCGATGCCGAGGGGCATGTTTCAGGGCACACTGGCCCCCCTTTTCGTCCTAATGTTAGAATACCTTTTTTGTTGCTTATATTGCCTACATCCCGATTATCTGATTAGTTTTACCCAAAATCAAAACTAAACGATTTAAAAACTAAAAAAGCGATTTTTGAGTCTTATTTTCAAAATTTGGGTGGGTTGCGGGGGAAATTTTTAGTGGGAAGTTAGAAATTTGGATTCAGCGACCCAAAAAGCATAGGATAAATCAATTTCCAGAACTACCTCTAATTTTTCCAAGTAAAATCCCCTAATGCCTGGACTAGCATCTCTACGCTCTTTTCTCCAACAATTCAGTTAAATTCAGCTACTTCCTCACGGAAATACCTCAGACTTTTGAGAGACTTTTTTCAAAAATATTGTTGACTTTCTAGGCGACTTTTTTTGCAAAATTGAAGACTTTTTTTCCGCGCTCTATTCAATCACCCTTTGTATCTGGATAGGAAAATTTACCTGCTGTCTGGGATCATGGTAGCACGTGCGTGCACTAAAACACATGTTAGCCTAATCCACATTTATTAGTTGAGACCAAAAAAACTAAGAAAAATATCTTCGCTAGCCTAGTTACAAAATCCATTACAGGTATCATTGTAATGGATTTTGTAGGGTAGTCAACGTTGGGTAGCCCATATTGGGCCCTCGCTGACAGTTCATGGGTTAGGTGGAGTACCTAAGACTATTCATCCCATCGCCAACATTAAGCCAATAAACGGTGCCAATGAATCCCCTATATTTCACAATGGTCCGATGAATATCATCAGCTTCACCTTAAGAATTTTTCATAACAGCCATTGGCGTGTGTTCTCCCTTCTGGTTCAGAGGTAAAGTTTTCACTGCACAGTTAGCGGCTACGTTGAGAGAAAAGTTACGGCAGAACATTTTTCCCCAAATGAGGTGACCTTAGTTACAGATTAGCCACTCAGGGTTATATACATAGTTAAGAAAATCCAAGTGTTTGATTTGAGTATTTGTAGGCACTCCTGTAAGTAATGAGCTACCTTGCATTCTTTGATAACTGCATACAGGCATTCTTCATTGAACATTCCATTCTTCAAGAAAAGCTCCCAGACTCCATAGCAGACAATTGGCCACAACCTTCTTAGTCCTGAGTGATTCAAGCAGGTTTTGACACCATTAACATCACCATGAGTCACAGCATGAATGCAAAGATCCTGCAGGATTAATGGTATGATTAAAAACAGGCATTAAAAATAAACACTACAGAAATCACACTTTATGCCCATATAAGTTATATAAAAATATGAGTTACATCATATTATATAGCTATATTATACAGTACAGCTATATCAAATTATGAAGCTATATAAAAACTAGGAAAATTATCAGAAATTATTAACATGTGATAGTGTCAATAATTATGCTTCCATGGCAAATAATGCCCACTCTGCAAAGTCTAGAAAAAATAGGACACAGCCCAGGAATATCATCAATAGTTAGAGGTGATAATAATAAAGTGCACTTCAGAGGTTAAAGCATATTTCCACATTTTGTCTCTAAGAAAAAAGGAGTAATGAACTGACCTAGTAAAATATGATACATGAATATTTCCTCAACAAGTGAGACCACAACTTCACTCTACCACTGTTTTGATTTCAACCCATCTTACCACAATATCCTCTACCCATGGTGTGTTTCTCTTGTAGGACCGCAATAGTATCTCTCTCATATTAATTTGCCCTTCATCGACCAATTTCGGAAGAATAGCTTCAGAAGCAGTAGCATCTTCCAAGTGAGAGACTTTCCAAAGATGTTTTTCCGCTTCCAAACCAGTAAGCACTCTCAGTAGTCCGAATTTTCCTCGACCAACAAGGCTTAAATAGACTTGGGCAAGATTAATTTTCTTCGAATAGCACATATCCAGAAGTCTAGGAAAGATATTTTCAACTATTTTCTTCTCTTTTTCTTCAGATACTTCAAAAATTGTCAATACACTGAGTAGCTTACATATGTCTATTTCACTAATAGAATTCGAATCGTTTAACAAATCGCAGAATGCCGCCTCATAGACGTCTTGCAACATCTCATCCGACTGAGCGAAGTGGGAACTCCACAGGCAAAGAAGTCTCTGAATTAGTGGATTAGTCTTCAGAGGGTCTTGTAAAAGGCACTTCCTCAAAAATTCCACCGCATTCAATGATATACCTCGAGGATTTGATGATGACAGAACGCTGACCTGGGTCTTACTGCGGTCCAAAGATAAAATCCCTATGTAAAGCTGAATGATCTCCTGGGAAAGGAATGTCATTTTATCAGTTCCAGCATTACTCGCCATTAAAAAAAGGCTAAAATTAGATTAATACTTCTTCATAAAACTCACATTTTTCAACTCAAAAGAAACAAGTTCCGGAAGATTCTGTATCATGCCATGCATTTCCGATACTTTTTTCAGCTTTTCTAAGTCAGCGCGTGACAATTTCTGATCGGAAAACCACTTAATGGACCTCAGTTCCTGAGAGTTTAATGATATTAATTTATAAATGAAGGACGATGCTAACCAACTAAGCTGCCACGGTTTTCTGATGGTAGGGCTACTAATCCTGAAAGGGATAAAAAATAATGGAAACGGCAAAACATCAAAATGGGAAAGAAGAAGTAGAAATTTTCAAGTACCTTGACTGAGTGGGATGAGTGGCTATTTCCAGCATAAGCTTTTCCATTGAAATTTTATCATCTTCTTTAATAATTCTCTCTGGTGCATTGAACAAGGATTCCACCACGCTCCACAAACCATGGGTTAAGAAAAAGTTTAAGTGATCCATTTCGTCAGGGGATTACCTCAACTGCAGATCGTTTACTAAAAGGTTGAAATCCACAGCTACACAATTTCATCTAAATGATCAATGTCTTCAGTGGAAAACCACTGAATACACATGAACACACTACACTATTAACACGATCATTATCATGAAATACTCCAAACATGTGGGATTGCCTCTTTCTCAGAAATTTATTTGACCAAGGCATATCAGGTGACACTACTCCTAAAATAATTTACTTCAACAAGAATCATTTGCGGCCAATTTTGACTTTTCACACGAATATTTCGATCCCATTACGCATTTCCACATTCACTTGCACAACAAAAGCAACAAAGGCAGAGAACAGCATACCACATGTTATATCCCTAATATTTACAAAGAGACTCCAAGACGACAAAATTTAACCCTATTTTAATTAGTTGTCTTGATTGAAATACTTAAGTTATTCACACTTCAATTTTAATGACGCTTTTTCTGCATGTATCTTACCAAAACATTTTTTTTCTTCTTTATATTTTTGGAATAAATATTCTTATCCATGTGGTTGGCTAGATTGCTACAGACCTTCTTGCTTAGCTGATTAGTCAGATCCGTCAGATCCGTGAGGTTGTCACAGCGTCACAGCTGAGTGAGTAATATCAACACCGTCAACACTGTACGTTGTACACGAAGGTTGCGCGTGACAGCAAGTCTTAAGATGGGAAATAGGTCATCTTTGTTGTTGAGGGCGGAAGAAATTGCCCAAATCCAGGAAGAAACTGGGTGTATGTATAAGTTTCCGGTACCTCTCTCTGATCCTTCGTTACTTCTATTGTTATAATGAATGTTTTTGTTTTCCAGTTACTTCAAATCAGATCGAACGTTTGTATAGCCGATTCACTAGTTTAGATCGTGGAGATTGTGGAACCCTGAGCCGCGAAGACTTCCTGAGAATTCCTGAGTTGGCCATTAATCCCCTGGGAGATAGAATTGTTCATGCCTTTTTCCAAGAGGGATGTGGCGATAGAGTTAATTTTCTTCAGTTTATGCAGGTTCTAGCTCATTTCCGACCGATCAAGAAAAATAAGGACAACAAACTTAACTCAAGGGAACAGAAATTGAAATGTTTGTCATATTTCATTCTGTATTTTTAAACTAACGTTGGTGTAGTATGTGTTGTTCGGGGTGGCATGTTAATTAGTGTTATCTTTTCCAGTTGCTTTCAAAATGTATGATCTTGACAGTGATGATCGAATATCAAGAGACGAGCTTCTCGCAATATTACATATGATGGTTGGAGCTAATATTAGGTAAATAGATCCAGTTATGAATCTTTGTTAACTTGTGGTATGAAAAGGGGAACAATTTTTCCAACCATGTAAACGTTATCTTTGTTAATACTTCCAGTGAAGAACAGTTGACTAGTATTGCAGAGAGAACTATTTTGGAGGCTGACGAGGACGGTGACCAGATGATTTCTTTTGAAGAATTTTGTAAAGCCTTGGAGCGGACAGACGTTGAGCAGAAAATGTCCATCAGATTCTTGAATTGAATTATGTAGTTAATTACGTAAATTAAACCCATTTCCTTGAGTTATCTGTAGAAGTACGTACCATTCTATTTGGCTTTTTGAATGCACTGCACATTTGTTTGAATAGTGAGGGAGTAATTAGAATTTTCGAAGGGCATTGTGAAATCTGAAACAAATATTAAATGAAAATATATTTATTAGTATTATTCCTAATGCATTTAAAATTAAATGCAGTTTGGCCCCAAGGGCATCGTAGCCATGAAGAATAAATGCATTGTTGTATATAGTTATATGGCCTATCTGCACGAATTATATTTTTTTAATAAATTGCATTATGATATATAATGGGTTCCTTTTGTTGGCATGAATGGCATAATGACTGAATATTGTGTTTGTTCAGGAGTTGTGACTAAGTAACCCAGGCAACTGTGATGGAAGTTATTAAATACATCTATATAGCACTCTGCGAGCCACTACATAGGTGTATGGCAGGGGTTGAAGTTGCCAGCATGTATTTTACATAGGAGGGAATTAAATTTACACTTTCTTTATTATGCACATGCTATTTGAGTGATGTGGTTTTTAGGGAATTTCTCTGAGATTATGTGGATGTGCACCAACGTTTCCCCTCTGCTTCTGGAGGCCTCTTCAGGGTAATGGCCTCCATTACCCTGAAGAGGCCTCCAGCAGCAGAGAGGAAACATTGGTGCACAACCACGTAACCACGGAGAAATCCCCTAAAAACCACATCACTCAGGAGACATGTACCTCGAAAGTTTTAATTGATCCACATGCTATTTATTTGTCTTCCTCCCAAATATAGCACTGGGAAGGTGTAATAACTAAGAAAATGTGAAGGTCAAAGTACACTACCTAAAAGGACTAAGTTTATAGTTATACATAAGTTAAGAAATGGTTCGAGTCTTTTTCATTTGTTCAGTTTAATTCAAAACCTGGTCCAATGATATCTGTTTGTATCAGCTATTTCATTATAAAATCTATGCATATGCGGTAAAAAGGAATGTGCATAGGAATGAGTTTAAAAAAATAGCAGTCTTCCTATGGTGGGATACCATTACATGGACTTTTACAGGAGTTAGCGCTTGTCTATCATTTCCATTGTTCACCATGTCAAAAAGAAATCTGTAACATTCCTCCCCTCCAGGCTTTACATGGTATTTTCTCTCAATAAAGTTTTATAATGAGCATTTTTCTCTTTCAGCAGGTTAAAACTAATTCATCTTATTGAACAAGATTTTAATATTAGAGGGGAACCAATTGTGATGCCTCCTGTTTGTCTGAAGAACTTCACATTCCATAGGAAATAAGCATTTTTCATGCGGAAATCCACAATATTTGGCACATCTTTTGGAAGGCCATCAGCCATGAGTATCCTTGTAATTTCTACTGTTTCTCCCAATGGAATATTGGTGAAGAGTAAAATTACAGTGAAACTTACCAAAATATCTTCCGGGTTGTTTCATGTTCTGGATGATCTTAACGAAGTTTTCTCAGGTTCCCTCTATCTGCGGTAATTGCAAACCTCCTCATTGAAGATTTTGAATACAAAGCTCTACAATCATACCATAAAAAGTCAAAATTGTTGTTGAGGTACGTTGATGACACCTTTGTCATATACCCCCATGGGCTGGATGAACTACAGAATTTCCTTCAACATCTTAACCTGCAAAACACCTCCTTTGCCTTCACAATGGAAGTGGGAAAGGAAAATTGCCTACTGTTACTGGACGTTATGGCCGAGAAGAGAGAAGATATTAGGACACTCCATGACCAGGAATACCACCCATACAGACATCTGCACGCAGACATCCATCATCTCCCTCTACAGAAGTCCATAGTCATCAAGAGCTTGCTCCACTGAGCTTCCTCTCTATTGGATGCTGCATCCAGGACAAAGTAACAAAATCTTTTAGAAGCCTTCCAGTGGAATGGCTTCCAACGAGGAAAGATACTGAGGATAGCGCAGGAGAAACAATTATAAACTAATAAGAACTGTCAAGAAAAGCCCTATTGAGTGACCCAGAGCATATGCTATCCTGCCGTAAGTTTCTTGAACCACAGACAAGATTGCGAGAACACTTGGAAGACAATATGGCAACAAGATAATGGACGGCCTCCTGAATGCACCTTCCAGAAGAGAAGTTTAGATGAATGTACCAACTGTCATGTGTAGCTGTGGCCTCTCCCACATTGGCCAGACCTTGAGGGCCCTCACACCACATGGAGATTGAGGAAATCAAATTAGTGACACAAGAGAGCAGCTATTTCCCAAGAATTATAAGAGAACCTATAGAAATAGCCGAAACCCTCAACATCAACCAAGAGTCCTATAGCAAATATTCCACAGAGAAAAAATCATTCGCCTTGCCCGGGACTTCTTGTTCCTTTAAAGCTCTATAATTTCCACAGAGAAAGAGGACGCCTTGGTAGAGCACCTGGCCGGAAATCAGGTGGTCCCGGTCAAGGTGAATGATTTTTTCTCTGTGGAATATTTGCTATAGTGTAATTTCAACAGGTAATGCCACTAAAGTTTTCACGGCTAGTATGTGTTCTTTGAATCAACCAAGAGCATGCTCCCTACCACATGGAAACGAATATTCCAGGAATTTCTATACTTAGGTACATTAATAACTTTTATGTTTTCCCGAGCCTGTATGAGTTAATATGGTAAAAAAATCACAATGTACTACTCTTCTGCATTGGACTTGGCAATACCTATTCTAATTTCCCCATAAAGATTTATGTTGGTTGTAATCTATTAGTCCCTAATTGCATTGGGAAAAATGGATTTTTGAACCTCTCTGTTATACATACCTACTATGCACTTCTCTAATTTTATGATGAGCTAACCTGCCATAGTATGCCGGTATTTTTAATATACTTATCACATCTTCAGGGAACCTTTAACTTTCCAGGGATTGGATGTTAGTATCGTCCAATCTGTTAATTGAAAGAGAGGGCTTTGAGTCCTGAAATTTGCAGATTAAAGTAAGACAAATAACAATAACGTAATTCTGCTAATAATTTCGATACACCTGCACTTAGTATATTGAAGCTCCTTCCCAAGTAGCATCAAACGTCGGCCCGACATCGTTTTCATGTCGGCCGACATATACGACATCGGACCGACATTGGGCCGACATCGGTTTACAGCGTTCCGTACCAACACTACAGCCGACTTATGCCGATGTTGGGCCGACCTAGGGCCGACATCGGAATACAACCTTGGTGAAAGACGTGTATTAGTATTGATTTCCTAGTGTCCTGTAACTAGTTCTATATAAGAATTATCGTAGTACGTTATTCATAACGGTGGAGTATTCAACATTCTGCTGCTAAGGGATCCAATAATATTTATTAGATATGTTACTTTGGCTTAATTTGTGCCCTCTTTATATGTTAATTAAATCTTTTTACCCATACCTCTCCATTCATTTAAAACAAGTTATGCATTCAAGCCAAATACTCTAACTCCCTGTATTAAAGAGGGCCATATCCCTGATCATTATTATTAATTAATCAAATCATAGGATGTTCCCTGATCCATATCTTACATTGCTTTATAAAACCATTTAATCCATATCTTACATTTAAAACCATTTAATCCATATCTTACATTTTATTAATAGAGAGCAAAATATATAATTTATTTTTTGTTGAATTTATTTACTAAATTTGTAAATTCCTATCAATTTTAATAAATTAGATTATTTGTCTTAAAACTAAATTATTTTCCTTAGTATTTATATAACTTTAACTTAAGGTTCCCTGCTAACGTGTAAGTGGACATAGTTATTTGGATTCTGATATGCATGGGTCTCTGACAACTCCCAGGCAACATCAACTATCGGCCCAGTGTTGGCCCAATGTCGGCTTTGTGTCAGCAAAGTCGGCCAACCTAAGCCCACGTTGGGCCGACATCGGCTATGGTTGGCCGACTTTGCCAACATTGGGCCAACACCAGCTTCAAGTAGCATTGCCGACACCACTTGCCGACATCGGTACGATGGTGGCCCGATGTTTCATTTTGAGTTCTTGAAAATCATATCATGGCCACATGAGCGGGGGTGACTTGCCGATGTGCCGAAAGACTAAATTTTCTCCTCCGTGACAATCATTAAAAAAATTCAGTACGGACTGGCAATTCAGTTCTAGTTAAACTTAAAACCATTGCTTACTTAAATATATTAATAGGAGAAGTAAAATTCTAGGATCAAAAGCTCCATGCCAACTCAACAAGTTAACTACCTATTGCGTTTTAATTTCCAATGATGAAATTCAAAGTACATACATTCAAACGCACTACAGTTTATAAAACTTATGTTTTTTAATTAGAGCACTATCATTAACGATAAATTACATCTTTGGTGCACACGAATGACTTTAACCCGAATATTCATTTCATAGTTCGCGGCTGTGAAAGGTATCGACCGTATCGACTATATCGATATAATCGCAATGCTAATCCAATCGAATTCTACATTCAAAATGGCAGTTGTGATTTGCGTTTTCGGTTCGTTGTTGTGAATTATTATTAATTGATCATGTAAAGTCAACTCGGAGGCAAGCGACTGGAATGAAATTGATCTCGAAGCATAGCGTTTTCATGAAGTTCGTCACCAAAGAAGCTTACTTTTAAACTGGAATGGACGAATAATATACGGTGAGCAATTTTGTCTTTACAAAGCGAGACTGCGGAAGAAAATTCACGACTTTGTCATTGATTTGATCTGCCTTTCGTGTAGTCTTGATTGAATTCTTAACACAAGTAGTGACTTTATTTTTACAGGCACGTGTTATACCATTAACGTATTGGGACATTAGGGATGACCTAACGAAGATTCAAATCAACTTTGTAATGAATGTGAAACTTTTGGTGTATTTGTGTCCACGGTGCAGTCATGACTTTCGATGATATTTCAAAGAACTCCCTCTTCAAAATATCTACTTTTAATTTTGAGTGGACCATTATTCTTTTAAAAGACCCCTGGTGACTGAATACCCAGATAAACCTTTTAAAAATTAGTGTTGTGCAAGAAGCAAGCTCGATTGCAGCTGTTGATATCCATGCCATGTGGTGTGACTTATGTAGCGTTGGCATGAATATGAGCGTTGGATAATGCCTGAAATGTGGAATCTTATTTCAAATGTGTGCTACATAGGCAAGTGAATGCAATCATTGAAATTTGAAGTAGTGCCAATAAATATTAAAGTAGGTATGAAGCTGTTTTTGTTTAAAATCGTACACGTTGCTTTCGAGTTGTTCCTGAAAGTTATATTATGACGATTATTGATTGTAGCCGTCACTTTGTGGAAGCCCATTCCGTCATCTGTTCTATACTATCTGAGGTCGTGCTAAAATATCAGTATTCTTTTAAATGAAACCTGATCTTCAGTTATGCTGGCTTAGAGAAAGGTGAAGGTAATTAGTACAGGGATTTTCGCATTGGCATATTCCAACCAATGCTATGCCTAATGGCAACACAGGTTAATAGGAATATATGGTTTTATGATTGTTAGTGAATACTTGGGTAAATGTTGGACCATAATGGTTGGAAAAACGGACATGAATACAAGTTGACGTAACTGTTCCCCAACGTTGGCCCAACTGTTGGTGCTACATGGGGTTTGTGCAAGTCTACTTAAGTTGCAACTTCATAATGGTTGAATTTAGCTAACTGCTCTTTATAACACTCATATGATGCCAAGTGATGCTGGGTCATTCCACCGTTACGTACGGGACATTTGTACTAATTTTTACAACTTTTAAATATATTTTCTGCCCCTAATATTTTTTGTTTTTTATTGAAACAATTATTAATTGTTAGGTGTAGGCCTAAACGATTTTTCAAGCTATAGTTTTGGCCTTAACCCTTTGTTATAACTGTTGCAAGAAAAAAAAAAAGTGCCTGTTACGTACGGGACAAGCTGGGTCAACCACTTGTTTGGCTCATGTTATGAAAAATGGTATTTCTGCTCAATTAGAATTTTCGTAATGCTGTGCTATTTTTTTTCATATGCCTTAAAAAGGATGCTTCAAGTACATATGTTTAACATTATCAACAAAACATTTTCAACTAAGTTACAATTTTTTTACCTTTTGTTACGTACGGGACAAGGGTGTTACGTACGGGACATCGTACACTTCAGGTTAAAAGTAATTGAAAATAAACAGTTAACATGGTAAAAAAAACACATTTATCAAAAAAGGTTACTAAGCAAATTACAATAGAAGAAGAGAGTATGTTTACAAGCATTATTCTCTTGATCATTTAACTTGTCTTAGCTTAGCTTAATTATAATACAATTGAGTTATCAAAATATTATACAACTACTAAAATATTGGCCCATGGTGTTAATATAAAAGACAACTAGAAAGATATCAAGGTTCATATTTTAACATCTTCAAGGTTAAATTTATATAGTCCTCTGTTGTTGACCACTGTAGGAGGAGAAATAACTTTAATCACCTCTGTCTCTTTATTGTATACAATACAATCATGTGGAATTGGCCATTTATAATGGCCCTGGAGGACCTGTGGGTACCATGACTGTAACTTTCAATTGCTTCTCTGAGACAATTTCTGTGATTTCTCCTGGAAATAAATCACCATTATATTCACTAGAAGGCACTGACCTTCTCTAAATTCTGCCTTCACTTCAACAAATGGGTCTAGATTCAAGTTGATATCTTTAGCGTGTTTCTGTCCTGAAAAACTTTTATTTGCGTAAGATATCACGTGAAAGCTAAGGATACCTGGTACTGCTTGAACTTTGTCCCAAGGCTTTACTTTGGTGATGGTATCATTTATAAAATCTTCTCCAGCATAATATACCTGGGTCTTTGAACAAACTTTTGAAGCGACTGCTGCAAAGTCCTTGGCAGATTGAATAGAGCAGCCTTCTCCCTGTGCCATCATTTTCATCCTCACTAGCCTCTTGACATTTCCACCAACACCATCCACAATACCTTTGCCATGAGATGTTGCGAAATACTTCCATGTGAAGTCTCTATTAAATTTCTCTGACAAAACTTGAAGGGTTCTTACCATAAACTTTTTTTTAAATTCAGAGGAGGGACCATCACTCCAAATCACTTCCTCAAAAGTCATTATTGTATTGGATCTTTAAAGATTTTAGTTTTAAAATAAAATTTTCATGAATTTTGCACTTGCACTGTTCAGAAGGAGTTTGCTTCAGGAGGAGGACATTTTTAGGCCTTAAGCAGCAAAACTTTGAAAACCCAATTTTAATGTCCTTGTGGAGTTCTTTAAATACATAATAGGCTTCTTTTAGAAACATGGTAATAAAATGTTTTTACAGCTTTATTTTTATACCATCTTTCCAAATAGTGATAACATCTTTCATACCTGGAAATGTATAGACAATGTCGGGGCGAAAATAAAAATCTGTCACAATTTTGTAATCTTCTTTCTCTTGCTTTTCATCTAATTTTGTTTCCATTTCATCAGAATGATCCAAATTCAAGCGTTTCACTAGTCCTTGGACGACAGCCTTCTTTTTTCGGGGAGACTTTGGAAGTGCTCGAACAGTTTTTAAGACTGCTTTACATAAGGTCTGTTTGCAGCTGTAGGGCGAGGGACCTGAATTGCATTCAGGAGAACTGACCTGAGCTGGATTTTTTAGCTTAAGTTTGGCTGCTCTTTGCTGTCGCTTTCTGTCCCTTTCATACTTTTTCTTTTCTTCTTTTTCTTTGTCAGTAATATTTTCTCTTTGTTTTTTTCTTAATTCATTAATCCTCTTCCTTTCTTTTTCTAAGTACCCATCACGATCATTTGCTTTGAGTCTATAATGCATTTTCTTTATTCTAGCAGCACCAGTTGACTTAGGTTTTTCACTTGTTCTTCTGTTTACTACAATGTATCCTTTCAACCACAGCATCTACTCCTCTGCCTCCTCCTCCTCGATACTCCTCTGTAATCTTATGACATAAACCTAATTCCTGGCCCTTCTACCAACCAATGCATCATGCCACACCCCCCAACCTCGCCTAAAAATTCATGAGTGCCCTGAGCACAATTTTTAGTTTTAATTGCAATAGACCTAGACTTTTCTGGCCTAAATATACATATGGCTTCATTTTCTCTTTTAGAGTTAAATATTATCACCATTTAGTAATGAAATGACATATTCAATTAGTTTTTATGTGTATTGCACATTATTTTGTGTAATGTCCCGTACGTAACGTTACGTACGGGACACAAAAAAATTGAACATTAGGGTATGTTTACATTTAATTAGTTTTTTTACAACATTATAAGCATTTAGTTTTACACAAAAGCTGGACAGAAAATCATATTTAAAGTAGCTGTCTGTCAAGAAACTTGCTGAAAAAAGAAATTTATCTATTTTATGTTACGTACGGGACAATGAAACAATGTATTTTTAAACACTATGTTTTATCATTATATAAATGCAAACTAAATATAACTTGGTGATAGAAACTCTTATTTGGTACTATATTTTGATATTACAATAACAAAGACAAATTCAAATAGTATTTACTTAAGCTTTGGTATGGCAACACAACCCATGAAAACAGTAAATTTTGAACAGCTGATGAAGAGACAACTTTGACCCAAGGTTACCTACACATTAAAACATATTTGACTGAAATTCTTAGTAAATACTCTTAATATAGTGTTATAAGAAGACAATCATGACATAATAAATTAAATTTTTAAAAAAATATTTTTTTCCAAAAGTTACCTATTTTCATGGAATGGCCCTGCTACTTATTTCTTCAACTTATCAGCTTTTGGTTATAATTTGTATTCCCGTTTTAAAGCATGTATAGTCATAAGTAGTTATGTGGAATACATAGTTTTTCAATTTAGGTGATACGGGAGTATATATTCCTCGGATTTCTCTGACTGAAATTGTTTTTAGTATTAATTTGTGTACCCATTTCTTAGGTTACATACCCTAAATGTAGTCTAGCTTAATTTCTTTTTAACTGAATACGTGTATACATATGTATTTCTCCTGGTCTTCTACATCTGCTATAGATTTCCTTCGTTATTTAGTTCCTAATTTGAATTTAACACTAGCCAACCTTTCAAACACAAGGCCAAAACTTTTCAAACACCAATCCTCTGAAATTGTAATTTCACCATTTGATGTTGTCCCAATGCTATCCTGATGTTGGTAACCAATGCTGGGCTGACATTGGAAACTCTTTTACCACTGGCAAACGTTAGCATTCCATTGGCCAATGTCTACAACCCACATTGGGCCTGTGTCAGCAGCCGACATCAAGCCAGTGTTGACCTACATAACCCCGGCACTGGGCTGACATGACCCCGACACTGGGCCGACATGACCCCGACACTAGCTGACATCATGCCGATGCTGGGCCAACATTGGCAGCCAATGTCGGTTTTCCACCGACAAACGTTATCATTCCAACACTGGGCCAATGTCACCATCCGACATCGGGCCGATGCACAACCGACTTTGGCCGGTGTTGGCCCGGCATTGGGCCAGCATCAAAATGCTGCTTGGGCTGTTTTGGTTTGGATATCGATTTGATTGAAATCACTTCCCTTTGATTTATCCTCTCACTAGCATTTACAATCACTTATTTTCTCAATAGTTACACAGAATTAATTAATTTCATCTAATTCCAAACATATTATCATGCTTCTAGTAATTGGTGATCCGAATACATCTTGCATAACTGAATTATTTCAACGATTGTTTGTTAGTTTGTGGACTTCATATAATTTCTATATGCTGCACCTAGGTTGATTCAATCCTGAGCCTATGTTGACTTAATATTAAATGAATATATCACATATGTTGCTAGATTCGGAATATATCGCCTCAATGCTGGTGCATTGCCTGTGCGTCTGGTTTTGGACCTATGTCAGCTTCACGTTGGGCCTATGTCGGCTTCACGTTGGGCCTATGTCGGCTTCACATTGGACCTATGTCGGCTTCACGTTGGGCCTATGTCGGCTTCACGTTGGACCTATGTCGGCTTCACGTTGCGCCTATGTCGGCTTCATGTCGGGCCTATGTCGGCTTCATGTCGGGTCTATGTCGGCTTCATGTCGGGCCAGTGTAAGTTGGATGTTGGCCCAATGTCGGTTTGATGTCGGGTGGAATGTCGGCTGTAGCCCGGCAAAACGTTATCATTTCGACGTCGGGCCGACCTGCAGCCGACATGTGCCAATGTCGGGCCGACCTGCAGCCGACATGTGCCAATGTCGGGCCGACATTGGACCGACATCGGAATGCTACCTGGGTTTTAACCAAACTTACTGCTCTTCACAGCATACTTTCCAGTTCTGTGATCAAAACTAATTTGTTCGGATCCCATATTCTCACTGCATATTATAGGCAGAACAAGTAAAAGGTATAGATGTTTATACGTAGCATTTTAGTCTGCAGATAGCCAGAGCAATTATAAATTAATAGCAATGGTGGCCGGAGTTCTCCTTGTAAGAATGTTTTGGAGATATTCACCCTTTATGGGGGTGATGATAGGTGACAGCATGAACGTGGAAAAGACACTGGGATCTAATCCCATTAACTGAGGTGGGATGGATTGCAATGGTTCTGTTTCAAAGATGGAGGAGGATAATTCCATGAGAAGCATTGCTACTCTGGAAGTTAACTCTGTACATGTAAGGGAGAGAACCACAAAGAGTTTGTCTCCATTTAAAATTACTCTTTTCCCATGAAATTTTAGACTTTTTCATGATGCACTATGGCATAAATTTAGTTTTAAATTGCATTTACATTTATAGCAGTGAAAATACATATTTGAATTAATTCTGGGAGGATTCAGCATCATTCCCCTGACAGCACAAAGCTTGAAGTATACCTGCCCCAAGAAAAAAATACTATAGAACTATATATATGGATTATAAGAATTCTATAATCACTATAGAAATTTCTATAGTCACTATAGGTTATAGTTCTATAGTCCTATAATCACTATGGGGTATAGTTCTATAATCACTATAGGGTATATTCCTATAATCACTATAGGATACAGTTCTAAATAATCACTATAGGAAGTTTCTATAAATACCATGGGTATAAGTTTTATAGTTTATACATACATAACTTACATAGACCTCTCATATACAGACATATTCTCCTAGACCATGCTGTCTATAAGAGAGAGGTTTCAAATTATGTATCTTAAAAGCAAAACATTCTGAAAATTTTATTTTTTATTCATCTCAAATGGATTCAAATGACATTCATCTCATATCCATTCAAATGGATATCCATTAATGGAAGATTTTTTCTTAGTCGCTCGTAGACGGTATCGGAATTAGAGAAAAATCTGGTGCGCTCCCCGGGAAACAGGTTCTCAGCATTATATAGGAAACTCCTATTTATCTCTCCTGGAGTTGAAAGAATATCAGAGACGTATATTTATAATGGTCATGCTTATTTTTAACCACAAAATGGTTATTAGGGAAATACTTTAACAGCGCAAATTATCTGTGTCAAAATCTTAGAGTAAAGTTAATAATCACAAAAGACTTAATGCCAGCCAGCAGCTGTGTATATATGGCCTCCCAGTCTCATTCCCATAATTGGAAAATGAGTCAGGTTGCATATCAAAGGATAATAGGATATGAAGAAGTTAAGTGTAGATTTAAAAGTAGGCGTATATGTAGTATGTGAGGTAAAACTATAACTCATCATTCAGTAAGTGAGAAACACAATCACTTTCCTTTTTTTTTCAATTTTGTTCCGTTGGGGAACAGTTGGCAAAACGGATATGAATAATGGTTGGCCAACCATTGCACCTAGAATAATAATAATATAGGAATCCTCATGACCAAACGTTGGCCCAGCCGTCTGTGCTACATGGGTATGTTCCAAATAGCTATAGGGTAAGCTGCCCGGTAATGGGCACCCAGCCAGTAATGGACACAGGTGGACAAAAATGCTCACAAAATCAGTTGTTTGACTGCTTTTTGTTTGAATTTTGCGCCAAAACATGCGGTTGGTAAAATGATAGAATTTGATTAAGTTAAGTTGGCACACATGTGACAAAAAATATTAAACATGGCCGTCACTGCATAAAGGGCATGTTTGCTGTCTTATGTGTTTAGGTAGGTAGTTATTTTAATCTGATTCAGTTTGTTGTTTATTTTCATTTAAAATACAACCTCTACATAAAATATGAATTCAATTTCCATATTTTTGATTCACATTTCCAAAGTAGTGAATTTTAAGCACTTTATAGGGGGTGACCACTACTGGCAGCCTAGTTTAACTTGAATTCCAGAAATGGACCCTGGTGTGTCCATCTCTGGAAGACCAATTCCAGTAGTGGACACCCTTGGAAAACCTTTTCATTCGGTTAATACCCTTCTTTATTTAGTTTGAATTCAGAAAAAAAATGGACAAAAAATATTCTCAAAGGGTTTTCTTTCGCTACACGGAGGATAACATAAACAGAGCCATAGAAGCAGTGAGAAATGGCATGTCAAAGAAAGAGGCCAGCAAGAAATTTGAAATTCCCAGGTAAGTAGGTATTTGAAAATAAGCATATACAAATATTGATTACTTACATTTGAAGTAAGATGTTAGGGCTATATGCTAAATGATATGTTATTTCTCTAGGTCCACTTTAATAAGAGAAATATCTGGCAAAAGCCAAGAAAAGAGGAAAATGGGACCAGAGCCAGTTCTGGGTACAGAGGTAGAGTTACGAATAAAGCAATGGATCTTAGATCTAGCCAAACAAGGGTTTCCTCTAACAAGATACATTGTGTTTTTAACCGTGAAAAAGTTCCTGGACGACAAGGAGAAAGATCTTCCTCATCCTCCTCGTAAACAACTGTTCAAGGACAACATTCCTGGTGATAAGTGGTGGAAGTTGTTCATGTCTCGGCACAGTGAAATAAAAGAAAAAACTGCTGAAGCCCTAACACGCTCACTAGCTGAGGTCACCGAGGCAGGAATAAGAAGTTGGTTCAATGACCTTGAATCTTACTTAAAAGAAGAAGGCCAACTAAATATATTAGAATACCCCAGTCGTGTTTTTAATGCGGATGAGTCTGGGTTTCTACTTTGTCCAAAGAATGGAAAAGTTATTGGACCTAAAGGAAAAGGTGATTTTTACAGTGTGGTGCAGAACAACAGCAAGGAACAGTTAATGGTAATGGCTGCTTTTTCAGCTGCTGGTTGGATTGTTCCACCAATGGTGTTGTACCCATATGTGCGGATCCACAATACCATTGCCCAAAATCATCCACCAGCCTGGGGAATTGGTGCCACTCCATCCGGTTGGATGACAGGGGAGATTTTCTTCGAGTACCTCGGGAATCACTTTGTTCCCTCTTTGAAAAAAGGTGTCAAGTTTCCCGTCCTTCTCTTCATTGATGGACACCGTTCACATTTAACATTGCACACTAGTGAACTGTGCCGAAGTTTGGGAGTAATTATTGTGAGTCTCTACCCAAACAGCACTCACATTCTGCAACCTGCTGATGTGAGTGTATTCAAACCTCTCAAGGCAGGCTGGTCAAAGGTTGTGAAGGAGTGGAAGTATGTCAATTTCCCTCAAGAAGTTACCAGACACACTTTTACCCAACTTTTGGCCACGGTTCTCCAAAAAACCACAAAGGAAAGCATCATTAATGGATTCAGGAAATGTGGACTTTGTCCATTTGATGCCAATGCAGTGGACTACACCAAATGCATTGAAGTTTGATGCCGTGAAGACAGTGTCCAGGAGCAAATGGTGGAAGGGCAATTGGGTGTTTCTTTTGTGACAGAATTAGAGAAAAGTATCGACAATGAATTGCTATGTAGTTTTAATGAATGCTTTCCAAACAATTGGCAAGGGAAGGAAGATGCAATGTTACTGTACAACCTCTGGAGATTAAAGAAAATAGGACAGCAAACAACTAACAGTGCATCTGAAAGTGAGTGTATTTCCGAGACTGATGGACAAAGGGAATTCTCAGTTTCTTCTTTCAATGATGATTGTACTGTTGAGACCAATACTCAAACTGCTATGAGTGAATCAGAAGGCCTACAAAAATTCAAAGCCATTGAAACTCCCTCTCCATTTAAGAAATGCTTTTTCTACCCTAAAATTGAAGAAAAAAAGGTTAGAAGGAAACTAGGCCCAAACCTACCTTCCGTTGTTACATCAGATTCCTTCAAGAGTTTTCTAGAGAAGAAAAGACGAGAAAAAGAGGAAAACTGATGAGAAAGCAGGAAAGAAAAAATAGAAAGGCAGATAAATTTAAGGAACAAAAGAAAATGACGATTGAAGAGAGTGATGAAGATGAATCTTTTTCAGTACATGACGAATCCGATACTTCCAAGCTTTGGACTAGCGAAGAAGATGATGAAGCGGCATCTTCCTAACCCTTCAACGGAGTGGTAGAGAAAGGCAATTTCATCGTTGCTGAATTTGTGCACAATGAAAAAACAAAAAGAGAAACCAAGAAAGTCTTCATTGGAGAGGTGATGAATGTAAAAGCAGGTCTAGTGAAAGCAAAATTTTTGAGAAAGTCCACTAAGGTTGACAATGTTTACATTTTTCCAAACGTTGAAGATGTTCAATGTATAAGCTTTAGTCAAATTTTACAAATTATACAACCATATCAGATTGTTAGAGGGCACTAGGTACTTTCGATGAATTCAGTGTCAATAAAATATAACTTTAAAGTTAAATTTTTGTGTACTCAAAATCAGAGGACTTCCAGGTTGATGAAGTTCCTTTGTCCTTGTGCCATATCAGTGGAATTGAAAGTTAATAAAGCTACTCTTTCTTTTATTAAAACCCTCTCACATGTTTCTAACCTGTGTCCAAAATTGGGGTGTCCATCACTGGCTTCGCTGTGTCCATTACTAGCAATTCTGAGCTGATTTTATAGATATGCAAATTCAGTTAAATTATGAACCTACAGGAAAAACAAGAAATGCCGATTAAATGAGAGAAGCCAGTAGTTATCAAAATCGATTATCAAATTTTTTCTAATGATGAATGGGGTCCTGCAAAAAATTTTTAAAGTTAAAATTTCCTTAACGGTGTCCATTACTGGGCAGGTTACCCTAGTGATTATAGAAAACTATATATAATCACTATGTATAGTCCTATAATCACTATGTTCCAAATAACTATAGGACTATAGCCATAGTGATTATAGAAAACTATATATAATCCCTATATATAGTTTCATAGTATTTTTTTCTAAGGGTGATGTTAACCTTATTTTAACATCTTCCTCTGGTATATACCAGATGTGTGTAGACATTAAAGTTGGGTTTACATGAGGTATACTGAAAACTGAGCTCTCAGGGGCATTGTTCTCCTAAATGTAGGTTGAACAAAGTCCCATCTGCTTGGCCTAAGATGGCTGTTTCTGACTTCTGGGAATAATAATAAGTCATCTAAATTTGGGGTGACATAGAAACTAAATAGACCTTCTTCAATCCAAGCCCTACAGGAAAAACTAATGACACAGCAGGAATGTCTCTCAGAAGGTATTTTTTTTTAATCCTGAGTCCTTATAAGAGGACCATGAGACGGTTTCCCTGCTGTGTATTAGAAAATGTCAATGAGTGAATCATTACATAATCCATCACTTCACATCCTGGATCTACATGTACCTTTGCTCTCAACATAATATTTAGTGTCCGAATATGATCACCAATCAAATCAGGGAAGTAACCCCATTATGCAATACAATTCCTGTGCCCCCTATCAAATGAAATAACATTCAGTAACTAAGGATGGGTCGATTCCAAATCCAGGGTTTTCGATTGTCGATTCTGAA
The DNA here is from genome assembly GCA_933228895.1 of Platycnemis pennipes. Lineage (NCBI taxonomy): Eukaryota > Metazoa > Arthropoda > Insecta > Odonata > Platycnemididae > Platycnemis > Platycnemis pennipes. Next base: position 93,143,674 of record OW121857.1, on the reverse strand, counting down.
ATGATACCCCAATTGCAACTTTTGAATATTTACATCTTGCAATAAGCTAAAAAATATTAATAGCCAAGCTATAAAATATAATGAGCTACAAGTCGAAAAGTACACCAAGATCACTATGGGATGTAAATTTTAGGATTGGTTGGACAGAGAAACTATAGGACTTTACAGGATTGGAACGTAATGTAAAGGTCAGGGTTTTGGACTTGATGGGGTTTATCTTAAGCTTCTACGTAGAGCTCCATTCTGAAATGGAAGTAAGGGCATCCTGCAGGACAGAGCTATCGGCATAGCTGTCAACTCTTCTAAAAACCTTGCAGTCGTCAGTATACAGAAGAATGCCACAGTCTCGTAAAGAAAGAGATTGGGTGATGTCATCAATCTAAAGGGTGAAAAGAAGAGGACCAAGAACACTGCCTTGGGGGACACCGGAGGTTACTTTGAGGGATGGAGAGATACCTTCAAGAATTACTCTCTGAGACCTGTTGGATAGGAAGTCCACGAGAAGTCGAAGAAAGGTGCCATGAATGTTGAAGCGGTTTTTAAGCTTAAATGATAGGAGGGTGTGGTCAACTGTATCGAAGGCTATGGAGAAATCTATGTAGCAGACATCAAGTTGGGAAGATTGCTCAAAGGCTTCAGAGATTTGATTGCTTATGACTGTGAGATTGCTAAGGCATGATCCACCTGGAAGAAAACTATTCTGTTGAGGAGACAAGTGGGGGAGAATGAATGAAAGGAGGCGGTTGTGAATGACTCTTTTGAAGAGAATTGTTAGGACTGGCAGAATGGATACTGGTCGGTAATTATCAAAGGAATTCTTGCATTTTGATTTTAATATCGAAGTCACATTGGCCATTTTCCATTGAATTGGAAAAGTGCCAGATTAAGGCATTGTTGAAAATCTTTGAGATGGGAACGAATAAGGTTTGGCTGTGCGTTTAAGAAATAGAGACCCGATGCCATCATGACTGGTAGCCTTGTTTACAGGTAAGGAGGAAAGAAGATTGAGGATTTCATTTGGTGAAGTGGAGATAACAGTTAATGAGTGGGAGCAAAGAGGAGGGATGGGTGGAAACTCTTCGATCTGAGATGGCTGAGAGAAGTTTTCGGAGAAAAAGTTGTTGAAGGCAAGCAACCGTGCATCACTGAAGAATGTCTTTGATCCCAAACGTAAGGTACTAGGAATCCTGGTGGACTTTCTTCTAGAGTTGATAAGCATCCAAATTCTTTGAGGGTTTATCTTTAAGTCTTCAATGATTTATATATCGTGACATTAGCAAGCTCCTCCCTCAGCGGTGGCATCTTTTGAGCAGAGTGAAGGTATATAACAACACAATAGGAACCCCCTTTCTTCTGATTCAATCTACAGAAGTTGACATTTCACATCAGCACATGAATGGGGTCGTTTACCATGTACTTTTTATTACCGAATATGATAGAGTTTGTAAAATATAAAGACCTGTATTTTTCCGTTTTTTGATCCGTCAATTATTTCTCTAGTTACAGGCGGTGGAAAACTGATATTTTTAACCCTTTCGGAAAAGTGGGCGTGGTGCAACCTCTGACACATATCGACTTCGTCCAATCACAACTGAGCCCGAGAAGCTACTACGCCTTATCGCAATGGGGGGACACAGCTGACTCTGCCAATTGGAACAGTTACGACAGCATCTGCACGAGCGGAAATTCCGAGAATCCCCCTCCACTCCCTCCCCTTCGCACAAGAGCAGTCAAGGACAGGAGGAAAATGACGTCAATGTTATCACAGCAGCTTTTTCGGTGGGCATCTCCTTTTGCTTATTTTAATTTTTGATTTATGAGTGAACGGTTGTGGTTAGAAGATTAATTTTTTCACTAAATTTCTTTTTTCGTTTCAATCTAACAATTTCGTGTACAAAATTACGATTTCGGTTCCCAGTAAACGCCCCCATTTTGCAAGGAAAGCTTGATTAGCTTGATAAAGTTGATTTAGCATCAACTTTATTGCAGCACTTCAAATTATTACTTTATCAGATTAAGCTTCACTTCTGTCCTCACAACAATTTACAATCCTTGTATTATATAAAATTATTGCTAACACATAAGGATTCTGAAAATTCAAATACTCTATAGAGGTCTTAAATATGCACAGCATTTCATCGAAAATGGATTGTATACATGGCCTCATTCAAAGGAAGGTAGAGGAGGCATTTTGTGCTAACAACACAGCTAATTCCCAAGAGAGAAGACTTACGCTTACAGACAGCCAAAACCAAACATACGGAGAGGAAAGAATGCTGAAATCATAACCACCTAGGTTATGGCCAGGCAATAAGTTTTTGACAAATAACAGAATTAAAAATATGCAATTTATGGAAAAATTCATACCGTATAAACACAACAGAACTGAAAGCTTGGTGACAAAAAAGTATTTAATATTTTACACATTAAATTTATAGCATAATGTATCTCCAAAGCTCATTCATACATCATAACAACAGAACACCAACATTCACTTTTGAATCCCACTTGGAGCAAACTGATTAATGGTTCAGGCTGTGGAGGACACAGCCAATTTCTTCAGGTGCTCCATGAATACTTGGAGGCTCACGTCATCCGTAAGCACAGGAGCACCACTGTCCTGTAATGCAAACAACATAGCTAATTAGCCAATGAAAATATGCCACATGGTGCTCTGGCTATATTAAACAGCAAAATAAATAGAAACACCTATCACCAGAAGGGGAAGAATAACTCCATCACTGTGAAATTCTGCCACCAAAACAACCCTGAGAGAACAGCCCGACTCAAAACCAGGGAGGGCAGAGTGAAAAATATCTTCAGTGCAAATTGGCTGACAGGGAAATGTGTTGCAACATGCAAAATTGAGTTGAATAGGCAAAACAAAAATATAACCTCTGCTTCGGGACATCAGTGCATGCAAAACAAACTCAAATAAGTGCAAGGTTTGATTAAAAATATGAGGAACTTTTGTTTTTCCTGCATACATCTTCATTTAAGGTATGCACACGTAGGGGCGACACGACCGTAGCGACAGGACTAACAGTAATCTGATCCACCTAGTGACAAAGTAACCTCTGGTACATCGCTCCCTGGCGCACACAATTTTGCAACATGACAGTGACAGCTCTATGGGAATTCCTTAGGAGGGAAAGAAATGCAAATTTGAAACAAAATAAACTTGCAGAGCAAGGGCATCAACTCCTGAGCTCCTTTTCAGGAAGTCCTGCTGGTACAGGGTGAGGAATTGAGTTCACTTGTTGGAAAAATCCACATGCTCGCCTCTGGGGTCATTGTCTAAGTATAAGTACGAATGCTCAAAATATCCCAAGAATTGTAGTAGTAGATGAATGGTCATCGACCACAACCTTCGACCCCCAAAAGTTTGGTTTCTTAGGGATCAAGGTCACCAGGTATGAGACCCTAAATTGATATTGCACATATGCTTACTGCACATTGCTCCTGCAGCTACTAAAAAAAAATCTTTTGTTTCAAGAAAATTACCCAGGTGGTGATTTTCTTGAGGCTTCCCGAAATAGATCGTCAAAAAAAAAAACATGATCCGAATTACTTATGTGCAGCAAAAGAGTACCAGCACTCTCTTCTAGTGTTTAGGTGCCGTAAACTGAACTTAGGCATTATAAAAAGTTTTAGTTCTTGAACATGTGGATAACCATATTCACAGTTTTAAGATATTTAACTTCATGAAAAGACAATACTGTACTGTAACACAAGGTTCTCCTGGTGCAGACAATGAGAAACTAAATTGGTGAAGTTTTTCTCAGGAAGGGATTTAGGTGAATTGGCGAAACATTCCGGTAGTCATGTTATACTTCAACATTAATTATAATTCATGACAGTGAAGGTTGTTCAAAGATGCCAGAAAATTTAGTGTAAAAGGTGTTTTATAACACAATAATAACTTCCATCCATAAAATTCATTAGCACATTCTGTCTCAAGAAAAGAGACAGAAAACCTTAATTTTTTCTGATAGGAAACGGGGGATAAAAGACTCATGAATGTCCTGTGCTCGGGGATTTCTAAGGGATTGAAATGTTGTTCATCCAGCAAGCAGGCAACACCAAATTTCCTTGTTTTTTTGTGTGAATATGACTACAGAGCATGGACATTACTTTGGATTGGGAAGCACTGGCTAGTCCAAGTTCATTCACTTCTGGCAAAAAAAAACATTCTTTCACATGCAATGGATTAGCCCTCGAAAATACTGTTTCCAGCTTTAAACACCAAACTTGGCTAAATGAAGAAATTCGTGAAAGCCTCAGCAGGTACAGTAAATGCTTTCAGCATCTTGCTATTTAGTTCCCATCAGTCATGTCTGAACAATTTAAGCTAGTAAATGTCTACAAACGCGTAAATGAACTGGGGACAACATATTCAAGAAAACCATCAGTGAGCCCAAATTGCATGGACTGCACTTATAAATGTGGCACAAAACCTTTTGGTGAACAAGAAGGCTAAAAATTACATCACTTTACTTGAGAGGATGTTGGAATCCTATGAACTGCTTGGTTACAGCATGAGCGTCAAAGTTAACTTTCTTCACGATAATCTATATTACTTTCCTGACAATCTTGGTAATTGTACGGAAGGACATGATGAGCTCTTCCATTGGGATATTAAAATATATCGACAAGAGATACAAGAAAAAAGGGCAGAGCGTATGATAGCTGACTCTTGTTGGATGTTGAAAGGAGACTGTATGGACGAACAGTGAAGTCAGTCCAAGAAGAGCAAATTTCAAGGAGAGTGCCATTGCCATGAGTCAATTCACGGTAAATCCACATGTTTTCTTTCAAGCGCTTTGTGCAAATGGCATAAACTTCCAGGTATGTAGTACTCCTCACTGGCAGTAGAAGCTGGTAACAAAAACTCAAGGCGCACTACGACATTGAAATCAGAGCCAAACCTTCACATCTGATTGAACTGTTTGATTGTCAAGCTTTTTTTGGCCTTGGCTCTTCAGGAAGCTTCCATTGGCACAATGAGCCTTCACTTCACAATCACACCCACGTTTCAACACCAGCTATGACCCGCCACTCTAGATCAACAATGACTTCAGTCAGAAACTCCAAATAATATCCATTTGACACCACTTTTGGTCAAAATCCAGAACAAATTCTTGCAGGCTTGTATGGTCCTTCATGGTGAATCGAGTACCCAGAGATGTGAAACCCAGAAGAAAATCCCGGTAAAATCAATAGAAATGACCACTCATCGTCCCCGGTGAAACTCTCCACCATGGACGAACAATGATGAAAAAGATCACTTGCTATGAAGATATCTTGCTTGAAGCCATTATTCCCTATATGTACTGTACTGTGTACTGTATGACCTAGTTGACAGCCAACTATGAAGTAAACGTCCAATATGGTCACTAATGTCAACATATTTCTGGGGAAAATGTAACAAAACAACAAAAATTTGATAGCTGGATTATTCACACTGAGGAATAAAAAAAATTCCGCATATTTTTTTTTCAAACCTTGCACCATATGTCCATATAACTAATTTCCGTGGATAAAAATTGCCAATGACAATAGCGAGCAAAGTAGAGCATATATTGAAAATGGATATTTATATAACCTTAAAAACAACTTCTATAGTTTCTAGGGCTCCATCATGAGCAACAGGCAATTCTTAATACACAGGTCTTAACATGCAAGTGAAAAAACTAAAACCAATGCGAATGATGCATGCATAAAGATGGGTGGAATTACACCATGCAAAATCTGGGCTCTCAGATAAAATGACGTCCACTCCTAATTTCCCTTCCATAACAGTAGAGTGGTTTGGATAAAGAAGTTCAATGGCTATGTACATATGTGCAATGGCTGGTTGTACATATCCCAGAATTACCAGCACATGAGCATCAAGTCCAGGTTCATACATTATGGTACAGATTTACGAGTTAGTGTAGATGAAATAATGATGCCCAACCAAGGTAGAGAGAGAGAGCTGCAAAGGGAGTGCCCCACGAATCCCTATCTATGATTTCCTTGGCTCTTCTTCCGCAGCTCACCTCAGGACTGACTCAAGAGGATGTTTCGCCTCCCCCCCACCAACAACGAACTTTCCAATGAATGGGAAGGACACCTCCCCCAAACCTAAATTCCCATACACCCCCTTTCCTCCATTTCAACAAAACGCACCCCCAACCTCCCTCACCTTCCTGCTTCCCACCCTTGCTCGCCGAGGTCATCTCCACCCTTTCTGCCCCCGTTTAAGGGCAAAAACATAATTACTCGGGTCTCCATATTATCAAAAATTTTATGCTTTTGCCATAAAAATAAAGACTTGCTTCTGTGCCACTTCCTTGGATGCTTTGTTGCTCAAATGATCAGTTAATTAAAAAATTCTATAACCAGCCAAAGATGGAATTTTAAATTTTTCTAGCATACTTCTTTAGTTTTTTTATGAGCACAATGGACAATGACAATAGCAGAAGGCTAGGAGACAATTTGAAAATGTTCTTGATTGCACTCAGAGGACCCCTAAACAACAATTTCCATTTACTTAATTAATTTAGAACTTCAGGGATTAATAAAATCCTTTCTGTTCTACAGAAAGTAAACATCCCATATGCATATAGTTGAAAAATTACAGCAACGTTTCAAACAATGAAAGAATCAATTTTATCTTAACTACTAGAAAAATAAATGTAACTTTAACCCTCTTAGTGCTAACTTTCTTCCTGGGGTAGCGAGAAATGCAGAGGGTAATTTACCAAAATGTAGCACCTTAGGAAAAAAGAACATTATGATGCTATTGCTATATATAACCATATGAGTTTTTTTTACATTTTTTAAGTTGAACTAATAAATATTGACACATTTTTTTATATCGACTGAAAAATAAATGCTATTATGTTAATATTATAAAGTTGAACAGTATATTTATATTGGGCTGTTTCATCGGCCCGCCGCACTTTTCATCCGAGATGCAAAATCCGATATATCGGCCCACCACACTAAGAGGGTTAATGTTGAAATTTTAATTAAAAAAAAACAAATTTTGAGAACTTGAGAGGAGAAACTACGCACTGTCATAGAATCTGTTATCATGATTAATTTGTTTCTTTGGACTGAATCATGGTAAACTGACTATATTATTTTTGATAAACAAATTAATGTTAGAAACTAAAAGGTTATATTGCCTAATTTGGATGGAAGATAAGGGCTAAAAACCTTTCCTAATATGTTCATTTCTCTGATTATTAATTTTGCACAACTTTTTATGCAACACAAGATACTTAATGATATCTGCCAAAGAGAAATGATCGGTTCACTTTACATGAAATACAGTTTTGTGTATTTAACACAGCTGATTCCATTAAGGACAAATGACAAAATGAGAAAGTAAAATCAAGAGAAGAGTATCAACCTCTATTGAATAAGAGGACAATAAGGGTGACTTTTTGTACCCTCCCAGTCAGAAATTTGCTTCCACAAACATATATGGGCACTGACAATTACAGCAGGTGAAAACATAGAGAATGCGGAACAGAAAATCACAGAGACATGGAGTTAACATGCAACCATCCCCGACCGACACCATTTAAGCCATATAAAAAGTTAATAAAAGAATGTAACACTACCGCATGAGGCACTGGCATCATTTGCTGGGGAGGAGAGAAAGAAACAACATATGAGTTCAAAAAAGGCTCACTACAACACTACGTCAATAAAATAAAAAAAAGTTCAATTTTGAATTTACAGTTGAGAATGAGGTGCTACTATTAAAGCATTCACTCTATGTAATGAAAATATTTTGAGTCAAACCTAGATATTGATGGAAATGCATCCCTGAAGAAAGTTATTCAATCAATTCAGAATGCACCTATTTAGTCAAATGCATCCACATGTATTAGTGTAACATTAGTCACTTGGATTTGAACAAAAGCCTAAAGTAGAGGCTAATGGTGCAGTAGAATTTTGAATCAACATGACTGAGAAAGGGATATCACAAGTATTGTCATCTATAATCAAAGGATAGAATACCAAGATGTTTTCAGCTAATGAGTGATGAGCGGTGATTGTCATTTATCTACAACACCTACAAAGGAATATTTTGACATTTTGAAGTGCGATATTTGTCAAAGAGAGAAGATGACCTCACACATAGCCACATAAAAACCAAATTTAAATTTAATTATAAGGTACACATATCATTGCGTGAAGGTTTCTCGGGTTCTCCACCTGAGGGGTTATTGCGTCCATGTCCACCATGGATGCAATAACCCCTCAAGTGGAGAACCCGAGAAACCTTCACGCAGCAGATATGCTGGGGAAGCACCAGATCTTTCTTTACATGTATCATTCCTGTGGCCTCTCCTCATAAAAGTAGACCTCTCAGCTACATGCTGAAAACTGACGTATTTTCTCAACTACTGAAATAAGAAAAGGTCCCTGCCTGAGGATACCTGAGGTCCAACCCTGAGGATAGTATTAGACTAAGCATCACTTGGAACAGGCTTGTCATGGAATACTATTCCCGATGTCTTCTGAGAGAAGGCCATGACTTCAGATTGAGTGGGTAAGATGGGAACAATCCAGGAGAGTTCAAGGCCAGGGAAAAGACAATGAGTCTTCCAGAGATTTAAAATACACATCATGGCAACAGACCCTAGTGAGGCGGGGAAGTCATTGCTCCCAATCGTATCTCCATGTCTTCAACCTAAAACGGTTGAATGCTGCAATTTCCACAGAGGCTATGACAATGGAAATATCTTACGATTATTCTGCCCCCAAAAACTTTATCAACACATCCAAGTGCTGTTGAAAACTAGGCCCTAAAAATTTATTTGGCAATTTCACTTTTATTAATCCATCTGGTAACTAAAACATATAGGTATAATTATAGACCATAGGGTGATGACCGAAGTAGAAAATTTCATGTCTTTCCAAGATTCTAATATTCAACTCATATTGTAACAGAAACTTCTACGGGGTACCAACTTTCCATTTTCAATTTCCCTGACTTTTCTCTGATTTCCAGTCTCAATTTTTGAAATTTCCCTGACTTTATATCAATGGCAAAGCAGTCATATATAGGGTTTTATGCAAAAATGCAGCAAGGTATATTACGAAATAAAATTTATTTACTCCAGGAAAGTAACATATTCCAGTCAAAATTAAAAAAAACAACGAATGAGCAGACCAAGCAGCCAGATCCCGAGCTAGCTGCCAAGTCGGCACTACCCCGTGCCGCCCAGCCAGGACTGCAACAAAATGTGCACCTCGCCGCTCGAAAATCGTGTTTGAATGCTCCGTGCATTCAACCACGATTTTCATCTTTTTGCTCTGCTTCTGGAGTTTTCCCCTGACATTTCCATGACTTCCCTGACCGGTATGAACCCTGTTCTAAAATGGATATTCCTTTTGTTAGAATTTGACTTCATGCTACATACAAAAAACAGTGAATTTGAAAAAAAAAACAATATTTGAAATTAAGGTAAGAATGATTATGAAAATTATGGCTATGGTACAATTAATGAGTGTAAGATTTCAAAAATGCATTTTTGTGTAAATGCAAAAACAGCATGAATGGAGATGCAAAAGTGCAATTTAAATAAAATAACGATTTCAGATAAAATATTATAAAACTGATAATAATATCGAAAATTTAGAGAGAGATGGCACTAAATTTTTGGCCAGTAGTGTGTATACATAGAGTGAAACGTGCCCAAACCGCCACCTCCTCCACTGAGTGGCCACCTTTTCCTGGAACCAAATGTATTCCTCTCTTAAGCAACGTTAACGCGCTCTCTTTCCAGCGGCTAGCTCCTTCAACGGCCAGCAGTCAAGCCTGTTTTTGGCCAGCCAGCCAGTGACCCACATTTCTTTCGCAAACATGTTTAGGGTTTAGCTTGGTTAATTATTCTCTTCTATTCTTAAAACCGCATGTTCTGTGGAATTCATAGTAATAACTAGAGCCTCATCAGCAGACCACCTCACCCTGGTTGACAGATAAATGACTGCTTGATATCCTGGAAGCGGCCACTCCTCCGCGGCCAGCGACCAGTTTTGTTTCATTCATACCGCTGACCGTACAAATCTAATCTAGCATGTGACCATCACCTGCGTTTTCAAGTCTGAGGCTGCACTAATAAACACTGCAGACCGTGAAAGGTATAAGGATGAGAAAGGAGGAGGTAGCGTGGACAGAAAGCAACATTGGCATTAGCTTGCTCTTAACGGATCTTACCAAGGATCACAGCTTAAATGTCCCATCCGAACAACAGAAGATGGTCCTAGCCCCCAGGAAAAGACCATTTGGCTGATATAGCAGTCAGGAAAGAAAATACTTGGACACATTGGGTAAAACTAAATCCTTACCACATGGACCCATATATGCATATTTTTCTCCCATTCCAATCTATTTGTTATGCCACCTGCAACCACAACTCTAATTATTTGGGGGTGGGAAAGAGGATGGACACTTAAATGTTTACACCACAACACATGACAACCCAACCAGAAATGTACATGACAAAAAGTACGTGTCACACGCTGTCCAATATCAGGGTGGAAGAGGAAAATCAAAACATAGGGAAGGCTTCTTAGTAGCACAGCAAGTGCTAGGATTATCTGTTGGCTATTTGCTTCCAAAAAATTAAAGTTTCAAATTAAGTCTGTGCCGGCTAGTCTGTTGAAGGGTGTTTTAATTTGATATTGTGAGAGTGGTAACTGAAATGAGTTAAGGTAAAAGCTAGGTTTTTCCTGAATCTTGAGGAGAGAAGGAGAGAGAGCAAGAAGGGAAAATCAGCAAGGAAAATTGCGTTCATTTTTAAATGGGGCATCATGCAAGTCGACACCATTAAAAAAATATATTTTGAGAGACTGGGTGGAAAAGAAGAAGTGAGGAATGAAAATGAAGAGGGAGACAAAGGCTTGGGAAGTGAATGATGGTGTTTTCCAGTCAATAGAATGCACTATTGCTTAAATGTTACAAGCAAGTGGACCAGTCCTGCAGGAGAAGGCTCTGCAAGTGGCAGAAGAATTAAGCATAGAAAACTTATGTGTGGATAGCAATGGGTGGTTGGAATGCTTCAGGAAATACCATAAGTTATCTTTCCATACAGTTTGTGGAGATGAAGGTGACCTTAATGAGAAGGATGCAGATGAATGGTTGTCATGATGGCCGTCAATATTGGAAGGCTTCTAGCCTAGCAACATTTTTAATGGTGATGAAGATCGACTATTCTATCGACTAATTTCAAAATAATCACAAGCCTTCAAAAATAATGAGGCGTGCAAAGGGGGAAAGCTGGCTTAGGAGAGACTTACTATTCTGTTTTGCTGCAATGTTCTGGGAGACAAGGAGTCCCCTTGATCATTGGTAAATCAATGAAACCCCAAGCATTCAAAAATTTAGATTTGAACCTTATAGGCATTACAGTTGAGCATATTTAATCCGGCAAACTCGGGACCGAAATGATGCCGGATTAGGGATTTTGCCGGACTATCGGTCATGAATGACAACTGGTCTATTTCTGGTGTCCAGGATGTTTTCATTGAAAGAAATCAATTAATTACAACAAAATATATTTGTTTGCCATTTACTGAACACAATTATTAAAAGAGTCACTGAGAATAATCATAAATAAATGGTTTCTTAATTCACAAAGTTATTACTTAAAAGTATCGAAGTTGTGCATTTAGTGAAAATAACGGAAGTTAGCATCATGTGTATCATATTACTGCACATTTGAAAGTGTAATATTAGTATTGAAAAAGGATAGGTATATAAAATTTGCTATTTCTTGTGCTGTGCTTTGTGAAACATATTTCCTACCATGCTAGATTAGTTAATTGATTACATCCAAACATACAAGCATCTAATTTACATTGCCAATGAGTTATACAAGAGAGAATAGTAAGATATGAATGTTTAATGAATCGCTGGTATTAAGCTTTGAACTGCATGAATATTTGGCATAAAACCAACGGGAGTGTCTAATTTTTTATGAAAATAAATTCAGTGGATTATGAAAGTGAGTGGGAAATGGATGGTAATCCTTAGACACACCTTGGTGAGGGACTACAGAATCTTCGCAGAATGCAGTTTGTTTGTCAGGATTTGGACAAAACCTATGGAGAGAGAACCTCTGATGCAATCAGAGAAAATGATAAATTCCCTGGTATATTATTCATCAAAATGTACAAATTTCAAACAAAATACTATGACATTATTTTGTTTGTGATTAGATTAAATAAACTGGTGAATGAATTGCCTATTAAAGTTATAAATGGCCCATCTCATTTCTACTCCTAACTTCAAATCTTACACCTCCTCCTTTTCCTTTCCAATGTCAGTCAAAGTCTGACAGTTTAACTTCCTCTTCCGCTCTGCTTTGATGGCTCTGATGTTCAAAAACGTCCAATACACACATTTATTAATTCATAAACAAGACTTAACATATAAAACTTATTATTATAGATCATTAAATAGAAAGTAATTCACCACTGAAGTTCATGTATGTTTTTCTCTTTTGAAACTGTACTATAGCAATTGATCCACAGACCTCTTTCCAGCCCAAAATAAATTAGGAGCCGTGAGGTATACAGGTTGCATAATATTGGATTTGAAACTGTTCACCTTCATTCAGAGGCCACCTTTCTTTTGTCCACATGTTGGCTGCTTAAGACAGGCTTTACTGTATTTCCTAGTTTTCACAACGATCAGGCAGTTCTAGGATGTGAGTCTTTATCTGTTTCCCTACATATATTTGACGACATAAAAAAGTTACTGTATTTTCCCAATGTTAATCCTTTCCCATTGTTAACAGATGATGCATGTTTTGTTTCCCCAACCTTATATTTCTGACTGAGGGAAGTGAATTTATTGATGTAACTGAAAAGTTGGCAGCTATAATCCTCCTCCCACCTAGCGGCATCAACCAAGATTAATCTCAGCTAGAATAGAAACCCGTATCCTAGATTAATCAGCCAGGGGTGCTAATATTTAATAAGAGAAAGGCATTGCAAATTTTATAATGGTCAAATGATGCAATCAGTTCCTTCCAGATGCATGTGAATCAAATAACCTGTTGAAATTCCTTCAATTATGTGGTTGACCTGTACGAAGACACACCTCCACTAAGGCTGCACAACAAAAAACTATGACATCAAACTTAAGAAAATTAATAATAAGTGCTGACAGCATATGACAATGAATTTTCTGTTAATTGTGCAAAATCCAAGTTTAAATACAATCAAGATTCTACTGCACTACTGCACATCTACTAACGATAATATTCTCACTTCATTCACACAAAAACTTCCATTAAAATGTTCAGAAATAATTTTTTTACACTTTCCAATCAAATTGAAATGCATTACCAACAACATCTCACAGTGCTACTGATAGAGGATTATAAAATGCAAATGAGTAATATTAAAATCATTCCAACTAACAGTAAGTAATTATAGAGAAATGTATAGATTACTGATTTGTAAGTGCAACAGGAACAAACAACAATTTAACATAAACAAAAATGCACACTCATTATGCCTACAATGCTGGAAGAATGTACTTACCCCTCCATATGCATACATATTGTTGTGAGTCTGTGAAGGGTTTACTTTAGACAGAAGGAATCGAGCCTGAAAGAAAAGTATGCTTCCAATTAATTATATGCATTTTCACTAGAGGACGATAAATAACTATTCAGCTAATTTTTCACAGCTTGCACATTACATCACTGTGATCATCAGAAAATTTAACAGAGGATGCCTCCGTCTTTTGAAGAAATAAAGAAACAATGCAGATGAGCAGTATGCGCCCTTTGGCAAGATGGCATTTAAAAGCAAATACATAAGAATTAAATGTAATGACTTTGGATAACATGAATTTTACTAGCTACAAAGCAAATTTTTTGGTCCCAAACCTAAAGGTCAAATAAAATCCTGAGGACAGTATGCAATATTATGAAATTACAGAATGTATTTGCCGTCACAAATCGAAAAAATACTGTTCAACACTCACCTGAGAGCCGCCCTGCTCGGTGTCTATGTATCTGGGCATGGGGAATCGCGTCTGCAGTATCTCTTGGGCATCATCCACTGGAGCCTGCAGCAACTGCTTAAAGTTCTCATACTCCGGCATGTCTTGGTAGCGCAGCTGCCTCCACTGAGCAATTGTCTGCGCATGCGGGGAAAGGAAGGAAGGAAGGTCAGGTGACACTGCATTCATCAATATACATGGAAGCATGGACCACAAGCAAAGAAACAAGGGCATCTTAAGGTACTGTCCATCAGAGATTCTCTTCAAGATTAAATCACACCCTCAGCTGACGTAGGACAAAGAACAAGGCCAAATGCATATAATAGCATTCGGTTCACCAGTCCCTTAACAACAAAACCAATACCATCTACCCAGAAACAATCATTGACACACTTCCCAATTGAAAAGAGCATCATCGATAGGCAAGAGCAGCTATACATAATGCCCAGCAACCCAATGATGCCTCAGAACAGTGGAGGCAAATCCCATTCTTGGGATATCTTCCTCATAATAAAATGTCTTATTAAGACTGCCAAGACAGTAACGTCATTCTGTAGGTAATTTTGCACCAAGAAAAGAAGGGCCTCTGTCATGTTGTCTTAGAAAATTCACCTCCATTCAACCAACGTGCATATATTGTTTATATCCCTCCAAATTCAATACTCAAGTCTCAGCTTCTGGACAAAGGATTTATCCAAAATTTCAATAAGTCTTGTGACATAGAGAATTTGTACAGTACTACTAGTGCTGGATTTATATGCATACGCATCTTGCTTCCAGTTATTACATATGTTTCTGAATATCAGTCAACTCTTGTTTTATTTCTATATGGGTCATTCCATTTTAAATCGACAAATGGTCATTGCCTCGCCATCTCAGATTTCAACGAAATTCGGCTCGTAGGTAGTGCCTACCCGTGTGACCCATAATCTGTTGACTAAATTCACAGGAAAAATTTTGCCCCTGAGATATAGGCAAATGTACATCACTCGGCCGCTTGAAAAACGTCATTTTATGCTAAATTTGTACGAGCTCCAGCAACCTTATTTTACTTAGCACAAATATAAAAAGGGTATCAATCGAAAGGAAAAAGCCTATACTTGATACTATTGATCTTGAACGTCGACTTTATGCAAGTTTTAATGCTTCTTCAACTGCTCTTAAGTCAAAGTTCAAAATGTCATTTTTTTGTAACTTTGGGCAATAAATAAACCCAGATGGACTTAAAGTAACAGGTTAATTTTTCTTGTGTTACTACTCACGTGTGTGTAGTCTATGATTAAAAAGTAAAATGTAGATTTTAACCTACCTTCTCGGAGGAAATATGCCAAGAACCTTAGAAATTTTGCAAAAAATGGTTTTTCGGAGTTAAAAAAATCCATGTGGCACAGGTTTTAAAAATCAGGTGAGTACTGATTTAGCAAGTTCTAAAGGTGTTCTTTCATGAAAAAAAAAGAATTGAGTTGTGTTTTTCAGGGGTTGGATATATATAGGGATTGGAATTTGTGTAAAATACAACGTTCGAGAGCCACAAGTGATGGGCCTGAATAATGCAGGTATTCCATAAACAATGATGTAATCAAGTAAAGAATGGTATGAAACTGAGCAGAGAACATTTATAGGGTCACTGATACCTTGTAGAAGAGGTGGAATGGAATGTGATGGAACAATGTTTTCGAGATGGAAATAGGTGGGGGCCATTGCATGAACTCGTCAACTGCCTAAAGTCCTCGATGGTTATGTATCAATGGAGTGGACCTGAAATACATGCCTAAGGGAAACCAGGTTTGTTGTATTATATTGTATCAGGTGTATGAATTCACATCACCTTCATCAGCCCAACTAATTGAATGTCCTCTTTTGTGGAATGGGACATGCCAGTGCATGTCTGGACTGGAGGAAGTTCTTTGTTTCTTCAATATTAGAAGCTGGGCATTAGAAAAAATGAACATTTTTTTATATTTTCGGCGCAAAAGTTAAACATATCAATAGGGGTAGTGATGTGGTTAGTTACAATCCTTTGGAGACTTCTCCTCCTTACAATCATTTTAACGGCTCCACTGATTCCATCACATGGCCCTTTACCATTAGATGTAGCAAAAAAATGCCATTCTGCTTTTAGGGAAAAATCTTCTTCATGGTAGGATAGGTTAATGAATTTTTTTAAATTTTTATAAACTCAACTGCCCAGAGCATGTCTGAAAATGAAGGTAGGGCACGCAAGGAATCTTATACTGCATTGGCTTGCCTATCGCTGTGAACAACTCATGAGGACTCAACAATAGTGGAAAAAAGTATCGCCTTTAAGAATGCAAGTCAGTGTCAGTTTAAGAACTGATGGTATCTTTGGAAACATACCGTTACTATGCCTCCTCACGCAAAGTTTTTGGAGATGGAGTTGAGGATAATTTAAATTGCAATTTTTTTCTTTCGTCGAGAAGCCGAGAAATGTGGGGACAAAAGCTATCTCATGTATCGCCAATTTTATTTCGGTGAATACTGCAACTTATAAACTTTCATTCAAGCACTGACAAGGATATTTTTCCTGTGCATAGTAGAGAAATTTTCTCACGTAGTACCTACGGTAGCTTACAACTTGTCAACCTTGAGCAGCTTATCTCTCCTGGCTGAAAGTCCTGTCGCGTGGAGCTCGCTTTCGAAAATAAATAAATACATACACGTTGAAAGCATATCTAATTCTCTGGATTTGTTAAGTCATTTTGCATGTGCTAAGTTTTCAAAGACGAAGAATACCATCAAAACGAATGAATTTCCGACTTCCCCAAGCTGAGATAGCGCATGTTTTTAAAATTTGTCGTAACGTGATTGTTAACTGAGTAATCCATTTTAAACTTCATTTAGTCAAAGAAAAATAATTGTTCCATATCTAATACAAAGAAAAGAGAAGTGGCTTTTCTTGTTTTTCTTCAATTGAGCATCAAAGTTGAACTTGCTTCCCGGAATTTCGAAAAATCCAGCCTTTTTAGCTGTCTCGGTCAAAAAATCAGTTAATATAACCAACTTCAAAATATATTTTTGACATTAATAAACATATAAATAAACAAGCTTTAGTTTGATATACTTTATTTTAAAATCGAAATAAGCATTTTTGAGATATTGGCCTTCAAACTCGGGGGATGGAATTGGACAATGGAAATTAGGTGCCTTGAACTCGAATATAGTCCCCCCCCCCCCCCCCCCCCCCCCTCCAAGACTTTTTCCACGAAGATTTAGGCCAAAAATGGGGGGACTATAGGAGGAATAAGGTCTTTTTTTGGAGGAATAAGGTCTTTATCATTAAATGAAATTGAAAAAGATTCATTAAATGGTGAAAAATAAAACTTTTTCCTCAAAGTATTAATTTTCTCGATACTATGGAATTTTGCTTGTACTCGCTCGATACTCGATACCTAATTCATCGAGGGTATCGAGTGTCCTATCCCTAATTGTAATACTTTCTTGTGGCATATCTCTTGCATGATGAGAAAGCCATCAATTCTTCTGTTTCTGTGAAGATGATTGGTTGTTTTCATCCTAAAATTTCTCACTGAGAAGAAATCATAGAAAATTTAAGAATCTTAATAAATGTGAAATTTAGTACTTAACAGTGCACACGTAGCATTTGAAACCATTGATTGCTATATAATTTATTAAAATGTCATTTTTTTTGTCTGTAATTACGTGGCATCCTCCGGCACCTTGACATGGCTTGGTTCTGAAATTAAATTTCTTTGTTTCTGTTTAACCTAAACTGTGTATCACATTTGTTGAACAACATGTGTTGTTGCGACATCACTATGTTCACTCTCGGGTGACTAACAAGTGAGCATAGTCTCATAACTCGGAACAGCTGATGGGTTCCTAGTTCAAGGTCAACGACATTGTATGTTCTTCTCTAGGAGCATTGTGGGGAAACTATCAGAATGTATACAAATACACTCGTGAATACCATTTCTAAAATATGTGCTCCATTAGCATGCCTCATGGTAATTTGTTGCAGGTGATTTTCACAGCAATATTGCATTAATTTGAATTTAATTACTGATTTCCATAAAAGATGAACAATAAACAGCATGATTTTGCTGAAGATTCATTATGTTATGCTACTTAGTTTCGTAAAAACAAATCGATACTTCTGCTGGGGACCGAAATAGCTATACATAATATCATTTCATCAAATGTATGCAATTCCAATTAATATTTCCATAACTATGAAATTGTGGACACTTTCAAATGTGCTGATTCCACAAGGAAAGCAGGTGCAGGGCCTTCCAAATATGAAGGCCTTGAAAATAGCACCCACGATGATGTGATGGGAATATGAAGCAAAAGGCTTTGCCTGGCAGCACTCACCTCGCCGTGGAAGATGAGCAGCTGGAAGAAGGTGTCCATGAGGAGGATGCGATCCGGCTGGATGCTGCTTGTGTCCAGCAGCACGGGCTCGGGAGGTCCATTGAAGCTGTAGCTGTACAAGATGGGCTGGATCATGACGAGCGACTGAGTCATGTCCTCCCTCATCAGCATATGCCTTTAAAAGACGAATGGATCAGCGTTGAGTGAGACACGACTATTCACTGAACACACCAGCCACGAGGCACTCTGGCAGGATTTGGCTGATGGCCACTCTGCTGACTGAAATATTCTCACTCTGTCTATTAATGAGTACTCTTAGTCACTTCCACAGAATTTTATTTCACAAACAACCAGTTTCAGCAGTTACGCCATCTTCAGGTCTGAACCTTCAGGTGATGAGGCACCTGCACCTCCTGGGAATCGTAGATTCACCTAGATGCAGGTGGTGCAAAGAAGGGGATGAAACCACATCCCACATATTATGTGAGTGCCCCGCTGTGATAAGGACTCGAAATAGGTACCTCCTTCAGCAAGGCGATTGGCCTTTATGGGTGATTTCTTCATAAGGGTGGTTGGCACAATGGGCCAATAGGTCTAAGTGCCTCAGGGCCTCCTTGGAGGAACTCCACCACAAAACAATCTACCTATCGAAGAGGATTTTAGGCATTTCTCGATCAAAAGAATGACTGATAAGGGATTTAAAAAAAGCACAATCTGACAATTTGTCTTTGGTTGACTCCCTTATGGTGGCATCCTTCTTCAAACAGTCAGAAAAGGTGAGTGAGTATTGCCATCTGGGAAGTGAAATAACCAGTGATAGACAGAGCAAGAAGGAACTAGTCAATAGAATAGCACACGTGAAAAGAGCATTCGACCAAAGAATAATCTACATTCACCTGGAAACATGAACAAGGAAGTAAGGCAACTCTTCATCAGAACATACATTTGGAGAATTCTTCTTCATGGAAGCTAGGCGTGGAAAATAACAGCAGCAGAGAGTCAAGGCTGGAAGCATTTGAAATGAGTAGCTAAAGAAGAATGATGACGATAAAATGGAAGCCCAAGCGACAAACACAGAGGCCCTATGAAGAGTCCAAGAAAAGTTTGCACTACTGAAAACTTTAAATAGAAGATGGAACATCTTATTCAGCCATTGGATGACATGATTGTCTGAAGAAGATAATCATTGAGGGAAAAGTGAATAGGAAGAAAAACAAAGGTGAGCCTCATATGAGAGCATGTGGTGAAGGAAGTGAAAGAGAAGAATTATGTAAATATCTGGTGTTTGCCAAGAGTATAATTGAGTGCGGATCAACGTCAAACCAATCTAAAGATAGTCGAAATGATTGCTGATGATGAGTGTTTTGATAATGCAATATAAGAAAGACTGAAGTTACCCCATACTCCACATGCACACAGAAGAGAGAAAAATCAGATCTGTGACTGAAAGGAAGTGTGTAGACTACAACTCATCTCCCTCAGGAGACAGATGGGAGTTCAGACCCCCAGTGATATCCTCAGTCCCTACAAAACCCCCACACCCCAGCCTCAGCAAGGTTATCCTTGGTCTAAGCACAGCACACTCAACTGAATCCTATTTGGCCTGGAGTACTTGGAGAAAAATACTTTTTAACCAAACAGAAAATAAAACCTGGCTGTATCTGAAGAAGTGTTGTCTTTATCAGCATGACTTTTCCCTTTCCTCTTCCCCCTCCTTCCTTAAGACTTAAATTTTCACCTGTAAAATGATGTTTCATCAGGACTGTTGTTGAATACTTGAAGGAACTGGGATCTTCGAAGATGGTACATGAACTGAGGGTATAAGCTGAAATTCTCGGCCAAACGGAAGCTGTTAGGGTCATCTTTGGCATATTCTCCAAACTTCTGACACTAAGGAATAAAGATGAATATCAACATCAGAAATATTGAATCATTACGAAATATACATACAGACAGCACTTACACATCTATTCACACCACATATTCAATCAGGGTAGTAACACATTACCAGAGGGATATGACCTTTTACAGCATCCACCAGTTTCCACTGCCTGTTAACATAGAATTTTACCATTCAGCTAAAACCTTAACAGAGTATATATGTACAAGGCAAATACAGTCGGATCCGGATTTAAGGTTTTCGCATTTAGCGTTTTTCCGCATTTAACGTTTATTTTTTGAGGTCCCGATTCATTCCCTATAAAAACAATGTAAAAATTGTCCTAATTTAGCGTCTCCACATTCTGCGTTTTTCCGCATTCTAGGTTGTAAAAAATTTTCCCGCACAAGATTTTTTACCCGATTTAAGGTTTGTTCACGACGATTCATGCAAATGATTATCCATACATCAGTGATGACTATCACCAGCATTAGTTTTCAATAGGTAAACGGTCCTTAAGGTTTCGCTTTAAGATGCTTGTATACGTACAATGAATGAATGTATAATGAACATACGAACATTAAGATATTGTATGCTCTTGGTGATACATTCATAAATGGAAAACTGCATTTTCCCCTATAGTAGGTTTAACCCAATGATGATATGCCATATTACACAGTTGAAATCGTCGAAATTTTCCCGGGCGCTGTGTAGAAAAAATGAATGTGGAACTGCGCGCCATGTGAGAAACTTGCATGTGCAACAGCAGCTTAGTTTCTCGGAGCTACAAATCAAAATTGATTGCTAAATAAGGCATTCTCATTATGTCGTACCATCAGTAATATTCTCATAATCGGAAAGTATCAATATTTTGCGAGATGAAATGTCTTTCTTTCGCTCGTCTTTAATGATGCTATGATGATGACTTTTCGAGTACATAGCCGTCTACACCTCGCTTTTATAGAATAAAATGGGTGTAAAAATGCATCGAGACCACTGAGAAATGTGTAAAAATGGAATTTTTAACGTTGATAACCGTCCACACTAACATTCCCAGTGGGGATTTTCCTTAACTCCATTTTTCTTAGGAAAATTTCCAACATCTATTAGGTGCCGCAGTGACAACGACAGTAAAATTTAACCCCAGAAAATGCAGAGGTTAGCTTCATGCTAAGTTACGGCCGCACAAAAAAAGGCGGGAGGGTTGAATTACAATGTGTTTTGCCTGAAGGTTCAAATTAGAGCATTTACGAGTTAGGGTTGGATTGTCAGTAGTAAGGGTTTATTTAGTTGCGTATCAGATTAAAAAAAATACAATTTATTATATAGCCACATTTGAAGCCAGTGAGAAGTGGCTCAGAAAAGAGAGTTGGCGACTTCTTTGTAAATCATATGCTCCTCAGCAGTTGAGTCGGCAGTGTTACAAGGAAACACTTTTCAACAAGACCACTGATCGACCAGCACCAGTCTCCTGGGTGCTATTGGTTTATAGAGAGCAGAGGCTGCTGGCTTTGATTTTGGGATGGCTTCAAAAAGGAAATCTCTTAGCTTCGAAGAGAGGAGAAAAATTATTGAGGAGGTGGATAAAAATCCTCACTTAAAGAGAATTGACTTGGCAAAGAAGCTGCTCATGCCAGTAACAACATTGAACAACATCATAATGAAAAGGGAAGCAATTTTAAGAGAATTCACAGCATCGGGTGTTTTATCTAAGGTTCGTAAGCACACAAAAAAGTCCTCGTTTGAGGAACTGGAGAGCCATTTACATTGCATTGGTGAGAAAGGCAATTGTATCAATAAATTGTGGGCAGCAACAAGCCAAAATAAATTTGTTACAGGCAATCCATTTCGTTACAAGCGCATGGGAAAGTGTGAATAGTGCAACCATCTAAAATTGTTTTGCCAAAGGGGGTTCCTGAATACCACTGAAACAATGTGATTTGCAAACTTTTGTGGGCGATAATGAATGGCAAACTTTGAATTCAGAAATATCGTTCAGTGATTTTGTTGAATGTGATGATAACCTGCAGACCAGTGGCATTGTTTCAATAGGGGAATTGTGTGGTACATCAAATGAAACAGATTCTAACTGCAGTGAGAATGAGGATGAGGAAGTGCCGACAGTGGCTTATACCTTTTCGGAGGCTGTGGCTGGACTTGAGAAATTGAAATCATACTTTTCATCCATTGAGAACAATCAATCTACTTTACTGATGGTTTCAAAACTGGAAAAGAGCTACTTAGTTATAGTAAAAAAAAAATAAGCAGAGTAAAATTTCAGATTTTTTTAAAAAAGTAGCTGTTCAAAAATATAATTAGTCTCTCCTAAAAGTTTTAAAATTGATATTGAATTCCTGAGTAGTCTGAAGGATAAAGCATTGTATTTTTGGTTAAGGCATTTTCATTTTTGGTTCATTTTTCATTTATTTTCGTTTTGTCACTGAATCCAACCTTCTTTGGGAAGAGCATATAAAACTAATGAAAACTTTTTATTGTTTTATGTGACCCCTTTTAGTGACTCTTATATATTTATTCTATTATTATTTATCATATTAAAATTATATTTTCTTTTCGTAGAAAGCTGTTCTAATCATTACAGACCCTAAAACCTAAAAAAAAGGCAAGTCCGCATTTAGTGTTTTTCCGCATTTAGTGTTTTAAATTTTGTCCCCCCTGAAAAACCTTAAATCAGGATTCTACTGTACTTGCAAGCTCACCAGAAGCACATGACTCACAGCGTGGAAGCCCAACAGGAAACATATGCTCAAAATGCAGATAATATTGGACTGCCTGAACCTCAACATGGGTGTGAAGTTGCGATTTAAACGATAAACTAATTTCCCTCTAATCACCAGAACAGCATGCCTAACAAATTGAAAAACAAAAATTATAGGCTTTTTCAAGGTTTATTACAAAGTTTTCATGTTTTTTTTTTACTATCCTCTCATTAAAGAACATAAATGTCTCAAAGAAATATTCCTTCTAGTGGAAACAAAGTTTTAATACAGTAGAAATTCGCAATTATGATATTTTGATATTACCAAGCAAAATCTTCGGTCCCCGACCATAAGGGTATCTAAATACATGTAACAATACTCGATATTACGAAATAATGATGTTTTGAAATTACGAACCTTGAATTTGGTCCCGATATGAAAAAATTACTCGTTTTTACGAATAATAACGGATCATGGCAGCGTTTTTCAGACGTTCCTTGCCAGAGTAAGGCTCTTAATCACTCATCGTTGGCGTGCACTTTATGCATTTGGACGACATTGAATCATAGGCAAAGTAGTACATAAAATATGTCACAATATACGACTAAAAATACATTCGGCTTTGCCAACAACGAATCAAAAAAATAATAAAAAAACTTAAATTTGTCAAGTACAGATATACTTGCCCACGAGAAACAAATTGCCTCAACCAGCAGTTTCCTCTTATGATCCCGTTTAAGTGCATGGTATGTACAATCTACTTTTAGAAGGAGGTAAACATAACGATGAACTCCTTTTCAAGCTCTTCTTTCAGTGCCTTCATCTCGGAAATAACCACACAAATATGGTCATGGCTGTTATGTCTCGAAATTAACGGGCATATCATTATTTTTACAAGATACATGATTGACATTGCATCCGTGAGAGAATCTTTTCACTCTTGAGAATTTTACTCGACTTGAAACCAGAGTCATTTATTAATCTTTTCACTGTTTTCACTTAATTTAGGTCTAATCTATAATACCTGATGTGGAGCATATGATTTTATTTTAGCGGCAATTTATTCCTCTAAATTCTATATCCGGAGCAGCATCTAGTTGCAAGTGATCCCGCAAATCGCACAATTCCATAGTGTATGCATACGTCAATACTAGCTTAAAAATATGAATACATCGCCCACGCAGACGTTTCAAGTTTTTCAGTAGAATTAAAAGTAATATAAAAAAAAAGCTAATGAAGTTTCATAGGCTGGGTGCAAACTGCACGAAAATTTTTTAAAGATGCTTGATTGCCTCTGACTCATTGGAAAAAAGGAACTAATTAGCTGTTTAACTTAATGAACCATGTTGACATGAGTACACATTCATAGATACTTTCATGAATTTTAACATTGTAAATCATGCAAGTACGTTGCAGGAGTGCATATATTCCAGGAAACAAAAAATAGCTTCATCGTGATGTTGGTCAAGGATACTCATTCACATGATATTTGATATTACGAATTGTTGATTTTTCTGGTCCCATTGACTTTACAATATCGAGTTTCTAGTGTATTAATTAATATCATGATAAGTGATTTGTTCTTTATTCAAAAGACATGGACCACATGAATAAATAACTAAAAAGGAGTGAGCATAGAATTGACTCTTTTGACACACCACATTTTATAATTAAGGGATTAGACTTGGCTACTGTTACGCCTGTCTCCGACCAATGCACATATTTGAAAATTTGTCGTCTGTTACCAACAGATAATTGGATCCACTGGAAAGATTTTCACAAAATTCCCAGCCTAACTACCTTCATAAAGAGGGTGATTTATGATTAATTCGGTTAATTTGATAATTTTTAAAAAATTCGGTCAAATGCTTTGCTGGGCTCAAAAAAGTGCCAGTAACATTACTGTGATGATTACAACAAAGAGTGGATTCTAACAAAAAATCAAATTTAAAATCAATATTGAAGTGCCATCACATGCCATCGATGAGGGTGGAATTGTAAAAAATACCTAATTTTGTAAAAATCTATCACGATGTCTACTAAAAGGGAACACAGAAATTCCAGGTCTTTTCAAGGTGTTCAAGTCTGATAACGAAATTTTTTAAGGTTCAAATACAGTAGAAGTCCCCCACTACGAGTGCTGATAAAAGTTGTAAATTTTCTCATGACAAGTTTCAATGACTTCTCCCTGCAGTATTATCCAACATGATGAATGATTTTGGCAAATCATTCACACATACTTAAGCCGTGTCTATGAATGCAATTGAGAGCCTTCAATTTCAGCCTAGATAGGCACTTATTCCCCAATGCAAGTTCACTTAAAAATATAAAAATAAGAACTGCACAGTCCAATGTTCCATATTTAAGGTAATTGCACTATTACTCAACTGTTCTCAGGCCAAGTACATATTTTTAATAAAATACGGAAACAACTCAGAAAAATCTCTCGCATTATTTAACTATACCAAATGCCATACCTTCCAACTTTACTAGAAAGCATCTCACAGGAGCTTTTCTTAGAATTATGGAAAAAACTTGTAGCATTCCACCTCCATGGGAACATTAACTAGTTTAAGAAACAAAACTGATTTCCATGAATATCATACTTTATAGACACATCAATGGTTTCAATCAAAGTTCAAGGATTCTGCCATTGAGGTCCTACATACCAAGATAATTGTGATGATTCAGCAAGTAAACAAAACTGATAACCTTTTATTTTTCACTCTCTTTTGGAAGTACCTATCACACCTATTCATTATCATCTCCACAAGCATTGGCTTTTCCTTCTGCACCAATAGTGAATGCCACCTCTACATCCTAATGCACACCATACATGCTTATTGTTGCTACTGACAATGACAATGAACAGCAAATTTCTACGTACCAGGCGAATGAGTTGCCGGTCAACCCATCGGAGCACATCAGGGCCGTCATCAGTCGTCTCCGCCCGGTACACCACCATACGTGCCATTAGCACAGCTGCCGCCTCTTGGTCAAAGCCTGCACTGATGTGCATGTGGTTGGCACTTGCATCTGCCCAGCTGAGAGATGGAAAACAGTTAGAGCTAGGCCCACTTGCAGTTCAGCATTCACACCAAATACCAGTACAAGAGAACAGTTTGCGGCACAAGGCCACCCAGCAGCAACAGATGGTGGAGAGGGGGGGAAAGCAAAGAGCAGATGCAGCAGTGGATGAGGAAAGCTGGAGTTGTCTCCAAAAGCACCTCTATTAAACCCGATTCACTTCCAATGGACTGCACTCCATCTACACTACATTTAACCCTGTGAGCCACAGCAGGGGTGTGTAGCATATGGTGGTAGGTCACCATCACCATAAGAATTCTCCCATAGAATACTTCAACATTAAACAGCTTTCTTTGGGAGCACCTAACTCTTTCTTGGCACAACACAAGATTATGCAAACACATGAGTTTCATGACTGATTAAAAGGAGAAAAATTTCATCATTCACTGAATGGACCAAATGCAGTTGAGCATCTTTAATTCAGCATAATCGGGACCGCAGTGATGCCGGACTATGGGTCATGCATGGCAACTGGTCTATTTTTGACGTCCTGACGTATTCATTGAAAGGAGTCAATTATTTATTCCAAAATATATTCGTTTGTCATTTACTGAACATTATTTCAAAAAAGTCATTGAGAATAATCAGAAAGAAATGGTTTCTTAATTCACAAAGTTATTACTTAAAAGTATCGAAGTTCCGCACCGAGTGAAAACATCGGAATCTAAGCATCGTGTGCATCATATTGCTGCACATATAAAAGTATAATATTATTATTGGAAAAGGGTATATAGAATTTGATATTTCTTATGCATTGCTTCGTGTAACATATTTCCTACCACGCTTCGTTTGTTATCAGCTGATTCAGCACGATGTCAATGCGTGAGTGTCAACCACACAGCTTCCCATCACTATGTCGCAGGCAAATGGATTGGGTCATTGTTTAAAGACAATCATCAATAGTTGTCTTCCTTCAACAATTTCAGTCTCATCATCTTCATCCCCACTCAGATTTATTGTAATTAACTACCATTTCAATGATTTCATCATCTGTGAAATGTTGAATGGTGAGAGTATCGTGGCCACTAACTATACTTTCCTCTAAATTAACCAATTCCATTTCCTTTAATTCAGGATTTAATTCAGGATTCAGCATTGGCTCTTTCCATTGCCAAGCCTTGCAAAACTGATTTTTAGGTTTGACAGAGCCTTTTTCTTACTTAAGTCTGCAACTAGCAAAATCTTGTCAGGGTTCAAATCAAGTGAGCCATAACATTTTTTCAGAATGGTCGTTTCTTGCCTTCATTGTTTACACATAAGATTTGACTTTTTTATTTTCAAGGAATAATGTGATTACCAAGGACCATAGACACGTATTTCACAACTCATTAACAGCATCTTACATCAGCCCTGAGTGAAAGTCACACCCATAAATGGAGAGTAATTAATTCTGTGGCTGTTTTTTACATTGCTGTCTGAAAGAAAAGACACTGATGGAATAGGCCTGTTGCAGGAGATTTGATTGAAACCAAAATAAACACAATCAGTTTGAAGCTAATTATGGGATGAAATAGAAACAACACAGCAGGTTTACCTCAATGGAGTTGGCTGAGAAGTTGAGGGTGAGAGGAGAGACGTGCTTTGGCACAGTTAGAAAAATAAAAGGGAAGCACCCAACGAGTTCAGGCCAAAGTGCGGGCAGTGGGATCTTCGCAATACACTTTCATGGCCAACACATGACAATCGTTTCCCATGTTCCCAGGCAAAACAAGACGCTTAGGTGTCCTCAATGAACCACAGGCAGAGCAAGGATGAAGAAACAGGGGTGGCAGAAATCATTACTTAATAGAACTCTACAACGGGTGTTGTCGACACACTGGGAAAAATATACAGAATCTACTCAAGTCAGCTTAGGGACAAGGTGGCCAATGGCAGTATTTTATAGAACACTGGACATTTCATTTTTTAATCCTTTTGTACTCACACAGTCAGTGAAAAAAAAAGAATATGCCTAGATTCAATCTCATCAATTGCACATCAGCAGGGCTAAGGCCCCAACAAAGAAGGAGAATAATAAACCATAGAATTCCAAGACAAGTACAAGATAGCGTACGGAAAATTCTCCAAGTGCCATTGGAGAATTTTCCATACTGCAGCATTTTGAGAATGCTGGAGTGCATAAAATTCAAATGTTTCACTAAAAATATCTTTCCTAAGGGTTATGAATATTTTAAATATGGGGTTTTATAGGGTAAATAATAGGGTAAAATTTTATATATACGGTTACATGATTTTACACAAAATAATAGTGATATCAAAATGCTGCAGTTTTGAAAATAAAGGCAATAAATGAAATAATTTTCAATTGAGTTTTATTATTCAACATCCCAACTTATGCATTTAAGACCTTATTCTTGAGAATAGTGGCTGATCATCAAAGCATATATGATACTTTAAAAAAAAAAAAAAAAAAAAGAAATATTTTCCTTGAAACTGTTGACCACTTGACAATTAACCCTGGGTTTCATCAAGATAAATCTAAAACAAAATTGAGATCCATATTAGTAACTAAGTACTGATATGCATAAAATTCAAATGTTTCACTAAAAATATCTTTCCTAAGGGTTGTGAATATTTTAAATATTACCATTTCACAGACTGCACATGACTGGTTACATGACAGAAATTGCATGTCACGGGTTAAGGGCTAAGAGAGTTAAAAATGATTTCAATAAAGAAGTATTCAGTTAAAATCCATGATTATTTGGTAAATTTGTGCCTCCTATTAGACAAAATGATGGATATTTCTTACACGTCAAATGATGTTTACGTGCAAGGAATTTTAACATATTATAGGCTGTTTGATGGAGGAGATAAATTTACTGAGTTTACCATAGGCAATGATTTGAAAACCAGATCGAAGATTCATTCACACTTCCATTTGATGTAGCAACTAGCATTTGTAGTTATAGAGCATATTTAACGTCTGGAGTAATTTTCACCAACAGCGTAAAAGTTAGATGCACTCCTGTTATCCAACATTAACTCTCTTGTGAGATCTCTTGACCACAACAGCAATACATGAGTTTAGGTATCATGGCAAGCTTTATAGGTTTAGGATGTGCTGACGTGTATGGCCTTTGCCATGCACCACGTCATTTACGTAGCTCAAAATTTAGAAATAAAAATATAAATCAAACATATGTGATTATCATGCTAGGTAATCAGATATATAAAATAAACATGGGTTATGAAACCTGTGTTGTATGCTGCTCCTCCCTCTCACTACGAAACAAGCGAGAGGAGCAGCACACAGCAGAGAATGAGAGAGGGCTGTCAGTACTCACTTCCGTGCTATTGTCGTGACCCTTATACGCCGCTGGCCACTTGAGTGCTGATACTGCGTGATGAACTGGATGCATCCACGACCACCTTGGGGGATTGGCGCTGTATGCTGTGGCAACAATGAGAATCAGCAAATGGACACCAGACACCGTGACGTCATTTTTTAAAATGTGTCAATAACAGGGTGTCCACAATAGTCAAAATATTTAATTCAGGCATAATTCCAGGATTTTAAGGCTAAATTTATAAAAATTTCCAGGCTATTATATGGCGGTTTTTGTAACTTGAGTCAAAGTGATGTTTTTCAAGGTCTATGTAGAACATGGATTTTTCCTAGCTTAACCCATTGCATAATATAAATAAAGTAATTAAATAAGAAATATGTGATAAATGAAAGTAATTAAATATGTAGTTTTATTGGTAGTAAGAGACTCTCTTTGTTGGTTTAGAAATATACAGTACTGCTGATTGAAAATCCTCTTTCTAAATTAGCATTTCCATTTCAGTGATGTGATACATACACTTAGGAATTCACCCACTGATTAGCAATTCCAGAGATTCCATAACTTCCCCGTTTGAAATCACCTGGTTTATCAACACGGTCTGAAAATATCGATATTGAACTACCGATCTCAGCAGTTGCATCTGTTTGTTTACATATCCCAGCATTGGAAACATTATTGAGTTGAGTTTACATAGCCAAGCGTTGGAAACATCTTGCACCATGGAGTTGAAAAATTATTCACTTCATCCGCCATTGTAGAACCCATGTGAGCTTTTCTGACATTGATCTCACTTCGCAAATGTAATCGATTACAATTTGTTTCCCATGAGTAGGGACACTGAAAAATGGTAAATAAAAATCATCAAAAGCGGTGTTTAAAATGACAAATGCGGTAAATAAAATCGTTTTAAAAAGGTGAAAGCTGTGTTTAATGTTGGGAAAAAGGAGTCTTAAAGGAAGGGTTTTTTAAAATATTATTAATAAATACTTCATACTAATGTGAGCAAACAGTTAATTAAATACATTTGAGATCCAATACAGAAGTTATGGCTACCCTACGCAACATAAAAAACACAGTAGGCAAAATTAAGTTAAAGGCAAATTAATGAGATAATGGTAATAACAATAACAGAGTGGAGTAGTGGACTGCAGGTAATGAAGTTCGATTCTTACTCTGTTTAAAATTTTTCTTTCAACCATTGAATAAAAAACTTTATTATCCTTCATTTCCAACCTTTGTGTGTGGATACCGACTTTTTTGTACTTCTATCGCTTCAACTAGATTTACAAATGCATCACTCAAAAATACACTGTAAAGTTAACGTAATGATTCCACAATTTAATTCTGTGATATAAATATTTTCCAATTATTTCCTTTCGCCTAATTTAATTTTTTTTACTTATAATTTGGCTTGAAATTTCTGATAACTTACTTTTTTTAACAGCCTACTAGCATTATCCTAGGAATACAGCAACGCTGTATTCTTAGGTAGTGTTAAGGATCGAACTCGCGACTGGCAGTACACTAGCCCTCATTTTTAACAACTACGCTCTCATAGGTTAACGGGAATCTGGCGAATGTAGGCGACCCGCATGACATTCGGCTTAATTTTTTTTCTCGCACATCCGGGCCTATGGAGAAAAAGGTCAATACGAGTATTTTTTATGTTGTTTTCCTCGTTTGTGGCACGGAAAAAATCTTCTCATTTCGTAACCCGAGTTACTTAACCTCTCCTTGTTGGTATCTACCATACGTGCATTCCATTCGCGGGGCGCATCGATCACGCGAGATGTTAAAATCTCCGATCCGGATCTGAATTTTTACTGTCTCTGGATATGATTTCAGTAGCGAATGAAATGAAAGACCCGTGGTTCTTTGGATCCGACCCGACCATCCTTAATTTATGAGTGGTTCATTTGTAAATCTAATTTAAACAACAAAGTATAATAAAGTGAGTATTCAGATGTAATGGTTTGAAATTGAATATGATAACATTTTCGATGCAGTGACTACTCTAGCACTAGCTCTCGTTCATGGCTCTCATTATATGCCTGATCCCGGCGAATGTAGGCTACCCACATGTCATCCTACGTATTTTATTTCCCGCGATACCGGGGTAATGGGGGAAAAAAGTCATATGTCTTTATTTTGCTTCTAGTTGCACGGGAACGTTTTCATCTAATTACGTGACCTTAGTTACACATCCTCTTCTTGTCAATATCTACCGCACCTACATTCCAATCACGGGGCACTTCGATCGCTAAACCGCGAAAATTTAAATTCTACGATCCGGATCCGATTTTACTCCGTGTCTTTGGATCCGGAACCGAGAAAAATGAAAGATCCGATCCGGTCTTCACTAAAGAAAATATTTCATGCTACAAAAATTCGGCATTTGCAAAATATCTCAAATTTCGTTTAAAAAAATCGCGTTTCAAAGAAGACACGGTTATTTCGCGATTAAACCCAAAAAGTCGCTTATTTCGTGAATCCTGTCGCAAAAAACGTTTCGCGAAAATGTCATGTCCCTACCCATGAGCAATCAAAAGAAGAATGAAAAGTGCAACACGCCGACCTCTTCGGATCGATCTGAGATCTCAGATTGGTTAGGGAAAGTGGGCTGACTCGGCTCCCTTCTCGGATATATTTGGCTAGCCCTTTTCGTTTACCATACCGGGCTGAGCCGGTCAGATCGATCTGAGATTAATTAGTAAATGTAGTGACTGACAAAAGTTGTAACCCTCTCAGAAAAAAAAACAGACAACCACAACTACAACATGAGATAAAACAGATGTCTACATATAAATAGCTACTGAACTGCCTAAAGACTTAACAGTATTACACACTCAAGGTTCAATTTATTCAATAATCTGCCATCATCAACATTGATTTTTAATGACAGTCGCATGGTGTAGAAGGATTTGAACTACCTTTCACATGGATAATTCCTGTTGTAATGTGCTTTTCGTCACTCTTTTGTTTCTGTGTACTTATATATGTACGCTTGTACCCAAGCTGACTAGTCGTGAAATAAACTGGTTAAAGAATAGACCTGGCAGTTTTAACAGGTTATGGGCCCAGATTAATCGTGGTGTCCCTATTATTCGTGGTGTATCCGAAATGGAGGCAGGCGACTCAGTAAAAATACCTTTGTTCGATGGCACGAATTATGACTCGTGGAAGTTTCGGGTCGAGATTCTTCTAGATTATTATGCTTTACGCGAATGCGTAGAAAGTCCGCTCATACTAGAAATTGTTCCTGCTGGGGAAAAGGAGGCAACGAAGGAAGAAATTGAGAAGACGAACGCTGTTAAAGTTCGACGAGACAAGCAAGCAACTTGTATCATAGTGCGAAGTATTGCGGACAGTCATCTGGAGTATGCTCGAGGACGGTCAAATGCATATGAATTCTGGAAAAACCTAGAGGACACCTTTCAGCGTGGAAGTGTTTCGTTAAGAATTAGGCTGCACCGAGAACTGTCATCAATGAGGTATGATCCAACGCATGACACCATTGAGACGCACTTTGCCATTTTTGACAAAAAGGTACGTGAGTGGAAGAATGCCGGTGCCTCTCCTGACGACATTGATGTCATCGGATATTTGCTGCAGACCATGCCATCATCTTTCAATATGGTGATCACTGCAATTGAGACTCTGCGTAGTGATCAACTTACTCTTGCATTAGTTAAGAGTAGACTTGCAGATGAGGCCACCAAGCAAGTAGATAATGCTGAAACGGTAGTGTGAATAGTGATCAATCCGCCTTCCTAAGCATGAGAGGAAGAGGCAGTAGCAGAGGAAGGTTTTCTATGCGCGGTGCAGGAACAAATAGAGGTGTAAACGGACCGGTTAGGACTGATTCCAGTACGACTCAAGGACAACTGTACCGGTGTTTCAACTGTGGTCAGCATGGGCACAGGAGGTTTGAGTGCCCAAATAAGAATAAGGATGCTCATCTGGCGGACGAACAAGATACGGAAGCAGCAGTGTGTTTTGATGCAATAAGTACAGCTGGATCTGGCGAAGAGTGTGAGGTGAAATCAGTCTGGTATTTAGATTCTGGTGCCTCTGATCACTTGGTGAATAATGATAATGAGTTGTATAATGTAGTTGATCTAAAGAGGGCAGTAAAAATAAAAGTGGCAAAAAGGGGTGAACTTATGTATTCTCAAAAACGTGGTGACGTGAAATTAAAGACCGTTGTAGGTTCAAGTGTGAACAATATTAGTGTCACAGATGCTTTATATGCTCCAGGGCTTGCATTTTGATCTTCTTTCTGTCAGTAAATTAGAGATGAAAGGTTTCACTATTCTGTTTCGTGACGGTAAGGCTACTATAATGAAGAATGGTAAAGTGTGGGCTGAAGCAATTCGAGAAAATGTTCTTTATAAATTGAAGCTTTTTAGTGATCAGAAAATAGCAAGCCTTACTCTCCGTGAAAATTCTGAATTGTGGCACTTCAGGTTAGGGCATATAGGAAATTGTAATCTTGAAAGAATTACAAATTTAGTTGATGGTGTAAATAAGGTTGAAAAATTGGAAGGAGTTTGTCAGACGTGCAACGAAGGTAAACAGGCTGCAAAACCATTCAATGATCACAGACCTGCAACTACCAGACCGCTTGAATTAGTTCATAGTGATGTCATTGGGCCTGTTTCTCCTGTCTCGTATGACCAGAAAAGATTTGTTGTTTCATTCATTGATGATTTCACTCATTTTGTTATAATTTTTGTGATTTCTCATAAGTCACAGGTTTTTGATTGTTTTAAGAAGTATGAAGCGCTGGCAACAGCGCACTTTAATGTATCATGTATTAGCCATTTCAGGTGTGACAATGGAAGGGAATATTTGTCCAAGGAGATGGAGCGGTATCTTGAGCAAAAGGGTACGCAGTACGAACTGACAATAAGGTATACTCCACAGCTCAATGGAGTGGCTGAACGCATGAATCGTAGTCTGGTGGAAAAGGCACGTTGTATGTTGCTGAGTTCAAATCTTCCTAAAGGTTTTTGGAGTGAAGCTATGAAGGCAGCTGCCTATATTCTAAACAGGTGTCCTACAACAGCTCTCAGTTCCCAAGTACCTGCAGAAAAATGGTTTGGAAATAAACCTAATTTGAGTAACATGAGAATTTTTGGTTGTGAGGCCAGCCTCAAATTACCTTCAGAATTAATTTCAGAAAAATTTGCTCCTAGGGCAGAAAAGGTGTTTATGGTGGGTTACTGTAATGGAGGGTACAGGTTATGGAATCCTAAGTTGCATAAGATTGTATTGGGTAGAGATGTCATTTTTGATGAACTGTCAGCATTAAAGAACTTTAAGCTTGTTAGTTTTAATGACAATAAATTGCTATTTGGAGATGATGTAGAGAATTGTGAAGAAGGAAAGATTAAAGGAAATACTGTAGAAACATTTGATGAGCTCCCTGAGTCAGACGGAGAAAGTTTAGGTCCTGATGTGCATGAAATTCCCTTTAGAACAGGTAGAAGTAGGCAAAAACCTGAGTGGCATAAAGATTATGTTGTGGGAAGCAGTTTTGTGGGAAGTAGTTTTGCCTATGCTATGTGTGCCAGTATCTCTCAGACATTTTTAGACGATGTTCCATTGTCATACGAAGAGATTTCAGGTAGACCGGATGCACAACATTGGTACAAAGCTGTAGACGAGGAATTGAATGCACTTTATGAAAATGAAACTTGGGCTGTAACTGAATTACCACATAAAAAGAAACCTTTGCAGAATAAGTGGGTTTTTAAGCTTAAGATGGATAAGGATGAAAATATTAATTACAAAGCTAGACTTGTAATTAAAGGCTGTCAGCAGACCAGAGGTGTAGATTATGAGGAGACCTATGCCCCTGTTGCTCATCCGGTCACAATTAGAACATTACTTGCCATAATAAATGCTAAAGATTTGTATGCTGAACAGTTTGACGTAAGAAATGCATTCTTGCATGGTGAAATATCAGAAGATATTTATATGGATCCTCCTATTGGATCTAATATTGAATTTCCGTATGTGTGTAAAATTCGTAAAAGTCTGTATGGTTTGAAACAGGCTCCAAAGGCCTGGAATGATCGTTTTGACACCTTTATGAAGAGTCTTTGTTTTAAACGTTCTCTATGTGATGATTGTTTATATTCCTTCATTGAAACTCCAATAATTGTTTATTTACTCATTTATGTAGATGATATTATTCTAGCTGGAAATAATGTTAACTCTCTTAACCATGTCAAGAAGAGTCTTCTGAATGAATTTAAAGTTTCAGCTCTAGGACCCCTCTCCTTCTTTCTGGGAGTAAAAATTGAAAGATCTAGGGAAGGTATGTTCCTGAGTCAAGAGGCATATATCATTAAATTATTACAACGCTTTGGCATGGAAGATTGCTATCCTGTGTCTATTCCTTTGGTGCCTAATCCGAATTCGAATGTCACTGATCAGGAGTGTATTATTGATAGCAAGCCATATAAACAACTGGTGGGATGTCTTATGTATGTTACTCTTACCTCAAGACCAGATCTCAGTGCTGCTGTTAATTTTTACAGTCGCTTTCAAGGTAATGCTACAATTCATCAATGGACTGGTCTTGTCCAAATTTTACGCTATTTAAAAGGGACTTTAAATGTAAGACTATTCTATCCTAAGTCTGTCTCAGATGTGTTAGTAGGATATGCTGATGCTAATTGGGCTAACGATGAAGATCGTAAGTCTACATCAGGTTTTCTTTTTGAATTACATGGTTCTTTAATATCATGGAATACCAAGAGACAAACTATAATAGCAGATCAACTTTGGAATCTGAGTTAATATCCTTGAGTGAGGCTTGCAGTGAACTTTTATGGATATGTTCTCTGTTAGAAGATTTTCACATTGATGTTCCATATCCTGTAAATATATGTGAAGATAATCAACCTTGTATAAAATCTGTAACTCAATGGAAGCAGAAGCGTTCTAAGTGTATTGATGTGAAGTATCACTTTGTAAGAGATCTTGTGTTGAGAGAAATTGTTAGAATTTGTTATGTTTCCAGTAAAGATCAGAAGGCTGATATTCTGACCAAAGGAATTCCAAAACCAGCCTTTGTAAAGCTTAGGTATATGCTCAATGTATTTTAATTTTCTTTTGCCAAAATCTAGTTAAAATTAAAATAAGGCGGAGTGTTGTAATGTGCTTTTCGTCACTCTTTTGTTTCTGTGTACTTATATATGTACGCTTGTACCCAAGCTGACTAGTCGTGAAATAAACTGGTTAAAGAATAGACCTGGCAGTTTTAACAATTCCAAGTATATGACTAACATCATTTGCCAAAAATGGATTGCATACCATGACCTGGCACAATCTTGATATAGTTCTGTAATGAATGACATGATGTGTCAAGTTACCCAGGATCTTCAGTATATTGTCATGACCATGCCATGGTTTGCATTTAATAACTACATTTTGTAATGCAGAACTCCATATGGCCGGTATCGGCTGACTATTCGTCTATCATCCCGAAACAACCCCCTCTCCTACTCTTCCTATCCGTCCCTGTCTCCTTCCTATCACCGCTTTTGTTCGAACACGCAGCCAGCGGCAGCGTTCAAGTTGACAAAATTGCTACACTTTGCTCACACTCAATGCTCACACTCCTGGCACAATCTTGATATAGTTCTGTAATGAAGTTTATGGCATGATGTGTCAAGTTACCCAGTATCTTCAGTATATTGTCATGACCATGCCATGGTTTGCATTTAATAACTACATTTTGTAATATCCTGGAGCTGCTACAATATGACACACTTAGGAGCAGGAGATAAGTGATCACTATCAAGATTCCTATACCTACGGCCTTTAGAGTTAGCATTCTACTTTACTTTGTAACAATCATTCATGCTTATGTCACACAGAGGTAGCAGCAAAGTGAACCAATTTTGGTCAGCGGAATGGTAGAAACCAAATGTCATATCACTTTATTTCGAAGGCATTATCTTCTAGAGTTTGGCGATTGCCAATGATGAGGAGGGTTGAAAACAAAACAACAATGTGCATCACAATGTGATGGATGAAATAAATTCCCTTTCTAAGACACTTGGCCAAGTGCACCAATCTATATAAAACACTTTTTCACTTTGTTTATTCATGAACACTTCAAAAACTTGAAAGAGAACAGCTATGCACTCAGTTTCATGGAAGGGTTGGTACACAAATATGTAATGCTTTCAGGGTTGAGACAAGAGTTATGCCACTAGTTTCAAACTAAATGCTATTTTAAAAGTGAAAGAGGCATCAATTGCAGAGGCCCGTCAGAAATTCTGCATTTCAAGCTGATAACAATGCTCACCTGCACAGCTTATGGAAGTACATTCCCACTGTTGACTGTTTTAAAAAGGTAAGCAATGCCCAAGGAACAATTCAAGCCTTGCATTACAGTGCGAGCGAACAAAACATGTTTTTTCATAAAAAATTTACACTACATCATGCCACCTTTATCTGACAACAAACCAGATGAAATCCTTAATTTTATTAAATCTGTTCAATGACAAGTGAAATTATTAATTTAAACACACATAATATTAGTGATCTACAGCACTGAACCATGCAAAGCATTCAATTGTAACCTTTGCTGGAGAAAACAAATTTTGTTTCTCGGAAACAGGCGTTGAAGGCCATCAAAGGATTGAGTGAAGGTTTAGGAAAAAGTGATCCACCTGTCATTGGAATCAAGTCACAATTTCAAAGAGCAACTTGTAATCATTGAAGAGGATTCTCTAAGCACCATTCAAATATAGTCACTTTAGTCAGCACCTCTCCCATCACTCAATGCACTAATTTAATAGCTTGCCAAAAGAAAGACAGCACCAACCTGATTGACGACTTCAAAGAAGAAGGCGCAAGTGGTACTTGGGTTGAACGTACAAAACTTCCATTGGCATGTATTGCCAATGCCAATCTCTTGGTCTGACACACATCCACTCTTGACGTTGAGGGACACACAAGGTCCTATTGCTCCACAGACTGAAGGGAGAAAAACAAACAAGAACAGGTTAAGAGAGTCAAGGGTAGTAATTAAGTAAGTGAAAATAATGGAGTGAGGATTTCCAGGAACACAAGATTAAATCACCATGTTCCTGGAATCATGTGATCCCTCTTACCAGAGTGAGCTCATCAAAGAAAATTCATGCCAAACCAAACAAAAGTAACATGATGAGTGATGAAACAATCAAAAGATCACAACAAAATCAATAAAGATACAGTAAAACCTCGCTTTTACGTCCCCCCAATTTACGTTTTCCCGCCATTAACGACTTTTTCTTCATGTCCTAATAATGTCCTTATATCCGCAATGTAACGTCTTCCCTTTATTCACGCTAGCAAATTTTTGAATGGTTCGCCATTTACGTTTTACGAGACGATTTTGCCGTGATTGTCGTCCTGGTTGCATAACTAGTGGTTGGACTCAATGCTCCGTGAAAGACAAAGTAAAAACTCATGCAGCCAATTACCACTATGAAAGAGAAATAAAGTTTGCCCAGATATACCACCATTTATCGTGACCTCGCTCATCTGTGCAATTGTAATGCCGCGAGGGATTACAGTACACGTACGTCGTTTTTCTCGCGATTGTTGTTCAGGTTGCATAACTCGCGGGATGGCTGATGCTATCGCATTGGTGATGAAATTTTTCATTTATTTAAGAAGTGTTTGCTTTTCAGCATTTGCGGTCTTGTCTTTCTTTTTTGGAGGCATTAATACAGATTTTATAAAATCCTCCAGCCAAATTTCATCCTCATATATCCTACGAACACACCCGTAAAATCATCTCATTATTCTCTAGCTCGATTCTTAAGTAGCTTTGATAGAATATCACTATAGTCTCCACACCTTCTTTTCTCATAATATTTACCCTAACTTACTAGCATGGTTGGATCAAGACTCCTGGCCTCAGTTCATCCTTATCTATGTCATTCTCCTCTTCTATTCCCAAGTTCCCTTGTCTATCATTAATGCCATGCAGTTCTTTTCACATTTTCCTTACCCCTATGCTAAATCTCGTTAAGTTCTATCAGCAGCTCTCCTGACTTAACAGTAATGAACAGTGTCTTGACCACTCTAGTGTCTACTACACCATCCCCCCCCCTCCATCCTTTCTCAACTGCTTGCTGTTCTGCATCTTCCCTCATACACCTGTAAACTAATTCCTGATATTCTCTCCAAGTTATTCTTTCAGGCATAACTTTCATATAAAATTGCATACCCTCAAATTACACTTTCCCGCGATTTACACTTTTTTCTCTAGTTCCCCTCAATAGTGTAAAAGAGGGGTTTTACTGTATACTAATACAGTGGACCCCTATATTTCAGTTACTGGAATTTACATTTTCCTGCAATTTACAACATTTTTATCACATCCCATCAAATTTCTTATTTCTCCAATACATGTAGAACTCACTATTTATACAATCTAAATGTCTTTTTCTCATTATTTGCATCACACTGTGATTGATCAAATAATTTCACTTTCTAAGACATTTATCAGTCTATAATCTATTAATCAAATTTAACATTTATCAGTCTATCAGTAGAAGTGTAACAGTCTATATAAAACACTTTTTCACTTCATTTCATACAATCGCATTTCAAAAGCATGAAAGAGAAAAGCTATGCCCTTAGTTTTATGGAAGAATTTGAATGTGGTGGGGCAGTATACACCACCACTAGCGACAGAAAATTGAAATACTTACACTTGTAACCAGTTTGCCAAAAGAAGACTTATGGGATTCGTGCTATGAAATTGACTTGACTTTTTACTAGGGATGTGCAAATAGTGTCTGCAAATACTCGAATGCCTCAAATAGTGGAAAATATTCAATATTCGAGTTCTCAAATAATTATGCTATATAAACGATCTCGAATACTTTTGAATGTCGTGCCATACACCATTGGGTGCCCATACCATACGCACCCATACGAATTCTTTGGAAGTTAACACTGTGACTACGTAGATAACTTTGAACCATAACAGAGTCCTTGGATTGCCAAATAATAACTATGAAGTGACCAGGTTAATGTGTAGTGAGCGCAAAATGTATTGCTATTTGCGTTCACTAAGGTAGAGGAATTCGGATGTGAAATGCGAGGCGAGTGGCAACAGGTGTCTAAAAGAAGAACACGCACCGGTACATTTCTATCTTTGGATAGAATATGCCGGGAGTACGTCGACCCAGAAAGTCTAAATTCAAACGGGACTTTCCAATCTAAATTCGGGTATTTCCATTCTCTTCCGAATTTAGCAGTAAGGGGGAGGCGACTCTACGCGAATATAAACCTGGAATCATTTAATCATTTGGACTCGGGGATCGTTGTGGTTCGTCATTCGTCATTGTGCATTGTTGTGTTGTTGCTGTGGGCAGGACGTTACGCTGCCGGTACGAGATGCCAGAGAAGGACATACGAGTCTCCTCCAGGTTCCGTTGGTCGTCGCGTCTACACTAGTAAGAGATAGTTAGACAGTGCCACACGTAGACGCAGCCATCCAGGGAACTACCGCACCTAGCTTCGCCGCCGCCGGGCATCCGACACTCCTCTGCCTTCCGCAGCCTTCCTCCTACGACACCGGTAACAAAGGTAATAGATCCTTGTTTCCTTATTTACCGAAAGATGCTACTTGTATGACGTTATTTGACTCCTGACACCAAGGGCAAGAACCCACAAATATGTGTACAGGTTCGAGCCCCAGCAATAGCATGCGGGGCCGAGTTCCACAAATGTCATCCAGAAGACTCTGGGCCATAAAAGCATACAGCACGCTGTTAGGCATGTTGAAGAACTACATTAAATTCGCAGTGAAGAGGTACCGTTACTTTGCGAAATTTCATGTTCATCATCAGGTGTCCTGATGATGTTGACTCTTCGATGAAACCAGTCGTAACCATTGAAATTCTGCAAAATTGTTACTAAGTTGTACTTTTCATTGTGGACCGTTCTGTCTACCATTAGCGAATTGCTTAATGCAGCGTCTAGCTTATTATTACAGTGTTGATTTTCTTCGTTAATGAATTGCTTCTACTACATTATCATCCACTGAATCCAATCGGCTAAAATAATCCAGTTTGTGATAATCGTCTAGCTACGTTAAAGGAAGTTTGTCCCAAGGTACGTTTCTGTGGTGTTGATGTGCTAAATTCTGCACAATGATAGGCTTCACCACATTAATTATGGTTTAAAGACAACAGTTTCAACGAATGGCATGCTGTCAAAATTGTTGGAGTAAGAATAACTTCTTCTAATCTTTTCACCGTAAATAACGTGAGAAAACCTGTCACTATGCAAAGTTGAAGAACGTTTGTATACATCGCTGATGGTTGCCGCTCCATACGAGCTTCATTAAGAATATCGCTCTACTTAATATATTGTCATCATTGATTTTAAAACTGAAACTTTTCTTCCAAATCTGGAGTACTTGCAAAAGTAGGTTTTTGACTTTTATGTAAGAGCTTCTGAACTGAACTCGAAAGTGAACAACACCTGCTGCAATTACGAAAAATAAAATTTGAAAAATTCAATATACCTACCATAATAAGTAATAAAATTACATTTACACTCAGTTCGAAAGTCACGATGTCAAATAGTTCATCAAGTATATGGCGCCATTTTCAGTTATTAGAAACGGGCAACAAATTTGCTGTGTGCAACCCTTGTACTTGTAAAATATTGAGGGGAGGAATATTTCATGCAACTTCTATATGGGCTCATCTAAAGAAAAAACATGCTAATTTTTGGAAAACTGAGAAAAGTATTCCTCTTCCACGTCCACAGACAATGCAAGAAGAATTAGAAGTGGAAATTGACAATGTTGATGATACTGAAACTGCTAGTGCTCTTCCCAGTCCAATTGCTAATCCTAAATTTTCACCCAGTTCAACTCAAACACATGCAATTCAAGCCTCCACCTACAAAAAGAAAATCAATCATTCCCAGTGCTCAACCTACTCTGTAGAGTTTTGTTGATAAAACTCAAGAGTTTTAAATCTGGTGATAAAAGGAGTTCAGTTATTACAATTGATACGATTGACTGGAGAAATGATTTGTCTTGACAATCAACCTATATCAGTAGTGGAAAATAAAGGTTTCCGTAAACTGATCAGTTACTTAGAATCAAGATACACTATTCCGTCAAGAAAATATTTTGCACACAAAGTTATCCTGGATCTGTATAAGTAAACAAAGAAAAAAAAATCTGAAGCTAAATACGTTGCTCTTACAACAGACACGTGGACGTCAAAGGTCACCGATGACTACATGAGTTTGACAGCTCAGTTTATGGATTCAAATCATGCTTATCGTCATGTATGCTTAGAATGTGTACCATTTATTGAGCTTTCACATTCTGGAGTGAATATTCGCAACTTCATCACACAAACTGTTGAAGATTGGTGTTTGACTAACAAAATTGTACGCATTGTCAGAGATAATGGGAGGAACATTGCTTCTGCACTTTAAGGGAGTCCATTTGATTACATTTCCTGCTTAGCTCACACTCTTCAACTAGAGAAAGCATCCTCAGCAAACCGATGGTGAAAGATCTTGCAGCAAAATTTCGCAGCATTGTGGGTCACTACAAGCATTCAATTAAAGCAACGAAACAACTGAAATTGGTCCAAGTACAGATGAATATCAAAGAGCATAAGCTCATCCAGGATGA
Organism: Platycnemis pennipes; assembly: GCA_933228895.1. Classification (NCBI taxonomy): domain Eukaryota; kingdom Metazoa; phylum Arthropoda; class Insecta; order Odonata; family Platycnemididae; genus Platycnemis; species Platycnemis pennipes. The sequence goes on along the minus strand of OW121857.1, from coordinate 93,100,635 downwards.
ACTCACAAGGTGGAACTCCCTTTTGCAAATGATGAGGCATCTTCTGGAGCAGAAGCAAGCAATAGCATTAGCTGCCTTTAACCTGAGTTTTGATGTAGAAATAACGCCAACACAATGGGGGGCTATTGAGCAATTGATTGATGTTCTAGGTGTTTTTGAAAGAGCAACATTTATTGCTAGTGGAAGTAGAGTGATAGTTTCTTAAGTCATCACTCTTGTGAATAGCATCATTAATTTCCTTGAAACTACTAAGTTTTCACACAGTCATCTGCAAGGTTTCACCAACGATTTGCTCTTTTCCATCAAAAGTCAGTAAGAATTTTTGGAAAAAGAACAATTATACTCATTTGCCACAATTCTTGATCCATGATTCAAAATCAGTGTTTTCCATGATTCAAATGATGTTGAAATGATGAAAAATCAATTGGCTTTGGAGATGACAGGTCTATCTGAACGATGTTACACAAATTCAAATTTCACGAACTAGCCGTGAGAGCTTTAGCGGTGTTACCCGCTGGAATTGCACAATAGCACATATTCCACAGAGAAAAAAATCATTTGCCTTGACCAGAAATGTTACCCAAAACAAAGAGATAGCTCAAGTAAAGTGCAACTGAAAAAAGCTGATGTAAAGTATGAACACACAATGTGGGGAGTTTATTCCAAATTAATGCTAACAGCACCAGGTTCTAGCAGACAGTCAGGAAACTCCAGAGGAAAAAATTCGAAGATAGCTAGCAGAAGATTTGCTTCCACCTAGTGAAAACATTTTTAATTACTGGAAAATGAACAGTCTATATCTTCCTTGAAGAAATTATCTTCAAAGTATTTAATCACTCCACCATCAACAGTTTTTTCTGAGTGACTCTTCAGCAACTCAGGTTTAATTTGTGACAAGAAAAGAAACAGATTAGATCCTAAATGCGTGAGGATGCTCGTACTGTTAAATAATAATCTGTATTAGGCAATAAGTTTAAAATGATATTATTGATGCATATGATTTTATTGATTTCATTAAATTTGAAATTTTAAAATAAAGGAGTAAATTGTTTTTACTTTATTGAGTATACCATTTTACTTATGCAGACATCAAATAAACAAGTAGAATATTTAATATGCAATTCTAAAATTCGAGGTATTCGAGCTATGATTTGATATTCAAATTCGATATTTGAGTTTGAGAAATTTACGATTCGATCCATCTCTACTTTTTACCCAAACATGATGATAAGTCACAAATTAAAAAAATGAACTGGTGGCTAAATACTAGGATCATTTGTTTTGCCTCATTTCAACAAATTTACTATGACAGGTACAACACTTTAAAAATTGTTTTCATTGTGTCAAAACCATACAAAATCAAAAATTTATTTTCTTAAAAATTTTTCAAGTTGAATCTAGCACTAGACGATGAGCAAGGTAGCTCAGATTCTCATGAATTGTTACAGTTATTTTTAGCAGATATAGAAAAGCACTCATGTGGGGACTTTTTGGAGAGATTTTGAAATCTTAAAGGCCATATTATTGAAGGGACAAAAAACATGCCATGATATCTATGTACACTAACCATTTCCAATACTATTTGTCCACCACCCACATTTTCATCAGCTCTCGTGTGTTTTGGATGGGAAGTAGGTTGGCCTTTGTTGGACTTGTGATTCATCTATAGCTTCTAATGAGAAAGCATTACACAAAATGCTCAACTTTGAGCTAAATTGCAAATTTTGGCTGACATTCATGAGGAGATTGTCGTAGAAGCATGAACAATTTAGTGGGCAAACAAAGGCAACATATAAAAATGTGTCATGCATCATCCACCATCAGAGCGGAACAGGAAAATCAGGTTGACAGATAATTGTTTCTTTTTAGGACAAGGCAGCACACAACTAAAATTTATTATACCTTTCAATTCCCTTGATGCTTTGACTTCGAGTGACCCATTGAATGCCATCTTGAACTCGCCCTTCTGGTCTCGAGCAAACACACGCTGGTATGTTTGCTTGAATAGCGTAGAGTTGAACGAGTCTCCCATGACCATGTGACCACTGTGCAGAGCAAGGGAAAAAGATCACAAAGTTAGCCAAAATGAAGGAAGGGGGACAGACCAGTGCACGGACAACCAGCAATCGCCATTCCTCAAAGCTACAAGTCTACTTAAATAGGACAAATAAGAGCTTTTAAGGTACACCCTAAACCATGTATTCAAACAGCATGCAAAAATAATAAGTGATATGCAGCTTCTGACAAAAATAAAAGGACTTGTAATTCGACGAGTTTGCATCCAGAAACTTTCATCATTAAATCATCATAAATATCAAAGGAATAAATTACAGTTAGTTAAGAGGTTTCATGAAATCAGTCTCCTTGAAGAGTAAAATAATGTTTGCATGATATAACTACTTTGCAGGGAATTGCAAGTAGGGGCATGGATTGCGATCTCTCAATGCCTCACAATCTCTTGGCAGGGGCTGCTTCAGAAAGAACCACACCCAAGAAGGCTCTCAACAAATCCCTTATCGAAGTGGCTCTCTCAGAAACATCTCCACCAGGTGTGAACACACACTGATTATTCTGTTCCTGGCAAATGATAAACCATTCTGGAAATAATATTCCAAGACGAATCCAACCAACAAAGCAGTAAAAAAAATAACCAAAGAACTAATGCTGATTTTAAATGGGGAAACTAACATTCCACCAATGAGTAGATTTCAACTTCATTTTGTGAATGTTCCCATGAAACCCACTCTTACCACTGGTTATAATCACAGGATGTGTAGCTTCTTCTCACCAATAATGAGTCTCAACATGATATCACCCACAATTTCTACATGATAAAGATGCTTCATGAAGAGAGTAAGCAATACCTGCCAGTTAAACAACAAATGATGTAAGCATCACAGACAACACACTAACATCAACACCTTCATTATGACACTAACATAATATTTTCAACTGTAAGTTTGATTTATCAATGAATTACTGTGAAATACCTAGATTTGCAGAGCTTCAACAGCAATTTACCACAAGTAGATTTTTCCTGGAGTGCTAATGTATATTAATATAAAACATTTGCTAATTATGCATCACAAAAACCAAATAAAAAGAAAAATCAGGGAATCAAAAAAAAATTTAATAAAAGAAACTACGAGATAAGACTGACCAATAAAGGAAGTAGATAATCACAGACACATAACCACATGGATGTAAATGCTGCTCTGTTTTGCACACGTAATGTAGGACTGGGCAGCCATTGGCTAGAAGCACCCTCAGAAGAGCACCAGAGCAGAAATTGACTAAAACCATTTCAGCTGGCTTGAAATGGCTGAGGCCAGTCTTTGTAGTTGTGTTCCACTGCATGCATCGGGACTCAAGAGATTCCACACATTTGCCCTCACCCTGTCAACAGGAACTCACCCCGTAGCATTGCAGCACTGCTTCATCTCCAGGAGGCCCGTCTGGTCGAGTGCACATGAATAGACGTCGATGGCGTGCCCGGAGGACGATGCTCGTGCAGCCAGGGCCTCGTAGTGACGCGTTGCCTTCTTTGTGTACTTGGCTGCGTCCTTCTGGAGGTCGTGGTGGGACCGGATGGGTTGGCGCAGGTCATCATTGACGACTTGGCCAGGCCCCTGGGAGCATGGCCCACCAACAAACAGCATTATGCGCGCCCCCGTGTTTGGGTATGTGCACTGCAACAACAACAACAACGACACTTACCACCTCCATCAGGATGCAATCGTAAAATTTCACTCTCTCGCCCATGCCACAAAGAAACTCAGAACAAACATTACAAAGTTGCTGCTTGTACGACTACACGATTCCCCTTCCTTGTTCCATCATTATGCTATCAGCTATCGCCTCCACTGACACTCTCAAATCACAAAGTCCAAAACAATTATTTTGCACAACCAAAAACAGTTATTGTGCAGTTGCACCGTCACATCTAATATACTAGTCCTGAGCCCATAACCTGTACCTATTTATACATTAAGAAGAAATCAATTTAGGCTGATTTGAGATGCATGTATTTAGCAGATTTAGAAAGAGTCCACCATCTTACAAGAACATAAAAATGACAACAACAACTGGTAAATGATAATAAAGTAAGTATATTAACAACCTCAACCATAAAAAAAACAGCATATCACATAAAAGGCACTGACAAATAGTGCCAGCTTATGAAGTTAAGTCAGTTAATTACCAAATCAAATTTATAACATGATTTTAGACCATTAACACCAAGACCCCTGAGTTTCATTAGTATATCTTCCAAAAGAGGAAACCAATTATTATGCAGTATATGTATCTTATAGAATGTTCACATCTACATTTATTTATGTAAATCAAATTTTTTATCACCTTAGACAAACTTGCACTAATTTAATATAAAGGGTTTTCAAAACTTAAAAATCTGTAAACCCAAATTTGCGTGCATTTTATTTTATTACCTGACACCATATTAACTTGAAATTTCAACAAAAAAAGCCAATTATTTTCTTGACATTCAGAAGACAACAATTTTTATTCATTTCAAAATTTACAAAAGTTATGATATTTCTGGAAGCCTACTATGAAACTAGTGACTCTACTGAAATTTAAATGTGACCATTGTGGCTGAAAGGTAGCCAGCATGAAGAGTATAGAGAAGTAGATAAATTATAATTACCCGTATCATCTAACTGCATAGAAATTGCTGTTCACTTTTGAAAGAGATAGCTTCTCAAAATCAGGGGCCTTGACGTACTATACTGGCAGTAGATCCTAACAAAATTGTGTGTCAATTATGAGCAAAATTTTTACCTTGTCATATTAATACCAAAGTTCATTCTGTCAGATCTGAGGTGAATACTGCCAAGTTTAATCTTTTCCGTAAATATTCAATTTACTTGAATTTTGACTAGTTTTTGGTTAATTCAAAACTAGACCGAACTTGGAGGTGTATAAACACTTATAAAAGTTAATATATTCCCAGAAAAGGAATACATAGGATCCTCCAATAGGTATAGAAGATAGTCTAGCATAAAAACCTAAGCTGATTTAAATAAGACCATAAGAGATGGTGTAAAGGGACACTACATTTTGGATGGTACATTGGAGGGGACTGACTCCTCATGCATCACTTCCAGACTAGCAATTCCGGTCCAGAAAGCAAAACTTTAGTGCAATTGAATTGAACATTTTTTCTCTCTCTACATTCATGACATTCACTGTTACTCCATTCGCAATGCAATGAGTCATTCAAGCACTTCCAATAGAAAGTTAGCTGGTCAGTTCTTTAAAGGCATAAGAAAACATAGGCAGGTTTATACAAGTGATTGAGACTGGACCAAAACATGCAGTTAAGTGTGAAATTCATTGAGCAGAGACATCAGGGGAAAATAAACAAGTCATTCCACACGCGGATATTACCCTCGTGGGATTGTCTTTGAATAGTGGACCCAAACCAAGAGAAACCTATGGGAATAGAAGATAAAGACATTCAGGAGAAAGAGATCAAAGATAATTCTGACCAGTAGCTGTTTCAGTAAATAGTAGACACATGAACAAAATTGAGATAAGAAAACAGGAACCACAATTCAAAAATCAGATAAAAAACTGTGGGAAAATCTTAATTTTCACCATTGATCAAGTTCAATGGTACATAAAACTATCAAATTCTGACATGAGCACCGACCACATGGGGCTTATAATCTAAATTTCTGTCACCATAATTAATTTCTCTGAAAGTTCTGAAGCTAAGAAAATCTACAAAGCCTCGATTTAGGTGGCATTGTTCAGATTGATCAACTATATTCAAACCAAGGACCCTCAGGTCAACAGCTGCATGGACCTGGTCCATTGAAGTCACCTTGAAGCACATGAATGGCACCTATGCCACAGCTTGCGAGTATCAATGGATAGCAGCATTTTACAACAAGCAGCTCTAACAAAATGATCCCAGCCAATTGAGAATTTTACCCAAAAAAATGTGCGCATTGAAAATTGCCAGAGGGAAAAACTACAGGATCCACAACACTGACCAACATCACCTTTTGTGCAATTTTCCATGCTTGAACCACAATGAGCCAACCACAATGCTACCAGGATTCCTGATTCAAAATAAAATTGAAAGAAATCCCAGGTCAGAGGTCTGCCATTCATTTCTTGGACCAGGAGATCTTTATACACTATGCATTTTCAATGCACTCATTTGCAGTTATGAGTGGCAGCAATAACTTGCAAACAAAGATTCAAAGGCTTAGCAACAAAATTGAAGCTTTATTGATTATAATTATTCAATAAATTTAGGATAAAAAACCAAAGCTGTAACAAGGAAAACAAAAAATGACTGCTTGTGAAAAGGCAAGAACTACAACTGAAAGACTTAAGGACAATCAAAGCACAAATTAATTAGACAGAGCGCTAAATAAAAAAAACAAATATTGCAAGTTTTTTAAATTGCTCAACTTATGAAACTACTAGCTTAGTGTACTCAATGAACTATAAAGTACTGAGAGTACTCCGAGAAACATGAATTGGAAAGCATAAATAATTACAGATAAATTCATACAAAATCAAAGTTACATTATACACTTTGATTTAGGATGAATAATGATATCTACCATTAAAAAAAACAGATGGAAAAACTAATTCAGTAGCATGCATACAGAACGTGATTAATAATTAAATAAGCCATATAAATATCAATTCATTTCAAATTTTTACATTACATTTTTCAGAATTTTTACCAAAACAAAATGTCTCAACTCTTCAACAGTAACAAAATCTTATACAGTAAAAACTTGTCCTTAATTAAATCCACAGGACCAAAAAAAGTTGACACTCATACCAACAAATTTTAAAAGAATGAGTTTTTTTTTCAACACAAGACATTTAATTTTTTGTCCATCATTTAAATATCATAACGTTTTCACTTGATTTTCATCACTCATCAAGTTTTAGTGATCTATCTTGTATAATAACTTCTGAGATATTAAGTCACCGGATATGAAGCATGTATTTCTTCTGCAAAAATGGAAGACTTGGGCCAGAGAGCCTTAAATTTCCCATGAATGATATTATCTGTTGAATTTATATGACCTTTATCAAATCAATAGTTGAGTATAGTTAGGAGAGTACACTGAGTCAAGCATGAAAAATAAGGGGAATGTTACTGAATCCATCCAGATATAACATGACCCCAAGTCAAAGATGATATGCCATTAAGGAACACTTGAATAGAAAATGACAAAACCTAACATTACATTGTAATAATTATTCATTTTGTCAATATTTATTTTTCCCTCCACTTTTCTCAAAGACAATTGCCTCAGCATGAAGTCTGAAACCATTTGAAGTACAACCACCATTCAGGTTTAAAAGATTCAATTTATGAAAACAAACTTTAATTTTTCGAGTAATTATCAAATATGTATATGTAATAGGTAGGGACATGACATTTTCGCGAAACGTTTTTTGCGACAGGATTCATGAAATAAGCGACTTTAGGGTTTAATCACGAAATTAACCGTGCCTTCTTTGAAACGCGATTTTTTAAACGAAATTTGAGATATTTTGCAATGCCGAACTTTTGTAGCATGAAATATTTTCTTTAGTGATGGCCGGAACGGATCTTTCATTTTTCTCGGTTCCGGATTCGGATCCGAAGACACGGAGTAAAATCGGATCCGGATCGTAGATCTTAAATTTTCGCTGCTTAGCGATCGAAGTGCCCCATGAATGGAATGTAGGTGCGGTAGATATTGACAAGAAGAGGATGTGTAACTAAGGTCACGTAATTAGATGAAAACATTCCCGTGCAACTAGAAGCAAAATAAAGAAATATGACTTTTTGCCCCCATTACCCCGGTATCGCGGGAAAAAAAACTTAGGATGTCGCGCGGGTTGCCTACATTTGCCCGGATCAGGCGTACAACGAGAGCTAGTGTACTGTGCGAAGTTCGATCCCAATCGCAGTTTAATTTTTTCTTTCAGTCACTGCATCGAAAATGTTATCATATTCAATTACAAACCATTACATCTGAATACTCACTTTATTATACTTTGTTGTTTAAATTAGATTTACAAATGTACCACTCATAAATTAAGGATGGTCGGGTCGGATCCAAATATCCACGGGTCTTTCATTTCATTCGCTACTGAAATCATATCCAGGGACAGTAAAAATTCAGATCCGGATCGGAGATTTTAACATCTCGCGGCCTCGTGATCGATGCGCCCCGCGAATGGAATTTACGTATGGTAGATGCCAACAAGGAGAGGTTAAGTAACTTGGGTCACAAAATGAGAAGAAGAATTTTTCCGTGCCATAAACGAGGAAAACAAAATAAAAAATACTCGTATTGACCTTTTTCTCCATAGGCCCGGATGTGCGAGAAAAAAAATTAAGCCGAATGTCATGCGGGTCACCTACATTCGACAGATTCCCGGGAACCTATGAGAGCTAAGTTGTTAAAAATGAGGGCTAGTGTACTGCCAGGGTCGAGTTTGATCCTTAAAACACAGCCGTAGCTGCTGGTAGGCAGTTGAAAAAAGTAGATTATCAGAAATTTCATGCCAAATTATAAGTTAAAAAAATAATTAAATTTGGCGAAAGGAAATGATTAGAAAAAATTTATATTACAGAATTAAATCGTGGAATCATTACGTTAACTTTACAGTGTATTTTTGAGTGACGCATTTGTAAATCTAATTGAAGCGACAGAAGTACAAAAAAGTCAGTATCCACACACAAAGGTTGGAAATGAAGGATGATAAAGTTTTTTATTCAATGGTTGAAAGAAAAATTTTAAACAGCGTAAGAATCGAACTTCATTACCTGCAGTCCACTACTCCACTCTGTTATTGTTATTACCATTATCTCATTAATTTGCCTTTAACTTAATTTTGCCTACTGTGTTTTTTATGTTGCGTAGGGTAGCCATAACTTCTGTATTGGATCTCAAATGTATATACTATTAACTGTTTGTTCACATTGGTATGAAGTCTTTATTAATAATATTAAAAAAAAACCGTTCCTTTAAGACACTTTTTTTTCCCAAGATTAAACACAGCTTTCACCTTTTTAAAACGATTTTATTCACAGCATTTGTCATTTTTGAACACAGCTTTTGATGGTTTTTATTTACCATTTATCGGTGTCACTAGTAATAGGACTTTTTGTTTAAGCTATCACTTAAGAGGCTTGTTTTTTGCTGTAGTCATTAAGCAACTTCCAACACAGTGAATTTCGGTGCTGTGGAGAAAAATTATTTTTTAGCAACATATGAGCTTTCAGAATTATGTCATCTGTGAAAATGAGTATGCCCATCAGCAGCAAAAAAAGCTTCACCACTTCAGGTTGCACATAATGAACTACCCCTGATTTTGGAACACTGAATAACTTTCTGGTAGATGTAACTATCCCTAGGTCCCCATTGGTCATTTCTTTTTGTGAACATTTGCCTCACAGACATCAAACTCTAGCTTCTCAAATTAAGTTAGGCATGATTAATGCAATAGACTTGAAAGTTGTGTTGTCAATAGGACTTACTTCCCTTTCATAACTTGCCCTTTGCACCTGTACCACCATATTAGCATGTCACTCTTAAATCTCATTGGCCATTTTTTAAGGGTTAAGTACGTAATTCATACATCAACTATGAATTCATGACTTATTGATAAATGTAAAAGCACCAAATGATTTCAGCATTCCTTTGTTGGTGTTTAAGTACAATATATTACATCTCGATTGAAATACTGTGGCCACAAATGATCATTACTTGTTGGAAAAATTATTATCCCCACAACAATAATATTTCCCAGAGTAATTATTGTTTATTTTTGGCTTTGAATTCTCATGAAAAGTGTTTCTATGAGTTATTTAATCATACATAATATATTCAGGGTACAGCATCATTTAAGCATGTAAGTATACTTCATATTTGAATTCAAGATGTGTCATAATATTTTCAGTTTAAATTTTGTCCAAAAATGGTCGCCTCAGACTTAGATGAATACTGTGCATCGTTTTTTAAGCTGCTAAGGGTATAGAACTTGCCATTAATGTTGAAACAAAGTCAAGTGGATGTTGGTAGCCTCTCCCATTCATTAATGAAGGTATCCCTCACTGAGGAATTGAGGACACTGAGATACTAATCAGAATAAATGGTTTGATCCTCTGGTGGAAATTTCTAGTGAATGATTCCTTTGGAATGGAATATAATACATAATTGGTAATGTCTTTACTCGACTCTTTTGCAAGTCTTCAGTTTTGCTTTTGCTGAAAGATAGAGAGAAATAGGAGACAGAATGTAAGGGAATTAGGAGACAGAAAACAGACATAATAAAAGACAACTACAGTAAAACCTCCCGTTAACAAATTCTAGGGACACAAATTTTCCAGTGCTCGTTAACGTGGACTGTTGAAGTGTTTGTACGGTTCGTACATCGGAGGGCATGGTGGGTTGCATACCTCCATTCATTTCAGGGGCTTTTCTAGTTTTATACAAGAAGCAGGAGTAATCAAATGAAAATATCTTGTTTTATACGGTACTTGCTAAGTGACATCATAAATGATTGTAGTAGTTTCTTGTACTACTTACTAAAAAATTGCATTGTAAATAACTACTTATTATAGAATATGAAAATAATTGGCCATCTTGAAGATGATTTTTTTACATGATGGTGCGTGGCAAACTGCTGTGGCTCCACAGTTTTTTCGGCAAGTGAATTACAAATTGAATAGTCGTTAATTTTAACTGCTGAATTCTTTTAAAAGTAAATTTCATTCTTTCTATGACATCGCTTGAGTTAAACACAGTGGCCTAATAAACTGTTTATGAAGTTCATGGATTATTTAATATTATACATTGAGAAACTACTATTGCATTATTTTTTAGGGTAAAAATTCACAATAAATATTATTTGTAAAGGTGACAAAGGCAAAAGAAATATGAACCTTGCGGATGAAATTGTATTTTGATTGGGGAAATAGAAACAGAGGTTTTGCGATTGTCACTGTTCGCCGTTGAAAATTCACTGAAAGTTTTATGCAAAAAACTACTGTTCATAACTCCGAAACTATTCAATTTTTGCGACATTGATCATTTTCGGAACCATTTATATTCTCATCTCGATAGCCATAATGTTAATCACCGCTCTTGAAGAAGATATTTTTTAAGCAAAATATTACATTGCAAAAACCACGGAATATGTGGCGTTTTTTTAACATTCCTCATGTTCAATAGCAGAAGTTTCACAGAGAAAAAAATCATGCATCAATGTTTTCAACTGCGCCAAATTTAAGTGTAGGGTTTAAACTTTTGAAAAGCAGACTTTGTGAGACACAATATTTCGCTCAAGTTAGTGTAAAAATATTTTGAATTTAGCAAAAATGGCATTTTTTGAGAAAGCTAATTAAATTAGTGGTTGAAAATCAAAGTGTTCATATCCCTTCATTTAAATCCAAAACATCTAATAGCACAACACATGAATATGCTTGAATGGATGATTGGAAATAAAATGTAAATAAACCATTAAAAAAACCTTAAATGATAAAAAATGTGTAAACATGCTTGTTGCGCACTCCAATGAAGCACTGAAGTGTACTTTTTTGGTCATCTCATATATTGCAGTAAACTCTTGACAATACTAAGTCAGCAGGACTGGAAAATCAGCACTTCGTAATTTCAAACATTTTAAAAAAGTCTTGAAAAAATTTTATCTCTGTTTTCTCTAAATTTTGTTCTCTTTGGCAACATTGTATAACTTATGTGGTTGTTCGTGAAAGCATTATTAAAAGACACATGTTTTAAAAAATCGTAAAATAAGTACCTATTATGTCAATGCTTTTAAGTTGGCGATAGTACTGTTGGCTAAATTTCATCCCAGTATAGAAAACAAAAGTTGAACATTTCGAAATAAGAATTTTTTTCCCGAATAGTCAGTAGAGACGGGAATGTAATATGCACACTGAAAATAGACATATGCTTCAAACATCTACGCTGTTATGATGGCAGCTGGCCCAACCGCGCTTTAGTTGTCTTCTATCGCCCAATCATAGCTATAAAAAAGCACGGAACTAAGCCCGTTTCCAGAAAAAAAATGATTTACATGTTATTACTTGTAGTGTCTTTCATCTATTGTTAGCGGAATATATGATCCTGGGAGGTCATACTGTTTCTTTTCTACAACTTGGACCTTGATGACAAATATGGAGTATTTCGGCATATTTTCTACATCGTTTCCTCAAGGATTATATGACGCCCAGGGAGTTTGGGTTTACGGTGTGGGGGAAAAGGGTCTGGTTGTGGAGAGGAAAGATCCCAGTTGCAGGAGTATCTTTATCCCTCTTGCTGAGCTTGAAGAGGGGGAAGGGGGTGGGAGAATAAACTCACGGAACATCTGTTACGTTCCTTCCTCTTCTTCTGGGGAACCCTAGGGGCACGTGTACGTGGTTGATCGGAACGGCTTCAGGTGCTGAGAGGAATGGGGAGGGTCAGGGATGCAGCGTCCTGTCCTTATGGGTGGATCTTCATAGGGCATGGGGGGGGGGGGGAGGGGGAAAGCAAAGGGGATGGTCTAGATGTGTCCAAGTGTGAGAGGAGGGGTCGAAGAGCCCCCCGATAAAGAAGGACGCTGCATCCCTGACCCTCCCCATTCCACTCAACACCTGAAGTGGTTCCAATCAGCACCCTCATGCGCCCCCCAGGGTTGCCCAAAAGAAGAGAAGGAATGTTCCAGATGTTCCGTGATGCCATTCGCCCACCCCATCCCCTTCTTCAAGCTCGACAAGAGAGATAAAGATACTAGAGGCCTACACACGGGGGGCAAAATATGGGCAAGGGTTGCCCGCTTGTGTGTGAAATAAAGAGAGAGGCCCAACCCGAAGACATTTGACGGACTCTTCCGAAGTATCGCGAATGTGACCTAAAGGAGAACTTGCCGAGTATATGCGGTAACTAGGGATGGGCGATTACGATAATGATTAATCGAATAATCAATTATTTATGTCAATTAATGGAAAATTTGGAATCGATTAATGCAGGAGCTGATACCGATTATATCGATATGTTAACCAGATTAATTTGACCGATTATTTCTGAATTTTGTGTCTGGTGAATTGTGATGGCTAGGGCAGCACATGTTCGTCTTCAATTCCAAAATTCAACCATAACTGAACAACACGATGACCATGCGATGCCACATAGGTATTAAAGTAGAACGTGCACGACATAACTCTGATCGGCACCGCTATTTGCCAGCCACTCACGTGTCATATGTCAGATGTCGCAGGCATTGCCGTGGGTTATTTGCACATGTTGTTTTGATAATAAAAGTGGTTACACGTCTACAGGATGCTGGACCCACGGTTCGAAACTTCACTTCAAGAGCCTAATCGCAGTAGCCAATGCAATGAGCACCGTTATCACTGTGATGGCTAAGATGTTTCGTGAGGAGGATCAGGTGAATGTCATGCAGACCTTTTCACATACAGAACGAGATGCAGCACCATCACATGACCTCTGTAGCTTTCATGACGCTGAATCAGCATCACAGAAAACCCTGTATAATGAAGGTGTCGTACACGACACCATTTAGGGAGTTACTGCATCATCAACCGACTCGCTGTTGACCTCAACTTGAATCCTTTTCCAGTATGTGGGTCAATTAAAACTGAATACCCTCACTTACATCAGGTAGCCAACCAGAAGTAGCAACATCAGTTCCACCAAAGAGAGACTTTTGGGAGCTGAGACTAATTCAATCTGACCTGAGATGCCACCTGACCTCTACCCACTTATTGAAATTGCAATTTTTAGCTTCAGTTCCTCTAAACATTTAGCCATCTTCCATAATTTAAATCGAATTAAGAAAATTTTCCCAACTATGTTACCTGACACACCTCCTGGAATAGTATCTGGATTTCACAATTTGTATTCAGGATAACATTAACCTTTTAAAATGTAAAAGCAATTATTGTACATTATTTATGGAGGGACTATAACCTCGGAAGCTACGTTTAGTGTGTTGTCATAATCGAATCGATTCCTCTACGTATAGATTAATAAAATCAATTAATAGGGTACGATTAATCAGCTGCTTGAAATTAATTGATTTACAAAATATCGATAAATTTTTGATAATCACCCATCCCTAGCAGTCACCCATCGGCTGGGAGGGCGACCACCCTAAGATCGTCACCGCCACGTATCTTTCTCAAGGGTCTTTGCTGTTTGCAATATTTTTCGTTCACTCTTTTACCACCCCTCCCCTCAGTTTGGGCGAGCAACTCGGGCACCCGTCTAGGACCCGGGCACCCACCTAGTATGCGGGCATCCGGGGCGAACGGGCACGGTCAGGCATCTATGCCACATGGGCGGAGGCGAACACGGGTGAGGACGCATGGCATGGGCGGGCGAGGGTCTCCGGATTCGGTGCCTGTTTGAGGCCTCTTAAAAGATAGGCCTGCAACTGGGACCTTCCCTCTCCACAACCAGACCCTTTTCCCCCGTGAAACATAAACCCAAACTCCCCAGCCATCATAATCCTTACCCCCACCAACACAACCCGCCCAAATTTCCTAACGGCATCACCCACCCTCACTCAACCCATCCATGGCACAAGATTTTGGCTCGGACAGCCCCTTCACGGAGAGCTGAGCTAAGATTGCTCTCCTTTAAGGATGAGGTAGGGTTCACGGAGAATTTGAACTGCCATAATTCAAGGTGCACAGCAGCGAGCATGGTATGTGCCGTCACACGTAAGCTTTAATTGAAAGAGAACAGTTCACGTTATAAAAATGCTGGTAACAGATAAAACAAAAAATAGCCAGGATAAATCATGGATTTCATATTTTCAAATATTGCCATGTTATTACTAAAGGATTTTCATCGGGACCGGCCATTTTGCTTCGTATAATCAAAACTTCGTATTATTGAGAGTTTACTGTATCAACAATTAACTGATTACATAACTTAAATGACCTCACCTGTTGGTTGCCTCCCCTACAAGATAACTAAAATTACTCATTGAAAAATCTTGAGAAGTCAATGAAAAATAGGTACATATTCTAAGGCTGGAGAATGAGATCCACCACAATCGTTCACAATCATACTGAATTGGGCATCAGTAGTTAAGTATTTTAAAAACTCCTCAGGAAAGCATATTTTAAGAATAAGAACTGTCCAAGTAGACACCAAGGAAAAAAGAGCGAAAGGCGAAGCATAATACTGTTCACAGCAGTGTCAAATTTGCACCTGAAAACGACCCATACCTCAAGCAGGCCAACAGCAATGGACAGGGCGACCCCAGTTGAGCGGAGGGACCGCTTGCCTTGTGCCACAGGCCAGGGGTCCCGCTGAAGCTCGCCAAGGAGGTCAGTTAGGCTCATATCACACTTGTGCACTGGCTGGAGGAACCTGCAAGGGGAAGCAAACGAGCGTGAAGCACACTGTCAACAGAAAATAAAAGAAGCAAAGCAAGGAGGAGGCATTCTGCGCACTCCAGAGGGGGAGATTGGGCCATGGCAGATAACTCCTGCAATATCGAGGCAACTGACACTTATTTCCAAGAAAATCACTAGAATATGATCCCAAGGAAGTTCATGACTGCTACAAGTTGCTAGTGGGTATGGTAGATTTTTAGCAATTATTTTGTTTTGGGCTATTGCATCAAATTATCAAATATTACCTGCAGAATACTAAAGCTCAACAAATTCTGCAATTTGTGCACAAAATCCATAAACTGTGCTTGATGAGTGGTGAAATTGAAGCAATTTATGCAATAGATTAACTAAATAGCACAAGTAATAGTGATGAAGACAAAATTAAAATTCCTATACTTGAGGAAAACTGACATGCCCAGCATGAAGTGACAGACTAGAAAGAAGCAATAATTTCTTGATTGAGATACAAATACATAAAGCAGTTAATAGAAATTGTAAATTAAGTTTTTTTGCCGAGGTGCATAAAACCTCTCCATAACACCACCTAAGGAATGATTCATTAACTTTCAACAAATCACACTAAAAATATCAAAAAGATTTTCTAGTACATCTTCATGAAAATATATACCAGCAAACACCCAGATTTTGTTGTCTCTCAATTAATTACCTGTAATTAGAGCTTATGAACATCAGTTAAAATTTCAATAAGCTACCAATAAAACATTCACTCATGCAGTAGCATGCCATAGAATGGGAGCATAGGCACAAGAGTGACCGATTCCTCACCGATTGGCGGGTGAGATGGGCTGGCCCCCAGGGCCGCGAGGCTGCTGCCCAGGGCCCATCATAGGCCCTCCTCCCGCGTGGGGCACGCCATGCTGCCCGGGTTGACCTCCGTGCATTCCAGGGTGCCCAGGGCCAGCCATCGGCCCTCCACCAACGGCCCCTGCCCCAGGGCCCCCAACTGCCCCTCCCACCTGTGCATACTTGCCAATGCCGAGCATGTCTTGCACTTGCAATGCCGTCAGGTCCTTGGTGCCACGGAACACGTAGCTCTTGGAGCAGCCCTCACGTCCCAGCTCATGCACCTGCATGGACATAGGGCACATCATTGCATTGGCCAAAAATGACATCACACTGCTTCCCAATAGAGATTAATGGAAAAAATTTCCCTTTTAACCAGCCTGATACATTTAAGACATGAGAAAGTGGATTTGGTTAGCATGATGTGAGGGGCAAACACACATGGTGAAACACGTTATTTGTTACTCACGTGATAGGGCATTTGAAAAGAGGAGTTTGAATTCAGTGATTGGGAACCAAGTATCTGTTAAAAACCTTAACAGAGTCAGCCACTGATACGCAAGATGAATGATTTTTTTCAGTGAGGTAATTCTGCTCCCAAATGAGTTTGACTTACTAAATCTGTATTATACAAGATCAAGAAATATCTGTTGTATTAATGCATTTTTTCACACGGACAGTCATTACACGTATGTATATTTATTTTGCTTGGTATATTTCTCGAAATTTTAAACCTATAATAATCCTCTTTAACTCAAGATCACCTGATTTGATTCCATGTGTGTGTGAAACAGGTCATCATCATCTTAAGGCCTGATCACAACTTCCACTTTATATAAGTGCAAAGGATATTTTAAAATAAAAAAGTTGAATTTTTGGATCTTCACTCACAGCTTGACAGTACTCAATTAGTTTTTTCTTACATAAAAGAGATAGGCACTGCTTAATTAGAAAAATTATTTTTGGATATTTAATTATAAAAAAACTGGCAAAACCATTAAAATCACTGCATATGTAAACAGTCATAAGAAAGGAGAACCTTTACGACAATGTCACAAAAAACTAGACCACCCATTACCGTGTCACCATATTCAGGGTGCCTTGTCAGCTTTACTGGTAAAGGCACCTGGTTGGAAATGGTTGGTTGAGGGTGTCCCAGGTTTTGAGTCCTGGTCAAGATGAGTGATTTTTTTACGTGGAAATTCTGCTTTGGAAATATCACCAGGCTACGTGATAGTGAATTAAGTAGATAACAACCATACCTGCACCATTCTTCCAAACGTTATGAGGCCAATTAAGGCATTTGGTGGCAAGAGACTCAGTGACATCTGCAAAGATTCCTTGAGGGCAACCAGTTCCTCTTCCTCAATGCAAGTGTCTACGACTAGTAGAAAAATCGGAGGCAAGCATTGTGCCCTCTGAAACAAATGAGTTGTATAGTGAGTGGTGACCACCTCATAACACTAAAAAAATATTTCATCATTTTTATTGCCAATGATATCAAAATAATAGCATCCAAATTCCAGCTAAGTCAAGGTTTGGTTAGATCTACTCTAAATACTCACTGTTATAGTGTATTCTATGGTGGAAAATGTATGGACGAGCTCGGCTGGTTGATGCTGTTCCGAAATAGCAGCATACTGAGGTGGAAACTGAAAATATTTTGAGAGTCAAAAAACTTCGAAACAAATCACATACAATTCATGATTCAAAAAGGACCGCAAATCACCAAAAGACTGTTGAGAGAAATATTGCACTTTTTACTTTTTCAATAAATAGGAGTACTTCATTCAGGGTGCATTTTTAGAACGTTACAACACTACGTATTTAAAGTTCAAGAAATAACTCTTCTTGTCAAAACCATAGTTAATTTAATAGTACTCACAGGATTCCTCTGAAAACAAAAGTTGCAGACCCACAACTTCGCCCGGTAGTCCACCTGACAAAGTGGGTTTAAGATAGCTCTGCAAGTGTTTCTTGTGCATAGAACAGGATCATATTGAATAGGAGGAAGATCTGGTCTTTCATTCAATGGTTGGTAAAGGCATCCCAAGGGAACTACTAATCGTGTTGCATCAATCCTACTTGAAGGCCATACGTTCCAAGTAAATCTTACTCCGTCCTTTTCTTCATTCTGCTGAATGAACTCCTCGTACGTAGTCATCCTGTACAATTATATTTCATCTATCAAATTCGAGTAAACTAATCACAAACATACAAGTAAAAATGAAGCCAATGCCAATATGTCACCAACACGTAATGAACGACTTTAACTCTGACAATCGGTGGTAACTCAAAGTACACTTCTCCTCAGACACAGTAAATGCCATGAAATTCCATTGCGGTAATGCCCACGAACGCATCAATCCTCCTAGTACAAAAACTTACCTTAATTCAAAACATGAATTACTGCAAAATCCTAAACATTGATGCGTTGAAATTTCTGCCGAGCCGGACACGTCACGGCTTTTAAACAGCAGAAGTACGAAATGTCTGATGACGGACGGAATCTTCAACTTCTTCACCGGTAAATTTGAATGCAATAAGTCTTGTCTTTGTCTTCTTTCGGGTTAAATTAAATACAGTAAGCAGAGTATGAGGATTATACCTCAACTGTTTCGGTAATTCTTATGAACAGAATCTAATAATACCAGTGTATTGAAGTGCAAGGACTTCGGCTGCTACTATGAATGCTTTATCGACTGCGCTATAAGCTAAAATAGCGATTATAGTCGGTTTAGGCCAAGAGTGATTCGTTCTTTTGTTTTATAGTGCGGCCACTATATTATTTAGAATAGTAAATCTGGACTTTAGAGAGAGTTGCTTTGTTTTAGATAAAAACGAGTGCAACCGCAAGCTATATATTTCCTATTGATAGTTGAATTAAAAATGAATAAAACATATCCATTATATTTTATCCAAACAATCAATTGATTGCCAGAACAACGGTTATGATGAGCAGCTGGTAGAGAAACTGTACCGCAAAAACTAAATAAAATGGCAGTAAAAGAAATTTACAATTCCCAACCACCACAGGACTCCACAGCCAAGTGGCGCCGAATCCTTTATCTAGATGATTTTTCACGAACAATTTGTAAAAAACTACCTAAAGATAAGATCAAAATAGCTCATTACAATAAATCAAGCCTCAGGAGCCTGCTCTCCCACACAAAGGACAGAATCCCAGACAAAGAAAAAAGTGGAGTGTATATAAGTTAAAGTGTGATTGCGGAGCAGCTGTACATTGGAAAAACAGGGAGGAAATTTCAGGAATCGGAGATGGAGCACCAAGCGTGTGCAAGAAACCACAAAATGAACTCAATTTGCGAAGCATCTGTTAGAAAATAACCATAAAAGTGACTTTAATTTTGAAATTTTACATGTAGAAAGCTAAGGCCATTGACTGGACACCTTAGAACAATTACAAAATTTAAGTTTGAAGGAGAATATTATCAACAAATTTTTGAATGCCTCCCACTCTCCCCTCCTGCATGTCCCAATCCTCAAACAACACGATGGCCGATGACACAAGTCCCCCCCTTCCCTTTGTCCTACCCTTCATTCCCTAATCCCCATGACTCGCACAAGAGCCAGGGGTAGGCAAGTAACCTTTCCCTCTCACCCCCAACATTCCTTCACTCTTGTGAGGTTTATTCTCAGCTACCCCCCCCCCCTCTCCCCCCCCCCCCTCCAACCCTGGTCGTATAGAAGAAGTGCTGTAACTGTAAAGCATTTACCTGAAGATGAAGTCTCTTACTTCGAAACCCGGGTCGTTTCAATAAAGTTTTTTGTGTGGAACAACAAAGTCAGTCTTTTCATTTAATGATGAATCGGTTCCATTAAGTCATGCCAGAGAGTGTCAATTATAGATGTAGCTCCTTTCTTTTACATCCTTCACAACTTGCTCCATGTATCTCATGCGAGGCGTGCCTTTTCCAATCTTCCCGTTCACTTTTCCCTCGGCAATTGTCTTCATCAGGCCATCATGTCTTAAGATGTGGCCTATTAAGTTGTCCCGTCTTCTTTTTAAGGTTTTCAGTAGACATCTCTTCTCTCCCACTCTTTTTAAGACTTCTTCGTTTGTCATTCGATCGATCCATTTTATCTCCATCATTCTTCAGTAGCACCACATTTCAAATGCTTCCAGTCTGGACTTCTCTGATGCTGTTATTGTCCATGCTTCACTACCATATAGTAGAATGCTCCAGATGTATGTTCTAATGAAATGTTTCCTAACTTCCATGCTTGTATTTGCAGCTGTAAGCAGAATCTTCTTCTGGTCAAATGCCCTTTTCTACTGGCGATTTCTCTTTTACTTTGTCCATCGCTGGTTACTCGGCTTCCCAGGTAACAATTCTTCCACCTCCTCGATTACATATTTGTTTTCCTAGTTTAACATTGGTCCTGGCTTCCTTTCTTCTACTGCACACCTTAGTTTTCTTTTTATTGATCTTCAGATTATATCTGGTCATTGTTCTTTCCATATTTCCTAGTATCTTCTGAAAATCTCCTTCTGTTTCTGCCATGACTGCTATGTAATCGGCGAATCGTAGGATGCTGATTTTCTCCCCGTGGATGTTCACTCCCGGAGACTTTTCTTTGACTTCTTGGATGGCTTTCTCGATGCAGACATTGAATAATACAGGAGACAGTGCACATCCTTGCCTCACTCCTTTCCTTATGCTTGCTTCTGTGCTGCTGGGTCCTGATTTGCTTATGGCCACCTGGTTTTTGTACAAGCTGTGGATAACTCTTCGGTCATTGTATGATACTCTTTCTTTCAGAAACTTTAGCATAATGTTCCAATCCACATTGTCAAATACCTTTTCCAAATCTACAAATGCAACAAATGTCGGTAGATTCTTCTCTATTCTCTTCTCTATAAGTAGCCTAAGGGCCGAAATTGCTTCTATTGTGCCCTTTTTTCTTCTGAACCCGAATTAGTCCTCATCCAGGAACTCCTCATCTTTTTGTTCTATTCTTCTATAGATGATATTGGTCAATATCTTCGAGGCATGTGTCGTCAGGTTTATGGTCCTAAAATGTTGACAGTTCTCAGCTCTCTTCTTTTTGGCAATAGGGATGATGATGTTCTTCTCAAAGTCTGTGGTTATCTCTTCTGTAGAGTACATGTCGCAGATGGTTTTGTACAGCTGAGTGAATGTCTTCTCTCTGGCATTTTTTATTAGTTCGGCAGGAATATCATCTATTCCCAAAGCCTTATTAACCCTCAGATCCCTTACAGCTGCGTCAAATTCTGATCTTAAGATTGGGGCTCCCAAATCATCCTTATCGACTTAATTTTTCTCTTCGATTACTTCCGCGCTAAGATAGCTTCCATTGTACAACTCTTCCAAGTATTCCTTCCATCTCTTCACTTTATCCTCATGCTTAATTAAGAGTTCTCCATTCTTGTCCCTGATGCTGTTACATCTTGCAGCCCATTCCTTGAAGTGATTTCTCACTATCCTGTGAGCAACTTCCACATTTCCATTTGTGAGGTTGCTTTGTACATCTTTGCATAGATCCTTCATCCACATTTCCCTTGCTTTTCTCGCTTTGCGATTTATTTCATTCCTGATTCTTTTGTAGCAAAGTTGCCCTTTTTCAGTTTTCACATTTTTATATTTTCTTCTCTCTTGTACTTTACGTAAACTGTAAATTCCCATGTGGATGTCCACAACCACAGATTTTTCCTTATGGCAGGTCCACATCAACCATTAATCACAGATTTTTCCCATTACTACCAGATCACCATTCACTTTAAGTGAACATACATCAGCAAAAATAGTTAATTCAATAAAAAATGAATGAGATTAACACATTCAACCCGGAATATTTCTAGTGTGCAATCATGAAAAACGGAAAGGTTTTTCCTCCACATTGATTTGGCCAGTCAATTAAATGTAATTATAAAATTAGTTAAAAAAATTTTTGCATAACAAAACTCGATAATTTATTAAAGACATGAGTTCGCGTCTTTCAGAGAAGTCTTCAGAGAGGTCTTCAGTGAGGTCATCATAGAGGTCATTAAAAGACGCGAATGCGCGTCCTTCGGTGTCTTGGCAACGCACCTCGGATGCGCATTCACGTCCATCGGGTTGAACGTGTTAAGGAATTAAAGATAATTCCAGATATGTAATTTGCCTTACCTCAACCTAATAAAAGTGGCTGTGAAATCTCTGAGGATTTGTAGCCTAGCATGAATCCAGCTTCAGTCCTAAATACTCTAACCCTGAATACTCCATGCAACATCATAATGACCCATGGTTACATGGTCATTGGACACCATATCAAACAACACATCCTCCAAAAGGAGGCACAGAAGGGAGGGAATTTCCTTTTTAGGAAACCCAAAGCCTCAGTTGGTGGATGCTCCTCCTAAAATCCCCGATGGCTATGCGTACCATCAAATGTATAAGGATGGTCTGATTTTCACCAGTGACCAGGTAAAGAATGAAAAACTAGACTGCTCTTTTGCTGTTCTTGATTCTGGTCAGTTTGTTTGAATAAGATGGTTTGTTCTGATGGTAATGCGAAAACTGGAGAAGGGCAGCTTTGCTATAAAAGAATAAGGAATGAAATAATTGAATTAATGGATGAAGGCAATACTTTGTGGAAGTTGCGAACGTTAAACATTGTAAATGAAACAACTTTATACTTTCCACTTTCAGCTTTATAAGTTCCCCAATCGATTTCGACGACTCAGCATCATTTTCAAGGGGGGGCCAACTGCCAGAACATTTCAAACCAAGGCATTATATAGTTACACTGAGAAGTGGGGAAGGACTCAAACTGAGGGGGAGGGAGAGTATTGGATGGGAGTGAGGGTGCTGGTAGTGTGAGTGAGGGGGAGAGGGAGTTAGGTACCGTCAAGGACAGCAGTGGGGTCACAATTAGTGGTGAGGGTATTGTGGTGGGAATTAGGGTAGGCGAGCAAGTCAGATTTTAAAACTGTTAAAAACATCTGCGAGGATTTAAAATTAGTTAAGTCGTTTAAAATACATACATCAGGTGAAATGGAATGTCTTAAAATTTCTATGATTTCTAAATAATTTAACTTAAAACTTTTTTCTCATGAATGCAAAATTTTTACGTTAAATTCACTTTTATGGCCAGTCTCAAGGAGATGTTTGGCGAAATAAGATTTGCACTTGCTATGGTTGACACTTAGTTTATGCTCGTTAATTCGGGTTTTAAATTTCCTACCCGTTTGTCCCACATACACTCC
Source organism: Platycnemis pennipes (assembly GCA_933228895.1). Lineage (NCBI taxonomy): Eukaryota > Metazoa > Arthropoda > Insecta > Odonata > Platycnemididae > Platycnemis > Platycnemis pennipes. The sequence continues at coordinate 93,077,173 of OW121857.1, read as the reverse complement.
GTTGCACTCACTTCACTTCATTGTAGTCTTCTTCTTTGATTTACCAAATGAGCCATTTGAGTGCTGACATTATGATGGACCTTTTTCTACCCAGTATAAAATCTCATCTTTACTTAAATCACCCCATAGCCCAACATCATTCTGTATATTTTTTGAGGCTGAATCTTCTGTGCTTGTATACTACTCTCTGGTTTATAAATATTAATATTTGTTGCTTCATTCGTTGAAGTAGAGTCTATACAACTAGATGCACCAGGTTCTGTATCAGGAATAGGATGAATTATCCCATGACTGACTCACTGTGGTAGAGGCTTTTGGTTCATCAGGCCCCTTATCTATCTCTATTAAGAAAATTTCTAATTTTTAAAACTTGCTAAGCCCTTCTCCAGCTCTCTGCTTCTTTTTCCTCTTTTAAACTCCACTTTTATAACTTCTGGTTGACATCTTGCAAACTGTGGGCAGAATATTTAATATAACTATAAACATACATTTAAAAGGAATATAATGCCATGAAATTTTTTGTTCACAAAATATTGTAAAAAAAATTAAATGCAGTAGAAAATATTCTTGTGTTAGGTTATGTGAGTAATTGTGTAAAATGCACTTAAATGTACCACCATGCAGTAAGGACACAAAAAAATCACTTTTCAAAATAATGTCAACAATCAAATTATCAAAGTAACACACTGCAAATACTAAATAAAAGGTCAGAAATATTGTATCGTCTGCCGGCTCACTCAAACTACAAAAGGTCAGCGCATGCTCAAGAGTAGCTGAACAACACAGGGGAATCCCAGTGTTTATAGCAAAAGAAATTATGCGCTTAAATTTAATGTTTAAAAGTTCCATTTCCATTATAAAATAATAATGAAATAATTTTAAATATTACTGAAATTACTGGCATTTGCTGTTTAAATTTATCAGTAATTTCGGTAGTCATAATTACCGATAATACCGGTTAGCCGGTTATCGGTAATGCAAACCCTAGGCACAATAGTGCTTTGTTCTTCGAAAAGACGGCCGTCCGGCCGGCCAAATACAAATGATCCATGCCAAATACACGCAAGATTATTTCGCCACATTTTCAACTGTCATTTATGTACTATTTTTGTTCTTAATTTTAATCACATTAGCCTTTTCTCAGTAGGGTTTTCGCAGGTTTTTCATACCCCCTTCATGTGTGGGTGTTTTCCTGCAGTGGGTTTTTCTTCCGTGATGGACATCAGCTAATCCCTGGCGAAAAGTTTTGTGCACAACTTGTGTGAAAAACTGGTACACTAATATGTACAAAATTTCGTACATGTGGTACAAGTTGTGTGATTTTTGTGTGCTTTTAGTGTACAAATTGTGTGTTATAGAACATTTTGCTGTATAGATTTCAGGTACATTTTTGTGTACAACTTGTGTGATAAACTGGTACACTAATTATGTACAAAATTTGGTACATGTGGTACAAGTTGTGTGATTTTTGTGTGCTTTTAGAGTACAAATTGTGTTTATAGAACATTTTGCTGTACAGATTTCAGGTACATTGTGTACATCATGTACATATAGAGTACAGGTACAGATTGTGTACAGTTTAGTACAAAGTATGAACAGCTGTTCATTTTTCTATTGTAATTTTATATATTTTTTGAGTATTTAGAACAACATTTGTATGTATATATATATGCTATATTTCATGCATTGATGAGGGACTAGATGGAAGAAGGGACTTTTAATCTCAATCTCGCCCCAATAAAGATGCTTATCTATATCTATCTATCTATCTATCTTATATGTAAATCCTTCTCTGGTGCTCCATTATTAACAACATATAGATCCAAACTCCTTGTTGCACTATTCAAGTCAACTTTAACTTTCATTAACCCTATTGGTTTAATAAGCTGTCCTGTATAAGAGCTCAACAAAACACCAGTGGGTATCACAGTAACTAGGTAGGTTGAATTTTTCCAAATAATACTTTTTTGAAATTACACTGACAGCCACCCCACTATCAATTTCAAATATTACGGGTTGACCATTTACATTTACTTTTTCCCTTATTGGGTCCACTTTAATTCTTCCGGGGTCTTGGTACTCGTTTTTTCTTCTTATATGCACCAATGCTAGTAGCAGGCTTGCAATCACTAGCCTTTTTCCTGCGACATATTTTTTGGAGATGACCCTTCTTAAGACAATAATGGCACTCGTAATTTTTAAAATGACATTCAGCACTTAAATGACCATATTTTCCACAACACTGACACTGCACAAAAGCCTTCTTCTGCTCCTTACTGCTTTCTCTTCCCTCATAACCTGTCTATTGTGGCTCATACCTGCGATGCTCCCGCATTGACATCAGCTGGAACTTGTGCTGCACCCCTCCAACTGCCAAGGTGGTGCCATCCTTTTCCGCCGTCTCCAGTGCCGTCAATATCTTCACCGCTGCTTCGTACGTCAAATTGGTTTCGGCTAGGAGCCTCTGCTTTGCTGAATCGCTCCTGATGCCGCTCACCAACCAGTCATGAAGGAAGTCCTTTAATTGCGCGCCGAAATTGCAATGAGTGGGCAATCTATTTAATGTGGCTATGTACTGCACATTATTTTCATGTTCCAATTTGTTCCTCTGCTATGAAGGATGGCACTGGTTACAAATAATCTTCAACCAACTTTACCCATTCTCCGTGGGGATCGGGTTGGTGTGGTGGCTAGAGTACTGGCCTCCCATCCCGAGGGCCCGGGTTCGATTCCCGGAAGTGGTGGATTTTTCGGTGGAAAACCAGTTCCGGAGGTCATTTGCGCTATTTAGGATAGGTGGGTAACTTGGTAATGGTAGGAGTTTTCAGGGAACGGAATAAGGATGGAGAGAAACCCGGCATCAGCATTAGCCTACTCTTAGCGACAGGCTCCAAGGGGACCACGGCATAACGTCCCATCTGGCGGACGCAGTACTGCACCTGATATGCACTCCACTAGGTACTCAAGTGGGGACCGGTTTTCCACTGAAAAATCCACTCACTTTTCCCCGACGAAACCCAAATTGCTCTGGAGGGAGGATGTCATGTTTTTCAATGAATTATTTTAAAATCTCTTTACGTCAACTTCCTTAGATTCAATACTTGCAATATGGGCCGGAGGCCCCCTATTTTTATCGTGTTGCCTCCTTTTCTCGGGACACATATTTAAGTTGCATTTCCATAGAGATGAGTGGTAGGTAATTCTCATTGATCAGTTTATGAGGTCAACTATGTCTATATACAATCTTACTTCTTGTGACAATTTTTTTTACCACATTTGGTATTTCTTCATTTCCGGGCACCTTTCTATTGGGCAGTCTTTCGTATGATGTGATCAACATCCAGTGAGGGCATTTTGGGTGCGTTATCCACTTCTGCCTTCACATCCCAGAAAGAATGCTCGTGATGGTCGAGTTGATGCTGCGCGCGCCCGGTTTGAAAGTCATCTCAAAAGCTTCGGCCATGAACTTTAAACGTTGCACATATCATGGTCCCATCATCGATGGTGGGGTGCGCCTCTGTACCTTGGCCTCCTTCCATGGCGAAAGGTCAGTTGGATGAAGACGCTCGAGTTGATCTTCTCATCTTTTAATCACCTTGATTCGTTTCTTAGTTTCGGTTCTCAACTGTCACAGTCCGTTCTCAAGGGTGAGTGCCGAGCCTGCCGTATTTCCTCCGCGCACATAGTTCCTTTCTTTCATTATTCACGACTTTGTGGAAGAAAGTCCATTGGCCTTTTGTTTTTCGCTGGAATTCCATTTTTCCTGCCCTTTTGAATAGCTTAAGTTCATAAGGCTGGTCATATTGTCCAGCTTCTTTTTACATTAGCCTTGTTTAGTGCTTTGTCTAGATATTTTCTGCTTACCCATTAAAATCGTCCTAGTTGGCGAGGCGTAATGCTGCCTTCTCGGAATTTCAGGTAGTTTAACGGCTAGTATCTAACGGCTTTCACTGGTCTTTTATAAAATAATAATGATAATTTGAAATGTATATGAAATTATTATTATCACTACGGGTGGACGTACGCATTCACCTCTTTCCACGACCCCTACGTTTCCCACGATGTCCCTCTTCAACCCTTCATCCTTCCAAACCCCTATTATTCTATCATCTTCTTTCCTTAACGCCTAAGTTTCCGCGTCATTATATAGTGCCACGCTCTATGTTAGACTTTTCACTTGTCTTTTTTTCACGTCCCTTCTCAACGGCTCTGTCGTTAGTTCTCGTTTACGAGCAACCGCTTCATGGCCAATGCAATACTCCAGACTTCAATTTTGCATAACCCTTTTTCCTTCAACATACTACGCTGGTAGATAAATTTCTCCACGTGCTCCAGCTCCAGACCTCATAATTTAAAACTTAACCTGGCCCCTTTCGTTCTCAAAAATATCATCGCATTCATTTTCTTCCTGCTTATATCCGTTCCGTATCTTTTGCACTGTCTTGTTACGCTCCAGCATTTCTTAGTTAGCTCCTGGCTGGCTGGCTGACTAGCGCCTGATAATCAACGAACCTCACGCACTTCATTAATTTCCTCCCAACTTTTAATCCGTCTTTAAGACCGTCCCACACCTCTCTCACCATTTTCTCCGAGTATGTGTTAAAAAGTACCGGTGATAACGAACAACCCTGTCCGCCCTCTTACCGTCTAATCCGATTCTACTCTGTGCCATGCATAAATTCCGTATCAATTGCATGACTCTCTAACACCCTTTTCCACCCCACTTTGTCGAACAACTTTTTCAATCAACAAAGCAAACGTTTACACCATGGTTATATTAAACATTCCGATCCACTAGTATTCTCATCACAGCATCCCGAGTGGCCCTCTCCTAGCGAAAACCAAACTGATCTTCGCCTAGAAATTCATTTTCTCTATTTCCCATGCTTCTGTTGATGATTCGAAGCCTCTGCCGGATCATCATCATTGGTCAGCAATCCTAGCATTGGTTTTACGCAGCCCTCCACTCAATTCTTCTATCGGCCAACCTCCTTATATTGACGTAACTCCTCTATTTTACATCCTTCACAACTAGCTCCATGTATCTCATACGAGGCCTGCCTTTTCCAGTCTTCCCGTTCACTTTTCCCTCGGCTATTGTCTTAGTCAGGCCATCGTGTCTTAGGATGTGGCCTATTAAGTTATCCCGTCTTCTTTTTCAGGTTTTCAGCAGACATCTCTTCTCTCCCACTCTTCTTAAAACTTCTTCGTTTGTCATTCGATCGATCCATTTTATCTTCACCATTCTTCTGTACTGCTGGGTCCTGATTTGATTATGGCCACCCGGTTTTTATACAAGTTGTGGAAAACTCTTCGGTCATTGTATGACACCCTTCCCCATGGACTACGCCTTGTCGTGGTGGGATAGGGGCTTGCGTGTTCCCGTGACCCCTAGAACTACACTGGCGGGAGTAACTAATATTGCTCCTGGTAGGGTCACCCATGCCAGACAGGTCGAAGGGTAGGAGCCTGACGAAAGGTAGTCCACGTACCGTACTCGCAGCGTCTGTTCCCCAGTGGGGCGGCCTATCAAGTGATGGTGTCACGTTAAAAACACTATTGAGGCAGGCAACGGGAAACCACCTCAATTAAACTCTCCCAAGATCACAATGGACTTGAACAATAGAGAATTGAATCCTGGCAACTACGGGGCCCGGAACCAAATTAGTGGAACGGGTGTCGTGCCAACGCCACCTAGATACAAGGCCGGAACGCTGGGACTCGAAAGTCCCGTGACGTCACGGCCAGGAGGCCTATTTGATTGTTACGGCTTGTCGGACTTGCACTTGCTATCGTGAGACCACGCTGTGAGCAGTGGAATTTTATCAAGATTTCGTGGTGGTGTTGTGATCGAGTCTTTTCTTTTCGTCTTGATCGTTTACTTTAACGTTAACCATCTTTTAGTGCTTGGTTAGTGAGTTAAATGGTTTACAAGTGCTGTGTTCCCTTTTACCGGGGAAACTACAAAACGGGACCTAAAGTTCATCTTTTCAAGTTTCCCATAGAGGAGAATTTAAAGAAGAAATGGCTCTCTTCAATCCCCAGGAAGGACTTCAGAATTACCGAGAACTCTCGGGTAAGTGAATTCATTTTATATGCTATGTGTAGTTTGTTTACCCTGTGTTTCCTAACAAGGGTAGTTGATTGAGTGATAAAGATCTGGTCGATGGTAGATTTAAAGAACATTTGCGGGGTCTTTTATTTTTTTGGTTCGCAGAACTTCAAATGGAAATGACTGGAGATAAATATGTATTGAGTTGTAATTTGGAGCAACTTTTTTCTCGGGTGTATTTTGAAAATTATCACTTAAATATTTTTGGATATGTTGAGCGAAAAAAATTAGACTTGGTGCCTTATTCCGCTTTATAAGCTTTCCATCATTTTTTTACGAGAATTCTGTGGGATAAATTTTCTTTTCATAGTTGGTTTGAACAAATATCTATAAAAATCGAATTTATTTCCGCTATAGATAGATAGATATTTATATGTTCTTGAACATTATGTCCCTTGTAACATTTACAGATAACAATTGATTCACAGTCTTATTGGTGTCATTAATTTTACATTGAGTTGTTGTTTAAACATCTACTAAACAATTAACGCAATGTGTCAATAGTTGAACAATAATGTAAACAAAATAAACAATTTAACAACATAATATTTTAACAGAAACTTAATAACAGAAAGAAACCATCAGCTGTAAATTACATGAGCGTTACATTTTACATAGCATTAATTATTTTATTTACATGGTATAAGATAGGAATGTAACCGCTTCTTAAAGATTTAAATGTTCTCAGTAGATCTTATTCCATCAGATAAAGAATTCTACTGCCTACTAGATGTAACTACAAAAGCTCTACCGAAGACATTGGTGTGGAAATTCGGGATTAATAATATCTCTACATTTCGTGTTAATCGTTTATGCGTGTTAGAATTAAAGGTAAATTGTCAAACAAATAACTAGGACACTCTGTCTCAATCAATTTTTACAAGAACACATTTATTTGATATTATCGTCTCTTTTCTATCTTCAGCCACCTGAGCGTATCATAATTCGGTGCAACCTCACTTCCTAGGTTCTAATGTTTTATAGCATTTCCTTTGTATAATAAATATTTAAAGTCATCAACTTTTTTCTTAAATTTTTGGAACAGGTTTGCCATGTTCACTTCGAAGCCGAAGAGGTTGTTTGGGAAAGTGCCTACTATGACGAAAGAAGTAGCAGGAGGATAACAGCTCCACTTGAACGCCCAAGGCTGAAGGATAATTCTGTACCGTCAATTTTTCCTGGATGCCCCTCCTACTTATCGAGAGATGTGTCCAGTCAAGAATCACGAATGGATGATTTTAAAACGAATACGTTTTTACCAGTAATAGACTCTTTCGTTTGTGAATTTAAGAAAAGAAAAGTGGCCTATAACGTGTTTCAAGACAGATTTTACTTCTTAGCTCAGTTTTGTGATAACAAGATAACAAGATAACCCATATTTGGACATCGCTTTAAGGATAAATTTGTGCATACCTGCTACAAATTTCGCTGGAGAACGTTGTTTTCCTGCCTTAGAAGAGTTAAGAATTACCTACGAACTAGTACTTCTGAACGAAGGTTAAACTCACTTTCTTTACTGTGTATTAAGGCAAATACAACAAAAATACTTTCATATGAGGACATTATTAACGAGTTTGCCATTAAGAAATCTCGTCAGAAAACTCTGTTGTTTTGAACATATACGAAAGTATGGAATGTACTTAAGCCCAAACATTCAACTATATTGTGTTTGTACAATTATTCATATTTGTATTATGGTAACTTGTATAACATCTATATTTTTAATGTCAACAAATAAACCAGTAATAAACTATTTTTGTTTGGTTTTAGTTTTACTCTTCAGCGCAATTTTATTTGAATAACTGAATCTATCATTTGTTGCATAAAACTAAGGTATAATATGTAAAACATATGAGTCTATTAACTGCGAGTCTCTAAAAAGGGGGGGCGGCAAATGGATTTAGCCTACAGTCGGCATACTCCTAAATCCGGCCCTGGTCATATCCTAGGCCTCTTACATTTTGTAATCTGAATTTAAAATGTCGACGTAATCCCAAACCTACTACTACTATTTAATTCATATATTATGTAAAATTTCACCTGTGAAATTCTCAATTGCCAAAAATACCGATAAAATGCTCTTTAATAAATATTTTTCATCGCACTAAACATGCCTGATGATAATTGTCGATTGCTCTCTGAGTCCTCTTCCTGGATTAAAATTGCAAAGTTGTTTAATTTTTATGAAAATACAAATCCTACTTGTAATATTTGTATTACTATGGCAGTGCAATAAAATTCGGAAATAAAATACTGGTTATGATGAGAAACGTAGTATTATTTTCCTTGCATTATGTCACTGGCTTGACCGACGTAAATATTACGCTGGAAATAGAAGTAAGTATCGACGAAGTAATTTAAGTTAATTTAAAGAATGGTAAAATAAAATAATTCCATTCTTATTCACGGTTATCCGGCTTCATCAAATAGGTTCTGCTCTCATTATCAGGTAAGCTTTACTAGCAGGGCAGAAAAAGGTGAGCGTATTTTTTTATTGGTTAAGTCTTCTCCAATTTGAAAAGACATTTTAATCCGTGAGGAAAATACAAGTAGAAAGCCAAAACATATCATTTGCAATCGCTGTTATGTTGCTGCTCGTTCATTCTGCACTATCAGCTAATGATACGGCATGCAAATGTTTCTCAATGTGTGGGAATTAATTTCCATGGTTTTTTTCGCTGTCTCCTTCCGAAAAAGTCGGCGATGTCAACCGAAAATTATATTAAAATACCTAAAATGGTAATTTTTTATTTATATTAATATCGCTATTATCGCTTAAGCTAGTTACATCATGGATTCAGATTGTATTTTACATATGGAAACGCTTTGGAAAGAGCTGTACAGCCGTAAAATATTACACCGCCGTACGTAAGGCCGAACGGCCTACTGTAAATGACGTCACTCCCAAGCGCTCCGGCCTTGTATCTAGGTGGCGTTGGTCGTGCCCAGCAGCAGGGTAAGCAAGGACTCTGCGGTCGTCATCTCACGAAATCCTTGCACGAAAAGCATGACAGCAGCAGCGGCAACAGCAGCGGCGCCGAAGAATAAACCAGAGAAGAGAGCAGCAATGCTAAGGATCGGAACATGGAACGTTAGGACTATGTTAAGGGCAGGAAAACTAGAGAATATTAAGCGTGAAATGGAGAGGGGAAAGATCGATTTGTTGGGATTAAGCGAAGTAAGATGGAGAGACCAGGGGGACTTCTGGAGTGAAAAGTACAGGGTTATATACAGTGGAGGGGAAGAGAGCCAGCGGGGAGTAGCAGTTGTATTGAATGCAACATTAGGAAAAAGGGTGTTGAATGTGCAACAGGTAAGCGATAGAATACTAGCTATAGAAATCAAAGCGATACCGGCAAATATAGTCGTAGTACAGGTGTACATGCCAACAAGGGGGCATAGAGAAGAGGAAGTGGACGAAGCATATGACCAGTTGGAAGAATTTATCGGGAAAGTAAAGGGCAGGAAGAACCTAATAATTAAGGGAGATTGGAACGCTGTAGTAGGGGAAGGGAGGGACGGAAGTGAAGTAGGGGAGTATGGTCTGGGTGTAAGGAATGACCGGGGCGAGAAAGTAGTGGAGTTCTGTAGAAGGAATAATTTAGTGATTACAAACACGTGGTTTAAACACCACCCTAGGCGTAGGTACACGTGGAAAATGCCGGGGGATACTGGAAGGTACCAACTAGACTACATTATGATTAGGCAAAGATTCAGGAACAGCGTAAAGAATTCGCATAGTTTCCCAGGTGCAGATGCCGACTCCGACCATAACTTGGTGGTGATGAAATGTGAGATGAGACTAAAAAGGTTAAAAGTAGGAAGGAAAATAAAAAAGTGGGATGTAGGAGCACTGATTGGAGGGAAGAGGAGGGAATATCAGGAGATTGTGGATAGATGCATGAGGGAAGAGGAGGGAAGAGGAACAATAGATGAAGGATGGGAGATGATAAAGACGGGCATAAAAGAAGCAGCTGAGAAAACAATAGGAACAGTAGTCGGTAGGAGGATCAAGAAACCATGGGTAACAGCAGAAATGATGGAAAGGATCGAGGAAAGGAGGAAATGGAAAAATGTGAATACAGAGCTAGGCAAAAGGCGTTATAAGGAGATAAACAACAGGCTTAGGAGAGAAACAAAGAGAGCAAGAGAAAAGTGGTGGAGTCGGCAATGCGAGCAGCTGGAGAGACTCCAGCAAGAAGGAGAAATAGGCAGTCTGTACTCAAAGGTTAGTATGTTATCAGGAATCAAGAAATGGAAAACGGTCCCGGGCATCAAAGACAGAAGGGGAAATTTAAGAATGGAGCCAGAGGAGATCCAGCATCGTTGGAGGGAATATGCTGAGGGACTATATGATAGTGAAAATAGGCCTAGAAACTTGGACATAGGAGAGGAAAAGGACGTAGATCAGGATGACTTGGGCCCCGGAATACTGGATGGTGAGATAGAGAAGGCACTGCGAGAAATGAAGGCAGGTAAAGCGGTGGGGGTAGATAACATCCCAGCCGAGCTTCTGAGAAACCCAGGAAGAGGGGGAAGGGACAGATTTTATGAACTTGTTCGTAGAATATACGAGGAGGGGGCTTGGCCGGAGGATTTTGTAAAAACCGTGCTAATACCTATACCGAAAAAGAGAGTGACAAAAGAATGTGAAGACTATAGAACGATAAGTTTGATTTCTCATGCGGCAAAGGTAGTGCTTAGAATCATCAATAGGAGAATGGAAAAGAGAGCAAACGAATTCCTAGGCGAGGATCAGTTTGGATTTCGGAAGGGGAGGGCCACTCGGGATGCGATTGCAGTGATGAGAATACTAGTGGAAAGGAATCTAGAATACAATCAGGACGTATTCGCGTGCTTTGTTGATTTCGAAAAGGCGTTCGAAAGAGTGAGGTGGGACAAGCTAATGGAAATATTGCGGAAGATAGGAGTAGGCTGGAGAGACAGGAGACTGATCCGGAATTCATACATGGCGCAGAAGGCGCAAGTGAGAGTAGCCGATGGAGAATCGGATTGGGCTACGATAGGGAGGGGAGTTAGGCAGGGCTGTCCGTTATCGCCGGTACTTTTCAACATCTATTCGGAGGAAATGATGAGAGAGGCTTGGGATGAGCTGGAGGCTGGAGTAAAGGTCGGCGGGAAATTGATAAAATCAGTGAGGTTTGCGGATGACCAAGCGCTAGTCAGCCAGTCAGCCCGTGGCTTGCAAAAAATGCTGGATGCGTTGCAGGGACAGTGCGAAAGATACGGGATGAAGATACACCAGAAGAAAACGAAAGTAATGCGGTTTTTCAAAACAAAAAGGGCCAGTATAACGATAAAAGTAGGAGGTCAGAAGCTAGAGCAGGTAGAGCAATTTAGCTATCTGGGTAGTGTTTTGGAAGAAAAAGGGTATAGCAGTATTGAAGTGAGAAGGAGAATTGCATTGGCAAAAGAAGCTTTTACTCGTAGGCGTGAACTAATGACAGGGACGTTGAGTAGGGAAGTGAAGAAAAGACTAGCGAAAAGTTAAAATAGAGCGTTGCACTACATGGAGCGGAAACGTGGGCTTTGCGGAAAGAAGATGAAAATAGACTTAGGGCTTTTGAAATGTGTGTGTGGAGAAGAATGGAGAAAATAAAGTGGGTCGAAAGGAAAACGAACGATGAAGTGCTAGAATTGGTAGGTGAGGAAAGAAATTTGATAGATGAAATTAGGAGAAGGCAGAAGGTGTGGATGGAAAAGGTAATAAAAGGGGATGGTGTTTTGAAGGAGGTGATTGAGGGAAGAGCGTTGGGTAAGCGGGGAAGAGGGAGAAGAAGAACGGGTAGCTTGGATGGAATGATAGGTGGCAGGAGGTATGTGGGGCTGAAGAGAGAGATCGTGTAAAATTTAGGGGGTGGGAAGAATTAAATGTCCATTTAAACCTACCTTCACCGGTAGAATACTTATAATAATAATAATTGTATGACACTCCAATTTCTTTGAGATTCATGATGGACGTGGCTGCTCTAAAAAAACACTTCGTATGTTTAACAACGTGGCACCGGCGGTTTATGCCAAGTCAACAAAACTGCCTTGTATCTCATAGCCCTAAGATTAGTAGAAGGCTTAAAAAATATTCCCAAATTTCTATTCATGAGGCCTTAATTTTCATTTTTTTTCTCGGGGAGGAACCGCTCTCCTATCTGCTCGGGGCATTCCGGGGGAGGGGGAGGACGGGCGCTGATATTATACTTTGCTTACACTTCAAAAATGCCTAGAACCGTCCCTGATCGAGTGTTTCTTCCTAAATACTCCGTATGGAAGAAATAAACTGAATTAATTTAATAAATGAATATAAGCAAGTAAACCTCGATTATCAGTAGGCTGGGTGCTTCTAAAACGGAGTACGTCACTAATGTGGAATAAAATTATCACCGAAGGAAAACGCTGCCGCTAAAAGAATTCTTTTAAACTCAAAGATTAAATGATTCTGAAATATACGCGGTTGGCTGCACAACAATGGTGTTGTAGTCTGTTTATTATAAAATTTTAAAAATCTGTTAGGGTAAAAAACATGATAAATACCGAAATTGGAACACAATAAAATAACCACAGCTTAGAAAGTGAAAACACCGAGTTCTCCAATACAGTGTAACTAAAAATGTATGTATTTTAATATCCATACCGGTGCACATAGTCCCAGTTGTGTATTAGCATATAAAATTCACCACAGGTACAGCTAACGCAGATGCACGCAAAATAAAAGCCAGTAATGGTAGAGTAAATTATCACCCAGCGCTAACAAATTTCTAACGATTTTAAAAACTTTTAGAATTATACTACATACTTGATGGTAGTCGTTTTTGAACTATGCCATGCAAAAAGAGATGAGGGTAAAAATTATCAATCTAAAGTATTTCAGCAACTAATTTAAAAATAAAATAAAGCAGCATCTGCACCGAATTCAATGATTTTCGCATAAGAGAAAAAGTAAACAAGAAAGGGAAAAAAACAACCATTCAGTTGATATACGCAAAAATCCTTTCTTACTGCGCCCCTACACCACAATGGGAATTGTTTCTCAAAATTTCAAGTTTTCATCATCACCAATTTGGGTTGTGCGTTGACGAGTGAATGAATCAGCCAGTCAGGACATTTCATTTTATGTACCTACATAGATTGGTGGAAGGTTTCCGTTGAATTTCAACGGAGGGAGAAAAACTTAGGACATAATAGATTAAACTAAACCAATTAACTATTTGCTGCTTAAAATGTTTGACCAGATATCAAGCAACTCATATGACTCGGAACGGTTTTTGAATTAACCACAATATGGAAGGTGAAAACCCTTTGAGTTCTCCATTCCAGTGTAGTATAATTAGTACTCATTTCGATGTCCATATCTGTGAACCTTGTCCTCAATCGGCAGACTCCACCTAACGTTAGTCCACTGACATTTCCTTTGGATTGATAAAGTTCGGATTCTATCCGGGAAAAAACGTCTATATTCAGCCCCGTGGAATTTCATTTTCACAGCTCTATAGTTTTGGCGAAGCAAAACATGCGAAAAAGTATGACAATTGTCTCATCAGTTAAATATATTTAGAAGCATCCAAATTTATTTTTATACTTGCCGTTTTTCAATTGAAATGTGTCTATTACGAAAATAGTCATTCAAGCGTTTTTAAGTTTTGGGATTTAAGTTCTTAAGTTAAATTTGCTATTTAAGTGAAACAAATGAAGATTTTAATACTTTGATTGAGAATATAGACGGTGTTTATGAAGGTGACAGGACAGTCTTGCTATTGCCACTCGGTGTATGAATCGATATCATGGATGAAGTTGTTCCTCGAAGAAGACTTCAGAACCCAACGCGTCTCTTGGCAACACCTCAAAGGGGAAGAACCTAAGCTCTTCACTCGTATTAAGCCCATTCACCTTCTAAATTTTAATATACTATTAATGTTCGTTTATTCACTGAAAATGCAATTGTAGTAAAGTTGCTTTAGTTTTAATCATCAAGCTTCTTGCAAATTTACTCCATACCTAGGCATAACAGTCCCTAACAGAGCCTTCCAAGAAAATTATTGACGCACGCAACAATAAGAAGTATGTATTATTGTTTTAGGTATACCATCGGCAGAGTAGAGGCATATTCATGAAAATAAATACCAACAATTAGCAATGAATAATGATATCAAAACGTATTGCACCGGAATCTCTTTGAAAGAGCGATAACGTTGTGTTTTTTATCTTCATATTTATTTGTGTACTTTGCACGCTTTGTGAATGCAAAACTACCACTGAAGGAGCCTAAAACACCTCAAACGCACGCAACAGAGGTCATCATGCATTATAATTTCAGGTTCATCACCGGCAGAGCTCATGCAGATGCACGCAAAATGCCAGCATTGGGATAGTAGCCTTACAGCATTAAATGTCTATTGATATTCATAATGTCAAGCATAATTTTCATGCTAGAGTACAATTGGTGCTGGTCGTTCAACTCAACCATACAAATAGTGCTTAGAGTGAAATTTATATCTTGTACTAAGTTCTTACTAAAACCCTCAAATTTGTTATTTAGGCAGAACTTTAAATCATGCAGGCAGTGGCGGATCTATGGGGGGGGGGGAGGCTAAGGGGGCTATAGCCCCCCCCCCCCATTGGGTGGAAACATACACTAGATAAAATCGAGATTTTTGGAGGTTACCACTTTGTAAAAAGTATTTAGTTATATTTAGTTACAATGGAGAAAGCTCTACATTTCAAAAGTCTATGGAATCTGCTCCTGGAATTTCAACCAAACATGTTGGTCTAATGATCGATAGAAAAAAAGCAAACACAGTTGAGCAAAATGGAAAACGATTGAAACCCATAATAAAAAGAATACTATTTTGTGCCCAGAAAAACCTCCCCATGAGGGGCCATCAAGATGGCAATTTGAGCAGTGAAGAAGACCAAGAAATGGCTCTTCAAGGAAAACAGGGGGTTTTCAGTCTCTTGTCATTTAGAATAGATGCAAGCGACGAAGACTTAAAATGACATCTTTCGAGATGCAAACGCAACAACACACTTATTAGCAAAACCATCCAAAATGATGTGATAGAATGCATTGGTGATTTTTTACGATAGAAAATTGTTGAAGATGTAAAAAAAGCCAAATATTTCTTCATAATATGTGACGAGACTACCGCTGTTAGTAGGAATGAGCAACTTACATACTGTGTACGATACATTGATATGAACAAATCCATAGTAAAGGAGGAATTTATTGGCTTCATTGAGCTCAAATCAACAACGAGCTTGGCTATAAAATCAACGATGGACGAAGAGATGTCAAAACTTGGCTTGTCATATGATTACCTATGTGGTCAAGCGTACGACGGAGGATCAAATATGGCGGGACATTTACACGGCATGCAAGCCCGAATATCGCAGCAACAGCCACTGGTAATTTACACTCGTTGCTTCAGTCACTCCTTGAACTTGTGCATCACAAAATGTTGCGAAATCCCAGCAATAAGAAATGTTATGGGAACGGTTGGAACGGTTTCTGTCTCCCTATCGGCCTCCACTCATCGAGCAAATGCTCTTATCGATGTTCTCGAAAAGATGAATTTCTCCGAATCAAAAAAAAAAGAGACTGAGGGTACTTTAATCTACACGATGGGTCAAGAGACATGATAGCGTCATCATCTTTAAAGAGTTAATTGTACCTGTTGTCACAGTACTGGAAAATTTGATTGACAACAAAACGCCAGAAGTGTCGTCTGAAGCGTACATGTTATCCTGCGCCATCAAAAAAAGCGAATTTGTAGTTGGCCTTGAAGTTGCAGCCTACTGCCTTGGTTTAACTTTAAAGGCCGCTTTACACGATACAATTTTTTGCACAATTTCTTGTACAACCTCTTGTATAGACTGAACGAAATTGTATGTTTGTCTGAATGGAATTAGAACACGTTCCATTTCCCGTTCAGTCATTCAGACAATCGCACAAGTTTTCGTACAATTTGCCGCTTTACACGGTACAATTTCCTCATGCAAGAGTTTGTACAAGAAATTGTACAAAAAATTGTATCGTGTAAAGCGGCCTTAAGACTAAGTCAACGGTTGCAAAGCCCCAAGCAGGATATCTCGTCTGCTTTAGTTAAAATACTGACATTTTGGAGAACTTCAAAAATATTCGGCGCGAAGCCGAACTTAAGTTCAAAAGTCTGTACGAAAACCCCCTTTAAGTTGCAGATGAGCTAGGGTTTGAAATATCAACACCGAGAACATGCATACGTCAAAGAAACAGAATCAACGCGCCCGCAGAAAATCCTGAAGAATATTTCAGGAGATCAATCTTCCTGCCTCTTTTGGAGCATTTTATTTCAGAGATAGATGCAAGATTCAGCAGAGGTTTCTGTGGAGTCCTTCCTCTTGAAGGCCTCATTCCCTCCAACCTATCAAGATTCACGGACAAGGAAATACTAGCTGCTGCTGAAAAACATCAAACCTATACTGAAGAGATTAGAAGTAGCACCTTGATGGCGGGAGAAATCAAGATGTGGAGAAACAAATGGAGCAGCATATGCAATCCGCCTGAAACAGTCTTTGATACAATCAAAGAATTGGACATTTCTTTTTTCCCAATGATCAGTAATCTCCTTCAAGTTTTGGGAACGATCCCTGTTACAACTTCAACAGCGGAACGTTCATTTTCAACGCTAAGAAGGTAATTTTAATGATATATTATAACCTTTCTAAATCAGTCATTTTATCAAACACTTTTATGTTTGTTGTTTCAAAGATCTTTTTTTTGTACTACTTTTTAATAATGTATGTAAAATATTTATAACATGTAAAATGGGTGTTATGTTTGGTTTTAGGTTGAAGACTTATTTGAGAAGTACTATGGGAGAGGTACGATTAAATGGACTGGCACTCGCAAACGTGTCAAAAGTAAGGGAGATACCAGTAGACGAAATAATCAGCATATTTAGCAAGGCTAAGAATAGACGGATGAGTGTAGAGAACTGGGAAAATGATTCATAACGCAGCTCCCACAACTAGGCGAAGAATGTCATTATTGCTTTTTAAATTACACCGCTGTATTCAATCGGAAGTAATTTTATTTACTATTTTATAGCACCCATTATAAATTCCCCCTTTTATTGTTAAGTATCTCTAGTTCAAATATCAACAAACAGTCAAATTTAAATTAATTAAAATTACCTACATTTTGAATGTTTTTTCCTATTTTAACTTCCTGACTGTTGTTTAACGTAAACATTTAGTAATAAAAACAAATGAACTTATCTAATCATAAAATTGATTTGTCTATATTTGTGTTCCTTATCATTAATTCATACTTTAAAAACTAGAAAGAGCATCATCATAAGTTTTTATTATTAATATTATCGGTATTTCAATCTAGGCCCATAATGACCACCATAAACCTTCTACTAATAAAACGACCCATACATGTGCATAGTAGTGTCTTTTTTATTAAAGAATTAGCCTAAAACCACTGTTTTTGAATCTTGAAAATCCCAAATTTCCAAAATCCGCGAAACCCCCTTCGGCTGAGGGGAATTACCCAGACCCCCGGTTAGCCCCCCCCCCCCCTTGGTCAAAACCTAGATCCGCCACTGCATGCAGGCTAAATTATTATCAATTTATTTAAAATCATTGGAATCGGATTGGAATGGATTATCACGCTTGGTTGCCAAGGAAATTCTAATTTTTAAAAACGAAGAGAAATATTTATGAATTTGAAGTTAAAAAGTTTTGGTCAGAAATATATCGTATAAGAAAATCGAATGGAAGAATTAAATTCTACTTTCTTTTTTCTATACAGTGATATAAATTTCCATCCATTATCATGAGTGCAACTAATTTAAAAAAATTAAAAAACATCACCACCGAATTCATTGCTTTTCTTATGGGAGTGAAATTAAAAAAAAAGGGTAAAAAAGATCCTTAAAATAGGTTCACGCAAAAATCCTTTCTTAGCGCATTTCTTCACCACGATAGGGATATTTCCTGAAAATTTCACGTTTACATCACCAGTACATGTATGGGCTGTGCGTTGATGAATGAATGTCGTCAGTAGGTCAGGACATTTGATTTTATATCTCGAATAGGTGTCTGTCTGTCTGCCAGTTCTATGTTCCTTAGGCATCTCCTCAAAAAATACTGAACCGATAGAGCTAAAATTTTGTAGGATTCTAGCGTATACACCAGAAGGTACTATAGACTATATAAAAAGGCTCAGGTCACGGGTTCGATTCCTAGCACCAATTATGTATTTACATTTGATTAAATTGACTTTTTCAATTTATAGTAGCGCAAGAATTTTTTCTTTAGCTCAGTAAAATAACTAAATATTAAACAATTTCTTTCATTCTTTCTGTATTTAATGGGAAAATGCTTAAACTTTCTTATCCTTTTAACCGATTTACACTTTGTGTCCGAGGTTTCTGGGAAATTAGTAATTTACGTTGAAATTTATTGCTTTTTTTCGGTTCTTTCCGAGCGTTGCTAAGGCCTGTGCCACTGTCGTCTCCGAAATGAAAACATCATTGACGCTTAAATAGTTCGTCGTAGAGGGATGCCGTAAATGGAATCGTGCTTTTCCCGAGGATATAGGAAGGTACTGAAGGCATTGTAGGTTATTCGTGAAGCAAGGTCAGCCATATTTTTCCGCATAAAGATACGAGCTCACTGATTTAATAGGTTTGCATTCGGTTAAAATTAGGAGTATTAATATGAGTCCTTCAGCGGTGTTCATATTGTGAATGTTTTTTTTTTCGTTTCTTTACGGATTTCTGCATTTGAACTGACCTGAGACATGAAGAGAAGAGATTGAACGCTTTCGATATCGGCGTTGATCGAGAAAGCTTGAGATTTGAGATAGTTTAACGAAACCCAAGGAATAAAATTTAAATCCCAATGGAACATAATGTCTCATTTCGTATCCGTGGGATGTTCATTGATGCCATTGCAATGATGCTAAAAAGGTTCGTCCAAAAGAGATGCAGTAAACTGCATTGTTTCTTTGGTGAAGATATTGATAGGTACTAAAAGAGGTATCGCAGCTAATTCTTGAATCTTGATCGGCCATTTCATTCGGTGAAATCACACTTTTCGCGCTGCTCCCAGATTAAGTAGGTTTGTACTCGGTAAAACTTAAAGTATACTAATTGTAATGTAGTTATCCGTCAAATATACAGTAGAATGTGTGAATATACGTAAGCGAACGACAAGTTCCTTTTTTAAGTAGGCTAAATCTATACTGTGTAAAAAGAATAGAATTAACTGTAATTGGAATAAAATGCATTAATAGGTATGCGTAGGAAGTTGATTGACGCCGCTGTCATGAAGTTGGAGAATTGAGACAAACATAACTTTGATAAAGGGCCTAAAACATTTTTTTCCCGAAGAGGTGGGTCATTCCATTCCCTAAACCCTCTTTCTGGCCGCATTGTCAACAATAGGCCGAAAGACATTTGTATGCACCCTCCATTATAACCTCCTTTGTTTCTTCTGGCCTGAAATTTTGTAAATAATATTCTTATTTCTGTAAAGGCCCTGCTATGAGACCAGGTAGAAATTATATGTTTACATTGGTTTCAATAATATTTATCGTTCCGATACTGACTTGGAGACATAACACAAGTTCGTTTGCGCCCCTTCATGAAAAATGTTAAGATTTCCTAACACAATTCGTATTTATTATATACCTCCCTCCCGATGAATTTCAACGGGCACCTTCAGCTAAGTGACCTATAATTTTTCATTCGACTTCGAATTAGCCAGGGGGTGCAAGCGACCCACCATCTCCCACCGTGGCCATGCCTGTGCCGCTAAGTGTAGAGAATCGCGTTATTTGATGAGTACGTGTACCTGTGATGCCACGTGTGGTTTTGCGGGCGCATTGATTTGTACGATAAATATGATTAATCTCATGTGCGTTTTCTTTCTCTTGTTTTTGTTTACAAAATCTGTGCATATTTCGTGGGCTTGTCGGGGCCGCGTAGTCCACATGCACTTTGGTCCGGGCCTGAACTTGATCACATTTCCGCAATCAGTGGCATAAGTTTTATTGTGATGGTTATTGAAAACAAACAACCATTCTTTTTCTGACAATTACTTAAATTAAGAATTAGTTTGGTGTGTAAAAATATGCATATTATTAATCATTTAGCATAGGTAACTCTTGATTGTTGAATACCTAATGAAATAAATGTGAGCTTTTCCCATGCATGGCAGAAAAAATTGCACAAAAATTTTACCTTTACTTCAGTTAACGTTGATGTTACCGCAGTTTGTCTAAATATGACCCTCTTTTTCTTTTTCTCAGTGTAGGTTAGAAAATGTAAAGGGACTTTGAGGTGCTTTTTTTCTCGTCAAAGAAAATTCCTTCTTCCTCCCGAAATTTTCGTCTTCTCTCTATCTACAACTGGTGATGAGATGACAAAAGAGCGATGCTACTTTTCACTAGTTAGGCCCCACCTTGAGTATGCAGCCAGTGTATGGGATCCTAATGAATTAGGTTTGATTCGAGAACTAGACAGTGTGCAGCGTAGAGCAGCTAGGTTCGTCAAAAGGTGTTACGATAGGTTGAGTAGTGTATCAGAATTAATACAAGAATTAGGGTGGGAATCATTATCAGAGCGTAGGTTAAAGTTCAGATTAAATCTATTAGAGAAATTTCAATCGGATAGCTTTACTGAAGATGTTAGGCACATATTAAAAACACCAGCGTATTATGCTAGATTCGACCAGATAAATAAGATTAGAGAGATAGATTGTCGTACAGATAGATTCAAAATGGCATTTTCCCCCGTACTATAAGAGAACAGAATAGGCAGCATAGGAAAGGGATAGGTAGGGGAAATATTCTAGAGTATTATGTAGTGCATGATGCATGTCTTACCCCTTAAATACTGTAGACGTATATACGACCGTGCTGTAGACACTAACAATCAAGTTGCATGAGACAATATAGTTGCTAGTTTGCATGTTAGTAGTGCATGCCTGGTGATCTTCATCCCCTGCCACACACCCTCGCGGTGGCTTGCAGGGTATCGTATGGATGTAGATGTAGATGTAGATGTACAACGTATTTCGTCCCGTTATTTTCACCCCTTCCCATCCCTCACAATTTCTTCGTCCCATGATTTTCGTCGACTCATCCTGATATTTTTTCCTCCCGAAAATTTAATCTCGTCTTCTCCCAACACCTCTCTCTCCGTCCCAGCAAATTCTTCGTCTCTGCCACGATTTTTTCGTCTCGTCCCAAATAGTCCCAAGCCTGGTATTTACGAAGTCCTTAGGCAAAACACCCTCAACGTATGCGAAAAAAAATGCAATGGGAGAGTTTCTTTCGTAGTTCAGAGGGGATGTTACCAATCCCAACTTTCTTACCCGCCTTCATTTCTCGCAATACCTTCTACATCACACTATTAATGGCCTCAGCTCATCCCTTTCCTCTTCTGTGCACTAGCCTTTACACCTATTTCATTATCATACAGTTCTTCCCTATTCTTTCCAAGGATTTCTATTAATTATGACATATAGGAAAGAGGTGGAATAGTGTCCATCGAGAATAAAAGATTTGCGTTGTAATGCAATGTGTGTAGAAAAATTACCGAGGCAGAAATTATATTACTCATAAAAACAAAGTCTTATTTTAACGATCTATTCCTTAGGGGAGTAATATATTATAATGTATAACCTCCCCGTTAAGCTTTAATCACCACCATTAGCTAGTTATGTAACTAACAAACAAAGATAATTTGATGTTTTCATTGTGCAGGGAATTCCTTTTAGCATGTCGCGTCTAATATGAGTTATCAAGCCTTTCAGTAAATTCTCTGCGCAAGGTTTCCAAACAACGCTTTTATCTGGAGTAATTTCTGGCGACCTCTTTTCCTGATTTGAAGAATAACGGAAGTTTGTTCCTATGGACTTGAACCGATAATAGCCTCAGAGCTAAGGGGCTAAGTAGAGACAATTAAGTTAAGGGAAACTATTTCGACCTGTGGTTGTCAGCGGGAGAGTGTTTTCAATTTGACGTAGAGAATGGAAACTAATCCTCCAAAGAAGAACAAGTTTACCTCCCATAGAACATAATAGTGATAAGTCAATATTTAGAATGAGTGCACTTACATTATCTCCATAGCCTTTCTTTGTGCGTTCCTTCCTACATATTCATTAATGGCTGCGATAAGTAAGTTAGGTTAATGACAGATAATAACGAATAACTTGCCTGCGGCACGTGTAGAAAATTAGCGCGCATGGGTGACCGTGATAGTGAAAGGGAGGAACAGATTAACAAGAAAGTCAAGCGTTATACATTTTTTAAACATTAAAAAATTGTTCACAAAAAGGATAGCATGATATTTGGATATTGGCAGAATTGTGCGATTTTCCAGTTCCTGCGGAAATACACTCTAAAGAGACCAGCCTTTTGTTGGCATGATGGTTTTCGTGCTCTTAATTATTCCGGCACTTCACTAATGATTGATGTAAAAAGTGAGTCTGACTCTACAGAAATGATAAACTGTAATAGTTCAGGAGTTAAAGCAGAAGATTTTTAAGGAGCTTCCTTCGCATAGTGATTGTTGGATCTGAGGATACAAGTAATACGTGAAGTTAATCTCCACTTACCTCCTGCACAGACAATTTACAGATGTTATTTCCCCTGTATTTTCTGCAGTCCTTGTTTCTAGATTCCCGAGTTGCCGCCGGTTAAATACCAGTGGACAAAGGAGCAGAAGCAATAAGACCGCTCTCATCATCATTAGTCATCAATCCTCAGATTGGTTTGACGCAGCTCTCCACTGAGTTCTTCTATCGGCTAATCTCTTCATATTTACGTATTTCTTCTCTTTCACATCCTTCATTACTTGCTCCATAGGTATATCTCGCTCGAGGCCTTCCTTTGCCATTCTTTCCATCCACTTGTCCTTCAACGATTATCTTCATCAGGCCATCGTGTCTTAAGATATGGCCGATTAAGTTGTTCCGTCTTCTGTTTAGGGTTTTCAGTAGACATCTCTTTTCTCCCACTCTTCTAAATACTTCTTTATTTGTCTCTCGGTCAATCCATTTTATCTTCATCATTCTTCTGTAGCACCACATTTCGAATGCTTCCACCCTTTTCTTCTCCGCTTCTGTCATCGTCCATGCCTCACTGCCGTAAAGAAACATGCTCCAGATGTACGTCCTGATGAATTGTTTCCTTTCTTCCACGCTTGTATTCCCAGCTGTAAGTAGGTTCTTCTTTTGGTAGAATGCCCTCTTTGCCTGCTTTCTGCTCCTACAAAGGAGCAGAGGCAATAAGACCGCGACGGAAGAGGCGGGGAAGTGGAAGTACCAACCGTACAGATTTACACATTTCCACATCGTTGCAAGAATATATATTTCAATGACGTAGACATCAATTGCACTCTTGAATTCAGCTGTAGACAAAATCACCGAAATTTTTTCCATATAAATCCCCATATTTGGCTCGTGCATTTCATATCCTTGGCCTATACGACCCGGACGATTCCAGTCTAGATACGCAAGTCTAGAGATCCATAATACATGAAGATGAACCTTTTTCCTATTTACATTTCACTAAGCATTTTCATTGCCTCTTAAGTGAGAGTCATTATGCTGAAGCATACATCAGGAGAGTAGCAGCCTGTGATGGCCGCGGATAGATAAGAGTATTAATGGGTAAAAGGAGGAGATTGCATAACAGCAAATTCATTGCTGCCTATCGCATCCAGTAGTTTCTCACCTCTCGCACTAAGAAGTGCCTGCCATACGTGAGCTACAACGCGCTGCGGAGCTAATTGCGCATGGCACGCACGCACGACAATTGGCATTTGTTTTGGACCCGTGTAAAAACTACTTGCATGAAACCAAGTGTCACAATACTACCACCATCAGGGACTATGCAGTGCAACGCAATGCAATATTTATTTATTAATTGTTTTTAATGTTTACCCAACATATAAATTTAATTAAAGGGTAAACAATTAATAATAAAAACAAGAAATACAAATATTATTAGCATTGGTCAAAAACGCTATGCAAACAAAAAATACTAATACTAATAACATTGATCATTTATAAATATCAATTGGCTATATATACGTATAAATTATTCATTCTACACATCAACATTATTAACAAAATTACCTCAGTGTGATTAGTTTTGAAATCAGCTCTCTTAAAACTTTATTTCTGTCTTGATACAAATTCAGATCGTTACAACATTTGTCATATGTAATACACAATCTGTAAATTGGAGAATTTTTACAGTATTCACTATTAACATTCATGACATAAAATGTAATCATATTTCTACCCTTTCTAGATGGAACATGGAAATTTAATCGATTCAACAGTGTGCCACTTTCTCCTTTATTTATTACATCATGTAAAAATAGAAGATCGTACAATATTCAATTCAAATTCAATAACAAATAATTTATGGAAACGAAACATTTCCAATAAGTTGTCGTATTTTATACGATTCTCCACAATGGGATAAACGTGATACCGAATATAATACATGTACCTTAAAACCGATTTTTGAATTCTCTCAATATTTTCACTGTACTCTTTACATAAGGGTTCCATATTACAGAGCAAATTTCTAATTTACTCCCCATAAGAGAAAAATACAATAATTTTAGCGCACATTCATTCCTAAAGTACTTTGACATACGGTATAGAAAACCCTGCCACTTACAAGCAGACATAGGAATGTATAATATATGATTTACAAAGGTCATTTTACAGTCAAAAATAATCCCCAAATTTTTTATTTCACTTTTCCTCTTAATATATATTTATTGTTTATGATATAACACCATGAGGGAAATGTTAGCCGTAAATAACAATAATTTTGTTAGTTAACACACAATAATGTAATTTTTTAAATTATGTAGTCATTTCGGTAAATAAATTTAATCACATAGGATTTAGTTCTTTCCCTGCGAACTAATGCTGTAAATTCTTCGCGGGTTTTCCACCTGAGAATACCTGATCCGGTGGAAAACCCGCGAAGAATTTACAGCAAATTTAATCACGAACTTAAAAGCTACTAACATGCTCACTCACCATTTAACTACCCTCCATTAACTATTCCATCTTATATAGCCTAGCTATCTCCTGGCAAGCCACCGAATTTGCCGGGTCTCCTTACATAAGCAGGTGATGTTTTATCGGCCGCCAGCCCGGAGTATCCATTTTTTCATCGCTCTAATTTTCTGTTCACTGTAGAGATTGCATGAAATTTAATGCATAACCTCATTACGTTATATCTGTTAACCGATTTCTATTTACCATCCGCACCCAATGCTCTCGCCTATAAGTTTTTTTTGCCTTTTATGTGAAATTATATTGTTTAATTATTTTCTAAATTCTTGAGTCGATTAATGTAAATATAACCTAATTGCCTCATGGGCCAATGGCTCACGGAAATAAATGAAATAATAATAATAATAATAATAATAATAATATCCATTCCGTCCTGAATGTCGTCACTTTTGTAGACATTACTCAATTATCCTCTCTTTAGTCGCTCCAACTGGCCTCATATCTTTCCACTCATAATGCTGACATATGTTCATTTATTTCTTCAGCTGTTTGCGTTATCCTTGAAAATACATACTCAAAAGATACGCTTATCCATGTTCATGCGATTCACTTACCCGCAATGCATATTATCATTGAATGTTTTCAAGCGATCCACGCTATTAATGTCATTTTTTTAGCAGGTACTCCAAGGTATTGTCCATGGTTGAATTGATGAGACGGCTGATGGCGAATATTTGAAATCGGTTGACTGTACATTATGAAGTAATGCTGACGACATTATGGCAATTCAGGCGATATAGTTGTAATCAGTCGCTATCTTCCGTCCCGAGTGTACCGAATATAATCGTACTCGACGCCAAAGGCGAAGCTTAAGAAATAAAAGGAGGTGATTACCACTTTGCAGTGTCTCATGATTTCTTAAAAGCACCTATGCTGATCTCTACCGTGAATTATTCACTTCTTAATCAATGCGTAGGAAAGGAACCTTCATTTTTCTAGTTTGAGATCCAGGAAGGCGTGTACGAGGTCCTAGCAAGCGGTGGGAAGTCCTACGTAGGACGAACCAAGACCACTGCAGAAGAAAGGAACACTCACCACCAGAACGGGCACTACGGCTAGACGATAGTGATGAAATCCACCTCCAGCTCGTCTGCTAATCCTGGATGATGAGCATTCCATCTCAAGATGGAATTTCAGTGCCATTTTGTTTTTTTACGAGTATTTTGGGCGAGGATAAAGTAGCCAGATTTTGTAGTAGCCAATCCGGATTATTTTGATGCATAAGTTTAATATGCGGGACCTGCGGAATATCTTTTAACAATAGGCTTTAATACGCAGAACAATTATCGTACGGATCATCTACATGATATTACCACATCGACTTGAGTCGCTGTCATTTTTTTTAATTTTTAAAGAAAAATTAAAGTTCTGCAGGAATAAAATTATAAATTGTTAGTCAAGTCAGAATTACTTACTTTATATATAAATAAGACGATATTAATTCAAAACGCGTTGCCATGGATAGTGTGGTAAATACGATGCGTAAAAAGGTGAATTAACAACACAAACTGCTTACTTTTGAGCCAAATGAGCATGCCTTGCGAATGTAATTAATATTGGCCAGTACAATCATTGCATGAGCACCTGAAATGTTTCACAAAAATTTAACCTCAACAAAATAAATTTTTACATGCTTTTCTTTAGTTCGCTTTTCCATGGTTCCACGGTCCCATTCACGGTTCCCGTTCCTCATATGGCGTAGTGGTTAGTGCGTTGGGTTTTCCATGATAGGGGTTTGGATTCGAATTTCCCAGATGGCATTTTTTTCCACTCGAAAATCTTAAGATTTCAATGTATTGACTTTTATAATTATCATTGAATCGTTACTCAGAGTTAATGGCGCGTTTTAATGTGATTTTGACCCAATATATGGGAAACACGTTCAAGGAAACCTGTTCAAAATGAAGAGTTTTATGTGCCATTCGTCTGGTCATATTTATATGAAATACAAAGCACTTCACGTACGATTACTTTTTCGTCGTAGCAAATTGGATGTTTATTTGTCATCAAGTTATCTTAGATATATTTAAATATAGCATATTTATCACACATAACATATAGTGCAAGCAATTACTTCTACAATAAACTAGTGTAGTTTTATAAGCATATAATTTCCCAGACAGCACGTACATTTTCGTATCTAGATACGAAGGGCGACGAACAAGATACAAGTCACACCACCTCGGGTATTTTTAAACGGTGTACGCATGATATGTTACATACATTAAAAAATGAAGGGCGTGTATTTCAAGGTAGCGCCGGCACACTATGAATAATACTGGGAGAGTTTAATCGATGCCCGTATTTTTTAAATAAGAACTGAATAATTGCAAGAGATACACTATATCTCCTTTTTCTCGGATACGAGTATCCCGTTGGCACAGATTGAGATC
Organism: Platycnemis pennipes; assembly: GCA_933228895.1. Taxonomy (NCBI): domain Eukaryota; kingdom Metazoa; phylum Arthropoda; class Insecta; order Odonata; family Platycnemididae; genus Platycnemis; species Platycnemis pennipes. Next base: position 93,049,552 of record OW121857.1, on the reverse strand, counting down.
TATTTTTCATCCATCGTGTAAGACTACCACGTAGCAACGACACATGGAACGCTGAACCAGCGTTCCCAGTGGAACGATGAACCAGTCCACTTCGTTTTCGGAATTCCGCTCATCACAGTGCTTCAAATTTATCAACTTTTTTTCAATACGATCTCTTGCGAAGATCTTCTTTTAATGTTCACAAATAATTCATTGTGTCGATAATTTCCTTGAATTGCATTTAATTAATTCCAGTACTAGGCTAATGTTAAATTCACTCGAGAAAATATTATTTTTTCTATTTTAGTAAGATGTGAAGATATTTCTTTTTATTAGATTTTTATTTTTTTAGAAAAGCATGCTTAAAATTTTTTTTTCATTCATTTAGTGTTTTAACCTCGAGCAAGAATACCGTTTTACCAGTTTGCGATATTCATATCAAAAGTTTTACATTACGACCGACTGTTGACGTCACCGACCACTTCATAATCATGAGCGATAGCATGGACATTTTATTGTCCAGTCACCATTTTTAAAACTGATAGGCCTAACATTTTATTTTATCTATTGTATTGTCGACAAATTATTCCAATTTTGAGGGAATTTACAAATCCACAAGCGCCAAAGTAATTTCAACTACTTATAATTGCTTATGAAAGCGCGGGTAGTACTAAGCGAATTTTGTTAATGCGAGACGTTTTCCCGGACTCATCACCATTCGAAATAAACCTTTGGAACTTAGGACTGTCCCGCCCAACCCGGGGTGATTGGCTTCCTTCGGTAAAGACTTTATGGATCAATTCAACAAAAAATTTATTAGTAACTCAATCTTTACAGTGAACTTTCCACATAATAGGGATTTAATTGTTTATCACATTGTTGCTTTAACACACTCAAATTTTCTGAGAGGTACCCAACTTAAGGATTCACCGTGAATGCTATGCATTTGAATTTATTTACACGTCAAACATACAACGGTTGCCGCAGATCTAAAAAACGGAATCTTTATTATCTATAACGCCTAACACTGTTTCATAATTATTTTTATTATTTTACACAAGTATTTAATATGGAACAGAATTACCTAAATGATGATGCGCATACTGCGAAAAACCAGTTTTATCGTGTAGCGAACATGCAGGTATAGCATTGGTTGACGGCAAAGTATGATTGTGGGGGGTAGAGCTAACGTTTGCTGAAATGAAAACAGTTCATAATTCCCCGGAGGTATTTACTACACACCACGTGGGGTTCGACGCGCAGCCTCATCAGGTTGTAACCTATGTGGAGTTCGAATTGACACGGACCTATTTATACAATCAAGTATGCAACACGATTTAAAAGGACAGATATTCAACACACAAATTCAAATTATAGAATATACTCTCCCATCCGTGCAACAACATATAGCTACAAATCAATACATGTTCCGCTGGCGGAAACAAAGCAAAATATCTTCAATACCTCCAAAACTATCCACGTCACTTTATCAATCCAAATACCATATGCTCCGCCACAGCACCGATCGGTCCATACAGTTCCACACTTCGCCTTCCCACTCCTGCCAGTCAATGCACTTCTCACTTGGTACTCCCACCTCCAAAACTTCCTCCTTCCCCCAATAAAACTGGTAAAATTCCAACACCAATCTCCGCCTCACTCGTGCGACGTGCCGCTCTCGCTCCTCTTCCTCGACTCACCCTTGTTGATTCTTCCCCTAGCGACCGCGAACTACTATGGCGGCCTTGCGTTATGTTACAAGGTGCAGAGCGGCTTCATGCTCCACTTGCAGATGGGGTTGGAAATTGGCCTGAAGGTGGAGTGTGGTACCTATGTGAGATGTCCTTTCATTTCCTGCTCTAGCTGGAATCTGTTCGTGCCAAAATATGTAGACTCGAGTTTAAACCTCAATAGCCCGAGATGGATGCAAAAAAAAGTCTCGGTTGTATCGGTTGTATTAACGAAAGATATCGTTTTCCTTTGTTGGGAAAATTTGCTCGCAAACTGATATGTCCGTGAGCTGAGGTTCGACTGTACTACGGGAAGGAGAAACATAGGCAGGAGCAAGCATGTAATTGAGCTTCCAATTCAGGGATAGGCAATTCAAGGCTTTCATCCTTCAGCAGATAATTGCAATGAATATTTTATTAACGTGTTCGAACAGGGGAAAGTAAATCATACCCAACGAAGCAAAATACCAGATAATACCCGTGTGAAAAGAACTGCCTTCGAGCCAACGATTTATAAAATAAGATTCCACAGGAAATACCTAATCAATTTAGTTGACTCACTTCCAGGCGGTTAGGCACGGGTAACTGATGGGATCAACAGTACCATGTCATAAATAATTTTAGAAAGTATAGCATCCGTGCTCACTCATGGATATACATATATAACTTAAGCTTCTCTAGTGGTGAAATCCCAGTTTAAAAAAAAGCTGTCGTTACCTTTATTTTAAGAAGCCTTACCTTTATTTAAAGAAGGCGATAGAACCCAAGTTCAAAATTAAGGACCCTACTCGTTAATTTTAAGGCCCTAGGCCAATTTTCTTAAAAATATTCAAGAAAAAATTACCGACGTTTTAAAAATAAATTGAGGTCCCAAATTCAAGCCAGTTAGGATTCCGATGAGAGGAGATGGCATAATATGCTCCAAAAAGCCACTTAGCCAGCTCATACAAAGTTGTTAACTTAAGTCCTCGCCATTCAGGCTTACATCATCATCATTGGTCATCAATCCTCAAATTGGTTTGACGCAGCTCTCCACCGAGTTCTTCTATCGGCTAATCTCTTCTTATTTACGTATTTCTTCTCTTTCACATCCTTAATCACTTTTTCCATATGTGTTGCACGAGCCCTTCCTTTGTCATTCTTCCCGTCCACTTGTCCCTCGACGATTGTCTTCATCAAGCCATCATGTCTCATGATGGGGCCGATTTAGTTGTTCCGTCTTCTTAGGGTATTCAGAAGACTTCTCTTTTCTCCCACGCTTCTTAGGACTTCCTCGTTACTTACTCGGTCGATCCATTCAGGCTTATATATTGACATCAAAAAGGCGTGGGGCACACTTTTTCATGGCATTTCCTCGGTTGATCCATTTAATCTTCAACATTCTTCTGTAGCACAACATGTCGATCTTCTTGATATCTATAATGTTTTCAAACAAAGCAAGGAATCTATTTACTACGGCTTGGTTAAACCCCCAATTTCCTGCCAGCGATGTTGGCTTCGATTAGGTTTAGCCGGTGTTCATGTATCATAAATTCCGAAAACCACCCTTTTCCAGCTGCTTTGCTCTTACAATTGAAGCGAGTTTTCAGCTGATTTTGCTCAACAATTTCAAAGGCAAATTTCACTACCTCGCTCCGGGTTCCAATTGAACAGTTACCTGCTGAGATATTTATTGTGAAAACGATTCAATCGATGCACAAAACCAATAAATTCTGATTTGGAATATATTATAAATATTTATCACCTTTCCTAAAGCATTTCCCGAGATGTGATGTAATTTCTTTCGTTAATGAAGATAGGATAATACTGATGAATTCTAAAATACCTTCACAAAAGCTTAGCATGCCTTTGGAAGAGTGGAAGAGACAGTGGAAAAGGTATTTATATAATTTTTTTAACACAACTATTACTTCATGGGTTTATTAAACACGTTTTTGGCTAACTTTTCTAGAGCTACTCAGTTAAAAAGGTTTTATGAAGTAAACAAACATGTTTCGGCATGTCTCTCAGCCGGTTGGGTGGGATTCAGGCAGACTGCCTGGTCGAGTAAATATTATTTGGGAATGAAGCAATGCCGAGGTAAACTAGACGCCTCAGAAAACGATTCATGACATAGAATTGTTAAATACGAACTTTTAAATTTCAACATTTTACTGTAGGAGGAGAAGAAATATGGTGGGAACGCATTAATAATGCATGTCCGTGTAATTTGGACCGGTCCAAAATACACGCTCTTTGGTGGTCCAAATAACATGATCAGGAACAAAATCACAAGTGACTGAATTCCAAAGAAGCATCTTTAGATATATTCAAGAGACTTACTTCGCATTTATCTACATTTATTATGATAAGAGAGCAGTAATTCACGTATTTCAACTAGTAAAAGTAACTTTATAGTTCGCTGTTGCCTTAGGAGGAATAACTATATCGATTCTCACGATTCCGCTCATTTCGCTTTATGACTCAAGCACTCGAACTTGATTGATAAAATTTGGTGGTAAGACAACTCAACGATACATCCTAACGATGTTTCATCAAATATGACGCTTCCCCTAATGAATACTAAGTAAAGCTATCTGTCCAAATCACACGCTGGTCCAAATTACACGGACTTCCCCTGCATGCGCGATCGCGGGGACAAGTGGCGGGGGAAGGGACGGAAGATTTATTGCCCAGCGCCACCAATCGCCGACCCCTCCCATACGCACATATATATAAGAGGGCCCCACCTTCAGCCGTGGCGGAAGTTGGAACGGAGTCTGAACCCACGCAGCAGAAGGAACTAGGACTCTAGGAGCCAACCTGTTTGCCCGCAACAAAGGTGAGTTTTGCACCCTCCGCCCACGAAAATAAAGGCTCTTCGAGTGAGGGTTCTTTGTAGGAGCCCCTGAGTCGAGTCTGATATATGGAGAGCCGTAGTTATGGCATGGAAAAGAGAAGAAGATTTCATGTACAATATGTAAATGAAATTGCACTCCAATCTCAATATTTATGTGCAGCGAAGTAGCCCTTAATATTTCATACATAGTATAAATTTCTATAGAATGCAGCCTAACTGGAAGCTGGAACCAAACCTTGATCAATAATGCGATGACTAGAGTGGGAACTATTATCTTATATTCCATTCTCCTTCCTTCCTACGCATTTTTCTCTTCTCCAGCTCATTTGTTGCAGAAACAGACCTTTGACCCCTTTTAAGATGACCAAGGGCATCTGAAGTAACAGGTCACGCTTATGAATAATTTTATGAATGAATAACTTTATTTATGAATAACTTCATGTTGCATGTACCATACCCATTGAATGCATTAGAAGTGTTTGCCTGCTGACTGGATTGACGTTAACTGTTCACCCACTAGAGTTCAATCCTTTCTTTTTGTCGAATGTATTCAGTAATATAATGCACGGTATCCTGACATCAGGAGATTCTGACATTTTATAGCCATGCTGTGTTAGGGCCCTGGGCCCCACGAGAGAACTCAATAATGAAAGGTTTGGATTCCCTTTACCCTCGAAAGGAAAAATGTTGTTTTTCGGATGAATCCCAATGCTCTTTATTTTCTCTCAATACCCAAGGAGCAGATACGATCTTAATTTCTCTATCAACAATGAAACGCCTGACTGCGAGTAAGTACATGTAAGTGTGTTCGACATGTATCTTAGAAGTTGGTTCAGACGCATCATAGCAGTAGCGATATAGATATGTCGCGCATCTCGCGACTGTCATAGCAGTCAACTGCTACGTGTAAACGATGCTTAAGAATGGATTATTAGCGCATTTTTTGATCACCGAACATATGCATTGCATTTGGTGCTTCGTATCAACAACACGGATCAAGATATCTACATTTTCTTTTCACATATTGTAGCTTTAGGCTTGCTTAACTTTTATGCATAGTTTCATACAATTACGTCCTTCAAAATGTCTGTTATTGATGAAATTGTCAGACTGCGTTATTTTCCGTTCCGCACGTCCCTGAAAATCGCCGCTTGGACCTTTCTCTTCCTCTCAATTACATCATTATGAATCCCTTTAATGAATATCAATCGAATAAGTTGGGTATTGCAATCGATTAATATTTATTATGGGGCAAAATAACGCTAAAATGCGGATGCCTAAAAGAGAAAGGGAGCAAACGGCGTTGTCCAGCCAGAGGGTGGTCACGAGCTTGCGCGCGTCGATGACAAGCATTTGGGAGAAAACCAGTGCGCCTATCGTTGGCCATGGGTCATCAATTCTCGATAATAACCATAGAAACGGTCTTGCTAGCCTAGCTAGCTAGATAGGGCTAGAAGGATGTCATTCTAAGGCCTATGTGGAAACATACTGACGCCTCCTCGCGCAATGTTTTCGGATACGGTGAGTTGAAGATCCTTTTAAGTGCCATTTGTTTCTTTAGGCGAGAAGCTGAGATGTGCACGGACGAAAGATATTAATTTACATCTTCATGCACATAATACTAGGGTTGTGCGATGAGTCGATTAATGGAGGTCATCGACCATCGACAGCGATGGGTCGATGAGTCGTGATGGGCTGCTGACACAAGAAACGCTACCTCTGCTGACGACCCCTTCCTGGGGGAACTTCCACAAGTACGAGGAGGTCCCAGCTTTATCTAAATCTTAGGACGCCCTGCATTGGTATAGGGTCAGGAAGGATGTGTATTCCCCGCCTTCAGAAGTACGCGAGGAAATACCTCTGTATGGTGTCCTCCGGATTTGTCCACACAGGATGTTTAGCCTTTCGCGTGCGACGCAATATGCACCTGAAGATATTACGCAACAATGTCTACTCTCTTTCTTCTGGGAAATGTGCAGATTTGTAAACATATCTATCCTTCAATGCTTGCTTCAGATAGTATTTTCCCAATCCCCTCCGACGCCCCACTCCATTCTTTTGTTCGCGCGTTCTACTCATACGCTAACACCCCCGCTTCGTTCTCGCTTTTTCCAGCCATGGCTGCTCACTTCAAGCTGCACGTGGTGGCCCTGCTACCCCTGATGGCCCTGGCGGCAACGGCCGAAGAAGTCCCCGGTGAGCTACTCTACGCCATGCTAGCCAGGTCGCTGGAACATCGAATGTATTCTTTCTCTCGTGAATCAACCCCTGCCACACACCCTGCCGTGGCTTGGGGTGCACCCTACACCTGTAGACTCAGATCTCCAGCGCTAAATCCTCTCCAGATCCCCGTGCATTTCATTTGTAGAGCATGTTGGTCGCGTTATCATTACTGATCACTAGGGTGGGCCGAAAAAAGGTTTTTTTTCTGGATCAAATTTGCCCTATGCGGAAAAGTTGTGTACTGATATGAGGATCTTGCATGCAAAATTTTTTCGAAATCGGATTATATTAACCACTGCCGCCCGAGCTCTAAAGTTTAAAATTTTGCGAAAAATCAGGCGGAAATGGGAAACAAACTGTTATGGAGAACAATTTGTTGCGAATACTGGAATATTGGTAAATATCAACAATAGATACATGTTTTGAGATTACAACACTGAAATGTGAAGTTTATTTGGCGAAATATATGGCTTAAACAATGCCTAAGAATAAACAGCTAATTTAGAGTGCAGGCAACCCGCACAACAACAAAAAATTTTACACGCTCCAAGCATCACTTCAAATAGATCACTTTTGGGAGCCGAATTTGGGATAAATTAATATTTTTTCGAATGTAGTTCCTTTATAAATGTCTCATACTTCATTTGGGTATAGATAATACATTAAAACAGACGGTTTAGTTAATTTTTTTTTAAACTAACTTCAATTATGATGAAGAATTTTATGCATGTTGAGCTATTACCACAAAAAAATCAGTTAATCAAGGTAGGATTAAGGCACAGCCTAATCACCAAATATTTATTTAAGTAGACCTCTGCTATTTTCGTGGAGAAACTACCCAGAACTCACCACGAGGAGGTGGCTACTATCGAGTTCCACCCGTGCCCTCCCAAACCACCCTTCCATGGGGCACGTTTGTAGGTATCTGGCTATCACCGGTTCTTATTATACCTTATGCTGTGCTTTATTTTCAAATTTTGGTTGAACTTTTCGGCCTTTTATGCATGATAATGCCCATCCATGCCTGCTTTCTGGACTGCACACGGATTTTGACGCCACCGTGATCATTTGTACTATCCTTTCAACTGCTTGTGTGTGGCATGCAAATGGGGGTACTTTCAACAAAGCCCCTTCCTTCAGAATATCTCCCAAATCTTTGCTTATGATATCAGCTATTAAAGGTGGTTGAGTTTCCGATACTGTTTTCCAGTCAACTAAGTGAACGTAATCTTGTGCATCAAAATTCATAGTTGGAAGTTCGAATTTCCTAAATTCCTTCTTCTGATTTTCCTCTGATTTTAATATTTTTTTTGACGGCCATTTCACGGATCGGTCTTCTCTTTTCGGCTAGCATTGCAAGCAGAATATTCTCTGGCTGAGCAAAAAGAGCGTTTCCCTGAATGATTGAGTAAAGGCGTAATTTGATGTCTCAATTCATATATTTCATGAAATGTATCATGTTCATGATATTCTTCGGACCTTCCGTGTATTGTGGTGTTAATTTTATCGCGAACCACATAGGAGTTTATACTTTCATCACAAAAGTTGCCAATGTCATCTGTTCTTTTGAAGGAGTTTCGGCTGAAACATATAATCGAAGAATACGAATTGCTGTAGTGGTCCACCTGGAATGAACCATTTTCCCCGGACTTCTCGCTGAAAGACTCTCCAGGCATTCTCCACTTGAAAAAGCACGTGGTCTCCTTGAGAAACCATCCCGATATCAACTAGAAGCGCGGATGCGAGTGCTGCAGCAGCTCGTTTCGATATACAGAATCTTTCACAGGCAGAAACAAATCTAGACAAATTTAAATTATTTACAACCATCTTTTTTCCAAAAAATCATCAGCATCACTTGCGTCGCGTAATTCTTCATCTGCAGACGTTTCATCACTTCAGTCTTTCCAAATCACAGGAACCTCTTGCTCAGGTAGCGTGGAACATTCTAATGATCTTTTTATTTCTAACCTATTTCATTTCCTCTTCCTCTTGTTAGTTTCCTGGACATCAATGGCACTGAGATTTAGTTTTCTATCACTTCTCTGGTCCTGAAGGATTACACGTTATAAAAATGGCACTTTGGTGGTATTATCTCAAACACAATCAGTTCCACTAGAGAATTTACATGCCGCAACATCAAACAGCTGACACGCGTGACGATGAAAGTCTTGCTTCAGATGAACGAAAGTCTTTTTGCTGACAGATCGAAGATTATTGCGGTATTTTTCCATGGTATTGAATAATTCGTCTCACAATTTGCTTATGTCCGACAGCTGGTATAGAGGATCTATTCCAGATGTCTTCAATGGCATAAGCCACCGTCTCCGCGATTCCCGGCACAGATGTATCGGTATTTCCACTTTCTTCTTGAATGTACCGAGAGTACAAATACAAATACATTTTCATCATCTCCTCATAAGTAGGCAAAACATTACCCGCGAACTTTTCGGGTGCACCAAATATCAGGTACTCCTATCCACACCTTTTAAGCTTTTTCTGTATTTTCGCCATTGCTTTAATCTTCTTGCAACCGAACCCACAGTACGCTGCAAAATGTAGTTATTCACTCACAGCATTGAATGCCAACTGACTGACTACCCCAAGCTTATGAAGTGAAATACGTAATTTGTCCGACAACGGATGTGAATCCCCAAGGAAAATAAAATATTGCAACGAATGTGGTGAGTTAATGAGTAACGATAGTAACAGCATGAGATGACGGAGTTTAAACATCAGTTACGAGTGTTTACAATGGAATATGTCTTGTATGAGAATTATATGCCATTTTATCACCGAAGTATTCACGATCAACTCATCGCTGGGGCCAGATAAGGATAACCTCCGTCCTCAGTCTCATTCATACTTTCCTCAGCTCTACCACTTGCCATCTTTATCATACCTGACTCACGTCGAACTAGCTGTACCTATTGTCGCTTAGGAACTAGTTAACTCCCGGTTTTCCAAGAAAATGCCGGTTGGAGGAGCACGTATATACCGTATACAGAGATAATGCGTTGATAATGGAACTTTCCGGTTTATCATTTCCGACAGTGAACCACTACAATTTATCAAAGTTCTTAGAAAAAACTACTATCTTCTGATGAGTAGATCGTAGTTATATCAGCCTTTTTTAACAAAAGAATTCATTTGGACTCCACTAGTGTATTAAAATGTCTGATTTGTAGTATCTTTCCCAGTGCGCAGTCCGCTTTGTCTCCGAGTGAACACCCACTCCTTTTGCAATCTAATTCACGAGCATTTATGACACGCGAATTCGTTGGATTTGCGAAGAATATCAACAGCTCAGGGTAGCAAGAGCCAATTATTGAATATTGCAGTATATACCGAGGAAATCAAATGTTTGAATCACTTTTGTGATAAATATCAGGCCGTGATTCTTCGCCATAATTTAAGTTAGTTTCAAAACGTACCACTTTTTCACCTGTTTTAAAGTATTATTTATACCCAAATGAAGTATGAGACATTTATAAAGGAACTACATTCGAAAAAATATTAATTTATCCCAAATTCGGCTCCCAAAAGTGATCTATTTGAAGTGATGCTTGGAGCGTGTAAAATTTTTTGTTGTTGTGCGGGTTGCCTGCACTCTAAATTAGCTGTTTATTCTTAGGCATTGTTTAAGCCATATATTTCGCCAAATAAACTTCACATTTCAGTGTTGTAATCTTAAAACATGTATCTATTGTTGATATTTACCAATATTCCAGTATTCGCAACAAATTGTTCTCCATAACAGTTTGTTTCCCATTTCCGCCTGATTTTTCGCAAAATTTTAAACTTTAGAGCTCGGGCGGCAGTGGTTAATATAATCCGATTTCGAAAAAATTTTGCATGCAAGATCCTCATATCAGTACACAACTTTTCCGCATAGGGCAAATTTGATCCGGAAAAAAAACCTATTTTCGGCCCACCCTACTGAGCACACCTTTAAGCAACTGATCACCTACTACATATCCGAGTTTCGTCGTTTGATGATTTAACTCGGCCGGATAGTCACTCGTTTCATTCCTGCATGAGTCTGGGTCTGCTGTCCACGAACATCTGAATTTGTGTCCACATTCTGCGATAATTGTTCGCGGCGTGGAGACCCGAGAGGCTTGTGCTGGACCACTGCTGATTGCCCGCCTTGATTACTCGCTCTCTTCCTGTTTCAGTCACTTCAACACCAGGGTCGCTGGCCGAGGGGACTGTGGACGACTCCCAGGTGCGGAGACTGGGCTCCAAACACGACGATTACTGGAACCATGGGTATGGAGCTGCTGCAATATCCCTTCGCCTCAATCCTTTACTTCGGATTCCTTCCTTTGCGATAATTTTGCATCTCAACCAGATTTATGACGAGCAAACTAGACTAGACGATCGTACCATCAATATCATCAGGATGTCGTACAAATCAAAGGATAAATTTAGAGCTGAACTAAGACACTACTTTGAAATATCCAAGTCGGAAAGAAACGATGAACTCTTTTGCCAAAATGCTACCCCTGATCAAAGCAAAGAGAAGGTTTCTAACTTTGAAACAAAAAAATTTCAACAGGTTTCCTGCTCCGAATTATACTACCTATCTTTCTTAGCGCCAGAGGTTCGGGAAGATCCTTTTCTCTCAGGCTCGGCCATGGACAAACTTCCCATGGCATAAGAGGCCAATGAGTTGTTAGGGGAAGATAAGTTTCGTTTTGTAAAGGGTAGAACAACCCACGATGCCATAGCTTTAACAAGAACGCTAGTGGATTGGAATGTCCCTGTACAACCAAATCTTTTCTCAGTTCCTGGTTTTATTAGAAGCCTTTTCCTCTATTGTTTGGGCCACACAATAGAGATGATCTTGCGGCTCGAAATCCTGCCTCAGAGTCCTCTGGATTGCCAAATAATAACTATATATAGTTTATTATTGTCAATCCAGAGTACTCTGGCCTGCCTCATCTCCTGCTTCCACGTCTGCATATTTTCCTTCGTGAGTTTTCGGCATATGCCATTAAAATTCTCAGTTACTGATACTCCTGTGTCGTTGTTTATGCCACCTTTTTTCATTGTATGTGGAATATTGTAATAAATGACATCTCCCACTCCTTGGGTATTTCTTCTCACTTAGGCTTCTGGGAAAAAGTAAGCCACACTGAGTTCGGTGGGTTATTCTGAGTCAAGCGGATTCGACGCTCCAGAGCGTTTTCCCCCAAGTCGCGTGTCTTCCATGACGGACTTCTTCTCCTGTGCAGCCTTCACGTTTGCTCCATCCCATCGTTACTCTGAGTTCCCAGGACATACAGATAGAGCCAAAAAATTTAAGTCTGCAACGCAACCTTAAATCTTGACGTCGTACTGGCTTTCTGATTTCGATTGAACGTTTCTGATAAAAATGATCACAGTATTATTTCTAGGGCAGAGAAAATTCTAAAAGTCAGAGAAACGCATAAAAATCTTTTATACAGTCTTAAAATTTGTATTTGATCAGCCGATGGGTTCTTGAGAATTAATTAACTTTTTAAAGGTGGTGTAATTGTAGTACACGTAAAAAAACCGTCACATTTCCTATTATAACAGTTATAAAAATTACAAAATATCATGTACGAATTTTAATGCACGGTTAATTAATTTCTTCTACGTTAATTGTAATCACGATCTTAGAATACAGGTCTGGACACTTTGCACTAATTCCCTATGGAACGCGTAGTTAGGCTCTAGTACGTCGATTTTCCGCTAGATGCGCTTATATCTTTAGGCTTAAATTTACATTGTGCCGGTTCAGGTAAGATTAGTTTCCTTGTGCTTTTTGTGATAATTGAGCAAGTTACTCGTGAGATTCTTTCCAACTATCGTTGGTTACATCATTGTAACTAACAATTACGTGTCGTGAATAACCCATGAAAATGCTGAATATTTGCACTTCTCCTGGATGCAAGGGTGGATACAATACGTGTGTCGAAAAAGTTTCGATATTTAACGTGCCTAAAAATGAAGCACTACGGCTGAAAAGGAAGAGAGTCTTTAAGATTTTGTCTGTTTGCCGAATCATTTTTCTTGTGAAAAACATTCTTACGTTGCTACATTCTATGCGGCAAGGAGTCACGGACAAAGAGGATGACATTTTAGCTAGGTTCAAAGAAACTCGTATTAAGCCATTATTAAATATTCTTTATTGCCCATTCTTGGTTTTTCGCACTTCTAACGCCAAAAATATGTTTCAACCTGAACCCTCAATTATTTTAAAACAAGTTGTGTAATGAAAATAAAGCTAAGGGATCACCCTGTGCAATCTGTTTTCCTCAATTGCCCTTGGTAGGTATCTTTATTGGTAGGTATTATTTAGGTATGTAGGAAAATGTAGGCGATGTAATTTTAGTGTTGCCGCCGCGATCAATGAATTTATATTGATCAGCGATAAAGTTGAGAGTGAACTTGACACGCTAAACGAGAAAGTTCTTTATAGTAGTTCAGTTGATATTTATTTATTTTATGTGCTGCAAAAATTATTCATTTTCCTTATGCATGCAAAAGTATTCTGATGAAGTTTGAACGTTTTATGTAGCTGTTGCTGTACATTTATATGCTAAATTATAGAGCTTGCTAGTTTCCTCAAAATATTGGATGTAGCATTCAACCAGCCTGATGTAACAATTCCGAGACTGTGCTTCAGACACTACGATTACTGGAACCATGGGTATGAGGCTGCTGCAATATCCCTTCGACTCAATCCTGTACTTCGGATTCCTTCCTGACAGCCACCCTTACGATGATTTAGATCTTGATCAGATTTCATACGATTATACAGGATCATACGATCATTACAGTATTATCATCAGGATGAAGTTCAAATTTATACCTTCTTCTGCGATATACCATAATTATTATCTGATATAAAACTATAACGATGGAATAATGTCTTTAAAATTCAGGCCACTTGCAAATTTTTTTCATATTTCCCTTGAATATGGCGCCACAAACTTTTCTAGGACTGCCTAGAGCATTTTTTAACAGTGTGCCCGATTTGGATTTAGTTCTTCATTGGGATGATTACTCCAACACCGGATGAACTGCTGCCATCAAATACCCGGAGTCGGAAATAATCAACTGTTTCAATCACGACCATCATATTCGACTGGTAACTTTCAGTTCCCGGTTTAATCGTCATCCTCCCATATAAGAGGCAGAATAGCTGATTCTATACGTTCTTTCAAGAAGCGATTGGTCTACCAACCCGATCACCTAGTTCTGAGTTCCGTCAGGGGGAGAGTTATCGGGGATATACTCTTCCATACTTTAAACCGTTGGCCCCTTAAGGCCTTACTTTAACATTTATTCTAAATGGCGCAAATGACTTCAGCTGTCGGTTGCCTTCCCTAATATCTACAGTGATAACGCAAACGAGGCTGAGAGTGGAAACGGACTGAGTCGGAGTCGCCCCTCCTGGGCACTCCTGGCAGGCCCGAAATGGGTCTTCTTCCCCACAGGGACCACCACCACCACCACCCGAGTTGTCGGTCGCACTTCTCCAACGCGGACATCTCGAGGACGAGGCGGCTGCGGCAGCCCTGCGGCCTCAACACCTCGGAGACTTGCGCCTGCGAGGATCCGCCTTACAGGGAGTTCGACGGAACGTGCAACAACCCCAACACCACCGCCCTGGGGGCCGCTCACACCCTTTACAACCGGGTCCTCCGAGCCAGATACGCCGACGGTGAGTGAGACGGAACAACCCCCACTCCCAATTCCACTTGAAATAAATCATGTCTTGAACTATCATTTTCCCCGTTCCTGAGAGCAGCAACTTGACTGATCCCTGATCGTGAAAAAATATGACGAAATTGAAGTGTAAATTCGGCGGTGAACTATTTAAACGTTCCTCCGAATCCCTCCTTTGCCCATCCGTGCTTTTAGTGCACTAAGGATCACAGAGGTAGGTACACAAATCACACACCTAAGGGTCTCCACACACAAAAATCCTATCATTTAACATTCATTTCTGTAAAAATAGTGGGATGTAAATTCAATGAAACTAGCTCCCAGCATCCCACAGCTTTATATACGGAGGAAAGCATTAAAAAAACGCAGGAAATTGCGATGAAATACCGACAAAGTCAGATCCTTACATTGGTATCGGGTGTCCTGGAGTCGATACCCTCGATATTTTGGGTAAGGAATGGCTAATGAGGAGATCTGAAAAGAAATTATGCCTTGCCTCCTCAATGCTGATAAAGAAGATGCTGTGCTCCCTAGGTATTGTGAAATCGCGTATACTTCCAATGACTTTGTTGAAAGGATAACCGGGAAATTACACGTAAGTAGCAGATATTGTGTCAAGAAGAAACCATGGATCTCAGAGGAAGTCTTAGATCTGATTGAAGAAAGAAGAAAGTACAAGAAAGCGTAAACTGAAGAAGAGCATCTCTGCTACAAAAGAATAAGGAAAGAAATAAGACTGGAAAGCTAGAGAATCGTGAATGAAGAATCTATCCGAAGATGCACAAAACAACCTTGGACTCGGAAAGGTGGAAGCTGCCTATAGGATAGTGAGGACCAGCAGCAGGCATTTCAAAATGCAGTGTGAAACATCATAGGAGAGGACCTGAATGAGAAATAAGTGGAAGAGCGTTGGGGAAACATTAAATGTGGACTACAGAAAGGAAGCTCTTGGAAGAAGAAAAGTAGCCAAGGAGAAGCCTTGAATCACGAAAGAAGTATTAGACCTGATTGAAGAAAGAAGAAAGTACAAGAATGCGAAAACGGAAGAAGGGCAACTCTGTTACAAATGAATAAGGAACGAAATAAGCCGCAAAGTCAGGAAAGCTAGAGAAATGTGGATGAAGAACCTATTCGAAGATGTACGAAACAACCTTGCATTTGGAAAGATGGAAGCTGCCTGCAGGATAGTGAGAAACCACTTCAAAGAACGGAGCGCAAGATGCAATGCCATAATTGACAAGAATGGAGAACTTTTGATTGAAATTGAAGACAAAGTGAAGAGGTGGAAAGAATATATGGAGGAGTTTTACAACGGAAACAATCTCAGCACGAAAGTGATTGTAGAGGATGATATGGGAGCATCAATATTGAGAACGGAATTAGACGCAGCAGTAAGGGACCTTCGCATGAATAAGGCATCTGGAGTTGATGATATTCCTAAAGAACTAATTATAAATTCAGGAGAGAAGACATTAACCCATCTTTACAAGACCATCTGCGACATGTACTCAACAAGAGAAATTCCCAGGGACTTCGAGAAAACATCATAATTCCCATTCCCAAAAAGACGAGAGCAGAGAAATTCGAAAATTTTAGGACTATAAGCCTGACGACACATTCGTGGAAGATATTGTCAAGGATCATCTACAGAAGAATAGAACGAAAAGCAGAGGAGTTCCTGGATGAAGATCAATTTGGATTCAGGAAATGTAATGGTACAAGAGAAGCAATACTGGCCCTTAGACTGCTTAAAGAGAAGAGAATGGGGAAGAACAAACCGACGTTCATTGCATTTGTAGATTTAGAGAAGGCTTTTGACAACTTGGAGTGGAATTCAATGCTTGAAGATCTGAGAGGAATTTGAGTGTCGTACAATGACCGAAGAATTGCTCTTAGTTTGTATAAAAACCAAGCAGCTTTGATAACATATGGACCCAGCTGTGAAGAGGCAAGAATAAGGAAAGGAGTGAGACAAGGCTGTGCACTGTTTCCCGTATTTTTCAATGTTTGAATCGAGAGATCCATCAAAGACATCAAAGAGAAGTCTTCTGGAGTGAACAACCACGGAGACACATTCAGTATTCTACGATTCGCTGATGACATAGCACTCATAGCAGAGACAGAGAAGGATCTGAATAAGATGCTCACAACCATGGAAAGAACAATGGCCAGATATCAGCTAATGATCAATAAGAAGAAGAATAACATACTGGTGTTCAGCAAGAGAGAAGAGGCCAAAACCAACGTTGTACTGGGAAAGGAGAAACTGGAAAAGGTGAAAGAGGTCTGTTACATTGGAAGCCGAGTAAGCAACGATGGACGAATCAAGAAAGAAATAGCTAGCAGAATAGCCCAGGCAAAGAGGGTATTCTATAAAAAGAAGAATCCACATACAGCTGAAAATATAAGCTTGGAAGTAAGGAAGCAATTCATCAGAACGTTCATCTAGGGCGTGTTTCTTTATGTAAGTGAGGCAAGGACGATGACAACAGCGGAGAAAAAAAGGGTGGAAGCATTCGAAATATGATGCTACCGCAGCATTATGAAGATAAAAATGGATCGTCCGAGTGACAACTGAAGAAGTCTTAACAAGAGTGGGAGAAAAGAGAAGTCTGCTGAAAACCCTAAAAAGAAGACGGGACTACCTAATCGACCATATCCTAAGACATGATGGCCTGACGAAGTCAAAAGTGAACGGGAAGAATGGAAAATGCAGGCTTCGTACGAGGTATATAGAACAGGTCGTGAGTGATGTAAAAGAGAGGAATTACGTTACTATGAAGAGGCTGGCCGGTAGAGGGCTGCGTCAAACCAATCCTAAGATTTTTGACCCATGATGATGAGCAGATATTGCTTATCCCTTTTGCACGCTGGATCGTGATGAGATTCCGGATGTTTCGGGACTCCAGCGACTTTGGTGTCGAGCAATTCCATTGAAGCGAGAGCTATGTATCAGAGAGTTTGAGAATAATTAAAACTCCAATTATTCACTGACCTCAATCCAAAACAATGATCGTGATTAATTTTTAATCTCAGTAATTACGATAAAAATGTATTTTCCCAGACGTCTTCGCTAGCACCACAGCCATATAAACACGAAGGCATAGGACAAAAATCATTTTGAATCATGATTATGCAGCGTTTCCCGAATGAAATAATGAATTCGCGAGAAACGCTCGTCCAGAGAGCAAAATTCTTTCCATGCTCGGGTGGGCAAGATGAGGTCAATTAGAACAAAAAACAAAGTATATGAATTAAACTACACCAAACATTTAACATTTAACGTGAGATCCCGTCTCCGGAAACAACCAACAGCCACTTCTGATCAGTTTCCCTTTCTAATGAATGCTTCCCTCCGCGTCAGCTTCTTTGTTTTTCTTTCGCCTCCCGCACCACTCTGTCTCGAGATTAGAGTCGCCCGCTCCCACACACGTCTCCGCACCTCTCCCCTCCACCACTCCCTCCTTGTTGTTTTCCCTCTCCTCCCATTCTTGTCTCCAACGACGCTCTTTTCCCACTCTCCCTCTCTCCTATTGTTGGTTTGTTTCCCTCCGCTTGCCAATATTGGCGGCCAATAGTCGATGTGACCTTGGCGGAAGAAATATTTTGCCACAAGGTTCTGAAAATGTTGCCAACGAAAGCCTTCGGAAATATGGGATGTGAATGATGGTGTGGCTGATCGTGTGATTTCGCTGCCTTGTAGACATTAGTCTTTCAATGTAAGGCACCAGTTCTCACCCCGATATCCTATTTCTTGTGGAACCAAAGTTTCTTATCATATCCTCTCAATGGCTTTGGCGTCCTCCTGGGCGTTATGGCGTCTTTCAGGGACAACAGTTTCTCCAGCCATTTTTATCCTACGCCTATAACGCAGAGGTCATTATTAATGATAATTGCCGCGGAAGCCTCATATTTGATATCTTCTCATTGTTTCCACGTGCGACCTGAGGCGAGTCTCTGAACTGAAACTGGTCGTAAAAAGTGTTCTTAATCACATATGTGGACCATATATTACTGTATTGTGTTAATGAACACCACCCGTTCTTTCCTCTGCTCAGGTGTGGCCGAGATGGTGCGGAGAACGCCTTCAGGGCGCCTGCCCGAGGCCAGGGCCGTAAGCGTATCCATTTACGAGTTCAAGGACCGGAAGGATAAAGTCCTCTCCATGATGCACATGGAGTGGGGCGAGTTGGTCACCCAAGACGTTGGGTTCAGGACAAACATGAGAAATGGTCAGTGATGGGGTGCGTAAGTGGAGTGAATGGGTGGGCGGAATAATAATTAAAGAAATTCAGCGACAAAAGAGACAATGGCCATTCCATCTAACGTAAGAATGCTCTGTACGCGCTGAGACAAAGAACGGGGTCTTATCGTGCGGGAATAGCAAGGGGACAGCATAAGCTAATAGCGGATACGGCGAAAAGATGAACTATTTCGTAGTCATGAAAACAGGAGTAGAAGACCGAACGAATTCCCAGTCAATATCGAAGCAAATGTGCTCAATGAAATGTCTGGTTTATTAGTTGGAAATTTCCCTACAAGATATACTACAAGACCCTACAAGAATATAATTTCCCTATAACGTAGGGAAAGGCAGGGGAGAAATTAATATTGCCATAGAAAAAATATGTTTTCTAGGGAATTTCCTAACAGGCTAGGGAATTGTATCCCTAGAACTTTTTTCCTTTGAAAATTAAATGTTTGCGAAAATTTTTCACTGGAAAATATGATGCTCTAGGGAAAAGCTTCAGGCTAATTAAAACATTTTCAAGGAGAAATTTCCCACATGAGTCCGAACAATTTCCCACTAGATTATCAATTTAGTGATTAAATTTACTAATTTCAACTTACTTGGTCAACCAATAGAATTAAGGATACATTACACTAGAAATGAAATGATACTCGAGTGAATGACCATGGGTGGGAAAATAATTAAAATAATGATGAAAACAAAACTTTATTCTGCAACATTTCAGGGAAACTTTACTCTATCGAATTCGCAGGGACCGGAAAAATTACCACTTCGTTGCACGGAGGTTATATACGGGTTGCGCAGAATAGTCAATTCTCAGAATAAGTCAAGAATTCGTGTTGCTGTAAGACCTCATTTATTTTGCAAGCAAGTTTAAGAGGGTAAAAAATCATTTTCATATGCCGTATACCGCTGATTATCCGCAGTAATTGATGCTGAAGTTGATTGGATAACTTAATGTCATGGATAGTCCATCATGTTTAATTTCATAGTAGATTTGCCACTGGTTTCAGTGCCATAGTCTTATCCAGGCCTCTGCATATCTTATTAAAATTACTGTTTCTTTCCTACAATTTCATTTTTTAGTACATTTATATATACTAATTTTGTAGCGAGTCAGTCAGTCAGTCCGTCATTCTGTATCCGTTTTGTTTCATTATCTCCCAAATTTTGAGCTAAAAGACTGATGTCTGGGGCGCTGAGCGTGGATTTTCCCTCTGTATGATTTGGTAGTAGTTTTAGATCTTTAACAGCTAGTGGTGCAGAGAAAAATGCAAAAGAAAAATTGGTGTTTTCCCTATCTTTTAACATTGGAATCCAGTTGCTATGTAAATTTGTTTAATTTGCTAAGTAAATGTGTTTACGTTTTTGGTAAAGGGACAAATATTGGACTGAAGAAGTTGAAGAAAGTGGAATTAGTTTCATCAATCAATTTTGTGAGTACGAAAATATTAATTGACGTTTTCGATGTGCAGAGAGTGAAATAAAACAATTTTTGCCTACCGGCCCCGATCTCTTGTATGAAATGTTAATTTCAAAGCTAGGCGTTTTGAAGTACATTTCTAATAGTAGAAAGAGGTAGATGTGAGCTTAAGGGTCACGAACTTAGAATATTTATCCTGCAAAACCGGTGTTCATTAGCACTTTAATTTCAACTGTGTTATGTAGAGGAAGGATGGACATAGTCGAAAATCGACTTGGAAAGTGAAAATTGTTATAAACTTAATATAATTGTTTATATTTCACGATATAATACCTTATTATATTTTCCCAATTTAAGACCTTTAAAATAAGCTCTTAAGCACGTCTGTAGCTTTAATAGTCTCGGGGATATTCGTAAAATGTGTAGTACTTTTTGCAAAATTCGAATTTTGCAACGTTGCAATATTTCGGAAACGGTTACGTTTTTTGCAAAACGGCTTTGGGGTTTTCATTTTCTTATCAAATGGAGCTGTTATGCCAAATTTGGTAAAAATCTGTGACCCTAAGGGCAATCACCTGGTCGAATTGACATGGAATGAACCATATATATGTATGTATGTAATTGATATATCAGTCTCCACCTATCCGCCCGCCCTTTCGCCGCCGCCCAAAATGCAGATGACGGCAGCAGAATTGACTGCTGCTCCAGCACCCAGACACCCCTCAGCACCGACCGGAGGGCCGGGAGGAGTGTGGGGGAGTCGATCAGCGAGAGCAGCAGCAGTGGGGAGGAGGAGGGAGACCCTCGCTGCATCGCCTTCAGGATCGGGAAGGACGACCCCTGCTACTCCAGGGACGTCGTCACGTGCGCCAACTTCGTGCGCTCTCAGTACGTCGTGTGTTCCAACGAATCAGGTAAGACTCCCAGCACACCCCCCTCTAGTTGGTACTGCGGCCATGGCCGGGACGTGACACTCGGAAGCCGTGTCCGCACACCGAGTATGAAATAAAGTCAGGGATTCCGCCTCCTGGCGCCAGTCACTATTAGCGATTTATGGACATTCACAAGGGGGAGTGGGGTGAGAGGGGAATGCTATGTAGAGGCCCTAACAGAAGAGTCGAGACGAGTGAATGCCGAGAGAAAGCCTTCCAACCGAGGACGATGGAAATGGCGGGGAGACCAGGGGCCTGATTCTGGTTCTTTCTGGCTATAGCCAGCGCGATTTGTCGAAAATATTGGCGAACGGAGTGCGCATTCGTATTCTCGTTTTCATTCGCTAGCTATTTCGCCAGGAATGCTTCGCTTCGTCCATCTGGCGACAAAAAAGTTATTCTCGTTCTGTCTGGCGAACATATAGCGAATGTAAACATTCGCCAAGAGCGAATTTCGCAAGCGACGACAATGAAGTCGCTCTAGCGGCTTAGCGAAAGAATTGACGAGAGACCGACTCGTGATTTAATTACCGCTATACACCATTATTATGTTATATTTTTCATCCCAATGAGTCTAATTGTTATTAATATGTTTGGCATACAACCAGTGTGTAGCTTTACTCATCTTGTCGTTCTATGCAATTAAATAAATGGGAATAGAAGTGTGTTTGCATTTGAATGAACCGCGAAGCGTTTGTTTGATAAGCGTATTGTACACCGTGGGTGTGCTGTTTTTTCTGAGCGTATTCTTGCGTTGGATTGCTTGAGAAAACTTGTTGTTTTGGTTCTTTTGATTGTGAACGTTTCACCAGAAACAATAAGAAAGAGACTGACGCGGGGGTAGAAAGATAGGAACGCAACAGGTAAGGCAAGAAGCAGAGGTTTATACATGGGTAAAAGTTTTGATGGACGTTGTGAAATAGCATTTGGATCTACAACTTTACTATTATGCATTAAGGAAAAGAATGGCGGCCCTAGTGCCAATGCTAAAGGCGTCAGCCGTGGAGGTGGAAGAAAATGAAGAGGCTGCCGTTGTGCGTTCACTGAGGGATCGAAGCAACGCATTCAATCTCTCAAATGAGCGGTTTATCTGTATTTCTGCTATCTGCCAGCCTCTCCCATTGAAGTTTTTGACTTGTTTTTCCTTGCATACCACTCAGGCGCCCGGCAGCAAACTCTTTATGTGCTAGCATGTAGTCAACTAAATAATTCAGCTGAGCTCCAGAGGCTCGGGCGTTTTTACGCTCTGTCTTTGCTAAAAAAAATAAGAAACTAGTATTTAACTCATGATTAGTCAAAAAATTATCCAAAATTGGCTTTTAAAGTTTGTTACATTTCTTCAAAACTCCTATGTACCTACTACATAAGGACAAACACTGGGAACGAATCTTGATAGTGTTAGATTATGGATAGGATTATAATAGGTTATATGATAATAACTTCTGGAAGTATAAGGATCTCGTGCCTTATAGTTGTTCTCTGAGTGAATATACCACATCAAACACCGGTGACACACGCACACAAAAGAAACAAAGTGTGTTGATTGCTGAAATTTTCTTACACTCCCGCTGGGTTTTCATCATAGGTTTTCATACCTTCCCATAAATTGTCATCATGCCCATTGACTTATGGGTAATTCGTCATTGCTTACGTCACAATCTTTCGCCAAGAAACGAAGATACCCGAACTGAAGCGATAGGCGGGGCGAAAAGAACGAGAATAATCGCGGAGAAAATTTTCGCTTCGCTTCGAGTTGCCGTGGCGAAGCGAAGACCCGGGCGAAAGGAGAACGGGAATCGACGCCCAGGGGCCTGATTCTGGTTCTTTCTGGCTATAGCCAGCGCGATTTGTCGAAAATATTGGCGAACGGAGTGCGCATTCGTATTCTCGTTTTCATTCGCTAGCTATTTCGCCAGGAATGCTTCGCTTCGTCCATCTGGCGACAAAAAAGTTATTCTCGTTCTGTCTGGCGAACATATAGCGAATTTCGCAAGCGACGACAATGAAGTCGCTCTAGCGGCTTAGCGAAAGAATTGACGAGAGACCGAGTCGTGATTTAATTACCGCCACACACCATTATTATGTTACATTTTTCATCCCAATTAGTCTAATTGTTATTAATATGTTTGGCATACAACTAGTGTGTAGCTTCACTCGTCTTGTCGTTCTATGTAATTAAATAAATGGGAATAGAAGTGTGTTTGCATTTGAATGAACCGCGAAGCGTTTGTTTGATAAGCGTATTGTACTACCGTGGGTGTGCTGTTTTTTTCTGAGGTTATTCTTGTGTTGGATTACTTGAGACAACTTGTTTTGGTTCTTTTGATTATGAACGTTTCACCAGAAACAATAAGAAAGAGACTGACGCGGGGGTAGAAAGATAGGAACGCAACAGGTAAGGCAAGAAGCAGAGGTTTATACATGGGTAAAAGTTTTGATGGACATTGTGAAATAGCATTTAGATCTACAACTTCACTATTATGCATTAAGGACGAGAATGGCGGCCCTAGTGCCAATGCTAAATGCGTTAGCCGTGGAGGTGGAAGAAAATGAAGAGGCTGCTGTTGTGTGTTCTCTGAGGGATCGAAGCAACGCATTCAATCTCTAAGATGAGCGGTTTATCTGTGTTTCCGCTATCTGCCAGCCTCTACCATTGAAGTTTTTGACTTGTTTTTCCTTGCACACCACTCAGGCGCCCGGCAGCAAACTCTTTATGTGCTAACATGTAGTCAACTAAATAATTCAGCTGAGCTCCAGAGGCTCGGGCGTTTTTACGCTGTCTTTGCTAAAAAAAAATAAGAAACTAGTATTTAACTCATGATTTGTTAAAAAATTATCCAAAATTGGCTTTTAAAGTTTGTTATATTTCGTCAAAACTTGTATGTACTACTTAGGACAAACACTGGAAACGAATCTTGATACTGTTAAATTATGGATAGGATTATAATAGGTTATATGATAATAATTTCTGGAAGTATAAGGATCTCGTGCCTTATAGTTGTCCTCTGAGTGAATATACCACATCAAACACCGGTGACACACGCACACAAAAGAAACAAAATCATTTACTGACGTTCCTATAAAAGATGTTTCAATCGACTCTAACTTCATGAAAAGTATTACATACATGAGTGATGCCATCGTTGACAGTAACAAAAACGAAAATAAAAATGGTAAATTCACGAACTACTTAGGTTTGCATTGAAAATACTAACCCATAAGTTTCACCGGAGTGACTTTTGGACTCATCGTGTATATCTCTGTAAAAGATGAAAAACAAAGAGAATGGTCTTATGTTCAACTACGGAAAACGACTAATGAATTAAATATATTGTGTAACAATACTAAGTGTAACAATTTGATAGTTTCACCAAATAAACAAAACATGACGATATATTCTAGAAATATGATTTGAACTTAACACCGTGCCTCGCGCTGTTCAATTGATTCTGACTGCGGAGACAAAGTGTGTTGATTGCTGAAATTTTCTTACACTCCCGCTGGGTTTTCATCATAGGTTTTCATACCTTCCCATAAATAGTCATCATGCCCATTGACTTATGGGTAATTCGTCATTGCTTACGTCACAATCTTTCGCCAAGAAACGAGGATACCCGAACTGAAGCGATAGGCGGGGCGAAAAGAACGAGAATAATCGCGGAGAAAATTTTCGCTTCGCTTCGAGTTGCCGTGGCGAAGCGAAGACCCGGGCGAAAGGAGAACGGGAATCGACGCCCAGAGGGGTAGATGTGAGCTTAAGGGTCACGAACTTTGAATATTTATCCTGCAAAAACGGTGTTGATTATCCCTTTTATTCCAACTGTGTTAGGTAAAGGAAGGATGGAGATTTATTATGACATGCCTTTTGTTGCTCCAATGCCATTATTTCATGAGATATAACACTCCGAAAATCACCATTTTTCACATGAAAATCGACGTTTTTCAACGCCATCTTGGATTGTTCCCGAGACCACCGCTAGAGGGTTCCGCAACATTTCACCTCTTCCCTATATCCTGTGCAGAGCGGTGGGTTTAAGCTTTTTAAGGGCATTGTTTAACGATTGGGCATTGCTTAAATACGCGATGTCGTGTGACGTTGGGTTTTAGCTTCCGAAGGGCATTGTTTAAATACGCGATGTCGTGCGACGTTGGGTTTTAGCTTCCGAAGGGCATTGTTTAAATACGCGATGTCGTGTGAAGTTGGGTTTTAGCTTCCGAAGGGCATTGTTTAAAACGCGAACTTGTTGATTCGATCGTCTATTGTCGTCCGTTGTGGCTGCCGAGGCAGACGGAGGTCCTTTCCTCCTCACCTAGTTTTGTTTAGAATGTGAAATAAGTGATCAATCCTAATATTGGTGGTCGTCCGACAAAAACCTGCGATTCGATTGCAGTTTCATCGGCTTTGAGGTGTCTCAAAACCCACACCCCGTTCATGTTTTTGTGCAGTTTCATCGATTGTGAGGTGACTCAAAACCCCCATCCCGTTCGTGTTTTTGTGCAGTTTCATCGGTTGTGTGGTGATTCAAAACCCCCATCCCGTTCATGTTTTTGCTCATTTTCAATGATTGTGAGGAGTCTCGTAACACACTTTCCGCTGTTCTCCTGTTCCCCGCCTTCTCCCGCCAACCATTATACTGCAGAAAATGTACTCAACATCCACCGTGACACCTGGTGTCGAAGCTGGGAAACACCAATATGGCGGTGCTGCGAACACCCACCTCATGGATTTAAATCGCTACAAATTCGTGAGTTTCTACTTTTTTCGAAATATTCGAAATAAAGACGATTTTTAGGGGTTGAAAAAAATGTTTGAAGTTCGTGACCCTTAAGCTCACATTTACCGACCAGAGGATCTAAACACGGGGATAAGATAGGCAGTCACATAAGAGGGGAATAGGGAGAGTCACAGGGAGAGAAGAAGCCGTGGGTGTCTGGCCAAATTATTAAGGTAGTAAAGGGGGAAGGGAAGTGGCAGAATGCGAAAACTGAGTAAGCACTGGGAGGGGATCGGGTTGGTGTAGTGACTAGAGTACTGGCCTCCCATCCCGAGGGCCCGGGTTCGATTCCCGGCAGTAAGGATTTTTCAGTGGAAAACTGGTCCCCAATTTAGTGCCTAGTGGAGGGCATTTCAAGTTCAGTACTCCGTCCGTCGGATGGGACGTTAAGCCGTGGTCCCCTCGGCGCCTGTCGTTAAGAGTAGGCTAATGCCGACGCCGGGTTTCTCTTTACCCTTCCACCGTTCCCTGAAAACTCCTACCATTACCCATTAATCCACCTATCCTATATGGCGCAAATGACCTCAGCTGTCGGTCGCCTCCCCTGAATAACCAACCAACAAGAAAACTGAGTAAGCAATGGGAAAGTACGAAGAATTGAGCAATGAACTGGGGCGGGAGGCATCAGGAATAGTGGCGCAAAGGGATGAAACGCAACATCACCGAGTGAGGGAGAATTATATGCCGTCAACGAGAAATGTTATACGCTGTAAGGGTAGGAGAAACAATCCCAGCTTCTGAGGGGTTTCTTTTCATTAGAATATGAGAATAGTGATAGTCTTAATAGTTTTAATGTAAGGGAAGGTTTGCTTTGAACCAGCTGGCGTTTAATCATTGGAGAGAGCTGTAGAGGAGATCCTTAGAAGAACAAATGTTAAGAAGATAGGACGTTGATAAGGAGTAAGGTGTCTGCATGAATTCGAGAATTGAGCTTCGGGGAGATATGACAAGAATGGAATGTGAGCTACAGAAATGTAGAAATTTAAAGTGAAATGGACGCAAAGGAATGACGAAGAGTTGTGTATTGAACTGAGTGGCGTGGTGAAAACTACGACACAAGTTTCCGAAGCACCGGTTTATTAACAAAAACAAAATACACCAATAGGAACAATAAACAAAAAGAGAAGCGCTAGCGCGGGCCGTACTGAGTTCCAGGGACGAGGGTTAGGGAAGGACAGGTGATACCGGCTATTTTCCCGAAGTGCGGAAGAGACGACGGCAGATGAGCAGCAGAGGCGTCGGCGCGGTCTCCTCCCGAAGTGACTCTCGACTCCACCACCGGCTCGTTGGGAGGGCCAGAAACAAAAAAAGCCCCAGTCCGGTCTCCATCGCCCTTAATATACCTCCCAGACCGAGCCAGCCAGCCCCATTTGAAACCAGCCGGGAGGTTCGGGGGGGCAGTATGGGGTGGAGTCTCTGCACCCACACCCCCGACGTGAGGCCTGGAGAGGCGTCGAACATGGGGCAGCTCGGCACGTCGGAGAACAGTATGGGGTGGTGTCCCGGCACTCAGACCCCCGTCGCGAGGCCGGGAGAAGAGCCGAACAATCATGGACGGCTCAGTATACATAATTGGATAGGAATGGTGGTAGTTGGAAGAAATAATTATGGGGCCGGTTGGGATGATGCAGAAATTACTACGGGATTGTGACATACTACAAAATAAAGGTGCGTGGCAGGCGTAGAACGACTACTAACGACCGTAGCCGTAGTAATGCTGAATGAGCAAGGAAGAAATGGAAATACATTTTGGAAAGAGAGCGGTGAGAAATACACCAATCATATAAGATAATTGCCTTGAGGAGAAGTCCTTTTGAAAATCTATAATCATCATCAACATTGGTCAACAATCCTAGGATTGGTTTAACGAAGCCCTCCACTCGCTTCTTCTATCGTGTATTAAGATATGGCCATTTAAGTCGTCCCGTCCCGTCTTCTTTTTAGAGTTTTCATCAGACTTCTCTATTCCCCACTCTTCTCAAGACTTCTTCGTTTGTCACTCGGACGATCCATTTTATCTTCATTATTCTTCGGTAGCACCACATTTTAAATGCTTTCAGCCTTGATTTCTCTGCTGCTGTTATCGTCCCTATAGTAAAATACTCCAGATGAGAAATGGATGTCTTATGAAATGTTTCATCATTTCCACGTTTTTACTTGCAGCTGTAAGCAGAATGTTCTTTTGATAAATGCCCTTTTCGCCTGGGCAATTCTACTGGCGATTTCTCTTTTACTTTGTCCATCGCTGGTTACTCGGCATCCCAGGTAACAGAACTCGTCCATCTCCTCGATTTTTGTTTTCTAAATAAAATCAAAGGTCGATGCTTTGTCATGATCGACGGTTTTTATGATATCTATTAATGGATTCACTTAGTCACTTCCACAAAATTGATTTTTCAAACTGCTTTGTTTTCCTAGTTTAAAATGTCCTGGACTCTTGTCTCCCACTGCATACCAATACCTAAGTTTTCTTTTTATCGATCTTCAGATGAAATATGACCAGTATCCTTTCCATATTTTCTAGTGTCTTATTTAAATCTCCTTCTGTTTCTGCCATGACTGCTATGTCACCGGCGAATCGTAGCATGATGATATTCTCCCCTTGGATATTCACTCCCGAAGACTTTTCTTTGACTTCTTGGATGGCTTTCTCGATGTAGACATTGAATAATACGGGAGGCAGCGCACAGCCTTGTCTCACTCCTTTCTTTATGCTTGCTTCTCTACTGCTGGGTCCTGATTGGATTACAGGGGAACTATATTCTGTTTAAGACAAAGGACCTTTAAAAGAGACGAACGAGATGTGCGACCGGAAGATGTGGTCCGATTTCAAAAATGTTTCTTTCTTTGTGATCAGGGTGACCTACCTATAATAACTGAGAAAAATCTCTCATTCAAATTCGAGATTATTTTGACAGAAAAACAGAGGAATAGCGCAGAGAGGAGGAGGGAGAGAATAGCAAAGCAGGGTAAATAGCAATGCAGAGAGGTTCAAATATTCGTTCAACTCGTTATGTTCAACTCCGTGCTCCCTTTGAGAGAGTGATATATTACAGCGGAGATACAAGGGGACACTAGAACAGGTACTGTATATTCCCATTCAGCAAAGTAGTATGCAATGATTTTTACACCATTTACATGCTTTTACAATGCTGAATAATGCATGCTCTGAAACGTTAGTTAATAAATTGATGCATTTGTGGAAATCCCTGACTGGCCAATAATTGCTTCATTACGTAGTTAAAACTATCAGTTTAGTGTCATTAAAACTATTAGCTCGTTCGCATACTTTCTGAGAAATGATTATGTAATTATCCTCGTTTGGCATCAACCCATCAAATCAAATAAAATACCAAATGATGGTCCGGAATACCAGCTCTGTCAACATTACTTTGGAGGTAAAAGCTATTATTTTCACCGCGGGGTAAAATTTATCAATATGTCGCGTCAAATGTATCCTGGGTGATGCCCTCTGAGCAGTTTCCCCTTGCGGTCCTTCGCATTCGCGGTTTACTTTGGTCCAAGAAATATGTAGCCTTTCCATTTCTAACTAGAACCTACTTTCCTCTGCCATTCTTATCTCCTCTAGCTCTCTTTCTAATATTCCCTCTTCTATCTTTCTTTCTTCTGCTGCCAATATTTACTCTCCTGTCAAAAACTTAAGCATATTTAAAAAAAATCCCTCTTCATAATTTTCTGATATCGCCTGTTTCTACTCCACGACCCAAGCATTTTCTCCTACTTTGACTCCTAAATTATACACGATCTTCCTCAAATGTCATTAGTGGCTCTAATCAAATACGCCATACATAATTGAGGATTATATTTTTTAACACCAACGAAAAACCTAGTCTGATGTGTGGGAGTGAAGGACAGCATACGAAATTCGCAAACCATTCGGCAAAGGCCACCCGCGGATGATACACGGATGAATCCAACACGTCACTGCTCGGAGATCATCAAATAGAGCTTGCACTCAAACTCTTCGTCTCTTTTACGAAGCACCTCGCGTCCAGCAAACGCTGCATGATAACGCCTTCCCCCAAACGCCAACCGTGGAAACAAAGGATCCGATTCCGATAGGACGTAAGAAACGGCTCAACGTACGCTCAATTCGTTGAGCGGGGTCCAACGTGAGAAAACACAGGAGATTCCCGTGTCTTCTCACGATCGACTGCATTTCACTCACGTAATCCATATTCCAACACCGCTGACACGAACAAATCGGGTTCGAATTAACTTCTATACTTGGGTTCACTTTCAAATTATTTCTGAAATCATTTTTGCTTAAATGTATTGATTTTTCACACACAGCTTTCTCACGGGAGTGTTCCATCCAACTCTCTCTCTCTCCATGCACTCCACAATATCCCAAAACCAAACACACGCAATCAATCAACAAAAAACCTGGCAACGCTTATCAAAACAGCAACTCACTTAAAGTACTACAAATACTTTGGAAATAAATAGATTTTAGCATCAAAACATCTAATGTTACACTCAAATACTCCTCCTGATACCAACGGTTCTTTGTTCCTAGCGTCTACTACTCCTAACGTCTCCTCTGCTGATTTTTAGCCGCCTTATTTTTCACCATTTTTTTCGTCTCGGAGACATATTTCTTATGTTCTGCCAAGTTTCTTTCCACCAAGTCCTGGTTATCCCTCTTCATCTTGCCAATCAGAGCTGCTGAATCCCCTTTTATTTATCATCCTTCCTCGTTCGTTCCTTTTGAATCGTACTTCAAATTTTACCCGTGCAAAATAATGGCACGAGGGCGCAACAAATTGTTAGTCAAGTCCTTCACGCTGATTCTAAGAATGTGGGCCGCATTCAGATGTCTCCACTAAATCGCCTAGTCGCAGCTTCACTCCATGAAGATTAGTGCTCCTTCTCCTGCAAATTGGCATTCAGCACCACTACTTCCACTCCTTCTTCTGGAGTGTTGATGGTGGCTCTGTTTCCAACTCAACTCAAGTGTAAGCAGCGACATTTACATCATCCTGGTTATGGCTATGTACGGAACTAGGTGTAAAATAGAGGGGGTTTTCAATATCAATACGATGGTCTCCATGGAATTGTATAAATATTATTGGTAAGTTGTATTCTAGACCTCTTTATTATAAATAATATGGATGGTTTTTCAGGAGTTTAGGTCTTTCGTTAAAAATGAAAACTATTCAACTTTTACCGACGTTTCGGAAAATATATTTTTCCTTCTTCAAGGCTATAAATGGGATGAACCACCAAAAACATAACAATAATAATATAAATATTATTATATTATTCTGATACCCATGATCAATAATGTCAATATTATTAAAATATCAGGCATTTATTCGTAAAATAGCTATTCTCAGTACAAAAAGGTATGCAATAAAAATGATGGCACATATTTTTCACACAGTTATAATATTGAATAACATTGGTTTTCATTAAAAAACCATATTCTTAGGTAAATACACTCCACATTACTATGATATTTAATCATATGCATCAAAACTTTTTGAAGTGTTTAATTCTGATCATTTGTTAATACCTACGTAAATGTATAATAACTCTTTTATAAAAGACAAACCTAAACGTTCAAAGAGAACCAACCCTTCCTGTTCCTGTATAGCTCCGGGAATTGTCCTCCAGGATTTATTATAGGAACATGAGTGCAATCTATGCAGCCTATAATACCAGGAAATTGCCTTATGGCTTGAAACTCCATGTTAAACTCACGGACCTCCTGCTCAGCTGATGGCATTTTCACCCAGTCCGCTAGCTTGCTGGCAATCTCCCATGATACAGACTGATATATATATATATATATTCGGGTCATCTTAGTGAGAATCAAAACAAACCTTGATGATATGGGAGACAGACGCCTGCGAAATATTGAGTAGGTTCCCACATACTACCTAAAATACCAATAAGCAATTAGAGTTAATTTTTGAATGCTGACAAAAACATTTAAAACAATTCGATCGTAATATCGAAATCACGATCACACTTCATGCTCTTCCGTAAATTTAGTACACAAAAAACGACAGGGCGTGCGGATGTTTTTCCGTCACGTGCTAATTACGTGATTTAGGTAAATAACGTAATTAACTATTTTACGTACTAATTACGCAATTTTAGCAAATTACGTAATTAGTACGTAAAATAGTTAAAATGCATCCCGGGTAAACAGATTAAAAATATGTAAAACCAGGGACAGTCGTACAAAGAAACTGCGACGAAAAAAAATTGGAATCGGAGAGTCACGAACCATGGACGCCCACATTGTGAAGGTTCAAATTTTTTTTTTATTGCAGTGGATTTCTTTCGTGTCCAGAGGACATACAAGTACATATCTTCAAAAAATTAACACACTCAAAAATTAGTTTACAGTGACAAAGTAAGAACAAACAGAAGGTGAAATCTTAAAAAGAGAAAGGGGAAAAAAACATGAGAGTGACTTGGTTGAGGTCTCAAAAAGAGGGGAGGTGGCGGGCCGGACACCTCGTCTCCTTGCCGCACCCGACCCGCGTCATTCTGTTGGCGACCAGTGCACAGTGTCTTTCACGCTGATGCGGCTCAGTCCCCGAAGCTGGCCCTGAGGTGCTCACGCACCTGCCTCTTCACCTCCTCGGGCACTTCCCGGAGCACTGAAGAGTGTAAGCATCGCAGGAGAAGATGGTGACTATAATAGGGGAGTCAGTTTAGTCGGGCGTGAACCAGGGAGGACACTAGTGCGGCCAATGTGACCGCTTTAAAAAAGGGGAAAAGCCGGAAGTTAAGGGTAATTAAATTTTGCAGTGAAATTACACAATTGCCAAAGATATCAAACATTTTGTAGATTTTCTTTAGCACCTCCCATTCGAGTAAACGCTCACCGCAGCCCACTACGTAATGAACCAATGAGTCCACCCGCCGGCAAAGAGGACAGCGGGGAGAGTCGGAGAGTCTCATTTTGAATTTATTCTCGAGGGTGGGCAGCAGGTTGCCAATAACCGCGTACATCGTACTCCGCAACTGAGCATCCTTACAAGTCGGATAGGGAATGGGGAGAGGTTTGGGTATTTTGGAAAGAGGGTGTAAGGGATTTGGATAGGAAGAGGTAATCAATTCTCGTCCACGAGGAACGGCTGACTCTGGTGTAAGGAACACGGGTGCAGGAAATAAAACTGCAGCGTCCGTCGCGCGAATCGCGTCGAGCAAATGCTCGAGCGCCCGGCTGGGACGGTAGGTCAGGCGGTCACGATTTGAAATACTGTCCTCCCGTCGATAAATTGTATTAAAGTCTCCTCCGAGGATGGTTTTCCCGGAGAAACAGTGCAAATAATTCAAGAGCGAGACCGAGAAGAAAGACTCCCTCTCCGCTCGACGTCCCTCACCAGCGGGGGCATAAATGTTGATGAAATGAATACCCGCTGCAACAAGCGCTATAATCCGGCCGTCAGGGTGGCGCCGCACCGCGCGCACAGGAATTGTGCGACGCACAAGTGTGGTGACGCCACCCCTTGGACCGTAGAAATAGCTGAATTCATCGTAGATGGCGTCACGCCAAACGACGCCGTCTACCGTTTCCTGAAGTAGGATAACGTCTGCCTGAAGGGCCAAGAAACAGGATTTAATGACGTTAATTTTCGACGGCGAGGAAACCCCCGCCGTGTTGAAAGTGATGACACAAAGACTCATAATGGAGGGAACTAAGCGTAAGCTACTTAGAACCCTTGTTCACACCCAACCCACGTGGCCGGCAGCGCTTCGTCCTGTTCCGGGTCTGTAGTGTCCTCTGCGAGTCGGTCGTGGGCGCGTCCGACTCGGCCATCGTGGCGTTCCCCATCTCCACGGACCCCGCAGCAGACAAAGGAGGCGACGGAGACGGCGCGCAGGGAGACGAGGATGGAATGGAAACTGTTAGGGGCTGATATAGCGGGAAGGAGAGTGCTAATGGGGCCATGGGGTCCAGCTCCTGGCTCCGACCTGCCGCAGACTCCACCGAGGACCCGCCCTCGCCCACCTGGGTACATATCAATAAAGACCCAGTACTAAGGGGGCCAAAGGCCGCTTGTTCTCCGGCGGGGATTATCTCATCAGGGAGATCGGGTGCAAAGGGGAGCACGGCTTCGGCCGTCCCCTGCTCCGACAGGATGTAGGAAGCGGCGCTCGCGCTGGCCGTCGTCTCCGGGTCCTCCGGGTCCTCCGGTTCCCTCCCGGCTGTGTCGGCTCTCAAGGGCTGTCCGGGTGGAGCTCCGTCATCTCCTCCACTGCTGCTGGCCCGAGAGTGCTTACCAACAAGGGGCTGGGCCGTTTCCAGACTGGGCCGTAAGCAGGGGGGCTCTCACTCGGTCTCAAAACGTCAGCCGGCGACTTTGTCACCGGAACAGGAACTGCTCGTGTAACGGGCATCAGTAACGATTCCGTGGAACCGATCAGCTGTGCACGCGCGGAGGTAAGTTCTGTTGTTGTCACGACCCGGGTGGGGGCAGGCGGGGCGGAGGTCTCCTCACCTCGTGTTTCACCTCCCCTCCCCGCCGTATTCCGATTCGCGCGCCGTTGCGGCTGAGGCACGGTGGGCGGGGAAAGAGGGGCGGGTTCCCCCCCGACACGCCTCGATGAGGATTGAGTGACCGGCCTCTCCTCCCCACGCGGGGCGTGGGCGGGGGGCGGTCGGGAGTCGAACGGCGCCCCCGCTCCTTCCGGTAGCTCAGGGCTCGGCACGTGGTGCGGCGTTGTAAGTTTCGGCGCTTCCGGAGGCCCGGCCGCGATCAGAATCTCCTTACGTGTTACGCCGTTCGGGACGGTGACAGGGTCAGGGGGCGGGGGAGCCGTTGATGCCGGTGGCGTCGGGGGAGGGGGATCCTCGAGCTCGGCGATAGCGCGTGCTCGCCGTTCCCGTTCCTCCTGGGACATTCCTTCCGTTCATGTCCCGTCATCCCGCAACGGGCACAGGTCCTTTTCTGCCCGTGGTAGACCACAAGTGCTGTCTGACCCATTCTCTGTACATACGAAGGTATGTCTCGTTCGATCACCATTTTCACTACTCTTGTTCCAGTTTTTATGGGCATCAGCCGATCGCCGTGCCACGTGCTGTGCGTGAGGTTCAATGTACGGTCATAGTTTCACATGGTGTCGAGGACTGCCATGTCCGGTACCTCCTCAGGGAGACACTGGACCCGAACATTCACTGGGGACCCCCCAAGAGCTCTTCCCAGGGTTACGGTGGTGCGTGGGTTTTCCGCCGACGGGAACGGCATACTGGGCGATAGCTTCGCCATTGCCCGTTTGAAAGTGTCGTCATTCAAAAATTTCACATAAACTTGAGCACGGTTGTTACCAAACATTAAACTACTGAGGTCATCGTATCGTAGGCCCAACGTGTCTTAGCAAAAGACGTGTGCCTCGTACGGTGTCGCGTATTTCACTCCATGGTTCGTTTCTATGCACAACGATCGGGTTCCCATGTCAGGTATGACCTGCGTCATCTCAAAAAGTGGTAGAACTATATCCACTATCACTAGAAGCACAGCACTGAAGCAGGCCGCCGAGACGGCCTGCGCGAGGGCGATTAAAAGGTAGCCTCTCGGAGGGCGGTCTGCACAATGTCACAGGTAAAGTCACAGAAATCAGTGGAAAGCGCAGGAAGTCACTGATAGTAACTATAGCAGTACACTATGCAGGTAGCGGCAACACCGCACAAGGTCACTGGTGGGGGCCTCCCCCCTCCACCGGCGGCGGTTTGCAGGAGCTCCACGAAAACACGTCCGTTCACCAAGACACCGAAGCGAGTACTTTATCCCAAACCCAAAATGCACTGATTGAACATGCCTAATTATTAGCTTTATATCTTCTATATATATAAAAATGAATGTATGTGTGTGTGTGTGTGTGTGTGTCCTTTATGCATTACTACACCATTCATCGGCTCGCCATGAAACTTTGGGAAGTTGTTGAGTACATTCCCGAAAAGAGGACTACGGAATCGATATTTCAATATCGATACTTTATCGATATAATATCGCTAAAGTATCGATAAATCGATACATTATTGATACAAAATTGAGGTGAAATTATTTAGTTTTTTAAAAGGAATGTATCGTTGCAATATCGATACTGTATCAAATGTATATAATGTGTTTGTCCTTTATGCATTACTACACCATTCATCGGATCCCCATGAAACTTTGGAAAGTTATTGAGTACGCTCCGCGAAGGTTTCTACAAAATCGATAATTCAATGTCGATACTTTATCGATATAATATCGATAAAATACGGATACATCGATACATTGTTGATACAAAATTGAGGTGAAATTATTTAGGTGTTTTTTATCAGTCTTTATAAGTTTTATAAAGTATCATTACAATATCGATACTGTATCGATACAATATTTATAACTTCATGCATTACCACAACATTCATCCAATTTCCATGAAGCTTTGGTTAGTTGATTTGTTCACTCCATGAAGGTTTGTACAATATCGAGAATACAATATCGACACTGGAGACGGGATGTGCATCCCATTGAACTTGCAATTCATTGAAACACTCACGTGCAACATATTCAAATCATCCGGCATGGGACAAATATTTCAGAAATGCCAACTTATTGCTTGGGATGAATGCACAATGGTGCACAAAGCATCGCTCGAGGCTCTAGATCGATCATTGCAAGATTTCCGTTGAATCCTGAGACCATTTGAGAACGCATTAATATTGCTTGCACGGCATTTCAGGCAAACATTACCTGTAATTCCTCGATTGACACTAGCGGATGAAATAAATGCTTGCCTGAAATATTCTTTTTTGTGACGACATGTAAAGACGTTAAAATTATATACAAATATGCGTGTCCAGCTGCAAAACAATCGATCAGCTGAGATATATTGTATACCCATAAGAATTGTGAAATTAAACATACTATAAACGTGCGCTTTCCATTTAACCAGATTGAGCCACAGCAACGCGTGGCCGGGTCAGCTTGTTTCAAATAAAATATTTCAAACTCGTTTTTTGACGAAGTTACTGGATATATAATCCTATATGGGGGGTGATTCGTAAATAACTAATCAAGGAATACCTGCCTGGCAAGTTTCGTCAAAATCCTAGACCCGGACTCGGACTCCCCTTGTGAGGCATATAAACAGCCTCAAAATAGGTGGCACGGAAACTGCTCTTCCGACGTTTTCATCGGATATTAGTGGCACAAGTACATCGGTCACGGTATCCTTAGAAAAGCGGTATCATTTGAGAAATTCACCCTCCGAATACATTTCCATTGGATTTTCTCTATCCACTACCATTCTCCTTGGTACATTCTCACTCAGGTTATCTAACGCGTATTGCATGAACTCGTTTAAATTATCATCCAACCATTGCTGATGCATCTTGAAATAATACTCTTGTCGAAGTGTATTCTTGTGTTTTTGTTTACTTCAGGTTAGCCAACGTAGATATTTCGTTCATCTCTTTCATGTCCAACCTACAAATATTGGTACATTACCCAGAATCCGAAATCAAGATATTCCTGCCAAACAGTTTCATTGATCGCACACAAGTTGATATCAGTGTACTCTTGCTATGTTGCTTGATATTACAAAACGTAACAATGACGCTTAATAACCTTATATCGCATGAAAACAGCGTTTATATTTGCGAATCGTCGACCATTATACGCCGTCGGCCATGTTGATATTCTATGTAGTGGTGATTTTAGGGTGGGTAGGGGTACCCTGCCACTTTAGGCCAGCTGTTACTACAAGAGCAGTGAGACCGCCACTCCATAGAGCTTCTGAATACCATGTAGTGTTGATTTACGTCATAAGGAGTAGAAGCTTCACTCCATACGAGGTTGTGAATACGGCCCAATGCCTATGCCCCCGTTGAACTTTCCAAGTGTACCTAAGCTATTAGTAGTGTTTGAAACATGATTTTCTTATTTCTAAATAGTTTCTCCTGAAAAACTCCGCTGCGCTCATTTTTCACACCGAACCCGTGACTTAATTCCCCCCCTATCCTCCCCCACCATTGCCTTCCAATCCCTCATCTCTGATTGGCGCTTACTTCCGTTCACGTTCCTTCCTTCGACTATTTCCCGGTGCTTCCTCATTCCTGTCCCACCGGCGCCTGTCATCGAGAGATTGACCATGCGAGGAGCGATCTCAACGGGAGTAGAGCGCAATCGGCAATCGCCCCTGACCCTCATGCCCTCTCTCCGTAGATTACCGCTCGACCCCGGCACCCGGTGGCGAGTACACGGAGGATAGCGATGGCAGGAACCCGTGGCGCAGAGGACGACGCCCGCCCAGCCGCAGATCCGCCAATCAGGTGAGGCCTACTGCCATTCTGCTCCTCCCGCTATTCTCATCATTCGCAGGACATTGACAGCAAAGTCTCTTGGCTTAATCATCTTATGGCCTTGCGATTCATGGCGTCACTCTTATCGTACGAGTTCGGTCCAGTCTTCATGGACCCCAGAGGAACATGAAAATGAATTTAAGGTAATTCTTGAAACATACGTAAGGATCAGGAATCATGGTTATCGTTTGGCTCAGCGCAATTTCCTGGAAAATTAAAAGGCCCTGGTTCGATACTCGGTTGACTTAATTCCAGCATACACACTTCGCATCGCAGCGCACTCAAAAGCCGTATTGTAGTTTCAGAGTAACTCTGTTCATCTGCAGTGTTGGCCAATATGAGCCAAATATAATGTCACTGATAGGATATTCATTTCTCTGACATGCTTTGAGTATCGTATTCCTCTTTCTCCTCAGGGCTTCCAGATTTTAATAAGTAATGATCGTGGTTGCCCACTCTTCAAATCTAGCGACTAACATTTCTCTAGATTTTCCAATATTTTAAAGTAGACGGAGATTTCATAGCGCTCGTTAAATGCTGATATTTGATAACACCACTTTTAATACTGTAAGCCACCATTTGCACATCTCAAATGAATCCGTAGCTATAAGCATTAGCACTCCTATCCCTAGCCTAAACCACCACTTTTAGGATCTCTTTGCCCCTAATTCTTGATCCTTCCTCTTGCACTTTCTCCTCCAGAGTTATTCCAGAAAGTTCTTTTCCTCATGTACCATTTGGTGGAGAAGTACGTACACCCGTCCACAATAAAATGTTACCACTTCGGAGGCCGAATTTTTCAAAGTCCCGAGTTGAAGGAGATTTGACAACAGGGCACCTATGTACGTTTAAATACCCCGACCACAATTAAGATCTCTGGCCATTGTATGGGACGCTAAACTGGATTCTTTGGTCCTTTTCCGAGAGTGGGCCAATGCCGACACAACCCTATTCCACCCATTCTCCGCTCGTCCGCAATTCCTTCTCTGCCATGCATACACTGATGCAAAACCCAGCTATTGTATGGTTTGATTCGCAGATAATTCGTACTTTTTTCTGTTTACATATGTTTTCTCCACCTTCCTCAGCCACTTCGTGTTCATCATTTGGTGTTTCCAGGGTGCGGATCAAGAGGGTCAATAAAGGTAGAGCAATCAGGATGTGGGACGGAGACTACATAATTGCCGCAAAGCTCAGGGAAAAATTATCGCCCAGTACTCAAAGGTTATAATGTTTTCAGGTATTATTAAACGGAAATGTGTATAATAGACGGGTAATTCTGCAAAGCGATAAACATCCAACGCAATTAGAAGGAATACCTGGAACTACTGAGCTACTGTGCAAAGAGACCTAGGAGATTTAGGGCTCGTCCGTAGGATATGCGAGGAGAATATTTTGTCGGAGGATTTCGTAGAAAAAGTATTGATAGGTAAAACGAAAATGAAAAAGAGAGTAACAAGGGAATGCGAAAACTACTGAATTTTAGCCAATATTCTTCCCTCAATCACATCTTTCAATAGACCCTCGCCTTTTTTACCTTCTCCATCCACATCTTCTGCCTTCTGCTTATATAAATCAAATTTATTTCCTCTCATACCAATTCTAGTAATTCATCATTCGTCCTCCTTTCGACCCACTGTAATTTCTCAATCCTTTTCTACACACACATCTCTAAAGCCCAGAGTATTTTTCATCTTCTTTACACGAAACCTATGCTTAAGCGCCATATGGTGCCACGATCCATACAAACTTATCGCTAGTATTTTCATTGCTACCCTACTTAACGCGTTGATGTCTGTCCCTCCCTGTCAATAGTTCATCTTTACGAGTAAAAGCCTATCTAGCCGATACGATTTTCCTTCTGTCATCAATGCTGCTATATCCCTTTTTCTGCACAGCAATGCACTGCTTAAATAGCGGAAAGTGGAAATGTGAAGAAATGGAGAGCCTGCTTTGAGAGAATTGCTTTGAGTCTGCATAGAGAATTGCATCAAACATCACGCAGAACAGCAAATTTGGAGATCCGTGGTTGAAGTCTCGGATGAGTTAAGTTTTTTTTTCTGTTGTGATCTGGCTTGATTGTTTTTTCACCACCTGCTTACTGTCCGATGTTGTGGGTGATGATAAAACGTGTCGGGAATGTTTCTGAGGGTGAAAACATATGCCGATCGATTTCCGAACGTATCGGAATTATTTCTGAGAGTAGGGTATCGGCAAAGTTCTCAACGGCCACTCTTCTTCCTTTTCTTATTATGCTGTTTTACGCATCTCTCTTTTGGAGAGAGGAATGTAATGAGGCTGGGAATTCGTAGAAACATTTCCACTGCAAAAACCTCGGCACACGTAGGCCGATAGCTGTCTATTATCATAAATTCATGGTTTTAGAATAAATTTCCAGCTGATCTTACTCAATCGTTACAAAAATACCAAAGATTATATTAGCAGCTGATCTAATTCCATTTAGACATAATACATGATCAGCTGAAGCAGTGATCAATTGAAACAAAACAACAGAATATTAATCCTATGACTGTGTTTACACCTTCCTCGCTTGGCGAGAGGAACGTTGGACGAATCAGAGAAATAGTGAATTAGTGAACAATTTTCGGTGGAAGCAGAGAAAGCGAGTGTAGTTTTCGATGATGTTACTACTAGAAATGTGGTGAGCAGCGCTTGGATCTTATTTCGTGCCCCTCCTCCCGATCTGTGGCCGCCGGGACCTATGTGGCTCAGGCGACTCGTATTCGGGCAGAAATCGCGCCCAAGGCGGTGTGCCCCGGCTGTACACTTGAGAAAGGGCGAAAAGGGCGATAATCTTTCGAGGGAAGGGTACCCTCAATAAAAGCCTAGAGCCAGGGCTCTGGGTATTTAAACTCTCCGCGCCAAGGGACAGTGTTGTAAGATCTCCTTCAACTCGGGACTTAGAAAAATTCGGCCTCCGAAGTGGTAACATTTTATTGTGGACGGGTGTACATCAGAATCTTATCCGAAGAAATGGTAAAGGGATAGTAGCATTTCTATCGGTGTTCACTGTTCTTGCTGTTAAGATATTATACCTACGACGGTTATAGCATGTAAATGGGACAACGGGTGAGTGATTCATTGCTTGAAATCTCCACAGTGGAACGAGGTGACCAGTTTCCTGGATTTGTCCATCATTTACGGCAACAACAGGGTTTACAACGATATGCTGCGTGAGGGCACAGGAGGTCGGCTCAAGTCGAGGCAGGTCAAGGCCAAGGACGAGTGGCATTCTTCCGAGGAGTCGAGCTCCTCCTCTTCCGAGGAACTGGAGACCAGGGAGTTCCTGCCCCTGTCCTTCCAGAATGCTTTCGGCTGCAACCCCCAGGAACACGTCTGTTACTTGACCGGTGAGATGAAAGACGCGGGGCCCCAGAGTATGATGTCCCGTTCTGCTACAACGCCGCTGGGCCCAACCAATCAATAAAATAAATACCCCATCGGTGCCAGCCATTGCTTACTCTAAAACGCCTGCCTCAACTGAGGTAGGTTTACTGCAGTCTCGCACTGCTCGTTGCGGCCTCACCTTCTTCGTACACTTCCTCGACAGAGCAGAGGTGATAGACTGTTCACATCGACACAAACTTCAAAGATCCCTCACCGGTCGAACATAAAATCCTACCTTTTCCTTCCGTCTAGTCAGCCTGTAAGGTATTCCGAACTTGTTTTTGAATAGCTAAATCCTGTCCCATTCTAAATAACGCACTCTGGTTAAACTGGTTAAATTTTATAACCACGGCGATCGATGATCAGCACTTATCTTCTCTGTTCCAGAAGGCGTATTTAGGTCTTTTTCGACCTAAACACGCCTTCTGGAAAAAATGAGAGATAATGATGTAACCAATCGCTGATCTACGTAGTGAATTCCCGAAAAAAACTGCCTCAAAATCCGAATGAGCTATAGAAGATTGCTCCAATCTGTGCATAGGACACTACCAGTATCGGGTGTTGTCATTGCTAAAAAAATGGCCTGTGCACTAGGGTGACCCTTATTTTTAAGAATTTGAAAAAGTTATGTTCTCCTACTTTCAAAATGATCGAAACTAAGTTTTTATTCACGTGCTAAAATTTGGCCCCTTTTAATTAACGGGAACCCGTGCCCCAAGGGCCTTAAATACTTTGGGCCTAACAATCCGTAATTGACACATTCATTTTAAAGTGTCAATTGTAATGGACATTCGGACTAAGGGAACGGTTTTCGAATTAATAAATCTTCAGGCGGTGAATGACTGCGCAGAGAAAAAAATGAAACTATTTCAAGATTTTAATTCATTTACGAATAATGAAGAGAGCTATCAAAATTTGTTACTAAGAGTTAATTTACATCGGAGAACAACCCTTATCGTGTGCAAAGACACTTTAAAATGAAAGGGTCAATTACGGATTGTCAATGAGAGTTAAAAAGAAGACTGTAAATGGTATTTTATAGTGGTTACTTAGGTAACTACTTATGTTCAAGGACATGTAAGGAAATAAATTGACCATTTTTCATTGGAAAATTGGTCATGCCTATTTACACCTTTTGAAAGTAAGCTCAACCCTATAGAAGTTCAGCATAATATTTGACATGCATAATGGTGACAGTGTCGAATACATTGTAGAAGTTAGCGTTGTTAACCATGATACCAAAGAAACACTTTGCAGTTTAAACATTCTGCAGTTTAAACATAGATCTTTCCACCGAGACCATTGACTCAAAGGAGGGGAGGGAATGGAGGGGAAGTCTCCAGCTGCGGAAGGGAAGCTGGCCTTACCTCGGCGGCGCCGCCGTGCGGGGTAGCGCCCTGTGACGTGGAAATCATTGCGAGAGACCATATCTCAGAAACGCTTACAGATACGTCAAACCAAATGAAAATTTGGCCCAAAAGAGCTTTACTTTTGCGTTTTTCATTAAAATAATGCTTTTACAGCCAAAAAAACGTAAATTTAGGCCCGAAGTATTTAAGGGCACGGGTTCCTGTTAATTAAAAGTGACCAAATTTTAGCAAGTGAATATAAACTTCATTTCGATTATTTTGAGAATAGGAAAACTGCTTTTCCAAATTCTGAAAAATAAGGGTCACCCAACTATGCACCCAATATCCTTTTTTGGGAATATATATATCTCCCGACGACCCCTTCACCCTCACTTGATCTTCATTTTATCTCCTTCGTTCACCGCAGGAGACGTACTTGGGAATAAACACCCGTGGCTGGCGTCGATACTACTTCTTCTGCTGCGTGAGCACAACCGTCTTGCCGACAGGCTGAGAAGCATTCACCCCGACTGGGACGACGAGACGCTGTTCCAGGAAGCCAGGAGGATTTTGATCGCTGAGTGGCAGCTCATCGCGTACAGAGACTACCTCCCCAAGATTGTGGGTGCGTACCATAGGGGCTGCAATCAGACGTCACTCAAGGTTCAGTCTTAGTGTAAAATCTCTCGCAGAGACATCTTCCAGACTAACACCTTTTATGTGACTACATTTCACAGTCCGTTTCTGTTACGACATGCATCATTATTTGGGCTCAGCTGCAAGCACATAGAAGAACACGCGACAACATGGTGAATGTTCGCTCTTGCCTGATGTGTACGTTAATGTATTCCTTGCTAAGAGTAAGCATTACCATACTTTCCACCCGAAAGAATGGAATAGCTAGTTAGTATTAATACTACACAGTATATGAGGATAGGTTTCTTTACGTCGATCCACTTTGGATCGCTTCCTTATTTTTCTCTCTTAAATCAACAACTAGGAGATTGAAATGTTGTTCTTTTCCGACAGGCAAGAAGATCTTGAAGCGCATGGACCTGATCATTAGCCCGTACATGATGGGGAACTACAGCAGGCACGTGAATCCAACGACCTTGAACGAGTTCTCGCAAGGGGCCTTCAGAATCCTACATAGCCAGATCGGTGGAACCTTTGAGTGAGTGGACACAGACCAACAATTTTCATTTTTGCCCATGATATCACATTAACCGCTGCCATTCCCATGTAAAATCTTATTTAAAAGGAATTTCATCTTATTAATTTTATTAATTGAATATACATATAAAACTGAAGGACGTTAGTCAATCTCCATCATTTATCGCTGACTCCGACATTTCCCCATCACACCCTCTCTTGAGGGCAATCTAAATCACTTGCAAGCAGTTTGTGTGTGTCCAATTGCATGTATGTATTTAAAGAGTAAGTGCGTATTTTAAAAGATTCCAAATTCTATTAGTTGAAC
This sequence comes from Platycnemis pennipes, assembly GCA_933228895.1. Classification (NCBI taxonomy): domain Eukaryota; kingdom Metazoa; phylum Arthropoda; class Insecta; order Odonata; family Platycnemididae; genus Platycnemis; species Platycnemis pennipes. The sequence continues at coordinate 93,005,127 of OW121857.1, read as the reverse complement.
TAAATCCAAACACCATTTATTTCCAGAAAAATTCACGCGTTACTCATTTTAGTCGCGCAACGTTTTTTCCTCCAGTTATACCTGTCAACCTTAATCCCACTGAGTTTTATACTGTTGCCACCCGTGTTATCATTTAACAAACATTTATAGGTTATGAATTTCCCAAAAAGTGAACGACTTCATGATAAATGTGCTGCACACCCGTATTATCGCGAGTAACGGATCGCAAAAATTCAAAGACCGCGGGAATAAGGGTCGTCAGTGACGTCAAGCCAATGGTAGCCCGATACGTGAGTGAGACAACCTTATACTTAAAGGACCTAGGACAGAGAGAACTTGGCCCCCTGGGATACACGCTGAACACAAAGAAAAGACTGGTTATGATGCATGGATTTTGACTAACATCAAGGATTCTGGCCGATTGAAAACAATTCAACTTGTGGTCTTCCTGGATTACTTTCTGCTTCATCACTCCAGGTGACAACGGAATCACGCGCTATCCAATCTGCTTCTAAAAGAAACAGTTTGAACTGGATATCATACGCTAAGCAGTCCACTTGTTTCTATGATCACAAAAACAAAGGAAAACGGTTTAAAATTAGGAAGGCCTCAAATTGAAGTCTGCTCATATTGGTATAAAATTTATACCAGAGGGATTTTCCCATCCAAAGAATATACCGTTAAGCTGTATTGGAATTTCATGGTTGCAATTAACTAAATGTACACATAAGCAGATACTAGAAGAAGTAGATAGCATTTTGATAACCAAAAATATGTAAAGCTGTTTAAGAAACAAGAATGACAACAAAAAGACTATGCCGTCTGTCGACTCCTGGCTTGTGCAATCCGACCTCTCCACCTTCTATTAAAACTCAATTCTTGGTTGTCTTGCAGGTTGGTTGACGAAGGGCGCTGTACAGTGAAGAAGCTTCGACTGAGCGAACACATCAACGACCCAAGTGTGTTGGAGTACGGAAGCAATTTCGAGGACATAGTGCGCGGCCTCACCCACCAAGCGGCGCAGCGAGCGGACCGCTTCGTCGACAAGGAGGTCGGCGGTCCCTACTCATTCTTCACAATCCTTGCTATAATTCTGTGAAATGGCTTGGTCCTATATTCACCACCACCTACCGCCAACTCCGAAGCAGAGGCATGAAAGAACACATAGCCGACTTCAGCTTCTTCTCCTTTTTAGTCTATGCGAGCCTTTGAAATGCACAATTCACTTCTAACATGAGTATGATTGCTGTTACTCTATGATTCCCTCCTTCTGTTTCCACCTATCCTCTGGTCACTGCGAGAGAGAAATTGAGCGCCATCCCTTAGATGCCATCCTTGGGCAAATGGTGAAATGAACCCCAGACAATCACATGGAGATTGTATTTGCCTGGATGATTCATACATATCGTTTCCATTAAAAGGTGTCACTGTCGTCTGTATATCAGCTAGGCAAATTGAAGGACCGTGGTTGGAATCTCGGTGTAGTCAAATGTTTTTCGCGTTGTGATCCGGCTTCAATCGATCATCTCAACCAACAGTATGTTCGTCCTTTCATGTGCTCCCTTTCTATTTCCTATTCTACATATATATGTATTTCGAGTGGGTATATTGTAAAATCAATCCCTTTCAAAATTTTCTCATGCGTGAATGATAAAAAAACACAAAAAAGTACACCCATGTGATTTGAGCATTTCGGGGACAGCCGTTAGAGAGGAATATTCTGTCCTTCTTGAGAAGGCGGCTGTGTTCCCGGTATATTCTAACCTGATACTTGCGAACGTTCCTCTTTCGTGAGGCTATCAGCTCAGTAACTCCTATCTCTGGCGGCGAGAGTCACAGGGTTTGATGCAGTGCAATTTGAATCATTGAGACTAAGAATAAAACAACACATAAATGTTCCCTTATTTACCACCCGCCGTAACTGTACCGATCGTCAGTATCGAGTTCTAAGGAGCCTGGATCCTTCCGGCTGCCGCCTCCAAAGAGCCAGAAACCTAAGATTCACCCATCGGCGTAGGGGGGCACCGCACCCTGGAGTATGTCTGCTCACTGCGTAACGAAGGGGGATGGGAAGTGGCCAAAGACGTCTCACTTGCCTTTGGGGGCCATTCGCCCGCCTACGGAGGAAGCTCCATTCTCTCGCACAACTTCTCAAACCTCGCACACCCGACCTGCGGTTTAATTCGGATAGGGCGAGCACTATTTTCAGCGGATGGGTCACAATGGCCCCAGAACATTATCAGCTTATCAGTGGTCAACGGTTCGGCGGTTCCAAGCAAATTTTGCAGCTGAGGAGGAAATCGATGGATTAATAATAATAATAATAAAGTGTCTTTATTCGGGTGAGGTTGTGACTGTAAAGTTCCCTCTTCCACATAACCCAGAGAATTAATCGATTAATGAAAGTATATTAACTCCTAATCACCTACCGGTGGGTCACACACCCTAGCTGCAGCAATCATCCTCATCGCATAAAAAAACGTCCCATCACATTGTTGCGGTACTTATACCGTTGATTTTCCGAAAGAAGTTTTAAATAACACTTTTCAATAGCACAAAATTTACGGGAATCGGCAATATTATATTACTCCACCATTTTGCCTTTCTTTCTCCCATATAAAGTGTCTAGACCAATGAACTACAGGAAGGTACAATGACCTGATGACCCTGTTAACTGAACGAAAAATATGTTCCTCTTCACAGATAATATTGTTTGGCTTGGAGATAATCAGCGAGGATATCCAGAGGGGCAGGGACCACGGACTGCCCTCATACAACGCCATGAGAGACATGTGCGGACTGCGCAAGGCAGTGGACTTCGAGGACTTCAGGGACGTCATGACAGAGAAGGTATTCCACCCCAAGGGCCAGGGCTAGTATCCCGGCAGTGGCAGAGATATCTAAGTGGTATAACGGTATTTCACTTATTTTTTTGTTATATGGCCTCAATATCTTATCAAGCATCATTTATGTATCCTAATATGCTTTTTCATGAATAATTTAGGTTGAGCGTCAATTTCTTTTATTTTTATGGTTATTTTCTCCTTAAAAGTGTGTACGACATATTTCGAAGCAATTTGATTCCCTATTCCTACTATTTTACTAACGACCACTCCAGAAAGGGGCCTATTAATAGCTCTATGATCAGAGGAAGGGGAAGCCATGCCTTATATTATATAGGAGTGTCTTGAATCATTTCAAGGATTTCGAACTAGCCGCGTATACCGTAGCGGGGTCACCCGATTAAAAGTTTTTTTAGCAGAATTACCACAAGGAAAACATGCACCTCAACCGGGAATCGAACCCTAACCCCCTGATTTCCGTCCGGGTACCCTACCAGTTGAGCTGCCGATACTTTCTTCTCTCCTATGGACCTCTATGGCCCTTAAAACACAGGATGATATCGGACTGCCGCACATACAATGTTACAAAAAGTCCGAGTGGTGTGTGCAGTGCCACAGCCCATGGGGTGTCACCCAGTACCATGATGTACGGCAGGCAGACTGATCTGTAAAATATGAAAACTAGGGTCAGATGGCTCAATTCTACTGTGGTTTGCAAATGTTATGCTATCATTAATTATCTTCGACCAATTTCCGGTCACTGAAAAATCCTTACCTTTAGGTAATAACCCATCTATCCTAAAATGTGTTACTAAACTAGGCTGTTGGTCGTCGCCTCCCAGTGGTAACAATAATGATACGAGATACTTAACTTGTTGTTGCACGTTACTCCAGGCGCATCTGATATAAAGATATCTGGATGCAATGAACAATATTACGACGTCATTCAAAGTATGGTTATTGGGGTTCTGAGACAACTACAGAAAACAGGGAGAATAGAAAAAAGAAAGCAAATGAATTATGGACACATGAGACAGGTGTCGATTAGGGTACACCAGCAACATTACGGGTTGCGTGATTTGAAAATGAGGAGAGGAAGTAATCATCGAGGAAAGGGATCCAGGCTAAGTCCTGTTCGTGCTCGAAGATTCTCAATCTAAAACAATCAATCTTTTTCATGTTGCTGGAACTCTTTAGGAAATATACTCCATTTATTCGGTGCTAACCAATCGTACCCAAAGACTCCATTCTTTCCAAAAATATTGACAATTAATGCATGAATTTGAGGATGAGATTGAGCCAAAACGCGCTAGATAGTTATTTTTAATATCATTACGCCAATATCGGTTGTATCACATGCATATATAAAACAGATAAAAGGCTTCAATCTGCTAATATTCCCCGGGATAAAAACAAATTACTTGGGCCATTACCTTCATTACAATTTTTTATGAGAGGATGAAGAGGTCTAATGAAATGACTACGAAAAATTGTGAGAATAAACATAAATTCTTCTGTTACTGTAAACTTTTAATGAAAACTTTTTCCAACATCATATTTGATCGACTTTTATAACTGTGTCATCATCGCTTAAAACTAAAAATAGAATTATTCCTTTGTTATTAAACAACGTAGTCGCGAAACTACGCCCGCATTGAACCACAAGAGAGAAGATACAAGACATTAGATAAAAGCTTTGTCTTAAGTGTCATTTGACTTTATTTCTGTAAGACCTGAGACGTCGATTCTCATATTCACACGAGCTTATGTCCTGAACTTGTCACTCAGTGAGTACCTTGATACATATACGCGCAGTGAGACAAAGACAGTCCATTTACACAAACACAGTCCATTTTCATAAACACGGTCCATTATTACAAACACAGTCCATTTTCACAAACGCAGTCCTTTTTCACAAGCACTGGCCTTTCGCATTGCAGAGCATCAAGATGCTCAAGCGCCTGTACCGCTCCCCGAATGACGTGGACCTGTTCGTGGGGGGCTCCCTGGAGGAGAGCTGCGTGGACGGGGACGATGGGGCCATAGTGGGGCCCACCTTCGGCTGCATCATCGCCGAGCAGTTCTACCGCTGGAGGAAGGGCGACCGCTACTTCTTCGACCACGCCAACGGACCCGGAAGTTTCACCGAAGGTAAGGAGTCTAAAGGCAATCCACCGTCCACACTACAGCATGTACCGCATACGAGGTTTGATGCTTTAGCCAAATGGACACCACAAATGATATGCTGACCGCTCAGGACCAACATTACATTGAGAAAATATGAAAAAAAGGACGTTAGTCGATGCCTCTTTCGTTTGACGCACGCGAGTACTAATGCTCGGGTATAAAGGCGAGAGCTGTAATCGTTGCACTGGTCAACCTGATCCTTCCATAATTAATTCCTTCCCTAACAAATTAGTTCCTACCCTGACGAAGATTCTCACCACAACCTTAATGAAATAACTAATCATAATCACTCTAAACCCAAATAAAATAACCCTTTCCTGCCTTTCTACCAGTAAAGATAAACAGCCATTCTTCCTTATTAAGAAAAAAACTCCTACCCTATACCTTCATCTTCCTACCACTCAGGCTATCCTCCTTTTATAACATCCAACCACGGCCGGCAAGAGCGAAAGCTCGGTACGGTGCTACAGGATTACTACTACCGACTTGGACTTGGACTGTACTGGTCAACTCAAATGCATTCCTTCGAATCCTACCACCGCTCCCTTGAAGAGGTTAAGAAATAGAAGAATGGAAGGGTAGAACTAAAGCGGCGATGAAGAAGAGTTCAAAGTCCACTGAAGTGGATCTGCAGATTACTAAATGATTCCGAGAAGTGGATGATGTACGCATTCGCCACTTTTACACCCAAAGACTGTCCCTACTTCGAATGACTATAGCCACTCATTTCCGCAAGACACTCACGATTTCCTTCCTGTTCTTTTTCATGCGCAGAGCAATACCGAGCCCTCCACGAAGTCTCCTTGGCCAGCATAATTTGTGAAAACTTGCCCGGCGAGAAATACATGCAGTTAGACCCCTTCGAGCAAATCAGCCACCAGTAAGTACTTATACGAGTAATACTAATACGATACAATGCCATCGGCCAAAATGGCTAAGGTGATGTGCCAATCCTCGGTGTTGTAGAATATTACAGTGGTACTGTGCTACTAGAACATCGCCTCAAAAGATACTTGAGATGCCTTGAGATGCTCGCATTACGTGTAAGTGTATCCTTGTGGAATTACAATACTTCTCCACCACATGTATCTCTCTGTCTTACAAGTAACGAGTTGAGGAGGTGCAGGGACATCCCTAGGCTGGACATGAGACCCTGGAAGAACTACACTCCCAGGCAGTGCCTTACCGTTCCCGACAATACGCCCACTTAATGGAAGAGGCGGCTCCTATTGTTCGTCACCCTCACGCCCAATCGTCATAGCTCCTTCTGCTTCCGAAGGAAAGGTTGGCAGCCAAGGATTGAATTTCACCTCTTCCGAACATCTTATCTGCAAGCTGTTCGAAATTGAAGTGAAAAGAGGCGAGAGGATGCAATGAGTCGATCGAGATTGAGATCATTCAACTGATGATACCAAAAAAGATACATTAAAAGGTTTAGAAAATGCATTTGAGTATTATTTCACTCTTCTTTAGATTGAAATTACACAAAGTATTCGCAGAATCTCAATATGTATGCTTTAATATGATTAAAATAGCTGGTATTAAAACTTCCGTTTTCTATGTTAACCGCCTCCGCGACCTACAATGGGCTGAAATCGAAAAAAGCTAAAATTCAAGAAATGGTATATTTCAGCCCTGGGTTTTAATATTTCCATGATTCTTAGATTATTGTCCCAGTTGGTTTTGTGTTCCATTCGCCCTGGTTCTCACACAATTTCCACGGGTTCAAACTACACCAATTCCATCTAAATAACTGCTTCCTACAACTTTCCCTGACAATCTAAAAAAACACGCTAAGTTTAAATTTCGAGATAAACCTTTCAGATAGAAAATTATAATGTAGTATGCAATAGGATGTCTTTATTGCGATAGAAAATGATAATGTAGTGGTCAATAGTTTGTCTTTATTGCGATAGAAAATGATAATGTAGTAGGTATGCAATAGTATGACCCTAATTTTGTTCAGTACATACGACTTCACCAAGGTATATAGAACAAAATATAGAACCATATTTCCGGTGATTGTTTGTCTTTATGAAACACTAAAATGGGATTTATATTGTCCTTGAAAAAGTTACTAATATTACGAGACCTTATATAGTATTCCAAGGATCCGATGAGAATCTGCGACCATTTGCGACGCCTAAATTAAAATCGACTTTTCCATGGCGCGGCGTAGATCGGTACTGGCAGAGCCAGGTATAAACCGCGTCGAGAGGTCGCACACAATGGTGTGTCATAACTTTGAGAGGTGGTCGTTTTTTTTAAGTATATCATTTGAAAAGGAACTCCATAGATGACATTATTACAAATATATCGATTCTTTCTACACAATAATGACACGTGGAACTTCAGATGCAATATACAAATAATTCGGTTGTTGTCAAGGAGTATCGGAGAACTTCTTCTTCTTTGCAAGACAAACCACAGGAGAGTTTGTTTTAAAATGTGGGATTTTGTTCATTCAGTATTGTCCATTGATACCAAATATGTTTATGACTTTTGGCGTAAGAAATAAAAATGCTACCAGAGATATTTGGTATGTTGTAGAACTTAGTCTGCTAACGCAACTAATGATCGGCTCGATGGAAAAACGGTACTTTAGTTAATGAACGTTCATAAATAATTTGTAGTAGTAGTAGGGATTGTTGGTTGCGTTGACGGCAGAGGTCATTTAGCACCAGTCGTTGTTATAATTAAGGTATGCAATTACTTTACCGCACTTAATGTAACTAAAAGCAGGAAGTTGTAAAAAAAATTCTCAGTGTCATTTAAATGTAACCGAAGAGGTAAATAATTAAATGAAATAATGCTTTATATCGCATTTTAAAAATTTATTTTTTTCCCTATACAAAATAGGACTTCCATATTTTCACTTCGTCTTTCAGGTAGGTGCAAATTCACAAACCCATAACTAAATAAACAAACCACATTTAAATACTCCTCATTTTACCGAATTTAAGTAAACTAAATCCGTGAGTAGCGCTAGCAGTCATCACATATGTCTGGGCAGGAAGATGTGGCCCACCAAGCCTCATGAATATGCGGAAAAAACCTCTTTTAACATATTGCATTATCCTCGTGAAAGCCACAATATGGTTCACGGCTACGACGAACTGTATAAGCGTCAATGATTTCAGACGACTATAGAAAAGGTCAGGCGTTATAAATTTTTTAAACATTATAAAATTGTTCACAAAAAGGATTGCATGATTTTTGGATATTGACAGAATTGTGCGATTTTCCATACTTCGTTCTTATCTTCTGAGGAGGGAGGTCCACGCCTCCGAAAATTTAACAAGTATGTTTACTTTTGTGTGTTTTCTTTTTGTGTCGCCTCATCTGTCTGCCCTGTGAATTTTTTATTGTACGTCCAATGGGATTTTTCACCATTATGCTATATATATATATATACATATACAGATAGAAAGATTTGCGAAGGTAGACGAAGGTAAGGGTAAAAACAACCCTTAAGATAGGTTTAACTTAACAATGGAAACGAATCCTCCAAACAAGAACAAGTTTAGCTCCCATAGCACATAATTGTGATAAGTTAATATTTAGAATGAGTGGACTTCTGTATCTCCATAGCCTTTCTTCGTGAGTTCCTTCCAACGTATTCAGTAATGCCTGCGATAAGCAAGTTAGGTTAATGACAGATAATAAAGAATAACTTGCCTGCGGCACGTGTGGAAAATTAGCACGCATGGGTGACCGTGGTAGTGAAAGGGAGGAACAGATTAACAAGAAAGTCAAGCGTTATAAATTTTTTAAACATTAAAAAATTGTTCACAAAATAGATAGCATAATTTTTGGACATTGGCAGAATAGGGTAGTATCCTATTATTTTTTTATTGTCTTGATCGAAAGTTTATAACCTCTGGAGTACGTGTTTTAAGCCGTTCGATTTTTAAATGACGTTTAGTATTTTTCCTCATTAATTAAAATGTAAAAAAAAATCATTGGCGCAAAAACGCGAAGGCAAACTATTGTATGCCGGTTAATCCTACGTGTGACGTCAAACTATTTCCCTTACCTGCCACCAGGTGGTGCTGCGGACGCTTCCAAGTAGACGCTGCTCTCCGTTAAAGCTTATTAACTAGTATCGGAGGTGTATTTATTCCGTTAATTTATTATTATTAACTTTTATTTATTTATTCAATATCATTTATGCAGTTGATTAATTTAAAATCAGTTGGTATTCCTTTTATAAGCATACCGTGAAGTTCGCCCGTCGCCGCACGACCTTCACGCCATGCTTCGCCGTAGCAGAAGACTCCACGAGCAGGTTGCCCTGGACCCTATAAAACGACTATTAATACAATGTTTAACATAGAATACTTTTCGAGCGTTGATAGTTTTCATAGGCTATTACTAATACACATTCAATAGAGCTGAGGGGCCCTGAAATACAATGGTAAGTTCAGGAGACGAATTTTCCTATGCCTTGCAACGTAAACTACCTACCTGTTACGTCAGTAAGAAGGCAGCGCATCCTGCCATTTCAGAGCCTTTTCAAATGGCCTTAAAATTAACATTTAATTCTCTAATAAACTGGGATTTCTCAATACAAACTTTTTGCGTAAATTAAATGCATTTATGTCAGGGCACAAATCGCAATTAATGAAGTCTGTTTTCTTTGATGAAGGAAACTACCCTATTGTGCGATTTTCCAGATCCTGCGGAAATACACTCTAAAGAGACCAGACTTTTGTTGGCATGATGGTATTCGTGCACTTAATTATTCCGGCACTTCACTAATGGCTGATGAAGAAAGTGAGACTGACTCCACAGAAATGAGATACTGAAATACTTCAGGAGTTAAAGCAGAAGATTTTTTAAGGAGCTTCCTTCGCAAAGTGATTGTTGGATCTGAGGAAACAAATAATACGAGAAGTTAATCTCCACGTACCTCCTGCAGAGACAATTTACAGATGTTATTTCCCCTGTATTTTCTGCAGTCCTTGTTTCTAGATTCCCGAGTTGCCGCCGATTAAATACCAATGGACAAAGGAGTAGAAGCAATAAGACCGCTCTCATCATCATTAGTCATCAATCCTCAGATTGGTTTGATGCAGCTCTCCACTGAGTTCTTCTATCGGCTAATCTCTTCATATTAACGTAATTCTTCTCTTTCACATGCTTCATCACTTTCTATATATTTCATTCAAGGCCTTCCTTTGCCATTCTTCCCATCACTTGTCCTTCAACGATTATCTTCATCAGGCCATAGTGTCTTAAGATATGGCCGATTAAGTTGTTCCGTCTTCTTTTTAGGGTTTTCAGTAGACATCTCTTTTCTCCCACTCTTCTAAATACTTCTTTATTTGTCTCTCGGTCTATCCATTTTATCTTCATCATTCTTCTGTAGCACCACATTTCGAATGCTTCCACCCTTTTCTTCTCTGCCTCTGTAATCGTCCATGCCTCACTGCCGTAAAGAAACATGCTCCAGATGTACGCCCTGATGAATTTATAGAAACAAGATTTAATTCGCGTGAAACAATTCGCTTTACTTCAATCGGGGAGGACGATGATGCTGCCGCTGAAGGGTAAAGCGTCGAACTCCCCACCGATTGAAATAAAGCGAATTGTTTCACGCGAATTAAGTCTTGTTTCTATAGTGGTGACCCCGACGTGATCGGCGCTATGTCCCAGGAGGATTTAAAGAAGCAATTGGAGCAATTACTGCAAAAAAATCAAGAGCTGGAGCAAGAAATGGAGCGGCTGCAAAACATCAATCAGCAACAACAGCAGCAGCTGCAACAACAAAATCCACCGCCTGCCCTACTGCCTCCGCAGCACGATCTCGACGCCGTCAATCGCGTGAGCGTGAAACTCCCTCCCTTTTGGCCGGACGACCTAGACCTGTGGTTTTCACAGGTAGAAGACCAATTCACAGTAGCGCATATCACACAGGAGGCCACCAAGTATGCTTACGTCGTCAGCCAATTGGAAGGACGGTACGCCCACGAAGTACGGGGCATCATCCGCGCACCGCCCACCGTGAATCAATATACACAATTAAAGAGCACGCTCATCAGAAGACTTTCCCTATCCGAAAATCAACGCTTGCGGCAGATACTAATGGAGGAGGAGATTGGCACTCGCAAGCCATCTCAATTCTTGCGGCATCTTCAGTCGTTGGCCGGCACCACTGCCGTACACGACGACTTGCTCCGCACGCTGTGGGTTCAGCGTCTGCCTTCCCAGGTACAGGCTATCCTGCAGGCCCATTCTTCTGAATTGCCCTTAGACCAACTCGCCACACTAGCCGATAGGATTGCAGAAGTCACGTCATCCGTCGCGCTGCCCGCTGTCCACGCCACATCCGTCATGCTCATCGCGTCCACTGCGATCACCGACCGCACGACGACGACCTCGTCCACCTCCACGCCAACCTCGACTACGGCCTGCGCTGCGGCCGCTTTGACAGGCCTCGACTCACCGTTGATCGCGCACCGCATTGACGACTTGGTACGTCAAATTGAGCACTTACGGACCGAGGTAGGCGAACTGCGTCGACGATCTCCGTCTCGCCGCCGCTCGACCTTCCGACGTCGCGACGCCTCGGTCCCGGGGAGCGGCGAGGCCTGCTGGTATCACCGACGCTTTGGTGATCAGGCCAAGAGGTGCACCAAGCCGTGCACTTACGTTTCACCGTCAAACTTCAGCGGCAACCGTTAGTAGCGGTGAACGGTTGCCACCGACGGGGAAGCCGCCTCTACATCACTAACCAAGTCACCCGCCAACGTTTTTTCATCGACACAGGTTCGGACCTTTGCTGCTTTCAACGGCAACTCCTTCCTGGTCGACGGAATGCGACAGATTACTTGCTGAGCGTGGCCAACGACTCTTCCATCAAGACATACGGCTCATTATTACTCACCCTGAACTTTGGCCTGCTACGGAACTTCACATGGAAATTCGTGATAGCCGACGTTTCCATTCCCATTATCGGGTCTGACCTTCTGGACTACTTTCGACTTATCCCGGATTGTCACCAAAAACGCCTCGTCGACGGTCATACAGGCCTTTCTACTCCCTGCCAAACTTCAAGCATCGCTCAGCGGAGCATCAAAGCCCTTCCGGACGACTCTTCCTACCACGACATTTTCGCCGAATTCCCGGACGTAACGCGTCCGGTTGGTACACCGCGGGAAATCCGACACACCACTCAGCACTTTATCCGGACCACCCCAGGACCACCAGTGTCCAGTCGGCTTCCTTACTTCTACGCTTGTATTATCAGCTGTAAGTAGGTTCTTCTTTTGGTAGAATGCCCTCTTTGCCTGGGCTATTCTGCTGACTATTTCTTTCTTGATTAGCCCGTCGGATCCGATGGACCAATACCCCCTCGGAATGCAGTCCTTTTTATACACGACTATTTATTCGACGATTTAACTCCCTTATCTCGCAGCTAACCTCTATATGTAGAGGTCGACCCACGACCCACGCATGTTTTATAATTATTAAAGCAATCAAAGTTCTACAGGAATAAAATGATAAACTGTCAATCAAGTCAGAAAACTGTATTAATTCAAATCGCGTTGCTGTGAATAGTGTGATAAATCGATGCGCTGAAAAATTGAATTAACAACAAAAGCTGCTTACTTTTGAGACAAATGAGCATGCCTTCCGAATGTAATTATTATTGTCGAGTACAATATTGCATAGTAGTACCTGAAATGTTTCACCAAATTTAACCTCAACCAACGAAATTTTTGCTTTAACCTCGGGCAAGAATACCGGTTTACGAGTTTGCGATATTCTTATCAAATGTTTTACATTACCACCGACTATTGACGTCAATTGACCACTTCATAATCATGAGTGAGAGTATGGGAATTTTATCGTCCGGTCTCCATTTTTTAAAACTGATAGGCCCAACACTTTATTTTTTCTATTGTAAAGTAAACTCATTATTCCAATTTTGAGAGAACGTACAAATCCACAAGCGCAAAAGTAATTTCAAGTACTTATTTTTTCTAATGAAAACGTGGGCAGTACCACACTCGAATCGAACCACCACTTAACAACCTCGAATATTCTGAGAGGTAACTAACGAAAGGATTCACCGTGAATGCTATGCATTGAATTTATTTACACGTCAAACATACACAGGTTACCGCAGCGCTAAAAACGGAATCTTTATTATCTATAACGCCTTACACTGTTTCATAATTATTTTCATTTTTTTACACAAGTATTTCATATAAAACAGAATTACCTAAATGATGATGCGCATACTGCGAAAAACCAGTTTTCTCGTGTAACGAAAATGCAGGTTTATAGCATTGGTTGACGGCAAAGTATGATTGTGGGGGGTAGAGCTAACCTTTGCTGAAAAGAAAACAGTTCATGATTCCCCGGAGGTATTTACTACACACGACGTGGGGTTCGACGCGCAGCCTCATCAGGTGCAGTGCGGCTTCATGCTCCACTTGCAGATGGGTTTGGAAATTGGCCTGAAGGAGGAGTGTGGTACCTATGTGAGATGTCCTTTCATTTCTGGCTCTAGCCGGAATCTGTTCGTGCCAAAATATGTAGACTCGTGTTTAAATCTCAATAGCCCGAGATGGATGCAAAAAAAAAAGTCTCGGTTGTATTAACGAAAGATATCGTTTTCCTTTGTTGGGAAAATTTGCTCGCAAACTGATATGTCCGTGAGCTGAGGTTCGACTGTACTACGGGAAGGAGAAACATAGGCAGGAGCAAGCATGTAATTGAGCTTGCCAGGGATAGGCAATTCAAGGCTTTCATCCTTCAGCAGATAATTGCAATGAATATTTCATTAACGTGTTCGAACAGGGGAAAGCAAATCATACCCAACGAAGCAAAATACCAGATACTACCCGTGTGAAAGGAACTGCCTTCGAATCAACGATTTATAAACTAAGATTCCAAAGGAAATACGAGGGTAGCCTTTTAAGTGTCGGGAATAGAACGTTCCTTATCACCTAGCAACTATAAATGGTGTTTATAAACAACTTTTTCAGTTGGTTAATGCCCATGCAAAGTTTCATTAAGATCGGCATAATAGTTTTTAAAAGGTTGCGTGTCAAAGTTCCCAAGTCGCTGTATGAGATGGAATTAAGTCATGAACAGTACCGCACGATAATTTTCTATAACTTTCGACGAAGCCTCACCCAGCAAGAATACGTCGCAGAACTTTTTGTTGTGTTTGGCAAAGAAGCACCATCAAAGACAACCGTTTATCGCTGGTATGCAGAGTTTCAGCGAGGACGCTCTAGCCTCAGTGACGAACCGCGTGAAGGGCGACCAAAAACCGCCGTCACTCAAGAAAACGTGGTTGCTGTACGTAATATGGTTCTGGAAGATCGTCATGTTACATACCGTGAGATTCAGGCAATATTGGACATCTCAGGGACCTCAGTTTAAAAGATCTTACACGAAGAGTTAGGTGTCAAAAAATTGGTTTCCCGCTGGATACCGCACCTCCCCACAGAAGAACAGAAAGCAGCTCGAGTCAAATGGTGTCAAAATACTCTGCAACGATTCAACTCAGGAGCATCAAAGCACGTTCACAACATCGTAAGTGGTGATGAATCATGGATCTATAGCTACGAGCTTGAATCAAAACGCCAATCTTCAGTATGGGTCTTCCAAAGTGAACTCAAACCGACAAAAGTTGTTCGCTCTCGCAGCGTTGCCAAGAAAATGGTCGCATCGTTCGTAGCCAAATCAGGGCATGTAGTGATGATTGCTCTTGAAAATCAAAGAACAGTTAATGCTCAATGGTATACGACCATTTGCTTGCCAGAAGTGATCGCCGAGCTTCGGAAAGATAACCCAAATCGATGCATTACGCTCCATCACGATAATGCAAGCTCACACACCGCTCGAGTCATAAAGTCCTTTTTGGAACAGCAAAACGTCGAATTTCTTGATCATCCTCCATATAGCCCGTCCTTAAGCCCCAATGATTTTTTCACATTCCCCAGAATCAAGAATATGCTACGAGGAAAGCGCTTCCAGACGTCTGAAGAAGCGGTCGATGCCTACAAAACAGCCATTTTGACTACCCCTACTTCGGAATGGAATAAATGCTGTAACGACTGGTTCCATCGAATGCAAAAGTGCATTGACTATCGCGGAGAGTACTTTGAAAAACAATAACAAAATTGTGTTATTGTACCTCTTATAGTTTTCTTCATTCCCGACACTTAAAAGGCTACCCTCGCACCTAATCACTTTAGTTGACTCACTTCCAGCCGATTAGGCACGGGTAAAAGATGGGATCAACAGTACCATGTAATAAATAATTTTAGAAAGTGTAGTATCCGTGCTCACTCACATATATACATATGTAATTTAAGCTTCCCTAGTGGTGAATTCCCAGGTTCAAGAAAAGCTGTCGTCACACCTTTATTTAAAGAAGGTGATAGAGACCCAAGTTCAAAACTAAGGACCCTACTCGTTAATTTTAAGGCCTTAGGCCAATTTTTCAAAAACATTCAAAGTTGTAAAAAAAATTACCGACGTTTAAAAATAAATTGAGGTCCTAAATTCAAGCCAGTTTGAATTCCGATGAGGAGAGGGGACATTATAAGCTCCAGAAATTCAATTATCCAGCACATACAAAGTTGTTAACTTAACTCCTAGATGTGCAGGCTTACATATTGACATCAAAAAGGAGTGGGACACCTTTTTTCATGGCTAACTTTTCAGAAAAGCTCAACGGATTCGCGAATACCATTAAGATTGTTTAAGAACTATTTAACTTTGCGGTCTCGGTTGTTAAAGTTGTAAATAGCTATAGTGAATAAAAATTAATAGGAACTGGTTTACCACAGGGCTCTGGGACCAATATTATTTCTCTTGAATTTAAATAACCTGTGTAACCGTAATACTGAAGGGCACGTGATGGCCTTCACCGATGACATTTCATTCTTTTATGAAGGACAAAAATTGTAAAACAATAGGGGATATAATTGAAGATAACTTCGATTTACTAAGAAAATGTTTATTTTACAGAGGACTGGAATTAAGCGAAAAAAACTGAGTTTATATACTGTGAATTTGGTGATCGCCTTTATCAAGACAAAGTAAAACTAATTTACCAACATAAAAACCGTAGAAGAAAACAGATGTTTGGAAATCAGTAGAGTTAATACTTTATATTGTTTAAAAAAAGGTATGTACGCAGGGACGTCGGAACTATTTTCACTGGGAGGGGCCAACCTTGAAAAGGGCCCGCACTTTTTGCGGATAGGAGGGGGTATCCCACACTGAAGCCTATATATGGGAGATATATGGGCTTCAGTGTGGGATAGAGACTAGAATTCCGCTAAAAGTGCAGATGAAGGGGGTAAAATATGCGTCAGAAGGGAAAAGGCAAGCCGGAAACAAATGAAATTTAATTTTTATTAATGAAGACTCATTTCTCAAGGGCCCGGGGCAAATTCTGGGGGGGGGGGAGGGGCGAATGCCCCCCCTGCCCCCACTTCCGACGCCGCTGTACATGCGCGATCGCAGGCGGCGGAAGTACAGATGAAGATACAAGTGGCGGGGTAGGGGGCGGAAGAGTTGCTGCCCAGCGCCACCAATCGCCGACCCCTCCCATACGCACATATATATAAGAGGGCCCCACCTTCAGCCGTGGCGGAAGTTGAAACGGAGGCTCAACCCACGCAGCAGCAGGAACTAGGACTCTAGGCGCCAACCTGTTTGCCCGTAACAAAGGTGAGTTTTGCACCCTCCGCCCACGAAAATAAAGGCTCTTCGAGAGAGGGTTCTTTGTAGAAGCCACTGAGTCGAGTCTGATATACGGAGAGCCGTAGTTATGGCATGGAAAAGAGAAGAAGATTTCATGTACAATATGTAAATGAAATTGCACTCAAATCTCAATATTTATGTGCAGCGAAGTATTTCATGCACAGCATAAATTTCTATAGAATGCAGCCTAACTGGAAGCTGGAACCAAACCTTGATCAATAATGCGATGACTAGAGTGGGAACTATTATCTTATATTCCATTCTCCTTCCTTCCTTCTCATTTTTCTCTTCTCCAGCTCATTTGTTGCAGAAGCAGACCTCCGACCCCTTTTAAGATGTGACCAAGGGCATCTAAAGTAACAAGCTACGCTTATGAAATCCTTTATGTTGTATGTACCATACCCATTGAATGCATTAGAAGTTTTTGACTGCTGACTGAATTGACGTTAGCTGTTCACCCACTAGAGTTCAATCCTTTCTTTTTGTCAAATGTATCCAGTAATATCTTGCACGGTATCCTGGCATCAGGTGATTCTGACATTTTAGAGTCATGTTGTGTTAGGGCCATGGGCCCCACGAGACAACTCAATAATGAAAGGTTTGGATTCCCTTTATCTTCGAAAGGAAAAATGTTGTTTTTCAGATGAATCCCAATTCTCTTTATTTTCTCTCAATAACCGAGGAGCAGGATACGATCTTAATTTCTCTATCCACAATGAAACGCCTGACTGCGAGATGTAAGTAGATACTAACGCAGGTAAGTACTACTATCCGCCGCCAAATTCCGTCGCCCGAGTTTTAAGACCAATATCTCAAAAACGGCTCATGAGATTTTAAAATAAAGTACAAAATATGAAAGCTTGTTTACTTCTGCGTTTACTGTTAGTACGCATATATTTTTACAGTTTTTATTTATTGCAGTATGTGTTTAAGAACGGATTATTTAGCGCATTTTTTGGTCATCGGACGGATGCATTGCATTTGGTGCTTCGTATCAACAACACGGATCAAGATATGTACATTTTCTTTTCGCATCTTGTAGCTTTAGGCTTGCTTAATTTTTAAGCATAGTTTCATACAATTACGTCCTTCAAGATGTCTGTTATTGATGAAATTGTCAGATGCGTTATTTTCTGTCCCGCGCGTCCCTGAAAATCGCCGCTTGGACCTTTCTCTTCCTCTCGAATACATCGTATGAATCCCTTTAAGGAATATCAATCGAATATATTGGGTATTTGAAATCGATTAATATTTATTCGGGGGCAAAATAACGCTAAAATGCGCATGCCTAAAAGAGAAAGGGAGCAAGCGGCGTTGTCCAGCATGGTCATGAGCACGCGCGTGTCGATGACAAGCATTTGGGAGAAAACCAGTTCGCCTATCGTTGGCCATGGTTCATCAATTCTCAATAATGACGATAGAAAGGGTCTTGCAAGCCTAGATTAGGGCTAGAAGGATGTCATTCTAAGGCCTATGTGGAAACATACTGACGCCTCCTCGCGCAAAGTTTTCGGGTACGGAGAGTTGAAGATCCTTTTAAGCGCCATCTGTTTCTTTAGGTGAGAAGCTGATAAATGCAGCGACGAAAGATATTAATTTAAATCTTCATGCACATTATACTAGGCTTGTGCGACGAGTCGATTAATCGAGATCATCGACCATCGACAGCGATGAGTCGATGAGAATCATCGATGCCGATGAGTCGATGAATTGATGAGAATCAATGATGCCGACGAGTCGTGATGTGCTGCTGACACGAGAAACGCAACCTCTGCTGACGACCTCTTCCTGGCGGAGCTCCTCAAGTACGAGGAGGTCCCAGCTTTATCCAAATCTTCGGACGTCCTACATTGGTATAGGGACAGGAAGGATGTGTATCCCCGCCCTCAGAAGTACGCGAGGAAATACCTCTGTATTCCTGCCACTTCAACGTCATCAGAGCGGCTCTTCACCGATGCAGGAAACGTTGTGTTGGACGACCGACATCTACTCACCGATGAAAATGCGGAAAAGAGAATCGTATTGTACCACAACAAAGAATTGTTGCTTAATTTATAACTTGGTGCTTGCTCCGCTCTTTAATAAATAGGCCTTGCCCTTCTCAATTAAGTTTGAGCCAATTCAATCTTCACTTAGTAGCCACACCAAACAGCCAACCGAGACATCTATGTTTCCCCATTCAACATCTATGTGTATTCCTTAAACTATGTTTCCGAGTGCCTTGACGCTGTGAAGAAAATAGCGTCCAAGTATCATTCGAAAGCTTATCGTCACCAAAGTGCAAGGAGTAACTTCGCCGAAAGCATTATATTGTACACGAGGATATCCTTTTTCTGAGCTAGAGAAATTTCTCTGCTTGGTGCACGTGGCGGGCGCGTACATCAGTGTGCGGGAGCTGTCAACTTGGCAACCCCGACCAGTCTTCCATTCTCCCGCATGGACAGAAGCAAGGGGCGTGTTTGGCGAAAAGCTCACGGAGTTCGTTTCCCAAAATAAATATTAAAAAATTCACAACGTATCCATTTCTCTTAGGGTGCAAAGGCATCGTATAGTTTAGTTTGTGTATATTATGTGTACAGTTTAGTTTTGAGAGTATAGACGCAGAATACGGTGAAAACGTAATTTACTCGCAACTTCCGCAAGCCAAGATTGCGTATGTTTACAAAACTTGTCGTAACTTAATTGATTACACTGTGTCATTATTATCATTTTTTTCTTATGTATTTCTTCTGAACAATAAACGTTTTTCTATTTTAAGAATTTTTAAAGAATTTTCCAATTTTTTCCCGTCCTACCCTTTTCTCCTTGAACAATGAAATCCGGATCTGATGAGAATGGTCAACGCCACCTAGATGCCGGGACGCAAGAAGCCGAAAGACCGGTGACGTCACGGCCAGGAGGCCTATGCAAGGCCGTTGTTGCTCGATTGTTTAACGGCTTGTTTATAGGAATTGTTGATATTTGTATGTTCATGGTTGGGAGTGTGTAATGTGCTATTTTAATCGTGAGTAGAAGCGTTTATTGGCCTTTGTTTTGCAATAATAATATTTTACGTTTCTTTGTGGTTTTGGGATCTTAAGACGGTGAAGTGCACGGCGAAAAACAAAATTAGACAGGTAATTAGCATACCTATATTATTCTTTACATTGGCGTACTACGTTGCAAGTTAAATTCCATTCAGTTTCATCAAAGCCATTAAGGTTTAGTTTAACTTAATTTATTTACTTCATGTTGGCATTAGTATTTTCTCAGTATTCTTCACCTTGGGGTAAGCTTGACAGCTAAATTTATTTTAGTTTCTTACCACCTTTGTCATTCGCATTGCATACGTGGTAAAATGGCTGCCGAGAATATTATGAATGAAGAAAACCTCAGTAGCGTTTTTATTATGCAGTGCTTCTCGCATAGAAATAAATGAAGTTCCCGACTTAATTGAACATATAGGTATCTTTTACCGACAAAAATTTCATGTTCCACGCCTGTACTACTTTTCGGTAATACTAATAAAAATTAAATTATTTGCTAGACTGTTATATCACTAAGCCGGCAAAAGGGTCGGTGAAAGCTACCCTGGTGAAAAGGTTCTGTGTCCAAGATTGTGTATGCATAAGGTGTATTGTGTAGCATTACGCATTTTAGCATAACATGCTTGAAATGGAAAATTGCACTGAAAATCAGCGAATTTTTCCTAGATTAATTAAACAACTTTTATTGTCTACGTAATTAAATTTTACTTTCAGTTTTCGAAAAATAAAATTATTTACTTTGTTGCGTGCTTTTAGCAGTTTAAAATGTGTAAAAAGTAATTCTTACGTATTCCATAGCTTGCTTTTGTGAGACCACGTAGTGAGCAGTTGAACGGTATCGAGATTTTGGGCTGGTGTTGAGATTGAGCCTTTTTTTGGTCTTCATCGTTTACTTCGTTAACCATTTTTCAGTTCTTGGTTAGTGAATTCAGTGATTAATAAGTGCTGTGTTCCAAAAGAACATCTTTTAAAGTTTCCCTGAGAGGAGAACATAAAGATGAAATGGCTTTCTTCAATCCCTAGGGAGGACTACAAAATTACCGATAACTCTCGGGTAGGTGAATTCATTTTATAAGCAATGTGTAGTTTGTTGGACTTGTGTTTACCGACTAGAGTAGTTGACTGAGTGATGAGATCTGGTAGCGGATAGATTTAAAGTAGTGTGCAGGGGCTCCTTTATTTTTTTGGGTCGCAGAACTTCAAATGTAAATGACTGGCAATCAATGCGTATTGAGGTGTACCTTGGAGCTACTCTTCTGAAGAATTATTGTAGAAAGAGGGAAAATTCAAGTGCCCTTCGGTCATAACCATCAAAGAACAGGAAGCTGGCAGCATTAGCCTCATAGGAGTGTTTCAGTGGCAATTATGTCGGAAATATGTCGGTCACCATGCCTATGTCATTCTTTTTTACGTTTTCATAATCAGCTTCACTGAGTTTAATGCTAGTGATATTAATTATTATGCAGGAAGCGTGAGGGAAGTGTGCAGGAAGCGTGAATTCGGACATTAGGACGTGCAGGTAACGTGCAGGAAGTGTGCAGGTGACGTGCAGGGAGCGTGTAGGTAATGTGCAGGAAGCGTGTTGGTGTGTTCATAATGCTACTATACAGGAACAATATGAACAACAAACTTTTAAAAATCTACATATTACAAAATATATCCTATTCTTTGAAGGTCGTGATATTTTGAATTATACCATGCAATTGTACATCTAAAATATTTCGATGGCTAAAATTGTAAATTAACTAAGCTTCACCCACAAAGTACATGAGGATCCATTGCATGTCCTTATTCCATGCCATTGCAATGGCACTGTGAATGCTAATACCATGGTATTTGCATTCACAGTGCCCATTCCTTTCTCTTTTTGCTGGTAAACTGACTGCTTAACTTGTTATGAAGCAGTTAATTTGACCGGCCCCAGAACAGAAGTTCAAGGCATGCATACATATCAGATTGAAAAGAACAATTATTAACTACACACATGATTCAAACTAGTGATCACATTTCAAGACACTTAGCACTTAAATTATACGCAGTGTAATCCGGATTAAATGCCCAGTTAAAATCAGAACAATAAAATTTCTTGGAACAGTTTCGGTGGGGCTTAAGCCCCATAAGCACCCCCTCCCTGGCTATGCGCCTGTACATTGATGAACATCTTGACTACACACTGGCATTTCTTTAGTAAAAATGTTGCTGATTGTATCATGGTAGTAGCTTAAATTATTCATTACAGCACAAAAATATTCTAAAAAACTGATAAGACCCAAAAGGGAAAGCCACCTGAAAGCAAACTTTTCTTTTCTAGGGTAAAAGCTGGCAGCAGCATTTTTCCAATGAACATTGCCGAATTAGAGGTTCTAATAAAATCTTTAACAAACAACTCAAGCATCAGTAGTCATGATGTGGCGAACTCTAGCACTTCCATGATATTACATAGTAGCGAATTCATATTTTTAGTAACACACACACGACATGGAGATGCACAATCAGATTCTTATACTATTATTGTTGGGTTTTTCAGACATAAATAATTTAATCCGCCTTCAATGAACATAAGGCCTTTATTGCCTCGTAAAGAAATAATATTAATGGATACAACATAAGAACAACCGCTCGGTAACAGACCCGGAATCAGACTGCACTCGGCCACAAGCGAACACATGTGACCACTCGTCACAACAGTGCCGCCAACATGAAGTGTGTTCTTGGTTATGCTGACAACATAATAGATTTACAACACAACATCACCCCCTACCCAGAACACACTTCTCAGCAACAAAGAAACAATATTCACATGATAACATTTTGTACTAAATTCAACCTTTTCCTAAATTTTGCAACTTTAAATGCACTCAAAGGTTTCGTAAAAATATCGGCTATCATTTCTTCAGTTGGGATGTACCGAAGTTCAATCATTTTACATTCTACAGCCTCTCTTACAAAGTGATAACGCACATCAATGTGTTTAGTTCTATGGCAAAACTTTTTATTCATCGCAAGTTTCTGAGCAGGCTGGTTATCATTAAAGATAATGGGTACACAGTTGATCTTTCCAATTAATTCATGGAGAAGATTAGTTAAGTACATACATTCCTTGGTACCCTCAGTGAGAGCCATGTATTCTGCTTCCGTGCTGGAAATAGCTACGGTCTGTTGTTTCCTACTTTCCCAGGAAACAACATTTTATTTAACATAAACACAAGCCCTGTATATGATTTTCGATCTACCAGATCATTAGCATGAGATGCATCATCTACATAACCATACACATTAAGTATTGATTGGTTACCCCTTTTAAAAAATAAACAGTAATCATAAGTCCCCTTTAAATAGCGCAAAACTCTTTTTGCCCCTTTTACGTGTTCATCACTATAACATGTATTATATTGGGAAACACATTAACAGCATGAGCAATATCGGGCCTAGTACAAATAGCAATATACATCAAACATCCAATTAAACACTGATAAGGGAAATTAGTATCACAATTCCCTTTTGATAATTTCGTTCCTGTTAACATAGGTGTAGTGATAAGGCAGACTTGTGAATTCTCATGCCCTGTCACATATTCCTTAGTTGCAACCTCCAGCTGATAAATTCCACCGATGTCTTTGGCCACAGCTACCAAATCGCCGGTAATGTTACATCCATCCTTACGAAAGATTAGGCATCCTTTCTTTTCACTAAAAAACAGGAAAAACCCTTTGCGGACAGTATTACTAACTGATAACAAATTAGCAGTTGCCTCTGGGACATACAAGACATCAGATATTGACGATATTTCACGACTGTTTGGCAATTTTATTGGGATGTTGCCACTGCCAGCAGCCTTGATAACTTCATTGTTAGCAACAGATATTTCAAGATCTGATCCCCGAGAAGAAAAATTTACCATGTTATTTTTTTCGGGTGATACATGATGACTACAGCAGCTGTCTACACACCATTTTCCAGGAACTAACCGCTCAGTATGTACCGTTAAGGCATGCCCATCTTCTCGTCCACTCTTTCTCTTCACTCCAAAGAAATATTTTCGTTTGTAGTCATCCTTCTCTGGACATTCAGACACTTTGTGACCTTCCGCATGACACTTAAAGCACTTGAATACAAACTTCTTCCCATCAGTTTGCTTAGCAGTCCTGCATTCACCTCCACGCCCTTTGCCCAATTTTTTACCATAGGCATTCTTCTTCGCTGTGGTGTACAGGGCCACATCGTCACGGTTCGGTACTTCACTGGATCGTTGCCGGTCACTCTCATTGTCAGATAAAAGTTTATTCATTAGCTCTTCAATTTTAACTACTTCCTTACTATTATCAACGGACATGATAAACGGAGCGTAATGATCAGTTAGCCCGCCTAGAATTATCGATATGAGCCAATCTTCACTAACCTTGGCGTCAATGTCTTCTAGCTGATGAGCAAGATTCATTACTTTCGTCAAATATTCGTCCATTGATCGCGATGTCCCCAATTTGCAATGCCACAGACTTCGTTGAAGTCGCAGGCGTCTGCCCCAACCCTTGTCCTCATATGCGTCACAGAGATTCTTCCAGGCCGCTTTCGCTGAGGTCGTGTTTCGTACTTTGGTAAAGCACACGGGTTCCAACAGCATGCAAATGGTTGTGCGAGCTAGTATGTCTTTATCTGCATTTAACGGCAACTCATTACCGTCCTTGTCGGTTTCCGGAACCACTGCTACCCATAAGTTCTTGTTCTCCAGATAATTATTTACTTGAAATTTCCAGTCCTGAAAGTCTCGCACACCTTTCAATTTTGGAATACTCGCCAAGATAGAATTTGTTCCAACACCGTCTCCCATGGTGCTCTTTCAATCGCACAAGCGCTACAGACAGTCAAATTCTCCCGCGAGATAATCTCCGCCGCGATGATTTTTTACGAATAGCACGAGTTTTGTGGTCTGGGCCCATAACCTGTTGAGTTTTTCAGACATAAATAATTTAATCCGCCTTCAATGAACATAAGGCCTTTATTGCCTCGTAAAGAAATAATCTTAATGGATACAACATAAGAACAACCGCTCGGTAACAGACCCGGAATCAGACTGCACTCGGCCACACGCGAACACATGTGACCACTCGTCACAACAGTGCTGCCAACATGAAGTGTGTTCTTGGTTATGCTGACAACATAATAGATTTACAACACAATTATGTATTTTCAGCGGATAACTCTGTAAAGATCTTCGTGGCAAGTTTACAATCCTCAAAATCGAAATTTAAAACAAAAAACTGCTTGAAATTTAAATATTTATTGATACTTTCAAATATCTTCACTCGATGCACATAAGATATACGGTTTCATCCGCCAGGCATAATCTCAAGAATATCCAATTTGATATACACTAATATCACACCACACATCATTAAAATAAAGTTGCGATCGACCTGGTAAGTTGCAGAACACTAAATTTTGAAAAGTTGCTCTTAGTGCCCATCTCCAAGGGTCTTTTGAAAAACCATACTTCTCTCAAAAGTACAACTAGATTTTCACACGAGGAGGTTCTTTTAAATCTCATCAAAAGTCATCACTGCACTAAGGTGAAGCTATAAAAGACACCAAATAGTTTCACGCGTATCACGTTGAAAGTTGATCTGATCCATGGTACTAATACATTATACATAAAATGTATTAGTACCATGATCTGATCCTTGGTAGTACATTTCCCATGGCCCAGTACGTAATAGACAAAACGTGCCTGAAAATATATAAATATCGTTACTTCTTGCCGTAGGAATTCAATCAAGTCAATAATGGACGGAATATCATCACAGCGAAAACCACGGTTACTAGCTACCGTGGCGAAAATTTATAGACGTACCTTCATAGTCCATTTCAAATTCATAGTAAGCTAATTAATCGCGAACTTCTTGGAAACTTAATTCTGGGAGGAGATCATTCCTGCTCAGACTTCTTGCTGCCTTGGAAACATTTACCACCCTTTCCGTAAACAATCCAAGCAAACTCTGGCAACT
The DNA here is from genome assembly GCA_933228895.1 of Platycnemis pennipes. Taxonomy (NCBI): domain Eukaryota; kingdom Metazoa; phylum Arthropoda; class Insecta; order Odonata; family Platycnemididae; genus Platycnemis; species Platycnemis pennipes. The sequence goes on along the minus strand of OW121857.1, from coordinate 92,979,330 downwards.
CTGGCCACGGATTTTGAATAATCTCGTATCTACCAATCATGACTGCCCCATCGAAGTCGCCTGGCTAATACGTCGATATGATCGATACCATGATACCATCGATAACTTCCACACACCGCGAACATATGAAATCAATATCCGGGACGAAAGTTGATCGCTGGATCCAAAGTTGCTATTTATTGTTGATGATGGTGTTGTATTAAAATATTAATATTTTATAACATTACCATGATTCGTCGGACTCGGAATTTTGTCACTAAAAATTAAAACGGTTGTTTAAAGGCATTCAATTTTGATGCTACAATTTTATATCCCATCATACTGTTAATGAGGAATAGTTTTAAAATTCATTGGAACTGAATATGTTAGCCTGATTGAAGTTTTCAATGAGTATCAAGGAGATGAAAAGTTATTTTTGTTTTGGCACTGGTGCTTTATATGGCTTATAGTGCACACTCCACTCACTCTTGTGGAGTGAACAGCACTTGAACTCATTGAATAGTGGAGATGAGTGGAGAAACTAATGTTTCTTTTTGTAGCACAAATCACTTCACACATTTCATTCCCTTACTACTTGATTTTCCCTTCTCCCCCCTCACCAATAACAGCTATGCCTGACACATACCTATGTGCCTAGCCAACAGCGCTTCAAGGTTAATGTAAAATACTGTCAGGTTTGACACTTATATATATATCCTACTAAAACCGAGGCTAGAATCCAGCTTGCTTGTTATTATATAGGGAGTACATATGCCTATCTTTTAAAATATGTATCTAGCCCTGTTGAATGTCTATAAGGGGATCGGGTTGTTTGGTGGCTAGAGTACTGGCCTCCTATCTCGAGGGCCTGGGTTATGTACTGGGTTTGGTTCCGAGAAGTGGTGGACTTTTCCATGGCAATCCGATCCCAACTTGAATGCCTAGAGGAGGGCATTTCAGGTTCAGTACTTCATATCATATATATACCATATATGGAACTGTGAAGATTTGAATGTTTTATTTTTGGGGGTGGTTTTTTATCTCTAACTAACATTTAGAGGGGATTAGAAAAAAAATTGCTTAAAATATAATTGTGATTAGTACATTTTCACACATTTGGTCAAAGGGCAGGTTTTGTGATTATAATTAGTGCAGTAAGTGTAATGCAGGCAAGTAAATTAAAGCATATATATTTTCCCAGTCATGTCCTATGTGTACTTATAAAAAATTGTAAGCTGTGCATGTAACGTGCAGTTAGTATGCATTAAGCGTGCGCACGCTTCATGCACAGTATTGCACGCTTCCTGCACAGTATTGCACGCTTCCTGCACAGTATTGCACACTTCCTGCAAGGTATTGCACACTTCCTGCACGCTTCCTGCACAGGATATTTTCAGCAGAGAGGCCTCCTGCTGATGACGTCACTCCCAAGCGATCCAGCCTGTATCTAGGTGGCGTTGGAATGGTTCACACAAAACACAACTTTACCTTCTGAGGGTGCCATTTTCTTCAGGTTAGGAATACCGCCATGGGTACGAGGATGGCACCTTCCTACGCGTCTTGTTTTCTTGGTAGATAGGGCAAAACTTCTGTCCTCTTCTCCCCTTAAGTCGTTAATGTGGCTCCGCTACATAGACGATATTTTTATGATTTGGACACATGGCAACGACACCCTAAACAATTTCATTCAGAAAATAAATTCGCACCTCGGCCTAAAATTCACCACCCACTCTTCCACCTCACTCATTACATTCTTAGATGTAGACATCCACTTAAATCACAACCTACACTGGGATAGCTACCATCCCGAACATTGCAAGCGTTCCTTACTCCTTGGCACGTCGAGGTCACCGTATCGGTTCTGAAACTCATTTCTTCTTCAGTTATTTAAAAGACTTGGAATCAGCGTTCCTCAACCGTGGATACACACCCTCACAAGTCAGAGAACAGCTGGCCAATGCGTACGCCCCCCCAAATGGCTACGCACAACAGCAGAGCCAGAAGAAAAATCACCTGACAATCTTGCTATCCCCGCATCCTGCATTAAACATGATCTTTAAGTCAGCACATTCTAATCTTTCATCTTCCCTCTTAACTTCCTCATTCATCCCGAGACCTTCCCTGCTTTCCTGCCGTCTTCCTCCCAATCTCCAAAACAGCTTTTGGATCCGTGAGACACAACTATCATCAGCAGCAGTTTGTGCTACCGATCTCCAACCGATTAGATCACATCCTAGCAACGAACCCCGGTGCCTCTCGCGCCCCATTATATCCCACTCCCATTCCTTAATCAGCCCGGTGACAAACGTCACATACCCTATACGTGCTCCTCGAGTAATGTAATTTATGAAATTTCCTGCAACTACCGCCAAGCCTTCAATATAGGACTGACGACCACCGCATATAATATACAAATACCTTCCCTTCAATGACTGCTTCAGAGTAAAGGTAATCAGAGCCTTCCCACCCGAAGCAACTACATTAGAGCTCCGCCACTAGGAGCTCGCCTATATATCGATTTTAAAATCCACCACTTCACCCGGCCTAAACACTCGTTAGCTTTCTCCACCCCTCCAATTACCCTCTCCCTTTTCCCTTCCCAGTCCTGTCTCCTCCCCTTCCCGCCTCCTTTTTACCTAGCAAATCCCCTTTTTCACCCACCAACCGATACCCTTGACTCCAGTATGACACCCCAGTAGTGATCTCCTCCAGTTAAAGAAGGGTTCGTGACCCGAGAGTTTCAAAGCGCAGTGGACACCAGGCTCTCCATGGGTCATCTACTGGCTAGTGTCCACTATCCTTCACGCTCCTATCCTTCACGCTCACCCTCAACACCTTGTTGCTAGCATAAATATTGTAGCCGTACGGGCGCCAAAACTACGGTTACATATGAGTGCCGACTAGAGCAGCAGGAGAATGGCCCGTGATATGGGCTCTTCGTTAAAATCGCCGCACAGATGAAAGTTCAGTGGTAATAGTGAACCATTAGATTGCATTCTTAGAACAACAATTATTATAATGAAAAACAGAATATACATTAAGACCAGAATACTTTTGGATTTTCCTTCAATTGTTCCCCAAGTGTTTTTATTTTGAATTCTGCGAATGCATGACTAAGGACTGTCTTTGCAGCGGATTTTGAAATTTTATAATTTTCAATTATTACGTTACGCTCATCAGTGGGCATATATTTAGTATTTCTTTTCATTTTAGCATGACATATTCGCTGCCGTCCAGGGATTTTCTCACTTCGGCATTGTACCACCTAGCTTCAGTGCTTTCTTCTTTAAATTTACATGAGATATATCTATTGATCCCAGAGCGCATGATATTAATGAATGACTTCCATGATCCCTCCGTACATAAGTTCATGGAAGACTTTTTAAAATCCGATAAGGAATCTCTTAAATAAATTTTAAAGCTAGGAAAGTCTTCTCTTTTAAAAATATAAATCTTTCTTTTTTGTTTAAAATTTTTTAAAAAGTTAGTGAGAATTTTGCTGTTAGAACTCTGTGGTCACTGATTCCATCAACCGTGTCAATCTTAGTCACTTGTTGTGGGATGTTGGTTGCCAGTAAATCAAGAATGTTATCCCCTCTATTAGGTGCTGTAGCTAATTGTTGTAGGGAGTTGTTGGAGAACACATCTAATAGAGTCTCACAGATGTCCTTGTCCCTTCCTCCAGCTTTGAAGCAGTAAGTTCTCCAGTCTATTGATGGTGCATTGAAATCGCCACCTATTATTATATTACGCTCACTGTTACGGGACTTGATAGAATTTATCTGCTTTCCCAGTTCTAATAGTGAGTCAACATTGGTGTTTGAGGGCCTATAGAATGCGCAGACAGATATGGACTTGGATTAAGGGCATGCTAATGAACACCAAACACATTCCAAGGGGTTGCCGAAGAATATTACTGCTTTGCTAATGATTGAGTTCTTGACTGCAATGAAAACTCCACCTCCTGCTCGGTTTTGTCTGTCTTTTCTATATATTTTAAAAGATTTGGGAAATATTTCTGAGTTAGGAATATCATCCGTCAGCCAACTTTCAGTCCCTATAATTACATCTGCTTCAATGGTATGAATAAGGTGATGGAACACAGGTATCTTGTTTTAAGACTACGGCAATTAACTACTGTTACTGAGATATTTTCATCTCGACTGTTATTAAGGTTACAAGGGAGAGCTGTGGTCATGTCTGAAGTTTTTTGAGGCTCAATACTGTTTTCATCAAATTTAGCCGGTAAAGCGTTTGGAAACAAGATGTTATTAACCCCACTACATGACCTACTCACTACCCTACCATCTACCCTATAAAAGGCCTGCAATGGGGTAACCCTCGACGAGGGTCACTGCTCCCAGTATCAATTGTCAGACAAATTAACGTAGAGACCAACTATTAACTTAACGAATCAGCAATGTGACGTTAAATTACTGCAATAAAGTATATGAGGGAGAATCTGAGCGGAAGGAGATATGCTAACGAAATAGTGGATGGCCAAATGGGACAGTTTGACGAGGGTTATTCAGGACACACTCTCTGCTGTCCCCCGGACTTGTCCTTGTCCACATGGGATGTTTAGCGACGCAATATGCATCACACTCCGCCTGGAGATATTACGCAACAATGTCTACTCCCTTTCTTCTGGGAAATTTGCAGATTTGTAAACATATCTATCCTTCAATGCTTGCTTCAGATAGTATTTTCTCAATCCCCTCCGACGCCCCACTCCATTCTTTTGTTCGCGCGTTCTACGCATGCGCTGACACCCCCGCTTCGTTCTCGCTCTTTCCAGCCATGGCTGCTCACTTCAAGCTACACGTGGTGGCCCTGCTGCCCCTGCTGGCCCTGGCGGCGACGGCCGAAGAAGTCCCCGGTGAGCCACTCAACGCCGTGCTAGCCTGGTCGCAGGAACATCGAACGTTTTCTTTCTCTCGTGAAATAACCCCTGCCACACACCCTGCCGTGGCTTGGGGTGCACTCTGCACACGCAGACTCTGATCTCCAGCGCTAAAGCCTCTCCAGATCCCCGTGCATTTCATTAGTTGAGCATGTTAGTCGCGTTATCATTACTGCGCACACCTTTAAGCAACTGATCACCTACCACATATCCGAGTTTCGTCCCTTGATGCTTTAACTCGGCCGGATAGTCACTCGTTTCATTCCTGGATGAGTTTGCGTCTGCTGACCCAAAATATCTGAATTTGTGTCCATACACTGTAACGCGTTGTGTGGAGACCCTAGAGGCTTGTGCTGGACTACTGGTGATTGCCTGTCTTGATTACTCGCTCTCTTCTTGTTTCAGCCGCTGCTATACCAGGGACGCTGGCCGAGGGGACTGTGGACGACTCCCAGGTGCGGAGGCTGGGCTTCAAACACGACGATTACTGGAACCATGGGTAAGGAGCTGCTGCAATATCCCTTCGACTCAATCCTTTACTTCTTCAGATTCCTTCCTGACAGCCACCCTTATGATGATTTCGATCTTGATCAGATTTATGACGAGCATACAGGATCATACGGTCATTACATTATTATCATCAGAATGACGTTCAAATTTATACCTTCTTCAGCGATATGTCATAGTAATTATCTCATTTAAAACTATGATGTAATAATCTGCCTTTAAAGTTCAGGCCACTTGCAAATTTGTTCATATTTCCCTTGAATATGGCGACACAAACCTTTCTCTGACCGCCTAGAGCATTTTTTAATAGTGTGCCCGATATGGATTTAGTTCTTCATTGCGATGATTACTCCAACACCGGAAGACTGCTGCCATTATATAACCGGAGTCGGATATAATCAACTATTTCAATCGCGACCATCATATTCGACTGGTAACGAGAGAATCCCGAGTTAATCGTCATCCTCCCATATAAAAGGCAGATTGGCTGATTCTATACGTTCTTTTAAGAAGGGGTTGGTCTACCAATCCGAGCACCCAGTTCTGAGTTCCGTCAGGGGGAGATTTAACGGGGATATACTCTTCCATACTTTCAACCGTGGGCCCCTTAGGGCCATTACTTTAAGATTTATTCTTAATGGCGCAAATGACTTCAGCTGTCGGTTGCCTCTCCTAATAGCTACAGTGATAACTCAAACGAGGCAGAGAAGGGAAACGAACTGAGTCGGAGTCGCTCCTCCTGGGCACTCCTGGCAGGCCCGACATGGGTCTTCCTCCCCACAGGGACCACCACCACCACCCGAGTTGTCGGTGTCACTTCTCCAAGGCGGACATCTCGAAGACGAGGCGGCTGCGGCAGCCATGCGGCCTCAACGCCTCGGAGACTTGCGCCTGCGACGATCCGCCGTACAGGGAGTTCAACGGAACGTGCAACAACCCCTACACCACCGCCCTGGGGGCCGCCCACACCCTTTACAACCGGGTCCTCCGAGCCAGATACGCCGACGGTGAGTGAGACGGAATGACCCCCACCCCGACGAAGAAAGATGACGCACTTGAAGTGTAAATCCCGCGGTGAACTATTTAAACGTTCCTCCTAATCCCTCCTTTGCCCATCCATGCTTTTAATGCAATAAGGATCACAGAGGTAGGTACATAAATCACTCACCTAAGGGTATACGCACAAAAATCCTATCATTTAACATTCATTCCTTTAAAAATAGTGTGATGTAATTTCAATAAAACTAACTCCGAGCATCCCACAGCTTTAAAAAAGGAGAAAAACATTAAAATAACACAGGAACTTGCGATGAAATACCAACAATATCAAACCCTCACATTGGTATCGGGCGTCCTGGAGTCGATACCCGCGAAATTTTGGGTAAGGAATGGCTAATCAGGAGATCTGAAAGAAATTTGTGCCTTGCCTCCTCAAAGCTGATAAAGAAGATGCTCTGCTCCTAAGGTATTGTGAAATTGCATGTACTCCCAATGACTTTGTTGAAAGGAAAACTGGGAAATTACACGTAGTAGCATATATTGTGTCAAGAAGCAACGGATCACAGAGGAAGTCATAGACCTGATTGAAGAAAGAAGAAAGTACAAGAATAAGAAAAATGAAGAAGGGAATCTCTGCTACAAAAAGAATAGGGAAAGAAATGTCGCAAAGCCTAGAAAGCTAGAAAATTTTGGATGAAGAATATATGTGAAGATGTACAAAACGACCTTGCACTTGGAAAATGGAAGCTGCCTATAGGATAGTGAGGAACCACTTCAAAGAACGGAGCGCAAGATGAAATGCCATAAGAGACAAGACTAGAGAACTTTTGATTGAGAATGAAGACAAAGTGAAGAGATTGAATAAATATCTGGAGGATATAATATTATACAATGGAAACAATCTCTGCACGAAAGTGATCGTAGAGGATGATATGGGAGCATCAATATTAAGATCAGAATTCGACGCAGAGTAAGGCACCTTCGCATGAATAAGACATCTGGAATTGATGATATTTATGCAGAACTAATTAAAAATGCAGGAGAGAATACATTAACCCATATTCACAAGACCATCTTCGACATGTACTCAACAAGAGAAAAATATCATAATTCCCATTCCCAAAAAGAAGAGAGCGGAGAAATTCGAAAATTTTAGGCCTGACGACTCATGCGTTGAAGATATTGTCATGGATCATCTACAGAAGAATAAAACGAAAAGCAGAGGATTTCCTGGATGAAGATCAATTCGGATTCAGGAAAAGTAAGGGTACAAGAGGAGCAATATTGACCCTTAGACTGCTCATAGAGAAGAAAATGAAGAAGAACAAACCGACTTTCATTGCATTTGTGGAGAAAGAGAAGGCTTTTGACAACGTAGATTGGAAGTTAAAGCTTGGAATTCTGAGAGGAACTGGAGTGTCCTACAATGACCGAAGAATTATCCACTGTTTGTATAACAACCAAGCAGCTTTGATAAAATATGGACCCAGCTGTGAAGAGGCAAGAATAAGGAAAGGAGTGAGACAAGGCTGTGCACTGTCTCCCGTAATTTTCAATGTTTAAATGTTTACATCGCTAGAGCCATCAACGAAATAAAAGAAAAGTCTTCTGGAGTGAAAATCCACGGAGAAACAAACAGCATGCTACGATTCGCTGATGCCATAGCACTCATAGCAAAGACAGAGAAGGATCTGAATAAGATGCTCACAACCATGGCAAGAACAATGGCCAGATATCAGCTAATGATCAATAAGAAGAAGAATAAGATACAGGTGTGCAGCAAGAGAGAAGAGGCCAAAACGAACGTTGGACTGGGAAAACAGAAACTGGAAAAGGTGAAAGAGTTCTGTTACCTAGGAAGCCGAGTAAGAAACGATGGACGAAGAAAGAAATAAATAGCCAGCAGAATAGCCCAGGCGAAGAGGGCATTCGATAAAAAGAAGAATCTACTTACAGCTGGAAATACAAGGTTAGAAGTAAGGAAGCAATTCATCAAAACGTACATCTGGAGCGTGTTTCTTTATGCCAGTGAGGCAAGGACGATGAGAGCAGTGGAGAAGAAAAGGGTGGAAGCATTCGAAATATGGTGCTATCGAAGAATTATGAAGATAAAAATGGATCGACCGAGTTACAAATGAAGAAGTTTTAAGAAGAGTGGGAGAAAAGAGAAGTCTGATAAAAACTATAAAAAGAAGACGGGACTACCTAATCGGCCATATCCTAAGACACGATGGCCTGATGAAGACAATAGCCGAGGGAAAAGTGAACGGGAAGAATGGAAAATGCAGGCCTCGTACGAGGTATATAGAACAGGTCGTGAGTGATGTGAAAGAGAGGAATTACGTTACTATGAAGAGGTTGGCCTATAGAGGGCTGCGTCAAACCAGTCGCACGATTTTTGACCCATGATGATGAGCAGATATTGCTTATCCCTTTTGAACGTTGGATCGTGAGGAGATTCCGGATGTTTCGGGACTCCAGCGACTTTGGTGTCGAGCAATTCCATCGAAACGAGAGCTCTTTATCAGAGAGTTTGAGAATCATTAAAACTCCAATTATTCCCTGACCTCAAACCAAAACAATGATCGTGATTTATTCTTAATCTTAGTAATATTAAAATTATTACGATAAAAATGTATTTTCCCAGACGTCGTCGCTAGCACCACAGCAACATAAACACGAAGGCAAAGGACAGTGGTAAAAATAGTTTTGAATCATCACACAGAGGGCTGAAATCGAAAAATTCCAACCAAAATTCTAAAAGTGATTTTTTCAAGCCAGGAAGCTGAAACGTTGCACAAATATTCTCAAAAAAACCTTTGCATGCAATGATTCAAGCCATTTTCCTTAGTACTCAACAATTAACAATTTGCATGAGGTCAAAATTGCACAAATTTCGCAAAAATTGTCTACACTCAATTTTCGCACGAAATCTTCAAAATCAAGTCTTTGCTGAATCTTTATGGGTAAAGAATTAGAATAAAAGGTATTGCATTGGAAGAAACAGTTTTTCATATTTTTTTAATGTGGTCTACTTACATTTTTGTTATTATTTACCAAAGATATTAAACAAAATGGCGGACCTTCATTTTTGGTCATTTTTATGAGAGAATTTGATTGTATAAATGCATTATATGTAGAGAAAAAGTAAATTGCATCACCGAGCATCACGGAGTAACGTATATGGGGAAACTCTAAAAAGCTTCCACGACGCCGACCTTTGCGACGCCGAATTTCACATAAGTTTTTCGATTGCGCGGTCGAGTCTGGTCCAACCCGCCTGCAACGGGGTGGCAAGTGTGTGGAATTGATTGTAGCTGCATCCACTTCGCTATGGAGATTTTTGAGATACAAAGATTGACAAGAGCCTCTATGTATTACATTTTGAAGAAATCGCGGAAAAATTACGCATTTTATCACGTGGAGTAAAGTTCTAGGAGCGGCTGGTGTCTCAAATTCTCAAGTGGCTCAAACAGGCACAAGTATGGCACTTCCTCAGCGTTTTCAATGACACTGACCATGGGTCACCATCATTTTAAATGAAAAGAAAACAAAGTTCACTGATACCACATTATTTTGTTGCCAAATACGTTTAATCGCTAGGCATAAATACTGCAAACCAAACAAAATGGAAACTCACTTGGCATTAATTAAATGAAAAAGGTCCAAATACCCCACCAAAATACGTTATCTGCTTGCAGTAATGTAACGCACGTTTAAACTTCAAGGTCTCATTGTGAAATATTTAAAACATATTATATTTTATTTTTGGTAGGTTATTTCAGGTTTAAAATTAGGTTTACCGTGTCCGTCATTTGGACATTATTATCATGTCTCCATCTAGTCTATTCTTGGTCTACAGCAAACTTCAAACAGTGAAGTTATACGTAGACGCTAGACCAAATTTAGACGCCTACAATTTTTAGTGCTCTCTCAGGGTACCGATGCGGCAAGCATTGAAGGCTGTAGCAGACTCTTCTGGCTTCTCCGAATTGGTTGTTTAGAGTCAGATGTAATGAAAAGATGCGTTGTGAGAATCAAATTATTGCAAATTTTGAAGGTCTACCATGCATGTGCATGCTGTGATGGCCATACTTATTCTCCTGAGGCAACTTATATTAGGCGATGGGAGAATCCCAGGGAAGCTTAGGTCTTACTATTCTTGGATTGACGACGTATTATCGGATCATAGTTCTTCTTTAAAAAGTATAATCATACATTTATTCATTCATTTGGAACTATTATAATTGCCTTTTAGTTTGGAAAAGTGATAATAATAAGAATTAATTCAAGGGGTAATCCTCTGCTCTATGTGCTACGAAATTATGGAAATGTATGTACTACTATTTAAAATATGTGCAAAATAATTTTGAGATTGTGAATAAATGCTGAATATAAAAGAAAAAAATATTCATAGGACCACTTTAATAAGAAAATGTTATTGGTAATCCTTGGTACTTACTCTATGGTTATTCCTGTTTCCACGTGGCTAATGATATCTGTGGCTGTTTTGAATTAACCGAAACGGTTTAACTAATTAGATTGTGTAATTTCCTAAGCTCCAATATCATACTAATATATAAAAATGTAGTGGTGTCTGTCCGTCTGCCTGTTCTATGTCAGTTACGCATCTCACCAAAAACTACTGAACCGTTTGAGCTAAAATTTTGTAGGATTCTAGCGCATACATTAGAAGGGGCTATAGGCTACATAAAAAAAGGCTCAGGGCCCAGGTTGAATTCCTAGCACCAATTATATATTTACAGTGGTTTAAATTGACTTTTCCAATTTATGGTAGCGCAAGAATTTTTTCTTTAGCTCAGTAAAATAACTAAATATTAAACGATTTCTTTCATTATTTCCGTATTTAATGGGAAAATGTTTAAACTTTCTTATTTTCCTAACCAATTTACACTTTGTTGTGGAAGTTTCCGGGCAATGTGTAATTTACGTTGAAATTTGCTGTTTTTTTTGCTTCTTTTCCGAGCGTTGCGAAAGCCTTTGCCATTGTCGTCTCCGAAATGAAAACATCGTTGATGCTTAAACAGTTCGTCGGAGAAAGATGCCGTAAACGGAATCGTGCTTTTAGCCAGGATATAGGAAGATAGTACTGAAGGCATTGTAAGCTATTCGTGAAGCAAGGTCTGCCATATTTTTCCGCACTAAGACACGTGCTGACTGCTAGCGCTACTCACGGTTTTAGAAGGTTTGCATTCGGTTAAAATTAGGAGTATTTAAGGTGGCTGGTTCGGTAATCGTGAGTCATTGAGAACTAGTGCTTATATAATTTCAATGGCACTAAAAAATTGCTTGGACATATTACGTTACACGACATTTTAACCGGATGCCTCAAATTCTCAAGTCATATTGAAATATTGCCCTTTTGAACTTAAATATTGACATGAAACATAATATAAAACTTGACTTGATTCGCTTTCTAGGCAACCTGAACATTGTCACTTTGTGCATATCCTTTGACCTTGGAGATGTTGGTTTTAATGTATGGATTGAAAAAGTATGTAATTTTGTGCTATGGGTATTCGCATACTTTGCAGTGAGGAAATAATTGTGATTAAACGCTTAAACATTTATAACATTTGTTTAAACCATATTTAATCTCTCTTTTTTACTCGGCAACAACGCACATTCTGAAATTCGGCACTGCTGTTGTGTAGGCAATTGTTTCTGTGTTTCAGCGGTCGAAACGGTAGGTGGTCGAATTCGTCTATTCTCAAGAACTCTGTCAAGGGGACTACATTGTAATATTCTTGGACTTTGTGGTGTGATTTGTTGTGGTTTCTCGCGCGTTCGCTGTCCCTCGTCTGATTCCACGTTGCCAAATGCACCTCAAAACTCCGCGCGCGATATTAGAAAATTTAAGGAATATTTTAATTCTTTCGTATATGTGGAGGAAATAAGTCGATAACACTGGTTGATTTTCTCAGAATAAAAATTTTTGGGTAATATCCACATCATTTCAGTTTTTGGTGAAAATCTGTACGGTAGAAACGTAAATAATATATAATTGACCCTTAAGAAGCGGGGTGCGCCAAAAGGCTCCATGTTATAAAAACATTAAATATCTCAAAAACTACGCTGAAAACCCCAAAAAATTTTCCCGTGAATTCTATAGCATAATTAAAGGAGAAAATATTGCAATTATGAAGAAAATCTATACACCTGTAAATTTCAACCCAGCCACCTTAAATGAATGCTTCAGCGGTGTTCAAATTTTTGCCTCATATTTGATATCTTCTCATTGTTTCCACGTGCGGTCTGAGGCGAGTCTCTTGGACTGAAACTGGTCGTAAAAAGTGTTCTTAATCACATATGTGGACCATATATTACTGTACTGTGTTCATGAACACCACCCATTCTTTCCTCTGCTCAGGTGTGGACGAGATGGTGCGGAGAACGCCTTCAGGGCGCCTGCCCGAGGCCAGGGCCGTCAGTGTATCCATTTACGAGTTCAAGGACCAGAAGGATAAAGTCCTCTCCATGATGCAAACGCAGTGGGGCGAGTTGATCGCCCACGACGTTGGACTCAGGACAAACATGAGAAATGGTCAGTGATGGAGCGCGTGAGTGGAGTGAATGAGTGGAAGAATAATAATTAAAGCAAATCAGCGACAAAAGAGACAATCGCCATTCCATCTAAGGTAAGAATGCTCTGTGCGTGCTGAGACAAACAATGGGACCTTATCGTGCGGGAATATCAAGGGGACAGCATAAGCTAATATCGGAAAACGTGAAAAGAGAAACTATTTCCTAATCATGGAATCAAGAGTAGAAGACCGAACGAATTCCCAGTCAATATCGATGTAAACGTGCTCAATGAAATGCCTGGTTTATTAGTTGGGAATTTCCATACAAGAATTCCCTAGAACGAAGGGAAAGTCAGGGGAGAAATTAATATTTCTATAGAAAAAAAAGGTTTTCTAAGGAGTTTCCTAACAGGCTAGGTTTGGTTCATGGTAGTTTTCTGGGGGGCAGAGCAGGTAGACGGTCATTAGCAAGGGTCTCAGCTCGCGATCGGCCTAACCCGTACCTTTGCTCGGCTTCAACTCTCATTAGCGACCGGAGTCTCGCGGCAAGGGGCCACGCGGATAAAAATGACCGCGTACAATACGATGTTAAAAGTTGGTAACTATTTAAATGGGCACAATGTAATACCGCCATTGTATCACACGTCCTAAGAGAATTACGAGCGTTTTTTGATCAACGTTCTACGATAAAAATTAACGTTTTACTTGCATCCTTTAGAAAAATGCCGTTTACGCTTGGCAATGTTGCGTTTCCAGGAGCCTCACATGCGGTGGTTTTAAACAGCTAAGAGCTTTGATAGAGGTAAATCTTGATGGAATAATGCTCTACAAACCGTTGAATATAAGTTTTAACATGTTAAATCAGTTTAACACATTTGAACTGTTGAGTGCTTGAATTTCATTCAGGTATTGGCAGGAAGATGCCCTATTTGTTTCGTTTATTATGTTAATAAACGAGATATTCATCCATTCTGCCAACTTCATCTGTGAATCAAATATGTTTCTTCCCCACGATAAATCTTTGCTCATTGTTACTCTCAAATAAGTTACTCTTAAGAAACACTTATGGTTTCAACGCTTTCCAATGTCATGTTACTAATGCCATAGGATCGCTCTATCGAGTTATTCCTCTATCCAAAATTAATCACTACAAGCATTTTAAGGTTAAGTTCTAGTTGCAATTTGTCACACCACTCTTGAATTGCATCAAAATCCTTGATATGCGATTCCCTATCTTCTACTTCTGTTAAACCCGCACTACCGCGTCGTCTGAAAAAAGTCCATCCTTACTATGAACTGCGCAACATAAATCGTTATGTTTAAAAGGAATAGAAGCGGCGTATTACGCTACCTGTGTGACTCGTAACCAAGGTGTTTACGGGTGACTCATGATATGACTTTGATTGTGCCCGACATGACACCATCTATAAAAACCCTCAGCCCTCTCCCACATAAGAATTATTTCATCCATCATATGCACGTTTTTACTTTTACCAAAACTGTCTAACTTCAAGATTAATTTGTTTTGAGGAACTTTATCATATTTAAAGTCTAAGAGCATCGCATCAACTTCAGTTCTATATTCGCCGTGGACTAAAGTATCGGTTATGAATATAGCTAATTGTCTCTAAAAAGTTCGCTTAAAAGCGAAAACCGAATTAGAGGTACCTGCAGTTTATAAAAAGCAATCCTTTAAACACCCTCTTCCAAAGCGTATTCAACTTATCGTCACACAACACTCGATCCGCCGCCAAACACTTTCAGTGAAAAAATGTCCGAAATAATAATGTCATGTCGTGGAATACAGTACCAGTTAAAGAGCATCAGTGCAAACGAATCACGGGGTTCCGATCAAATTCCTTCCAGAGTAAATAAAACATTAGTCTCTGAAATAGCCCAGAATAATGATATTCAATAAAACACTAAAGAATCACATAGTGCCCGAGGATTAGAATGTAAGAAACATTACACCGATTTTTAAAGGCGGTGATAGGGAATAACCTAGTAAATAAACACCCATTTCCCTCACATCAATTCCTTGAAAGGTATTTGAGCACACAGCAGACAGTTAGACCATTGAGCATTTGGTTAGTTGGTAATTAGTCATATGTACTCAACATGGGTTCCGGAAAGGTAGATCTTGCGAGAGACGATTAGGTACATTCATACACGATACTGTAGTCTACGGCGAAAACAGAACCGAAGTTTGTGTGACCCTCTTAGATTTTAAAACTGCATTAGATATAGTTCCTCATAATAAATTTATGTTGAAGTAATAGAGTTTTGGTTTTTTATAAAGACGTTTATATGTTGGATAAAATAATTCTTGAGTGGGCGAAAGCAGAGGGTTTTTATTGATAGGGTTATGTCGGACACAATCAAAGTCATATCGGGAGTCACCCAGGGTATCGTATTAAGCCCAGTTTTTTCCTTTTAAACAATGTATGATTTATGTCGCGCAGTTCATACTAAGGTTAAATTTTTTATAGACGAGCGGTAGTGCACACTGTGAACTGCACAGGGGTTTAACAAAAGAATAATAAAGGGAATCATTTATGCAGGATTTTCAGGCAAGTCAAGAGTGGTGTGAAGAATAGCATTTAGAACTTAACCTCAAAAAGTTTGTAGCGATGAATTTTGGGAAGAGGAATAACTCGATAGAGCGATCCTATAGCATTAGTAGCACGACAATCGAAAGCGTTGTCGCTTAGATAGTCTCACGCGTAGATGTAGATAGCCTCCAAGGCTAAGGCAACACCCTGAGATCCCATAGTTTTGCTCTTGACCCGTTAATTAAAATGGTCATTTTTGTTTCCTCATGTTTTAAACATTTTCGCAAATTCACTTCGCACATACGAATGATGTAAGTCTACGGAATCAGTGAAAGAATAAATTATGTTACGTGAGGCAATGGAATTAGTTTCGCATTAAATATAGAGATGAGTTGAAAATATTATTTTAATCTCAATATTTAGTCAAATAAAAATTATTCATTTCTTTAAACACCATTCGCATTCAAAAGCCTTAAAATCTTTATTTTACCTTTCCATAAAGTTCACTTGAACAGTATCAGAAAGATGGCACAAGAAATTTTTGACGTAATCTTTTGCAATCCCTTCATGCACAATTTATGTTATACCTAACGCATATCTCATATTATGAAAGTAGTAAATAATTTCAATAATAATGCGTGCAGTAAAAATCGATGGGAAATTTTAAAAATCAATGTCGTCTCCGTTTAACCTGATAACGTACTGCTGGCAGAATGGATATCCGAGGTTGGGTTCCTCCTTGCCGATGCAATAGAAGATGAAAGTAAAATACAGTTTTGTAAATTAATGTTTCAATATACAATTTCGCAACGAAAATACCGTCTTACTTTACCTTCAAAAACCCATGTTTTCCTCCAAACTCTCCTAATCCTATCTGCACCACAAAATCAAAAATTTGGTTCTTCGGATTACTGAGAAGGGTACTTCAACAGCAAGTCTTCCTTCGATTGTGGATATCCGTACGGTTGGTATGAATACACTCCACGGCAGGTGTATATCGGAATCTTCTCGTCAGGCTCTTCTTTTCTCCTTCACTTGCTCGTTGGTTACAAACTCGAAGTTTTCCTAAGTGTTATACGTACTCCTTTCTCGTTCGATGTGGCCCATTTGTAAAGTTCCTCACGAGTCTGAATTTGTTTCTCATGACTGACCTTCAGACTGGCACGTGTGGCTTGTCTTCAGTGTCCCTTTAAATCCATCACTTGTACCCTTTCCCTGATTGTGAGATGTGGTATAGAAATGCCATTCAGCATTGACTCCGAAATCTTGGCGATGCAACAATTTCAACATTTTGTAGGAATTCTTGTATTGAGTCCCAGCAACATCGAAAAAGTCAATTTTTTGAGTAGGTTTAACACACTTGATACACTACAGAGTTTTTCCTTTGAAAGATGACGTTATGCTTCATACAGTCTGAAATAATAACCACACTGAGGGGCACACACTTGATCGTTGATCTGAGGGGCACACACATGATCGTTGATATTTCTATTGGAACATGCAATGGAACCGTTGCCTGGCAGTTAATCCAGTGCACACCTTTTGCTGAATCTTGGTACAGAAAAGAAAACTTCTAGGAAAAATCGCCCACAAAGACAACTTCACATGATTTCAGGTTGTCTCTGACTTCCAAGTAATGTACAATTTGCATACGAGCAATATAGTCAGGCCATCGTACTCACATATTACCCTCAGGGAAAACCCAGTAGAACCTTTTTAGAAACTTACTCTGAGTTGTTAAGGTACAGAAATTTTTCTGAGTTCATTGTTTAAAACATTTTTCATTATGTAAAGTGGGTGTGGGAAAATCCATCAAGTCGAAAAAGATTGCTTAGGTAACAGGTCAGTGATAGTGCATGAGTTAATAATAATCAGTGCATGCCTCCGAGGAAAACTACCAGAGGACCATTTATGGCGCAGCTCACCTTTATACGGTGCTACTTTAGGAAATAATCTTAAGGGTCTCGGTCAGAGGCATGTATTATTGCCGCGAAAGAAAGCGGGACTAATGAAATCTTGAGAAGAAAACTGGGAGTGGGTACGCCCAGGAAAAAATCATTAAACAGTTTGAACAAGACTTGAAATTGTTAGACCTGCTATTGCTAAGAAAAATGCTTTAGATGTAGTAAATATCAATTAAAAAAACGTAAAAAAAATTAGTATCATTGGAAGCCGAAGACGAGACAAGGTTTGCTTATTGCTCTCCGATTCCGGCCGCTATAAGGCCAGGTGCTGCACTTCATATATTCTAAGGCTGTGGTCACACCTGGGCGAAGCAAATAGCGATAAGCACGGGAAAAGAGTAGGTATACGGTTGAAATGGGTGACAAGAAGATGAATGAGAACGTTACAGAGATCTGAAGACATCAGAGTACCATACGGTCGGCCGTGGTGACCGGCGGGCGTTACGCCTACACTCAAAAATATTTTTCTTTCTTAAACGAAATATTACCCCTGGCAAACTTATTTAATATGTAGAGGAGGTTTGTGTCTATAACAAATAAAAAAATAAAAAATCGAAGGGATAGGAACATTGTCGGAAATCAATTTGAAAACTTACAATTGTTATACCCTTTATATAATTGTTTATATTTCACAATATAGTCCCTTATTATATTTTCCCAATTTAAGACCTTTAAAATAAGCTCTTAAGCACGTCTGTAGCTTTAAAAGTCTCGGGGATATATCGTGAAATGTGTAGTAACTGTTGCTAAATTAGAATTTTGCAACGTTGCAATTTCTCGTAAACGTTACGTTTTTTGCAAAACGGCTTTGGGATTTTCATTTTCTTATCAAATTAAGCTGATCTGCCAAATTTGGTCAAAATCTGTGACCCTAAGGGCAATTACCTGGTCGAATTGACATGGAATGACCCATATATCGTATGTAATTGATATATCATTCTCCACCTTTCCGCCCGCCCTTTCGCCGCCACCCAAAATGCAGATGACGGCAGCAGGATTGACTGTTGCCCCCACGCTCAACCGTCATCAAGCCCTGTCCTTAGAGGGAGGCGCGACAAGAGGAGTGCGGGGGAGTCGAGCAGCGAGGAGAGCACCAGCAGTGGAGAGGAGGAGGGAGACCCTCGCTGCGTCGCCTTCAAGATCGGGAAGGACGACCCCTGCTACTCCAAGGACGTCGTCACGTGCGCCAACTTCGTGCGCTCCCAGTACGTCGTGTGCTCCAACGAATCAGGTAAGACTCCCAGCACCCTCCCCCCCCCCTCGAATTGGGACTGCGGACGTGACCGGGACGTGACACTCGGAAGCCAGGTCTGCACACCGAGTGTGTAATAAATCTCCATTCCATCGCTGTCTAATCCTCCTCCCTATTACGCCCCAATCCGATTCTCATACCGCATCTTGAGCCTTCTGAGCCCTGTACCAACTCCAAATCAGTCGTCTATCTATCCAGTCTACTTCTGTTACCTGCAATTTTTCCATGAACCAGAGCACTCTGCCGAACGACTTTTCGACATCAACAAAACATTAAAATATATCCTGATTATATCATATGTTCCTTTACACAAATACTATCTTTGCTTCATCCGAACTTCGGATTGCAATACTCTTAAGAAGTCCATCTTCTCCTGGAAATTCATTTGCTTTCTCTTCCATTCTTCTGTCTTTGATTGTAAGCACGAAATTCTTCGCAAGCGAAATTAACCTTTTAGCCCTTTTGAATTCTCAGTATTATATAATCTCCTATTTCTGGTACTGTTGTTGACTATTCCATGGTGATTCCTTATTCTTGTACCCCCCGCGCCTGTCATCGAGAGATTGACCATGCGAGGAGCGATCTCAACGGGAGTAGAGCGCAATCGGCAATCGCCCCTGACCCTCATGCCCTCTCTCCGTAGATTACCGCTCGACCCCGGCACACGGTGGTGACTCCTCGGAGGAGAGCGATGGCCGGAACCCGTGGCGCAGAGGACGACGCCCGCCCAGCCGCAGATCCGCCAATCAGGTGAGGCCCACTGCCATTCTGCTCCTCCCACAATTCTCATCATTCGCCGGACATTGACAACAATGTCTCTTGGCATAGCCATCTTATGGCCTTGCGATTCATGGACTCTATCTTATCGTACGAGTGGCAGCCTTGATGGACCCCAGTGGAACATGAAAATGAGGTTCAGGTCATTCTTGAAACATACCTAAGGATCAGGAATCATGGTTATCGTTTGTCTCGGCGCAATTTCCTGGAAAATTAAAAGGCCCTGGTTCGATACTCGGTTGACTCCATTCCAGCAGATACACTTCGCATCGCAGCGCACTCAAAAGGCGTATTGTAGTTTCAGAGTAAACTCTGTTCACCTGCAGTGTTGGCCAATATGAGCCAAATATAATGTCAGTTTTAGGATTTTCATTTCTCTGACATGCTTTAAGTATCGTATTCCTGTTTCTCCTTAGTTCCTCCAAGTTTTAATAAATAACGATCATGATTGCCCACTCTTCAAATCTAGCGACCAAAATTTCTCTAGATTTTCCAATATTTTAAAGTAGACGGAGATTTCATAGCGCACGTTAAATGCTGATATTTGATAACACCACGTTTAATACTGTAAGCCACCATTTGCACATCTCAAATGAATCCGTAGCTATAAGCATTAGCACTCCTATCCCTAGCCTAAACCACCACTTTTAGGATCTCTTTGCCCCTAATTCTTGATCCTTCCTCTTGCACTTTCTCCTCCAGAGTTATTCCAGAAAGTTCTTTTCCTCATGTACCATTTGGTGGAGAAGTACGTACCTCGGAATCTTATCAGAAGAAATGGTAAAGGGATAGTAGCATTTGTATCGGTGTCCACTGTTCTTGCTGTTAAGATATCGTAACTACGACGATTATAGCATGTGAATGGGACAATGGGTGAGTGATCCATTGCTTAAAAATCTCCACAGTGGAACGAGGTGACCAGTTTCCTGGATTTGTCCATCTTGTACGGCAACAACAGGGTCGTCAACGACATGCTGCGTGAGGGCACAGGAGGTCGGCTCAAGTCGAGGGAGGTCAAGGCCAAGGACGAGTGGCATTCTTCCGAGGAGTCGAGCTCCTCCTCTTCCGAGGAGCATGAGACCAGGGAGTTCCTGCCCCTCTCTTTCCAGAATGCTTCCGGCTGCAACCCCCAGGACCACGTCTGTTACTTGACTGGTGAGATGAAATCTCGTGGCACCCCGGAATATGACGTCCCGTTCTGCTACAACGCCGCTGGGCCCAACCAACCATTAAAATCCCCCATCGGTGCCAACGTTTGCTTCCTCTAAAACACCTGCCTCAACTGAGGTAGGTTTACTGCAGTCTCGCAATGCCTCGTTGCGGCCTCACCTTCTTCGTACACTGCCTCTACAGAGCAGAGGAAATAGGCTGCACACATCCACACAAACTTCAAAGGCCCCTCGACGGTCGAACATCATAACCTACCTTTTCCTTCCGCTTATTCAGTCTGATAGATATTCAGATCTTGTCTTCGATGTGCTGAATTCTGTCTAATTCGAAATACCGCACTCTGGTTAAACTGTTTAAAATTTTTATCCTCGGCGATCGACGATCAGAGCTTATCTTCTCCGTTCCAGAATGTGTATTTAGGGCTTTTTATACCTAAACACGCCTTCTGGAAAGAATGAGAGATAATGCTGTAACCAACCGTTTGTCTGTTTAGCTACATCCCGAAAAAAAGCTGTCCGAAAATCCGAAAAAGCTGCAGAAGATGGGTTCCAATCTGTGCATAGGTCACTACAAGTATCGGGTGTTGGTCATTGCTCAGAAATGGCCTGTGCACCCTATATCCTTTTTTAGGGAATATATCTCTCCCTTCGACACATTCACCCTCATTTGATCCTCATTTTCTCTCCTTCGTTCATCGCAGGAGACGCATTCGTTAATATCCACCCGTGGGTGGCTTCGATGCAACTGCTTCTGCTGCGTGAACACAACCGTCTCGCCGACAGGCTGAGAAGCATTCACCCTGACTGGGACGACGAGACGCTGTTCCAGGAAGCCAGGAGGATTTTGATCGCCGTGTGGCAGCTCATCTCATACAGAGAATACCTGCCCAAGATTGTGGGTGCGTACAATAGGGGCTGCAATCAGATGTTACTCAAGGTTCAGTCTTAGTATCAGATCTCTCGCAGAGGCACCTTCCAGACTAACACCTTTTACGAGACTACATTTCACAGTCCGTTTCTGTTACGACATGCATCACTATTAGGGCTCAGCTGCAAGCACATAGAAGAACACGCGCCAACATGGTGAATGTTTGTTCTTCCCTGATGTGTACAAGAACGTATTCCTTGCTAAGAATAGGCATTAAAATATTTTCCACCCGAAAGGACGGAAAAGCTAGTTAGTATTAATACTTCACAGTATATGTGGATAGGTTTCCTTACGTCGATCCACTTCGGATCGCTGTCCTCTTTTTCTCTCTTAAATCAACTACTAGGATTTTGAAATTATCTTCTTTCTCGACAGGCAAGAAGATCTTGAAGCGCATGGGCCTGATCATTAGCCCGTACATGATGGGGAACTACAGCAGGCACGTGAATCCAACGACCTTGAACGAGTTCTCGCAAGGGGCATTCAGATTCCTTCATAGCCAAGTAGATGGAACCATTGAGTGAGTGGACACCGACCAACAATTTTCATCAAGGCTGCATCCCATAATATCACATTAACTGTCGTCACTCCCATATAAAATCTTATTTAAAAGGAGAAACGAAAAGTCATTATTTTTATATTAATAAATACATTATAGGAACTCGTCTTTATTGACAATCACCTTTTCAAATGAGGGTTTCTATTTTTAAACCACAAAGAAGCGTTACTTGACACTGGGTTTTGTGGTGCAGCAGTCAAATTGTGGTATTGATTATGGCACATGCTCCCCACTTAGAGGACCTGTGTCAAATCCCAGCAATTTCCTGCAAGTTTACTTGGACGTCTGTCCCTTTCTAGAGTGATCTTTGGAGAGCACCTCATGTTCAGTTCCCACACACCTACCCCCCACCCCTTACCACTGCCTCTTCCCCCTCCCTCCTCTCCCCCCCTTTAACAATTGTATATATTCTGCCAATTGCCATACCCATGTACCTGATGATGTCGCCTATGCGACGACACCGGTCGACTTGTAGAAATAAACTGTGAAAAAAGTACCATCTCATTTAATTCCTTAAAATGGATTTTTCACAAAGTAAAGCCTGAAAGCATCAAGTTTATTATATTCAGTGTGCCGTCCGTCGGATAGAACGTGGTCCTCGAGGCGCCTTTTGTTAAGAGGAGCCTAAAGCCAACTCTCCACCTTTCTTCCTTATCTTTCCATCTCCATCCTCGAACCTTACCTCTCGCTCTTAAGCGCATATGAGTGCAGGGAAAGGCTTAAAAATCCCAAATTTTATCTAGCATTTTTATATGAAGAAATACAAACAGACTTGAAAATCAATATGAAACTATCGTCACAAAGTCTTAATATCAAACTGCAGAACTAGCCACTCAGTCAGGTAGCACAGCCACTAGCTAGTGGTTTTAATTTCATTACCCAGTGATGCTGCAATTGCTTCCCAGAGCATTTAAACATCATCATCAAAGGATCCCTACAATTGGATGTAGGCAAAGAGCACTTGGCCCCCTAATTGATACTCTGAACGTAAAGAAAAGGCTGGTTAAGATACATGGAATTTGACTAACATCAAGTCTTCTAGCCGATTGAAAACAGTTCTAATTGAGGTCTTCCTGGATTTCATTCTGCTTCATAACTCCAGGTGACAACGGAATCGCGCGCGTTCCAATCTGCTGCTGCAAGAAACAGTTTGTACTGCATATCATTCGCTAAGCAGTCTACTTATTTCTGTGGTCACAAAAACAAAGGAAAACGGTTAAAAATTAGGAAGGCCTCTAATTGAAGTCTGCTCATATTGGTATAAAATTTACACCAGAGGGATTTTCCCATCCTAAGAATATACCGTTAAGTTGTATTGGAATTTCATGGTAGCAATTAACTAAATGTACACATAAGTAGATAGTAGAAGTAGGTAGTATTTTGATAACAATAAATATGTAAAGCTGTTTAAGAAACAAGAATGACAACGAAAAGCCTATGACGTCTGCCGACTCCTGGTTTGCCCAATCCGACCTCTCCACCTTCTATTAAAACTCAATTCTTGGTTCTCTTGCAGGTTGGTCGACGAAGGGCGCTGGATAGTGAAGAAGCTGCGAATGAGAGAACACATCAACGACCCAAGTGTGTTGGAGTACGGAAGCAATTTCGAGGACATAGTGCGCGGCCTCACCCACCAAGCGGCGCAGCGAGCGGACCGCTTCGTCGACAAGGAGGTCGGCGGACCCTACTCATTCTTCACAATCATTGTTACAATGCTGTGATATGGCTTGATCCTACCTTCACCACCACCTACCACCAACTCCGAAGCAGAGGCATGAGAGAACACATAGCCGACTTCGGCTTCTTCTCCTTTTTCGTCTATGCGAACCTTTGAAACGCACAGTTCACTTCATGAGTACGATTGCTGCTTTTCTATGATTCCCTCCTTCTGTGTCCACCTATGCCGAAATGAGAGCGTTCGGCGGAGTGTCCTGGGAGTGTTGCGGGAGTATGCTGGGAGCGTTGAGCAGAATGTGGACGTTCCACGGCAGCTCCCCGAGCACTCCGCGACAGTCGACACTTCGTTTACCGGACGCTCCCTCGACACTCCCGGGTTGAAACGCCCTATGATCTCTGGCGGAACGCTCCCCGAACACTGTTCTTGGAGCGAACAAAACGCTCTCCGACATCTCCCCGGTTCCACCCCCCCCCCCCTTCCAGTTTGAGGAAACTTTTATTTATCTCTCCTGGACTTGAAATAATATCAGTTATGTATATTCATTTCGGTCATGCTTATTTTTATCCACAAAATGGTAATTGGGGAATTGTTTTAAGGGCGCAAAAAACCCCAGGTAATATTTTAATGAGATAATTATCACTAACGAATTAATGCCGGCCAGCAGCTGTATATATAGGGCCTCCCATCCTCCGACTGCTAACGGAAGAGCGAGAAAGAGTCGTTATCGAAAGAATGGGATTGACAGGTCATTGAATACTGGCGGACAGAAATCGTAGGGCTAGATTTTAGCTTTGTATTGCATGTGTGAACGAGAAATATGGCTTGAGAGAACATAACTCAATATGAGCATTTTTTTTTGAAATTTGGTGCTAGGTGCAACCATGCAAGTCGAGTTAATTTTTTTGTGATATCGGCCTTTATTGTGATAGCTAATTTGTTACGTCACGTGGGTATGCTCTAGTCAACGTTTTCGTGAACGGCGCATGAATGCTTCTCGGCGCTCTCTGGAGCGCGTCGAACGCTCCCAGGCAGCTCTCCGACCGCTCCACCGCGGACCAGCGTCGACGATCCGCTATCTCTTCCGAAACACTCCCGAATACGCTCCCAGGGGAACATAATCTGCTTCCCGGACACTACCGCGACAATTCCTAAAACCTCCCACAACACTCGGCTGCTACTTCCAGAACACTCCGCTCTGACGCACCCCCAACACTTTATCGCCGCTTCCGTTTCGCCTGGGATCCTCTTCTCACTGCGAGAGAGAAATTGAGCGTCATCTCTTAGCTGGGCAAATCCTTGGGCAAAAGGTGAAATAAACCCCAGCCAAACACATGGAGACTGCATTTGCCTGGATGATTCATACATATCGTTTCCATCATAACTGTCGTCTTTATATCAGCTCGGCAAATTGAAGATCTGTGGTTGGAATCTCGGTGTAGTCAAACGTTTTTTTCCATTGTGGTCCGGCTTCATTCGATCATCTCTTCCAACAGAACGTTCGTCCTTTCATGTGTTCCCTACTGATATCTATTTCCTATTCTACATATATATGTATTTCGAGTGGGTATATTGTAAAATCAATCCATTTCAAAATTTTCTCACGCGTGAATGATAAAAAAACACAAAAAAGTACACCCATGTGATTTGAGCATTTCGGGGACAGCCGTTAGAGAGGAATATTCTCTCCTTCTTGAGAAGGCGGCTGTGTTCCCGGTATATTCTAACCTGATACTTGCGAGCGTTCCTCTTTCGTGAGGCTATCGTCACAGTAACTCCTATCTCTGGCGGCGAGAGTCACAGGGTTTGATCCACTGCAATTTGAATCATTGAGACTAAGAATAAAACAACGCATAAATGTTCCCTTACTTACCACCCGCCGGAACCGATCCGATCGGAATTATCTAGTTCTAAGGAGCCTGGATCCTTCCGGCTGCCGCCTCCGACGCCCCAGAAACCGCAGATTCACCCATCGGCGTAGGGGGGCACCGCACCCTGGAGTATGTCTGTTCACTGCGTGACGAAGGGGGATGGTTAGCGGCCAAAGACGTCTCACTTGCCTTTGGGGCCATTCGCCCGCCTACGGAGGAAGCTCCATTCTCTCGCACACCTTCTCACCCCCTCGCACACCCGACCTGCGGTTCAATTCGGATAGGGCGAGCACTATTTTCAGCGGATGGGTCACAATGGCCCAAGAACATTATCAGTTTATCCGTCGTCAAAGGCTCGGTGGTTCCAAGCAGTTGTAGCAAAGTAATTCAAATTCAACTCCTAATCACCTACCGGTGGGTCACACACCCTAGCTGCAGCTATCATCCTCATCGCATACTCTTTCATTTTTTCCTCTCCTCCGTTTTCAAAACGACCCATCACATTGTTACAGTACTTATACTGTTGATATTCCGAAAGAATTTCTAAAATATACTCTTCAATTCCACAAAATTTACAGGAATCGGCACAATTATATTACCCCACCATCTTGTCTTTCTTTCTCACAATAAAGGATCTACACCAATTAACTACAGGACGGTACAATAATCTAAAATTATCTCCCATCTCCATCACAAACTTCATGCCATATTCCCGTCAGTATCACCGGAATACAGTTTTGTTCATCACATTCATCACCCCTTGGCTGAGGCTACCGTCATCTATTCGCCTCGTGACTTCCTCAAGCGGAGCCACTTACCTCATCGTTTCCTCTCCACCTCGTTCCTTTGAGATAATAGACCTCTGTGGCTTCATCACGATTTCGTTAAAAACTTCAACGACTTCCGTTAATACTCAACGCCTCCATGTGCTCTCTCATGCCCCCGTATTCGGATCTTATCCTATGATTGTTTGTGTTATATTCGACCTTATTTTCGTATACTTTCCCACCTACTGTGTTCATTACCTTTTCCCACTTCCAATCCCTTTTCCTCTTCAGTTTAACCAAATATTTCATTATAGCCTACCTCGACTGGAGTGAGTCGCGCTTGAACCGGCTGCCATTGCCTGATTTACAACGTCGCTCCAACCTTCTGACTGCTGGACAGGTCCTAATTCACTCAAACTTTGACTATCCTCCACATATTCATCGGAGTCAGAAAGGGTACCTATTACCATAGCTTAAATCAAGCGATCCTTGACGAATGCCAATTTTACCCATATCAGAACAAAGATCACACAGTACGTGAGCCGTGCGGATAAATTTTTTCTTGTTCCGAACTAAGTAGGAGCAGCACGAAAATGATAATAAAAGTGCAATTAGAGGAAACGCGATAATAACAAAGATCACGGAAAAAACTGAGCGATGCGATGTTCAACGCCCCTCCAGATAAGCGCATAGCAATGCAAACCAATATAACTCTTACTTAAGTTCCCATTTGACTGACTCGCGCTCAAAGTTGGGCGCCATTTGATGTAACGGTGCCCACTACACGCCCTACAACACATCGGGTTTAAATATTTCAGAGACGCAGCCATTTTGTCAACAATGAGAGAGTATTAATCTCCTTTTTGAAAAGGAGGCTATGTCCATAAAACATTCAAACCTAATAAATGAGAATGTTCCCGTTTTGTGAGGCGACCTGTAAATTGACCCCTGCCCCTCTCCCCCTCCGCGAGCGTCACAGGGTCGGGTCCACTGCAATTTGTGTCATTGAGACAAAGAATAAAACACTAAGTAAATACGAAGCGGGATTGGAGACACGAATCAGCTACTCTGAAGGCTTAGTCAAAATTAGACATAATTATTAAGAGAGGCTCGATGTCGGGCAAGGCAAGTGAGGAACTAGGAAACTAGGGTTTATTCTTTTCCCTTGGTTTAAAAAAATCGAATCACTCCCACATAAGTTTGACAAAGGATATATTTCCACATTCAACCGGTTGGTTATGAAATGGTCAGTTGGCACCGACCACGCTCCCTGTTGAGGACAGATGAAAATACTGAATGCCTTTAACCAATGAATGGGACGTGAGTGACAAGGAACCAAGAGATGAGGAGATGAGGTGCAAGGTACTTGGCATGAACTGCTGTGGTCTGGAGATTACAATTTTAAATTTCAGTTGATACAAAATATTCGAACGCAGAGAAATTGAAACGGCTGGATGATATGTGATTGGCATTACGTTTTTACCACCAAGCTTCGGATTACATTTTCATTTCCAGGAATTCCAGGAACTCTGAACCATACCACGATTCCCTAATGCCTGATGACCCTGTTAACTGAACGAAAAATATGTTCCTCTTCACAGATAATATTGTTTGGCTTCGAGCAAATCAGCGAGGATATCCAGAGGGGCAGAGACCACGGACTGCCTTCATACAACGCCATGAGAGACATGTGCGGACTGCGCAAGGCAGTGCACTTCGAGGACTTCAGGGACGTCATGACAGAGAAGGTATTCCACCCCAAGGGCCAGGGCTAGTATCCCGGCAGTGGCAGAGATTTCTAAGTGGTATAACGGTATTTCACTTATTTTTTTGGTAATATGGCTTCAATATCTCATCAAGAACTGTTTTTATTTTATGATAAAAACGGTGCTGGATTTGATGATGATCATTTTGTTTTTGATGATCATTTTCGTCTCCTCATATGCTTTTTCCTGGATAACTTAGGTTGAGTGCCAATTTCTTTTATTTGTTATGGTTATTTTCCCAATTAAAAGTGTGTACGACATATGTTGTATAACTTTTTGATTCCCTATTCTCACTTCTTTACTAACATCGTCTCCAGGAAGGGGCATATTAATAGCTCTATGATCAGAAAGCCATATCTTATATCATATAGGAGGGTCTTGAACCATTTCAAGGATTGCGAACTAGCCGCGTATACCGTAGCGGGCGCGGTTAAAAGGTTTTTTTTACCAGAATTAACACAAGGAAAAAATGCACAGTCAACCCGGACTCGAACCGTAACCCCCTGATTTTCGATAAATGTGTTATGTTCGCTTAAACCTAAAAATAGAATATTTCCTTTGTTATTAAACAACGTAGTCGCGAAACTACGCCCGCATTGAACCAGAAGAGAGAGGATAGAAAACATCAGATAAATGTTTTGCCTCAAGTGCTATATAACATTAAGTCTGTAAGACCTGACTTGCCGATTCTCATATTCGGTGCCAGCTAATGTGCTGAATTTGTCACTCAGTACCTTGACACGTGCAGAGAGACAAACACAGTCAATTTCCACAAAAAGTCCATTTCCACAAAAGGTCCATTTTCACAAGCACTGACCTTTCGCATTGCAGAGCATCAAGATGCTCAAGCGCCTGTACCGCTCCCCGAATGACGTGGACCTGTACGTGGGGGGCACCCTGGAGGAGAGCTGCGTGGACGGGGACGATAGGGCCGTAGTGGGGCCCACCTTCGGCTGCATCATCGCCGAGCAGTTCTACCGCTGGAGGAAGGGCGACCGCTACTTCTTCGACCACGCCAACGGACCCGGAAGCTTCACCGAAGGTATGGAGTCTAAAGGCTATCCACCGTCCACACTACAGCGTGTACCGCATGTACGAGGGGTGATGCATTGGCCAACTGGACACCACGAATGATATGCTGACCGCTCGACCTTAGTCGATGCCTCTTTTGTTTGACGCACGCGAGTACTGATGCTCGGTGCTGATGATAAAGACGAGAGCTGCAATGGCTGTGCTGGTCAACCTGATCGTTCTATAATTAATTCCTTCCCTAAACAAATTAGTTCCTATCCTATCGAGAATTCTCACCACAACCTTAATGCAATAACTAATCATAATCACTCTAAACCCAAATTTAATAACCCTTTCCTGCCTTTCTGCCAGTAAAGATAAACAGCCATTCTGCCTTATTAAGAAAAAAATAAAATCCTACCCTATACCTTCACCTTCCAATCTCTCAGGCTATCCTTCTTTGGTAACATCCAACCACGGCCGGCAAGAGCGAAAGCTAGGTACGGTACTGCAGGATTACTACTACCGACTTGGGACTGTACTGGTCAACTCAAATGCATTCCTTCGGGTTGGTATTCGAATTCTACGACCGCTCCCTTGAAGAGGTTGGGAAATATTCGAGTGGAAGGGTAGAAGTAAAGCGGCGATGAAGAAGAGTTCAAAATCCACTGAAGTGGATCTAAAGATTACTAAATGATTCCGAGAAGTGGATGATCTACGCATTCGCCACTTTTACACTCAAAGAATATCCCTCCTTCGTAAGATTATAGCCGCTCATTTCCGCAATGTCAAGACACTCACGATTTCCTTCTTGTTCTTTTTCATGCGCAGAGCAATACCGAGCCCTCCACGAAGTCTCCATGGCCAGCATTATTTGTGAAAGCTTGCCCTGCGAGAAATACATGCAGTTAGACCCCTTCGAGCAAATCAGCCACCAGTAAGTACTTATACGAGTAATACTAATACGATACAATGCCATCGGCCAAAATGGCTAAGGTGATGTGCCAATCAACGGTGTTGTAGAATATTACAGTGGCACTGTGCTACTAGAACATCGCCTCAAAAGATACTTGAGATGCCTTGAGATGCTCGCATTACGTGTAAGTGTATCCTTGTGGGATTACAATACTTATCCACCACATGTATCTCTCTGTCTTACAAGTAACGAGTTGAGGAGGTGCAGAGACATCCCTAGGCTGGACATGAGACCCTGGAAGAACTACACTCCCAGGCAGTGCTCTACAGTCCCCGAGGAATCGCCCCTTTAATGAGTAGAGTGGAAGGGGCCGGCTCCCATTGCTCGTCACCCTCACGCCCAATCGTCATAACTCCGACTGCTGCCGAGGGGAAGGTTGGCAGCCAAGGATTGCAATGCAACCTCTACCAAACATCTTATCTCCAAGCTGTTTGAAAATGAAGTGAAAAGAGGCGAGTGGATGCCGGGAGTCGATCGAGATTGAGCTGTCATTCAACTGATGATAGCAAAAAAGATTCATTAAAAGCTCTATAAAATGCATTTGAGTATTATTTCTCTCTTCTTTAGATGAATTAACTAAAAAGTATGCGCAGAATCTCAATATGATTAAAATAGCTCGTATAAAAACTTCCGTTTTCTAAGTTAACCACCGCACAGTGGTGGAGTATCCCTAATAATTGGTATTTTGGATTAAAATGTGTTCAAGTTGTATGGAATTTGGTCGATATAGGTTCACGAGTTCGCTGAATAAGATTCAAAATTATGATTCAAAACTCTTGTAAACTGATTTTTCGCGAAGTTTTGAATTTTTTTACTGAAATTAACTCATATTCAAACATCCCGATTAATGTGTAAGAGATGTGAGAAAACAAATATACGTTTTCTCAGTCGGTGAATGCTAATTTGATGTTCATATTTTTACAAATTACTTTTTTCACAAAAATATTCGCAATATTTTTATTACTTGGATTTACACAAAGTCAAAAGTTCTGGTTTCATTAAAAATTATAGCAAAAAAATTTTTGCGATCTCTGAACCCGAATTCGATGATAATATTTTCGAAATTTTGCAAAAATATAAGTAATTTACATGAAGCATTACATGAATTTACACATAATTAGATCTACATTTATTTCCAATTACATATATTGTTTTTGTGGATATTGAATGCAAATTCGAGGCCATCATTTTCGTGCATTATGTTTTTCACAAAAGTTTTGGAATTTTTTTTGTTGTTGATTGCCCATATAACATAACAAATTGTCTATTTTACAATACATCTTATCATTTAAATGAATAAATACACATTGAAATAGGTTTTAAACTATTGATATAATTATAAAAATATGATAATAGATATTAGGAACAAATATAACATTGAAAACACCATGAGTTTAGCCAGCCCCATTCTTACATGCACACAATAATGCTTATTGACACAATTCCTGCGTACATAGGTACATACATATATACAACGCAAACACGAACAACTTATATTTATAATGATATCTGTTATTAATATATCAAGAATATTGACATTTAATACCATTTTCGTGCATGCAACAATAAATATATATGCGCAAACTCTTTAAATATGGTCCCATTACAAAGTTATCAACAAACATGGGGTATTTTCCATTTTCAGTATATCATAACTCTTTTTGGGAGCATATTTTGATAACTTTTGAATATCTACTTGTAGGTGAAGACTTCAAGAAAAGGATAGAAAAGGTTTCGTTTCTTAGTATTGAAATTACTTTTGTTTTTGTCAAATGTTAAAATTTCGTATGCCCGGAAAATAAAAAATTACCCAAGTTTAGACGATTAAATTTTTTGTGGGCATATTTTGACAAATTTCGCATATCTTGTAGGTAAGCGATTCAATAAAATGATAAAAAAGGTTTGGTTCCTTAATATTGAAAAGAAGTTGCACTTTTGTTCATTTCAGCAAAATTTTTTGAATTTGGTTTACATGAAAAATATAATGGTGATCAAAACCTTTTAGGGAGGTTAGGGAAAACTTTTCTTGGATCTGGTATATGCACAATTGTATATTTTATGACGTACAATATCTGTTTTTACATAATACCACAAAATATATATACTTTTGTATCTTTGAACGTGAATTTTCAATAAATATTTTCTTTATTTTTGAACAAGAAATTATGTTAAAAAATAATTTTGCAAATTATATATACCATATATTAATAAGCACTTCAATAGCATTCACCTTAAGTTACAAAACCCATTTTGCAGAACAAGAATGGGGGCAATACACGTTATATTAGAGAGAATTGAAGGTGATTCTGTGTCTGCTCCTTTTCAAATGATGCACTTGCTACCAATGCAACATTTTCTTATCTTGAGTAGCAATAGCAATATGTCCTTACCTAAGATGGTTTTGAATTCGTCAATGATCGGTTTATCCAACGTATATTCACGAAAACCACATATAGAAAGTTTTTATAGACTCATAAATACCAAGTATTAGGGATCCTGCACCACTGTGCGCCGCGTCCTACAATGGGCTGAAATTGAAAAAAGGAAAAATTCAAGAAATGGCATATTTCAGCCCTGGGTTTCAAAATTTCCACGATTCTTAGTTTATTGTCGCAGTTGGTTTTGTGTTCCATTCGCCCTGGTTCTCACACAATTTAAATGGGTTCAAACTACACCAATTCCATCTAAATAACTGCTTCCTACAACTTTCCCTGACAATCTAAAAAACATGCTAAGGTTATATCTTCGAGACACCTTGGCCATAGAAAATGATAATGTAGTATGCAATAGTATGACTTTAATTTTGTTTAGTACATACGATTCCACCAAGGTATAGAGAACAAAATATCGAACCATATTTCCATTCATTGTTTGTCTTTATGAAACACGAAGATGGGATTTATATTGGTCCTGAAAAAGTTACTAATATTACGAGACCCTATAAAGTATTCCAACGATCCGATGAGAATCTCTGCGACCGCTTGCGACGCTTAAAGTAAAATTGACCTTTTCATGGCGCGGCGTAGATCGGTACTGGCAGAGCCAGGTATACGTCGTGTCGAGAGGTCGCACACAATGGTGTCATAACTTTGAGATGGTCGTTTTTTTTAAGTGTATCATTTGAAAAGGAACCCCATAGATGCTGCAATGACGATATTACAAATATATCGATTCCTTCTACACAATATCGACATGTGGAACTTCAGATGCAATATACGAATAATTCGGTTGTTTTCAAGGAGTATCGGAGAACTTCTTCTTTGAAAGACAAACCACAGGAAAGTTCGTTTTAAATATTGGGGTATTGTTCATTCAGTATTATTACATTGATACCTTATATGTACATACATGACTTTTGGCGTAAGAAATAAAACTGCTACCAGAGATATTTGGTATGTTGTAGAACTTAGTTTGCTAACGCAACTAATGATGGGCTCGATGAACCAGCCGTACTTTAGTTAATGAACGTTCATAAATCATTTGTAGAAGTAGTAGTAGATTAGAGTTTGTAGAATGCGTCGACGGCAGAGGTCATTTTGCACCACGCCGCGCCGCAGTTATAATTAAGGTATGCAATTACTTTACCGTACTTAATTTAACTAACAGCAGGAAATTGTAAAAAAATTCTTTCATTTAAATGTAACCGAAGAGGTAAATAATTAAATGCGATAATGCTCTAGATAGCATTGAAAAATTAATTTCTTTTAAAAAGTTTGTTACGCAGCCTAGAATTTTGGGGTCATCTCCGAGTACGTTCTTTAAGTTTCCTCTGATACCAAGATTCTCGCGCGCGTCTTTACTTTGCACACACTCAGTTAGAATGTGTCTTACGCATAGGGGTGAGTTGCACCCGTCACAGCAGAGCATTACCTTATCTCTTGTAAAGAGGTAAGAGTGTGTTATATAGCAATGGCCTATTCTTAGACGAGAAATGACAACTTCTTCCTTCCGTGAAGTCCGAATAGAGGAGGACCACATTTAAACGACCGGCTCGCGTCGTTTGTTATTTTTAGTGCTCCTCCAATGTTCTCCCCACTGTTGCCTGGCAGCCCTTCGCAGCGCAGCCTTCAGATCGTCCGAAAGACTAAATTATTGACGGGATCAGGGTTTCCCAGTGCCTCTTATGCCGCCTTGTCAGCTTTCTCGTTTCCGTCAATGCCCGCGTATCCAGGGATCCACAGAAATATGACTTTTACTTCTTTATCAGGGATGTAAGGAGGGAGTGCATTTTTTTGGCTACGGGATGTGATGTGCGAAAGTCACATATTGCTTCCAGTGTGTTTAAGGAATCAGAGCAGAATAGAAAGGAACCTTCATTCATCCTGATATTCTGCAAGCCCATCTTGATAGCAAAGAGCTCTGCGGTGAAAACACTTCGTAGTGGGTTAAGCCGTTTCTTATGGACTACGGTCTCTGGCTTGGAACCATCCGTATGCACAGGGACGAAGTCAGGATGGGCGGCTAGAGTCTCCCTGAATGACTGCTGGTATTCCAGTGCAGTGGTGAAACATTTTGGTTCCGGGCTAACCGGAGGGCTACAATAGGTAACACCTTTGCCCATGGCGGAAGGCAGTGGCGTCACGTGCGTAAAATCTTTGAGCGTTCACGCAGACCTGACAATAGATAAAAAATCCATTGTGTAAGTTGTTCCTCAGTCAGTCAGTACGGGGAACCCATTAGCCTGCATTGTGTTGTCAATGTTGTAGAATATAATGATAGGAATACACATATGAAGTTAACATAAAAACTGCCCATAAAATATCGATTTAAAAAGTGGCGTTAGTATATATTCGTACATTCTCAGTACTTAAGTAAACTACAACACTCAATCTTATTAGAAATCACCCACTCCTCATTTATAGAGCTTTTCAACGCCGTGGACTACGTGAGGCATGCTGCTATCTTTGGTATTTGAGAAGGACTGATAGTGACGGGATTAGAAGAGTGGTACTGCGATCACACTCTAGTGGTGCTCATGTTCACCCGGTAACAGCATTGCCCCTTGATCTTTATCTATGCAATACGCCCAACTTAGTAGTTTACAACAAGATTGTACTCAGAGGGTTTGGCGTGTGATACAGATGGAAACAGAAAGGGAATCAGCACGCACAAATACGTTCACAACGTACAGAAATCATGTTTTCATCGCACAATAACGTGTATATTTCAATTGTCTGGGATAACCGGGCAGTTCACGTGCTCGTGTGATCCTTAAGACGGCCCCTGGCGGAAGGTTAGTGTAACTCACGGGATATATAACTTGGAGGAGAAGACACTTCTCCTCCAAAGCTTCAATAAAACGAATACTTAAAGAGGCGTAGTGGCTCGTGTCTTTCTGTAAAAAATATCTAAAAACCGAGGTTAAAAAACAATATTACAACAAGGATGTATTTTCATTGATAAAAACTTCGCAACATAATTTCACATAAATATTTTCCTGCGTGTTGCCAGTGGAGGTTCTTCCGAGTCTGAATAAATACTCAGAACAGGAAATGTCCGAAAAGCACCAATGGCCAGTCGTAGTCCGGTGTTGTGTACCAAGTTCAGAGGCTTTAAATAGCTTTCTCGACCTGAAGAATAAAGTACGGAGCCGTAGTCTAATTTGGAGTGGTCTAATGAGCGATACAATATAGAAGCATCATGGAGCGGTCTGCGCCCCAAGTCGAATAGCGTACCTAAACATTTAAAAACATTTAGGGCTTGATAACATTTCGCCTTCAGAGTTCTGATATGCTCTCGCCAATCCAGTTTGCAGTCAAACGTCATGCCCAAAAAAACGGAGTGAGTCCATAAAGGAGAGATTTACGTTCCCCAAACGTAAAACTGGCAGAATGTGAACTCCTCGTAATCTGTGGAAGTGCATGCACTTGGTCTTCTCCGCAATGAACTTAAACCCATTTTCGTTGGCCCATTGCACTACTATGTTCAAGGTCAGTTGGATTTGTTTTGCGGCATTACCTACATTCGACGACCGGCAGAAAATGGCGATATCATCCACAAACATTGCTGGTATTTGAACATAAACCATTAGGTTTTACTTCAATTGATAGCTATGGGCTGCCAAATACACACAGGACACCAATGTTTTCGTTTTTTATCCCAGACACCTATCAAGCACATCCATAACCAAGCCTGTGTTTTCGTTATTTCTTTACGAAAAAAACTTAACAAAAACTTGGTATTTCTCGGAGTAAATGTACGGGAAATCAATAATGCTCATAGCCATTTAAGGCAGTTGGATACCAAGCATCTTTTGTGGCTGCTAAAACTTGTTTCCCACTGTCTGATATACGCCGGAAAATGACCTTATTTATGAAATTCTTGCTAGATCTTTTCACAAATGTTTACAAGGAAGAACCGAAACTCCCAAATAATAAAGTAGGGGACCTCATTGCAATGTTTGCTCCAAATGGAGTTGCGTTGTCAGATGCGTTGGCTCGAGAGGTAATCTTTTATCGAGAACGTCAAAGAGTGCGTGAGTAAGAAGAAAATGACTTACCTTTAATAAGGAACTCACTCAGCTATCTAAAGATGCATCAGCCTAGGCATCCCACGCTTCAAGTTCCTGTGTATGAACTTCGCCGTCGAGGACAGTCAACTTATTCCATTTTTCCGCCAGCGAGGAATCCGTTGGCCTCCTCAGCAAATGTTATGCCCCCAATGTCCCCTTGAATTAAAAAAAGTCAGAACCCTAATTATTAAATGCACTCCGTTAAAATACCACGAGATATATACTTTGATTGAAATGAGCCCTAGTGCTCTTACCAAACTGCATAATGAAAGTGTCCCGGTAATTTCTTCTGTCTCGGCCCATTCTCACAGGCTGTCTATGAAACACAACAATATTTGGAGGCTCCTCATTAATTTTAATTCAGCATAGTTGGCTCGGAAACCAATTGAGTTGGCTAATGAAATGTCAAAAATATCTGTCCAAAACGCCAAGATTGTACTCTTGGCATCCAAAACCTTTTTTCATGCGTTCCGGTCTCCGCAACATTACACATGGTAAAGACTATACTCTCAATGGCAAAGGTGGCACAGCCTACGATATATTTGAGCACTTGAAAATCGCCAAAAAATTCCTTCCAAGTCCAAAACACATTTCACAATTTACTTGATGAACTTCGAATGGGTTCACTATCGTCCCCGCCCCTAAATTCCACTAAAATTAAATAAATAAGTTATTCACCTAACAATATGAAGTTGCCAAGGTGAGCACAACAAATGGAACAAACGTTAAAGCTTAAATAAACAAGGGAATATCACAAGGAAGACCATCACCAGCACTTTATATAAACCGAAGAGAAGAGGAATCAGACAAGTAGTAATAACTATAAGCTGTACTGAATGGAGATAGCACTTTAAGAATACAATATAGAGGCCAATAGTAATAAGACCAATTACACGGTATAAGCGAGAGATAAGTTGAAGATCAATGTTGCGTAGCAATGGTAGAGGGTAAAATTAATGTCGCGGAGGCTCAATGAGGATGCAGCGAAGGAGCAGCACCTTGGAATGTATTGTGACTCCGTATGTGCTAGGGACATGATCAAAAAAGAATCGAGGCCTTTGATGTGCCCAGACACTGTCATAGGTGCTGGTGATTAATGGTATTGCGAAATGAGAAACGGACAGCATAGGAAGAGTCAAGGTGGAAAGTTCTATACGGATAATGTAGTGTGACGGAGAATATCCCATTCGATGCAGGCCTGTACTATGAAGATACAGCTCCAGGTGTTGGAAATCAATATTTCGTGTTGTCTTTTGTTTTCCTGGTGACGATCAATGTTAATATTTAGCACGTAACCCATTTTAGCTCTATTTTAAAAAATGACTGTCATGAAAGCCATCCGATCCGCTGAAATATCTGCACTCATGCAACCTTCATTCTCATCTTTCTCTCGCTGCTCAATTTTTCCGTATCTTTTCGTGAAAATATCATTTATTCTGTCTTATGAACATTTTGTTACTCAAATGTTTACGCAATCACCGAGGTAAATAGATATTGAAGAAGGATTTAATCTCAATGGGAAATTACATGTATTTATTTTCCGTCGGCAAAAAAATATTTGATATAATATCTTATTTTGTTGCAAGATCTTATTCTTGTGCTGATATATATTCAATGAATTCAAATATCAGCATCTCTGTTTCAACACATCAATCTTAAATTGCAATTTCAAAAGAGATAAATGGTACAAATAAAATGCATTTTTATTGGGACTAAATCCCCAAAATTTTAATTTTTGAATGCCTTAAATATTGGAAATCAAAAATACTGTTAGTGCGTTTGCGGAGATCCCCTACTTAAACTAGGATGTGTTTACCCCTTTACGGCTTTTGAGGAGTTTGAAAATCAAATCCTCGTGCCAGACCTTGTCAAAGGCCTGGCTGATGTCGATGATGACTGCAGAGGTGACCTTCCTTTGGTTAAAGCCAGAGCTGATGTATTCGGTGAGGCGGTTAATCTGGTGGACGGCGGAGGTTCCTGCGGAAAAACGAAACTGCTCTTCGCGGAAAAGTCATGCCGGGATTTTCTTCTGTCTGACACATTCAAACCGGAATATTTCTAGTGTGCAATCGTGAAAAACGGAAAGGTTTTTCCTCCACATTAATTTGGCCAATCAATTAAATGTAATTATAAAATTAGTTAAAAAAATTTTTGAATAACAAAACTTGATAATTTATTAAATACATGAGTTCGCGTCCTTCAGAGAAGTCTTCAGAGAGGTCTTCAGTGAGGTCAAATAGAAGTCATTAACAGACGCGAATGCGCGTCCTTCGGTGTCTTGGCAACGCACCTTGGACGCGCATTCGCGTCCGTTGGGTTGAACATGTTAAGAACAAGTCTTTCGTATATTTTGGAAATGGTGCACGTCAGTGAGATAGGTCGGTAGTTGTTGACGTCGGAGTGGTTTTTTCGGGGTTTGGGGATCATAACGATGATAGATGTATTCCATTTGTCAGGGAAGGAAGCTGAAAGGAAGCAGGCTTTGAAGAGTCCACTGGGTAGAGTTTAATGGTGTCGGGGAATCATTTGATAGCCTTCGAGGGTATTTGGTCAGTCCCTGCTGAACATTTGTTCGGTAACTTCTTTGATGATGACATTCACCTCTGCAAGATTGCAGAGGGAAGTTCCGTACGTCGGCGTGCGGAGAAGGGAATTAGCAGCGTTAAGAACAGTGACGTCTTCGCCATCGTCGTCTGAGTCGTCATTTTCCGGCTTTCGAGCAAACGCCGAACGCACTCTGTGGCACCTGTGTCTGTGTTAAGGGTGCGTTTGTTTATTATTAAAGGATGAGTCGTTTTAACAGGGTTGCGTAGAGTCCTGGTTAATTTCCAAAGTTAGTTGTCTGTAACTGAAAGGGTGGATATTTTCTTGTTCCAGGAACCTTGTCTGAGGGACTTAATCTCGGTCTTTACTAATTTTGTTATTGTGTTGTATCGGGATTTGTAAATGTTGTTGCGTGTGAGTTGGAAAAGGTGTCTCAGTTCGTTTTTGTCGTGGATACGATTTTTGATTAGTGTTGGTAATGTTGAAGTGAGAAGTGGGAGGATTTTTTGTTTGTTCTTGGCAAGTGAAAGTGTGTTGAATGTGTGAGGTGAGGAAATCTATTGCCAATTCTATGGATGCTGCATTAGGTGCAATGGGAGGAAGATTGAAAGTGGAGTTTTGAATAAGGGATTCGAATTTATTCCACCTGTGGGTAACAGTATTTGGGAATCATGGGGGAAACTTCAAGGGAGAACAGAAATGGAAGGTGATCGGAAGAAAAATGGCGGAATACTTTAGAGGGAATGTCATATGGATAGTTGGAGGAAATGGCAATATCCAGGATATCAGATGTGCCCCGATCTTTGTAGGAAGCTATGCGAATGTATTATTCCGGTTCGTGTATTTATAAATGATATATGTTGGTGTATCTTTTTAGGATTTTCCCATTGCTGTTGGTGGCCCTACAGCCCCAGTCCGTATGTTTAGAGTTAATATCCAAAGGGGAAGGTAGGTGAAATATTGTTGGAGTAGTCTGTAGTGCATGATGCATGTAATAAAAACCAATAATCCCCTTATTTCTAAGTAGATACTAACCATCTAGCTGCATGTGACCCTATTATCTAGCATGTTTCCATTAAAGATCCTAGTTGCATTTCAATATTGCATGTTTGGTGATCTTCACCCCCTGCCACACACCCTCGTGGTGGCTCGCAGGGTATTACGTAGATGTAGATGTGTTCCCCCACACCGATTTGCAGTGTTATCATGTTATGTTGTTTGTTTTGTCGAAGGCACTAAACTGTTTTGTGGGCTCTGCATTCTCTTCAAGAACAAGAGAATGTGAAGATCACAGAATCAACGCCGCGAAAATCTTCGAACCTACCAAACACTTTTGATTCCCCAGATACTGTTGCCCTTGTCCATGTTTTCACAGCACAATGAGGAATGTCTTCTGTGACGAAATCAATTTCATTTGAATCAACACTTCATACGAGGATTTTTCGTAGCTAGTTCGCAGAGCTAGATTTTCTTAAAACTCAAGATTAATGAAAGTCTCGCGATGCAGAAGAATAGTTGGGGATGAGATAATAATGGCTGAATATAATTAGCTCGTAGGCTTCCGCGGATGTAGTGTTGACTGTTTATTTTTCCGGGATTCATTCCGCGATGTTTAAAATTGTAAAAAACAATATTTCGCTGGTCCTCCTGCCAGCTTCATCAGGTTAACTGAACTGATTCTTGCTGGTCTTTATTTATGTGTTTTTCTTTTTTTATTTTTTTTCACACACACATCAGAATCGGCCCACCAATGAGCCTCCTTCCCTGACAGTCCCTTATTTCGGAAGAACATCGACCGTGAGCATTATGATTCACTCAGGAAAAGGCCAGAATATCTCGGTGACCGTGATCAGATGGCGTCTATTTACTTTATTATATCTAGCATATCTTCTTCCCAACGTCCTTGGGCCGTGGCGCTGAGAAAGAGCTTGAAGTCTCCAGGTTCATGGTAGTGTTATGGTCGGCAACCCAGGTTAGCAAGGGTCTCTCTGCGGGATCGTCCTAATCCGAGCTTTCAAGCTCATTAGCGATCGGACCCTCACGGCCAGGGGCCTCGCGGACGGAACTGACCGCGTGCAATACAATTTTATGAGTTAATAACTATTTAAATGGTCAAAAATGTATTATCTATATCATATCAAACGTCCAAAGAGAGTAACGAGCGTCTTTTGATCGACGTTCTACGATGGAAATTTTTCATGCATCCTATAGAAATATGCCATTTACACATGGCGACGTTGCATTTCCTGATGATCATAGGCGGAGGTTTTAAACAGCGGAGAGCGTTTGAAGAGAGAGATCTTGATGGAATAACACTCTGCAAACCACTGGAGGTGTTCAATGCCCGAACAAATGCCCGAAATAACAATTTCATTTCGCGGAATAGAGCAGCAGTTAAAAACATTAGTAAAAACAAATCACCAGGTCCCGATCAAATTCCTTCCAGAGTATATAAAACATTAGCTTCTGAAATAGCCCCCATCAAGAAATAATATTCAATAAAACACTAAAGAACCACATAGTACCCAAGGATTGGAAGTAGCTAACATTACACCTATTTTTAAAAGCGGTGATAGGGAAGAACCTAGTAACTACGGACCCTTTTCACTCACGTCAATCTCTCGCAAGGTATTGGAGCACATTGTAGCCAGTTCGATCATGGGACATTTGGATAGTCAGCGATTACTCATAAAAGGCCAACGTGGGTTCCGGAAAGAGAGATCTTGCGAGACACAAATAACTTTACTCGTACACGGTATTTTAGTCTACGGCGAAAACAGTACTGAAGTTGATGTGATATTTTTAGATTTTAACAAAGCATTAGATAAATTTCCTCATGATAAATTAATCTTGAAGTTAGAGAGTTTTGGTATAAATAAAGACGTTGTAGGTTGGGATAAAGAATTCTTAAGTTGGCGACAGCAGAGGGTTGTTATAGACGGTATCATGTCGGAAAGAATCAAAGTCACATCGGAAGTTCCCCAGGGTAGCGTAATAGGTCCGCTAACATTTCTTTATACATACACGATTTTTGTACCGTAGTTAAGAGTAGGCTTAAGAATTTTGGAAACGCCGTAGTGCACTGGGGTATATCAAAAGAAGAAGTCAGGGAATCGCTTATAAGGATTTAGATGCAATTCAAGAGTAACGCGACAAATGGCAGTTAGTACTTAACCTTAAAAAGTGTGCAACTATTATTTTTTGGAGGAGAAATAATTCGATAGAGCGATCCCATTAAATTAGTAACACAAAGATCGAGAGCGTTGAAACCGTAAGGTATTTAGGTGTAACAATCACAAAAGGTTCGTGTAGAAGACACATCCGGGAAATATGCGGCAGAGGGAAGTGAAAGCTAGGATTTATAAAAAGAGTACTTGGGAAATGTGATGAGAAGACAAAAGAGCGATGTTACTTTTCACTAGTCAGGCCCCACTTTGAGTATGTTGCCAGTGTATGGAATCCGAATGAACTAGGTTTGATCAGAGAACTAGACAGTGTGCAGCGTAGAGCAGCTAGGTTCGTCAAAAGGTAGTACGATACGTTAAGTTATGTATCAGAATAAATACAAGAGTTAGGGAGGGAATCATTATCAGAGCATAGGTTAAAGTACAGATTATATCTATTACAGAAATTTAAATCGGATAGCTTTACTGAAGATGTTAGGCATATATTAAAATACCAGCGTACCTATTATACTAGATTCGATCAGATAAATAAGATTAGAGAGATAGATTGTCGTACTGATAGATTAAAAATGTCATTTTTCTCACGTACTGTAAGAGAACTCAATAGGCAACATAGGAAAGGGATAGGTAGGGGAAATTTTTTAGAGTAGTCTGTAGTGCATGATGCATGTATTAACAACCAATCCCTTGATTACTATGTAGATACTAATATTGTAGTTGCATGAGACCTTATAGTAGCATGTTTGCGTGTCAGTAGTGCATACTTGGTGATCTTCACCCTCTGCCACACACACTCGCGGTGGCTTGTAGGGTATCGCGTGGATGTAGATGTAAATGTAGATGAAATTGTATTAGACAAGGCAGTTATTATACACGAATTATTGTAGATCCCTGAAAATAGTAGAAATGTCTCTATATGCGTGACAAATTCGCCATTTATTGCTACCAGCGATGTTCTATATGTTCTTCAAACATTTTTTCCAGTATATTAATGTATATTTCGTAATATAAAGCCATGCATTTGTTTTGTAGTTATTCGTTTTTTGTTTGAGCTCGCTCATGCTCTCGCTTATGTTTTTATGCTGTATCCGGCCGTACTCAATGAAACACCGAGCTGGATAGTCATGTCATGTGTTCTCATTGTAAGTGCTCTATCCCGGCAAATCCATCAATCAGAAATCTCATCTACCCAAAAAGTATATCACAATT
The DNA here is from genome assembly GCA_933228895.1 of Platycnemis pennipes. NCBI lineage: Eukaryota > Metazoa > Arthropoda > Insecta > Odonata > Platycnemididae > Platycnemis > Platycnemis pennipes. The sequence continues at coordinate 92,935,681 of OW121857.1, read as the reverse complement.
AGATCATAAGTGTGTTAGAATGCTTGTATTCTTAAAAGAAGTCTGTAACAGGCAACACGTTTTAAATGATATTATTGGTGAATATGATTTCATTGATTTCATTAAATTTGAAAGTTTAAAATAAAAGTGGTAATTGTTTTTTTGATTAAATTGAGCATACATTTTTACTTATACAGACGTCAAATAAATTAATAAATTATTACAATAAATAATATACTATGTGCAAGTCTAGAACTCAAGGTGTACGAGATATTCGACCTATAATTAAATATTCGAATTCAATATTCGAGTTCGAATAACTTGCTAACCGTTCCATCCCTATCTATCAACCACCACTGAAGGCCATTTAAGTCCCCTTACCCATTCAGGGAGAATTTCCAAGTGCTATGGTAAACCCCATTACCAACAGCCGCGGACCGGTTCCAATGGCCACGCGTATGATATCTCACATCGCTCGTGTTTTGTTCTTTGATAGAGGAATCAGCTTTTTTTCGATTAGCTTGTTAACTTCATTTGTAATTTAAGCTGAACTTCCCGCATTCTTTCTAGCACCCTCCAGTTTTAGGGGAAATAGCTTAAAACACGAAGAATTAAAGTTAAACAAACACCTGTTGGAAAACCAGCACAACAGTGATTTCATGCCTCGGATTCTTCAACTTGGAAACAAAGGAGCCAGGCTGGACATTCTTGAGCAGTGGGAAATTTGAAAAACTGTGTAGGGAATAATCCCTTAGCGAATGACTGACGCTGTTTTTAACCTCGCACTCCCCTCCCCTCGGGATGGCCAAAAGCGCGGGTCTCAGTTCGGAGGAACATCTATATCCACGCAATATCCTGCAAGCCACCGCGAGGGTCTGTGGCAGGGGGTGAAGATCACCAAAAATGCACTATTGACACGCAAATAGGCTACTACATGGAAACATGTTAGACATGCCGCCAGATGGTTAGTATCTGCATGGTAATAAAGGGATATTAGGCTAAAATGGCATTTATCTACGTGTATTTATCCGTATTTATCTATCATGCATGAGTTATTGGTGTTAAAACAAGCATTATGCACTACTGACTACTCTAACAATATTTAACCCACCTATCCCTTTGCTATGCTGCCTACTGCGTCCTCTAATGGTATGTGGAAACAAATGGTGCGTGGAAAATACTGTAAAAAGTTTATCTGATTTTAAGGTATAAAAGCGATCTGAATTTCAGATGCAACATTTTAAGACAGTGTATGTTGAATTTAACCACTAATATCTTGTCTAAAAATAATGCGAAAAAAAAGGACTGAAAATCAGATCAGGTGGGACTTATTTTAAGTTAGGCCTATGCTGAATTTAAGACAGCCCTGGTCTGGTAATAATGCGGGTTACTACTAAAATTCAAGCCTACTTTGAGGGGATGTCTTATTTTAAGGCAGGCGCAGGACTGAAAATCAGACCAGGTGGGACTTATTTTAAGATAGTCCCATGCTGAATTTAACACCAGGGCTGTCTTAAATTCAGCATGGGCCTATCTGAAAATAAGTACCACGTAACAATGAGGGTTGCTATTGAAATCAAAGCGTACTTTTACGCGATGTCTAATTATAAATACTAGACGTCGCTAGGCGGTAGGGTGGGGAAGGGATTACGGAGACCTCTCGGCCCACAAGTTGAGTACGGATAACCTCAATTACTCTACAATCTGATTTAAATATACCACATATTTTCATTTGAAAGGAAATAGTTGACAAGCATACACGATATCAGTTGAAAGTTCTCGAAGGCAGGCGTACCAATAAAAATTTAAAGAAACCAGTATCTTAAGGAGTAGTGAATGATGATGATGATTTATGAATAACAGTGGGAGTGATTCAGCCACAATTGAAAAGATGACAGGCATAGGCCAATAGGAAAATTTCCAAAATATAAATTAGGGAGCGATACTCCATTTTCTCTTTTTTCTCACGTTTAGCACTCAGAAGTTAAAAAAAAATTCCTCTTCCAATTTGTAAAGTTTTCTAATATGTGATGGTAGCTCTGGAGTACACAATGGCTATCAGCACATTTTTTCAATGGGGGTATCACTGCTTACATGATACGCTAGTCCCAAACCTCTTTTCTCGAAGCAGCTGGGTCCTCTGGCGTATGATGTTCGTCGGCCCTCCCAATGGAACATGGAGGCGGCGATGCACGCTGGCACCACTTAAGCGAGGTAATCTGATGAGAGAGACGGGGGAACAGCTCCTACTCAGGACGAACTGCGGCCACTTCACAGCAATAGGGTAGTTTCCTTCATCAAAGAAAACAGACTTCATTCATTGCGATTTGTGCCCTGCCATAAATGTATTTAAATTACGCAAAAAGTTTGCATTGAGAAATCCCAGTTTACTAGAGAATTAAATGTTAATTTTAAGGCCATTTGCAAAGGCTCTGAAATGGCGGGGTGCGCTGCCTTCATGCTGACGTAACAGGTAGGTAGTTTACGTTGCGAAGCATAGGAAAATTCGTCTCCTGAACTTACCGTTGTATTTCAGGGCCCCTCAGCTCTAGTGAATATTTATTAGTATTAACCTGTAAAAACTATCAATGTTGGAAAAGAATTCTCAGTTAAACATGGTATTATTAGTCATTTTATAGGCTCAAGGACGTCCTGCTCGCTGTGTCTTCTGCTACGACGAAGCATGGCGTGAAGGTTGTGCGGCGATAGGCGAACTACATGATATGCTTGTGAAAGGAATACTAACTGATATTAAATGAATCAACTGCATAAGTAATGTTAAATAAGTAAATAAAAGTTAATTATAATTAATTAACGGAATAAATATGCCTCCAATACTTGTTCATAAGCTTTAACGGAGTGCGGCGTCTATTTGGAAGCGCCCGCAGCACCACCTGGTGGCAGGTAGAGGAAATAGTTTGACGTCACACGTAGGATTAACCGGCATGCAATAGTTTGCCGTCGCGTCTTCGCGCCATTGATTTTTTTCACTTTTTAATTAATGAGGAAAAATACTTAACGTCATTTAAAAATCGAACGGCTTCAAACATGTACTCCAGAGGTTATAAACTTTCGATCAAGACAATAAAAAAATAATAGGAAACTACCCTACTGGCCTTCCCCAGTGGTTCCTTGCTATAGCAGCCTCCGCTCGGGCAGAACTTCTTACGGTCCACTGTAAAAAGTATATCTGATTTTAAGGCACAAAATCGATCTGAATTTCAGATGCAACAATTTTAAGACAGTGTATGTTGAATTTCAGCAGTAATATCTTGTCTAAAAATAAGGCCGGTGCTGGACTGAAAATCAGACCAGGTGGACTTATTTTCAGATAGGCCTATGCTTAATTTGAGACAGCCCTGGTCTGGTAATAATGCGGGTTGCTATTAAAATTCAAGCCTACTCTGAGGGGATGTCTTATTTTAAGGCAGGTGCTGGACGGAAAATCAGACCAGGTGGGACGTATTTTAAGATAGTCCCATGCTGAATTTAACACCAGGGCTGTCTTAAATTCAGCATGGGCCTATCTGAAAATAAGTACCACGTAACAATGAGGGTTGCTATTGAAATCAAAGCGTACTTTTACGCGATGTCTAATTATAAATACTAGATATTTAAACACTTCACACGAACACAAACCAAAACCATAACGTTTCATATTTCTACTCGATGATACTGTTTTACTGACTAAATTCTTCGATAGCGCAAACGTATGTCATAGAATTACCATTGAAAAAGATTTCAGGACTGAAATGGGAACATATTTATAATAACTTCAAAGATAATATGAAATTTTGTATTTTTATTGGAAACAAAATAATCCATACAAAGTCTTCCATACCAAAGATATGCGCCAGTATCTACAAACCAAGGCAGGAACTGTCACTTGACGAGGGTGACTATTTTTTAGTTCTTACAACCCTGCCACGTAGTCAAAATAAGGAAGAATAGTATCAGGATACGTCACTCAGACACAACTGGCTCCCTTCTGGAAGCAAACGAAGTATCAATGCCACATTTTCACACCATTAATTCATTGCAAGAAACATATTTCAACTACTTACAATGAAATTTGTCTGGACTTCGAATTTTACTTCTGTACGCTTCGTAATCCTTGTTGAATTCCATCTCCCTGGTTACGCTCCGCCCACCAGTCTCTGCTATTGGCAGGTTAGCTCCAATTGCGGAGCCAACCAAGGGGGTTGTGTTTGAAACCTTCGGAATTATCTCGAATAGGTAACCATGGAGTCACGTGGTACAAACACGAATGGTTTGAAAATTTTATTTCTCCGAATCGTTCGATACATTATCAAAAATTGTTTTAACTTGAGTTTTTCTCATCTCTCTCGACTATAGATCCCACAAATGAGATAAAACACAAGTGTAAACAATGAATGAGGTTGTAATTAGCGGTTTTAAAACACCAAATTTGCGAGCCATTCGTGTTTGTATCACGTGATTCCTTGGTTACCTATTCGAGATAATTCCGAAGGTTTCAAACACAACCCCCCAAGGCTTGCTTATTTTCAACCCGGGTGATCTGAATTTCAGATCACAACCATCTTATTTTCAACATGCAGTAGTTCAGGTCTTAAAATAAGACGGAGGTGTCTGATTTTCACGCATCATGAGTCTTAAATTCAGACCACTACCATAAAATCAGACAGCGCTTAAATTCAGATCGCACTGAAAATCAGATAAACTTTTTACAGTGTACGAACGGGATTATTTCTGAGAGTCTGAATACTCTGGTGCTTATAATGGCACATCTATCTCGTAAAATCGTGCTTATAGTCTCATATCTAGTCAATCATTAATACCTCTTGACTATTGTATAAAATGTTCGCTTTAAATTGGTTCTTAATCTAAGAAAATAACATTTTCTTCAGCTTCGGATGCTGATTTATTTACAACTTGCAGCATATAAACTCTATTTAAAGTTTTTGCAGTATGTTCTCATGTCATCGGTCTAATGAACGTGAGCCTGCCTTATAGTTTACTAATTACTGGGTGGTAATTAGTGGGTTAACATAAATGATAAAAGGTAACGTTGATAATGGAAGAAAGAAAATTTTGCACCACGTATGAAGATATATCAGTTATCATACTTCGGTCTGTTTGCCCAAATGAGTATTTCAAATTATCCTCGAAGGGCTTTATCTTCTATTTTAGGAGGGCACTTACAGAAACAAGTTTTCTGAAGTTGTCAAGGCACCATGAAGTACTTATGCAAAGCAATGCATGAGTAATTTCTAACAATTGCTTATGGTATTAACACGAGAAGTACGGTATTACCTATTTTCCGAATTAAATTGAAAGGAACTGATTAATTCATGAAAATTAACTGCATAACCCGATTCCTATTCTCTGCAGGGGGAGGATAAGGTATTACTTCCCATCAACCATAAGTTTTTAATTCTCATGGTAAGAAAGTGACGTATGATCCTTCACCTTCAATAGCTAAACAACAACTGTTTAAATCACCCTGAAATGCTATTTAAAAATTTTAAACGATACCTAAACAAGATGAAAAAGTAAAAATAACTTTGTATATTCCACACTTTTATTAACAATACCGACCGCGGTTTCGACGGCTATAGCGTCATTGTCAAGGCAACATATAGTGTACAACAAGTGCCGAAGGAATGGCCTTAAATACAAAACAGCAGGGGGGTGGGGTAACATATTGAGGAATGGAGTGGGAAGGGGGTGGATCACTTGCGGTTGACTTGGGTTAGGGTACATTTTGAACAAATCTGCACTTGAATTCACTCTAACTTTGCTGTGGTGAATGCACTGTGACTGTACTGTGGAAACTCTACTGGTATTGAAGCATTCCAGTACAGCACAGTCCACTTACCTAGTACAGTTACGGTACAGTTCCAGCACAGATTTTTCTACCTAGGCAGTTTGAGGCAGTGTTAATGAATATTCAATGTGGTTTAAGTGTACAATGAGTATAATTAAGCCATTTGGTGAAACATCATAAGCAGCGATAGGTTTAATATTCAAAATATTATTGAAATATGCTTAGCAAACTATTTCTCAACCATAGTATTGAATTTAATGGAATTACGTTACAAGTAAGCACATGTGTTTCAACGTCGGCCTTAACCTCATGGACGGTGGCGCCTTGCGCACGACTTCGGCTGCTTTGGGGCATTGATATGTCTAGCAGTCCGTTTCCATCTTGTTCCTTTAAGGCTCTATAATTTCCACAGAAAAACAGGACGCCTTGGTAGCTCAACTGGTAGCGCACCTGGCCGGAAATCAGAGAGTCCGGGTTCGAGTCCCGGTCAAAACTAATGAATTTTTCTCTGTGGAATATTTGCCATGATATGGTTGATTTGGAAAACATTTTTCGTGTCATGTCCCGCACATTTCCCTTACATGAATACTTTGATTACTGATATGTGAATGCACATTATGCATGCTTTAAATATCTTAGAAGTACTTTCAAAAAATGTAAGTGTTTTACTGAATCGTATTAAGCACATACTAAGCACCGATAAACGCTGGAGTATAGTTTTCTAATTAACATTGCAAACTGCGTTGTCTTAACGGCAGAAAAAACACAGCTTCAAGATGCGGATCTGGGGCGATGTTGGGCGATGTTCCGGGGATTAATATGTCACCGAGAGCATATCGCCGCCAACTCGGTGGGCGAATAGCAGACGGGGCCCTTTTATCTGCGGCATTACTAGCCTATTCATCTTATCTTCCCTGTTTAAAACCGCCTATCTACTGCAGTTTATAAGTTCTTTGAACCTTCCTTCTAATAAGGCCTCCGGAGAGGAACTCCTGACGTGTCGTCCCTGTGCACTATGGGAAACGATCGGTACTCTCGTGGTCACAATTTGACACGTTGTCCTTGGTTGCAATGAGAGATTGCCGAAAACAGGTTTAGCGGAAGGCATACGCCTTCAATTTGCCTCGTCCGGAAACAGGTGACCGTCCGCCTCCCCAGGGGAAGATTGTCGGCAGAACATAAGGAGCTGAGTTAAACTCATCCCTTTGTGAGATGTTGCACCCTATTTTCCTGACCCTGAAGCGACCCCAATTAGGATCTGCACTCCCTCACCTTACGTATGCTTGGCAATGCAGTATGCCTGGTTTTTATCTCTTTATGCCTAAAAATCACGCCATGTAAAGATCATTAGCGATATAACCGCAGAAATATATGAGGCATGAACGATAAACCCCAATATATTCGGTCAATTTCGTACTTGGCGTGTATATTCAAGCTACAAGGTGGATTGCACTATGCAAATTTTACAATAATTTATTATTTACAATTAATAGGGAGCATTAAATCCCTTTGCGATACAGTATTGACAGTAATATATTTAGCAATGACCGACTAGGAGCGATATAACTTATCTCATAAGGTATAATACGAGGGTTGTCCGTAAAATGAGGTCTACAAGGCGCTGAAGTCTTGAGGAACGCTTTAACGCAAGATCCTGCAGCACTGGCGTGTAGCTTAGTTCCTCGACTATAAATCTATACCACTCCAAGCTCGCTATGACGAATAGTCGGGGCAAGCATTGGTTTGGTAACCGTTCACGATAGAGCTTCAACTCCGCTACAGCCAGGTGTGAGTAACGTTCTGTGATTCGTTTTTTGTGTTCTAAGGACACTACGCCCACAGAAATTTATCGACAGTTATATGAATTGTATGCTAGACAGAATATGCATATCAAAAACGAGTGAAAATGGTGCAGAGTTTAAAAACGGACGAACAGATATCCACGATGAATAGCGTTCCGGACGGCCATCGGTTTCGGACTTAACGATTGCAAATTGGAGAGAGTAATGCTTGACGATCGACGAGTGACGATTCGGAAGCTGTGGAAATTGATCCCTGATGTCAGTAGGACTACTACAAAAAAACCTTGAAGAACTTACGCCGTGCAGTTCAAAACAAAAGAAGGGGGATGCTGAGGAAGGGAGTGCGTTTTCATCAGGACAATGTTCGTCCCCACACCGCCCGTGTAACAACCAATCAACCAATCTGGAAGGAATAACGTCACACACTTCCCCCCTAAAGCCCCGGACCTAGCACCAAGGGATTATCATCTCTTGCCTGCGTCGAAATCACACCTGGGTGGGACAAATTTCAGGATAAACGAGGAGTTAAAAGAAGAGGTCGTAGGTTACGCTACCCGCACACCGTGGCGGTAGAGTTCTATGACATGGGTGTACCTAAACTGCTACACCTCATGAAAAAATGTATCGATCGCAACGGGGATTATGTAGCAAAATAGTAGAAAGTCCAGGATTTTCAACAATGCATAGCTCATTTCAAATAAACATGTTTTTCTTTTTGAAAAAAGTGGAGACCTAAATTTCCGGGAAAAACTCCTCTTAGTTTCAAATTTGAAAGGGAGATGTTGATGGATCGGAAGAAGACTCATACTGATGGCCTACTTGAATGTAAGGTCGCACCTTCTTTCATATGCTAGTGATCAAAATCCTTGCAATTGCAGGTGCAATTAGTGTATCCCATCCGTCTAGCCTGCGGGAGGAGGGAAAACACTTAAAATTGTTTTTAACAAATCGTACAGTGTGAAATTTCTGCATGGAGGAAGATTGAACAACCTATGCAAATTTCACTTGAAATGTTTTTATTTACGATCCAGGGATTCATTATTACGACAAGATGCCATAAACTGTCGAAACTTGGCTTGTAAATAAAAACCTTTCAAGTGAAATTTGCATTGGCTGTTCCCTTTTCCACTTAAAAAGTGAGCTGGCTTCAGGCAAAAAAGGACCTTTATTGTAAGGAGGGTAAAGAGTAACTATTGCAAAAATGCACCATTCAGAGGAGTTTAAATCCACTGAGAAAAAAATGGATGCCTCGGTAGCTTGACAGATTATAGCTACAGGCGCGGATTCAGAGCATGCGGATTAGAATTTTGTTAAAGATGACTGACTTTATTCTCTGTAGAAATCCTGATATCGCACACATCAGCGGAGTACATGGAATGACGGGCATTCATGTGAAAGAAGCATAGTGCGTTTATATGGCCCACATAGCCGAAGTATGAAACACGCCTAAGCGGCCAAGCACATACAATCAATCACCTCTTGGTGCCGATTGGTTGCTTGGTGGCTTGGGCAATGGGTGTTATAAACTCCCGCCGCGCCGATTTGACAAAAAATGGGGTTGTTTACCGTATTTTTTTAATTGCCGAATATGATAAGAGTTTGTAAAATAAAAAGACGCGTATTTTTTCCGTTTTTTGATCCGTCAATTATTTCTTGAGTTATAAGCGGCGAAAAACTGATGTTTTTAACCCTTTCGGAAAAGTGGGCGTGGTGCAACCTCTGACGTATATCGACTTCGTCCAATCAAAACTAAGCCCGCGAAGCTACTTTGCCTTATCGCAATGGGTGGACAGCTGACTCTGCCAATAGGCGCAGTTGCGACAGCATCTATGCGAGCAGACCTTCCGAGAACCCCCCTCCACTCCCTTCCCTTCCACGAAAAGCAGTCAAGGACTGGAGGAAAATGACGTCAATGTTATCACAGCAGCTTTTTCGGTGGGCGGTACCTTTAGCTTATTTTAATTTTTGATTTATGAGTGAATGGTTGTGGTTATAAGATTATTTTTTTCAAAATTCATTTTTTGTTTCCATCTAACGATTTCGTGTACAGAATTGCGATTTCGGTTCCGAGTAAACGCCCCCATTGACTTTGGCCCACATTCGAGTACAGTACTCCGTCCGTCGGATGGGACGCTAAGCCTTTGGCGCCTTTTCGTTGAGAAAAGGGTAATGTCGACGCCGGGTTTCTCTCCAGCCCTACTCCTTTCCTCCCATTCCAATCCTTGTCCCTTTTCTACCGGCCGAAAGAGCCTATTAGTGCGGATGCAGACTTGAAAACACATTGTAGTAGGCAGTGAAGTATGTACGATGACAAGTAGTGATCTAGGAGGCGTTAGTTCAACATTGGAAGAGAGGGACGACTTACAGCCAACTGTTTCCGAATCGCAGAGAGGGGACAAGTGGCAGGGGAAGGAGTGGAAGATTTGCTTGCTGCCCAGAGCCACCAATCGCAGCCCCGCTCCCCTCCACCTCTCCCCCCGCCCACCCATACGCACATATAATACATCAGAGGGCTCACCTTCAGCCGTGGCCTAGGTTGGAGCAGAGACTCAACCCACGCGGAAGCAGTAGCAGCAGAGACGACCTCCTCCCACCTGTTTGCCCGAAAGAAAGGTGAGTTTGCACCCTCCGCCACCGAAAATAACGACACGGCTCTTCGAGAGAGGGTTTTTTTGTAGGAGCCATTGAGGCTAGTCTGATGTACAGAGAGGAGTGATCCTGATATACCTCGCCGCCGCGAGGGTATGTGGCAGGGGTTGAAGATCACCAAGCATTGACATGCAAACAAGCTACTATACGATCTCATGCAACTAGATTACTAGTATCTACATAGTAATTAAGGGATTTGTTGTTCATGCATCATGCACTACAGACTATTCTAAAATATTTCCCCTACCTATCCCTTTGCTATGCTCCCTATGGTGTGTTCTCTTATAGTACGGGTGAAAAATGACGTTTGGAATGTATCAGTACGACAATTTATCTCTCTAATCTTAATTATCTGGTCGAATATAGCTGTGACTTGCACTCCCAGAAACTTCGGAGATTGTACCCTGATGATGACGAGCTAACGTCGAAACCGGTTGAGTTAAAATAAATTCGTGTAATAAGTACAAAATGAATAATTTCTCCCATCATGCCGTCATTCCACAAAGTAGAGCCTACAACAGTTGAAGATAGACACCAGAATTCAATTTTCAAATTTACAGGTAATCATTTCCCACTGTTATTATTTTGCCACTCTAGTACGGAACATAATGGCACTTTGCCATGCTGACATTTATTGCATGATACGTTTGCCGAAACGCTCCATTCGTTCCATCAATTTCGGAAGAGGGAGTTCAGGGTTTTTGGAACCATGGAATGGAATGTAATCAATCAGTCTTCAGTATAAAAGGTATCGTCACTAAAAACAACGACTGGATTCCACACAAGGCACTCAGCCGAGAAGAGCGACATTGCTCTTTCTACGCAAATAGCAGCAACAGCAGTCCATTCTGTATCCCGCAGTCTATGTCGAATTATCTGGCTCAAATTAGGGGCAAAGAAGTATCTGTGGAATTCCCTTTTAAGTACAAACCGCGAAACACCTTAACGGAGTACCCGCTAATATGTGCGACACCAGAATTTCTACCGAGAAAAAAGTCAGTCATCTTTATCAAAATTCTATCCAGGATGCCCTGAATCCATGCATATTGCTGTAGTCTGCTAAGCTACCAAGGCGTCATTTTGTTCTCTGGATTTCAACTCCTTTGAAGCCTTCAGTAATCCACGCGGAGTATCCGTGCCGGAGGATTCCGCATCCACGAGGAATTCCCATCGAGAGTCATTTCATTGCAATGCTCATTACACATAGAGCCCTAGAGTAACCTAGTACAGTAACAGTAAGTAATTACGGTACGTAGAGTAATATCCACATAGGTTTGGCCTACACCCACCATCCACTGATGATTACAGCTCTGGTGTCAGTGAAGGATAATAATAATAATATTTATTATATTCAAGGATTTACCTACATACCCTATGATCAGTAGTAAATAAGTAATTTTACAATAGAGCTGTGTGATATTACAAATAATTAAGGGCTCAATAGAATATTACAAAAAACATTGAATACTACGAGACATTTTGTTTTCAGTGTTTCAATTTTGTATTTGGGTCAGCGGGAGAAACACAGCATAAGCAGTAATAATAAACATGAGCTAAATACAAGAAAATTTACTACAAAAAATACAGATCATCACTGGGTAGATAGAACAAAACAAGAGATTTCCATTTGAATATTACAGGCAAAGGGATTTTTCTTTCAGAAGTTTAAAGAGTTTTCTCTTGAATAATTTCAAGATGGAGTCTTTGATATTTTTGGGGAGGTTGTTCCATTCATACTATCCTACAACTGTGACGGAATTATGATAAGTCGAGGATCGGATTTGGGGCACATAAAGATAATCAGGATCCATCCTAGTTACAGCATTAAGGGATTTTACCTTAATTGGATAAAATTCAACTAAATAATGAGGTTCGTTGTGTTTAAACAGGGAGTAAATGAAAAGGCCATCATGAATTTGCGCCTTTATTTTAGATCAAGCCAAGAGATCTTATTGAGGTAGGGAGAAATATGATCTTCCCTCCGCAGATCGAACACGTATCTGACACAAGAGTTTAAGAGACGCTGGAGCTTGATATTGAGTTCCTCCGTTAAATCATGAAATACCAAATTGCAGTCGTCGAAATGTGGAAAAATAAGGGAGGAAATCAGCTGTGTCCTCAGATCGGTAGGCAGCACTCTTTTATGTAATTTCAGCTGATGGAGGATTGCATTAACCCTATATAGCTACACTCATTATGAGCTCTTTCCATGACAAATCATTTGTTATCGTAATACCCACATTTTTTACACAGTTGGAGTAGAGAACACTGGTATTTTGCACCTTTATCGTGGGCAGCGTTACAAGGTGAAGTTTAGCAATGACCCCGGAATAGCCAATGATCATAGCTTTCGTTCGGTTACTATTTAATACAAAATAATTTTCCTCGGCCCACAAACTGATGGCAGAGACGTCATCATTCACCTTAATAATTGTTTCCATGTGGTCACTTGGCTAACAATGGCAATAGATTTGTATATCGTCAGCGTACATAATATACATCTACATCTACATAATACCCTGCAAGCCACCATAAAGGTGTGTAGCAGGGGGTGAAATCTCACCAAACATGCACTACATATCATGCATAAAAAGGATTAGTACTTGTATAGGTACTGTTCAAAACTACGCTATTTAAAAAAATAAAAATAGCAAAGCATACATGCAAAAACATGCTGTTAGTTATATACTTACAGTGTGAAATACAGTTTGGGAGATCGCAAACATATAATGAAAACAATAGTGCACCAATTACCGACCCTTGTAGTACACCACATAAAATAGGAACCCATTTTGACCGGTTTCCATGTTTCGTACCATGGGCGACTGATGTCGCTCATGGTACGAAATTACCAAAAGAACCAAAGGTGCAAAATTACCAAAAGAAAAAAAAAACAAATTAGAAAGGAACAGGAGAATTTCAGATTTTTCATTTTTTGAAGTAATAGTGCATGATTTACGGGGTCAAATGCTTTGCTAAAGTCAAATAAAACCAGGATAGTTAACAGTTTTCTGTCCATGGCGTATCTTAATTCGTCTGTGACATTAATGAGAGTGGACTGCGTTGAAAAGTTCTACGAAATCCAGTTTGAAACGGGTCAAACTGTTTACATTGAGGTATTCTACAATATATTCATGAACAATTTTCTCTAGGTATTTTGAAGCGGCGCCAAGTAAGGAAATCGGGCGATAGTCCGCCGGTGACGAGGGATTTTTAACTTTTTTGATGGGCCGAATTAGGGGAGACTTCCAGGAGGACGGAAATATGCCGGTCATTAAGTAGGAGTAAAATATATTGAGCAGAGCAGGAAGCATAGTTGATGATGATACTTTTAAAAATTTTATCGACATATCGTCTACACCAACCGAGTTAGATCTAGAGGAGAACAGATTTCTGCAACAATTCGGGTGTGATGTGATGAGAGTAAAAACATTTTTCGTCAAACGGAACAACGGCATCCACAGACGAAATGTTGAAAATGGTAGCACCGGTATTGCTGGAAAGGGAAATACCACTCAAATAGAAGTATTCATTCAGTTCATTCAAGGAAAAACCACATACTGAAAATTTATCTGGCTATCTGATGAGTCCATGGTATTTTAGTTCTCTCCATATTTCTTTTGAGTTTTTAAGTTGTGAAAAGGTGGCCATATAGTACCCTCTCTTAGATTTCGTTACTAAGCCTTTGTCAAATTACGCTGTTTTATGGATATACGATATATAGGATAACCTTATTTAAGGATAAGGATAATCACTCCACAATTTACCCTCCACCGGTTTCAACGACTTACAATGTTCTAAATGTCAGTCTAAAAAGGTTTTGTTAAAAAGAACTAGTATATAAAAAATTAAACAAAATCTGGTCCCTGGAGGTATCATTATAAGAGGTAAGGATAAGGATAGCAGGATGATGTTTCGAGTACTTCATCACTGGCGTAATCAGTTCTTTACAAATTCAGAAGCGATCGTGTGGAATATATTCAGGAATAATACCCCTGGTTTACAGCTATAAATTACAAAAAATGCGAAGATACATTTAAATTACTCTGCATGCCCGAGTTTTATAGCACTAAAGCACTAAGCATTAATGGTGAAATAACATATTAGCTGTTTACGGAAAAAACCAATCTCCAAAGTGATAACTCCACTAGTAAATATTCACGATATACGTTTCAGCGTGGGGCACTCAGAAAACTCGACGATGAATGTCTTTTTCGTTTTAGCAACAATGATTTGGCGTATCTTCAAGCGCAAACTGCTTTCTTATCCTCTTGATTTTTACCAAATGACCTTTTAAAGTCTTGCAGAGGCATATGCAGTGGAAAATGCTGACTTTAAATGAGCCGGTGGACGTTTTTAAAGCCCGTGTTTTGAACCTGTTTTGCGAGCTTGGAATAGATTAAAGCGTTTAGCTAATAAATGATACCAAAAATCAACTTCCACTTAGGAAGGAACTCGGGAGATATGAGAGTTTTGTCTGTTGGTGATGCGTTAGATATTCTCCATTCCATTCATATTTTAAATTTCAACGTGACTGACTGGACTTGTTTTAAACCATTTATAAAAAGTAATCTTTTATTTTTACAATGAAAATGTAACGTTCTTATAACCTATATAAACTGAAGAATATTAACGGAATTAAACCGCTAATTAGACAATCAATGTTCCTAGTATCGATATCTTTGGACTTTTGCCTAAATAATTGAGAAATACTGAAAAATTATCATTACTCCACGGATATTTTTTATACAGTGACATCTGTGGAGAAGTTTTATAAAAACAAACCGTTACGGTTAGCTCATATCCATGGGTGGGTCAGGGTGGGGCGCTTGCTACCCCCCCCCCTCCCCTGGCTCATTAAGTCAAATGAAAAATTATAGGTCACTTGGCTGAAGGTGCCCGTTGAAACCCAACGGGAGGGAGAACACACATTCTACTGTATATTTGACGGATAACTATATTAGAATATGTATAGTTTACGTTTTACCGAATGCAATCCTATATGATGTGAGAATAGCGCAAAAAGTAAGCCTGTATGATTTTTCCGAATGAAATGGCCGATCTAGATTCAAGAATTTGCTGCGATACCTCTTTTAGTACCATTCCATACCTTCACGGAAAGAGCAATGCAGTTTACGGCATCTATTTTGGGACGAACGTTTTTTAGCATTATTGCAATGGCATCAATGAACGTCTCATGGATACGTCATGAGACATAATGGTCCATTGGGATTTGAATTTTATTCCCTGGTTTTTGTTAAACCAACTCAAATCTCAAGCTATCTCAATCGACGACGATTTCGAAAGCGTCCCATCTCTTCTCTCCATGTCCCAGGTTGGTTGAAATGCAAAAACCCGTAAAGAAATAAAGAGAGCATTCCCAATATAAACATCGCTGAATCACTTATTTAAATAATTTTAATTTTAACCAAATGCAAACCTACTAAATCCGTGAGGGGCGCTAGGAGTCAGCACGTATCTTTGTGCGGAAAATATGGCTGACCTTGCTTCACGAATAGCCTACAATGCCTTTAGTACCTTCCTATATCCTATATAGCCTATAGCACCTTGTAGTGCATACGCTAGAATCCTAGAAAATTTCAGCTCATTCGTTTCAGTAGTTTTTGAGAAGATGCGTAACAAGCATAGAACATACAGACACACATACGCCACTGCATTTTTATATATCAGCATGATAATATCAATAGGTAATAATAGTGTTGCGCGGCAAGAAAGCACGTTTATCCTGGCGGGAGGACGCCAGCTTTTTGGTCGGTGATGGGGGCGCCCTCTGGTGAACGAGGGGGTAACTGGCGCGGGTAGTACACAAGCAGGTAAGTACAATGTCTAGATGGTCTATGGTAAAACGCGAAGATTATAGTATGCTCGAGGGTCGATTTAGCAGAAAAGTCCTAGTACCTTCTGTTCCCTATTTAAGCGCTGCAATCAGTGCGAATGAGTCAGTTGAGTGAGTCGACGCATTGGAGCTAGTCACCGCAATCCCGAAGTTGTAGACGACTTAAACGAAAAGCAGTGATGCGAAATACGGTCTCCACAATAAAAGCAATTATAATATACTTCTGAGAATCGGTCCTTCGTCGTAAAACCATACCGAGGATACCAATGCTCTGTGAAACCTGTTGGTCTCAAGAATATAAAAGTATCGCCACATTCAAGAAACATTATGTGCAAATTGTTATGGCGCTTGGAAAACTATCAACAGACGGTAACAATAAAACGAGAAAAGCTGCTTTTCAAATACATTGCGCTGCTACAAAATCAGAACTGATTATTAGTATTTGTCTCATAGCAAAATATTCGGCACTCCTGCAACCGGCGGTAAATGCTCTATAGTCAAAAAGTGTGGACTTACTCCAAGGTGCAAATCACAGACGTCATGAAAAAACACCGTGGAAATACGGTTGTTGAAAGTTATAGCAGAAAAGGGTTATAGCAGAGGCTGAAACAAGCGTCTTGGAACAGATTTCAATATGCCGTGAGTCATAAATCAGTAGAAACATCTTGCGATTCCACCAGCACGGACTCCTAGCGAGGTTTGAAGAATACCACTATATTATTACCCACATAGATTCATTAATTATGTCTCTGGAACGGCGTTTTCCTGATGAGAACTTTCCCAAATTCTCATTGCTTACGGTACACCTTCACATAATCATTGATATGAGGATTTTTTAAAGAAAAACTACAAGTTTTTGTAGTCAATACAATTTGAATGATTTCTACGGTGAAGCTGAACTTCGGTAAAACCAATGGGAAGGACAAATTGTGCCTAATTCCGACTGAAGGAGATAGAAATAGCTGCACTAGTTAAAGAAGCCCAGCTGTTCTACCCAATCATAAAACGTGCGCTACTTATCTTACTTGCACAGTCCTGCACAACGTGCACCATCGAAAGATCCTTCAGCACCTTACCCAGGGTAAAAACGCGCTACTTATCTTACTTGCACAGTAGGGCGGATCGGAAAAATCAATTTTTCGCGGAGAAACTTGGCCCTCTGGAAAAAGTTGTCAAAGTGACTCAAAATGAGGCCAGAAAAATTTGGGACCTCTAGGTCAACCCTAGACCCTCGCGCCGTGGCCATTTATGGGGAGGGGGGCTGAAAATGGAAAAAGTCATGTTTTTATAGCGGTTTCCCATGTATTTTGCCGAGTTGCGGCCCCTTGGGGCAAAAATTTCGTCCATATGCACGTATCTGCAGCCGTTAAGCCACAAATTGTCTATTTTGAGTGCGCGGCCGCGCGTAATTATGCACCACCCACGCAGCGTCGCGGCGCAACGGTCAGAAGGCCGCTCGCGCGCCTCCTGCCGGCTCGCGCCTCCTGCCCGGTCGCCGCGAACGCAGCAAAACTCATCACGGATACGTCTTCCGTCGTTGGTCTCATTAATAAAAGATAATTAAACAATTTCCAGGGAATAACAATTACGGAAGAATTGTATGAAAGTAATATAACCCTACACACTATAACTTTCTTTCCTGTCTCGTCGACATAAACGAATTGACGTTACCGACTTTTAAAGAAGTGGTAAAATATTTTTTTTATGTTCGCGACGCATTGAGATATGAAAGCGCAGGAAGGGAGCCTACGGCTTATCAAGTAGTCTGGTGGCCAAAGTGTCCGCACTTTGGAGACACACCTCTATTCCAATCATTCCGGAGCGTGGTGTGATTAAAATGTTTATACGGTACCATACGACGTACTACGGCTTAAGAAAAAATGCAAGCAAGCTTATGAAAGGTGCGAAATCGACAAAAAATTAATATATTTTTAAATGATTCCCAGAATCTATGTGATATTTGTGCGTGTCAGAGCCTAAGAACTAGCAAGTGTAAATTTAGAAAGAGGATAAAGTTCTCCCAAATGAAGCGGCATTTTTGAGGGATCAAAGGACAAAACGAAAGATGGTATCCGGTGGATTGGATGCCTCAGAAACTCGACGATTAAAGAAAAACCTCAGGAGAGGATCGTCGGAGAGCGTCGACTCAAAATCTTTAATTCTTGAAGAGGTAAAAAGTGAGCATCAAGAATTATTTTCTGCTACATCTCGAGAAAACTCAGACGAGGAACCAACCGACTTAGACCTCAAAGTTCTTCATACGATTAGGAATGAAAATCAACCTGGACCTCCTTCGGGGCAAAGACGTCTTCAATTGCCAACTGTGGCGGAGGTATGTGCAAGTACCGGGGACATGTCCCTCAGAGCAGCAGCAATGATCGTCAGTGCAACTGTATCCGACGCTAAGCTCAAAACTCCGGAAGACAGGTGAAATGTAGTGGACCGGCATTACTTACGAAGACAGAAAAAGAAGATGCTAGATTCAGTAAAAGCAAAGACAGATAAATCAAAAAATGCAATTGAAGGTCTGTATTTGGACGGCAGAAAGGATGAAACAATTTAACTGGAGAAAATAGGCAAGAGGACGTATCAATCTAAGGTTAGGGAGGAGCATGTCTTGTTTGTTGAAGAGCCAGGCTCACAATTTTTCGGTTTTGTCTCCCCCACAGGAGGATCTGCAAGAAAAATCACAACTGCAAATCTTGATTTTTTTGCGAAAGAAAATATTGAACTTTCAAATTTAAAAGTGATTGGATGCGATGGCACCAAAGTGAATACAGGTCAGGAAGGAAGCATCATCCGTTTGCTGGAAGCAAAACTCCGACGTCCCTTACAAGGGTCTATTTGCCAATTACACTTGATTGACTTAACGCTGCGGCGGTTGGTAGAAACATTAAACGGGCAAACTAAGGGTCCAAATTTGTTTGTAAGACCTATTGTCTCCACCCTTCAAGACTGCCACACTCTTGATATCATACGATTCGAGCCAGTTCCAACAAAATTGTCCCACGAAGAAGACTTGAGATTGCTGAGCAGTGACCAGCAGTATCTTCGGGGAATTTCTAATGCTGTGTCCAAAGGATTTCGCTCGGAAAATTTGGCCAGATAAACTCCAAAAAATGCGGCTCATTCTCGTTAGCTCACTAAGGCCAGCCGACAACTGAGGCTATACGTGTCCAAAGAAAATTCATGCGCTAATTTATAAAATCTAGTGTCATTCAAAAAGTATACGCACCTGTCTGGTTGGCAGTGAAAAAAACCATTGTATACACGAGGGTGCTGTAAATTTATGGAAATTATTAAATTGATCAAGATATCTACCAGTAGATCTTAAAAGAGTCATTGATCCTGTTATTCAGAGAAACGGTTTTTTCGGGCACTCAGAAAATTTACTCCTCCCAATAATTGCTGACGATGGAGAGGAAGTGTGAAGAGATGCGAGGAAAATAATCTTAGAGGCATGAAGAAATACGCGTGCGAAGAAAATCGTGAAGTTTTGAGTTAACATATTTTAAATTTGATGCAGAAGACTACAAGCTACTGATAAAATGAGACGAGAACACCGACTCGTGCTCTATCACATCTCACGACTGAAGAAATTCGAGAATTACTTCAGTAATGCTCAACTGTGGAACGCAATTGTCCTTGTCACACAAAAGCTTGCGCTCTTGAAATATCTATTTGTAAAAGAGGTAACCCAAGCTTCATTGGCATCCGCAACAACGAGAGACAATAAGAAATACTGAAAATTCTAGAAAGCAGAACCAAAATGCCAATCTTCAAAACTTAGTCTCAGTTCATGCTGTGATATAGTGAGTAAGGTTTACATTTATCTGCTTGACTTCAAAAATAAAAAAAATCGATAATGACCTTTAGTTTTCAATGAAAATAAAGTATAAAGACGAATACTTGCACACAGATAAACCGACTGGTAATACAAAATGACCACTTTCTTATTTTTTCGAGAGCATATAATCTGATAAAGGAAATGCGTTCCTCTATTTTATGACTGGGAGTGTGGGCGGGGGAGTTCATAGTGCAGGTACCTCAACGTGGTGAGCTCTAATAACTACTTTAATTATTTTTGTATTCTTTCTCCATACTGAAAAATAATAGTATAAGTAGGCTAAACTCGGGGAGTGTTTCTTTACTCCCCGAATGATGACGGTGTGTTATATTACTTTCATACAGTCCTTCCGTAATTGTTATTCCCTGGAAATTGTTTAATTATCTTTTATTAATGAGACCAACGACGGAAGACGTATCCGTGATGAGTTTTGCTGCGTTCGCGGCGACCGGGCAGGAGGCGCGAGCCGGCAGGAGGCGCGCGAGCGGCCTTCTGACCGTTGCGCCGCGACGCTGCGTGGGTGGTGCATAATTACGCGCGGCCGCGCACTCAAAATAGACAATTTGTGGCTTAACGGCTGCAGATACGTGCATATGGACGAAATTTTTGCCCTAAGGGGCCGCAACTCGGCAAAATACATGGGAAACCGCTATAAAAACATGACTTTTTCCATTTTCAGCCCCCCTCCCCATAAATGGCCACGGCGCGAGGGTCTAGGGTTGACCTAGAGGTCCCAAATTTTTCTGGCCTCATTTTGAGTCACTTTGACAACTTTTTCCAGAGGGCCAAGTTTCTCCGCGAAAAATCGATTTTTCCGATCCGCCCTATTGCACAGTCCTGCACAACGTGCACCATCGAAAGATCCTTCAGCACCTTACCCAGGGTAAAAACGCGCTACTTATCTTACTTGCACAGTCCTGCACAACGTGCACCATCGAAAGATCCTTCAGCACCTTACCCAGGGTAAAAACTTGGTTACGGTCAACAATGATAGAAAATTGTCTTTTCGGTCTTTGTATGATAAGTGTGCATAAAAAGAGGGTTCCGGTAGCTAAAAATAAATTTGAGAAAGAAATACCCTCAAGATTTAGCCAGAACTCTCGTAGGCTAGTGATGAGATAGAACTTAGATAGGTTTGGTATAGCATTTCAACAAAGAAATTTAAGCATTTTCAAATATTCAAATAAAGCAATTTAAAAAAATTAACTTATTTTTGTCCCCCCATGGAGAAAATCCTGGCTACACCACTGCTTGCATTAATATTTCCAGAGAAACTTATTAAAAAACAAGGCTTCACGACATAGCAACATACCATTGAGAACCTGCGCTGACGGGCATATCCCGAAAAGATGAACACCATTGAAAAGAAAATGATTTTATCGCAGTATTCTATTCCTATTTCTTTCATTGGGAGGGCAGGGTGGCATTATATTTTTCTGGCATGAAATTCCTCTAATTACGCATGATTGGGATAAGTAGACCTTAGGGTTCTTCCTCGACAAGGGTCACTGCGCCCAACATCTATTGCCAGAAAAATGAACGAAGAGGCCAACTATTAACTTAACCAATCAGAAACGTGATGTTAAATTACTGCAATAAAGTATATCAGGGAGAATTGAGCGGAAGGAGATATACTAGCGAAATGAGGGCGGCCAAAAAGGAAAGTTTGACGAGGGTTATTCACAACACCCTCTCTGCTGTCTCTCGAACTTGTCCTTGTCCACACAAGATGTTTAGCGAAGCAGTATGCATCACACTCCGCCAGGAGATATTAAGCAACAATGTCTACTCCCTTTCTTCTGGGAAATGTGCAGATTTGTAAACATATCTATCCTTCACTGCTTGCTTCAGATAGTATTTTCCCAATCCCCTCCGACGCCCCTCTCCATTCTTTGTTCGCGCGTTCTACGCAGGCGCTAACAACTCCGCTTCGTTCTCGCTCTTTCCAGCTATGGCTGCTCACTTCAAGCTGCACGTGGTGGCCCTGCTGCCCCTGATGGTACTGGCGGCGACGGCCGAAGAAGTCCCCGGTGAGCCACTCAACGCCGTGCTAGCATGGTCGCTGGAACATCGAATGCATTCTTTCCTTCGTGAAACAACCCCTGCCACACACCCTGCCGTGGCTTGGGGCACACCCTGCACATGCAGACTCTGATCTACAGCGCTAAAGCCTCTCCAGATCCCCGTGCATTGCTGTGCACTATCATTACTGTGCACACCCCTAAACACCTGATCACCTACTACATATCCTAGTTTCGTCGCTCGATGCTTGAATTCGTGAGGATAGTCACTCGTTTCATTCCCGCAAATGCCTGCATCTGCTGTCCAGGAATATCTGAATTTGTGTCCACACTCTGCGACAATTGTTCGCGGTGTGGAGACCCGAGAGGCTAGTGCTGGACTACTGTTGATTGCCCGTCTTGATTACACGCTCTCTTCCTGTTTCAGCCACTTCAACACCAGGGTCCCTGGCCGAGGGGACTGTGGACGACTCCCAGGTGCGGAGACTGGGCTTCCAACACGACGATTACTGGAACCATGGGTAAGGAGCTGCTGCAATATCCCTTCAACTCAATCCTTTACTTCGGATTCCTTCCTTTGCGATAATTTTGCATCTCAACCAGACTTATGACGAGCAAACTAGACTAGACGATCGTCCCATCAATATCATCAGGATGTCGTACAAACCAAAGGATAAATTTAGACCTGAACTAAGACACTACTTTGAAATAATCCAAGTCGGAAATAAACAATAAACTCTTTTGCCAAAATGCTACCCCTGATTAAAGCAAAGAGAAGGTTTCTACCTTTTGAAACAAAAAAATGTTAACAGGTTTCCAGCTCCGAATAATTACTATCTTCCTTAACAGAAACTTAAAACATCGAGTGATCACTCCTACACCATCAGGGCTCTCACTCTCTTCCGAATCGTATTTCAGCGTAGGTTACCTTCTCCTTGATTTCTTCATTTGTCACTGAAATATTTATTCTTCTGGCCGATGCTATTGAATATAAACCACTGCGTAAAATATTTTGGTGTCAAATGTTTATACCAATTCACAGTTCAACACGGTGATAGAAAAGTTAAAATTTCGAAGGAGACTCCAAACTTTAAATTTTTCCCGACTAGAGCGCCAGAGGCTCGGTAAGATCATTTTCTTAACTCAGGCTCGGCCATCAACAATCTTCCCATGGCATAAGTAGAAAATGAGTTGTTATGAGAAGATAAGTTTCGTTTTGTAAAGGGTAGAGCAACCCACGATGCCAGAGCTTTAACAATAACGCTAATGGATTGGAATGTCCCTGTACAACCAAATCTTTTCTCAGTTCCTGGTTTTGTTAGAAGCCTTTTCCTCTATTGTTTGGGCCACACAATAGAGATGAATTTGCGGCCCGAAAGCCTGCCTCTGAGTCCTCTGGATTTCCAAATAATAACTATATTCCAGAGGACTCTGGCCTGCCTCATCTCCTGCTTCCACCTCTGCATATTTTCCTTCGTGAGTTTGCGGTATATGTCATTAAAATTCTCAGTTACTGATGTGCTTGTGTCGTTGTTTATGCCACCTTTTTTCATTTTGTGTGGAATATTGTAATAAATGACATCTCCCACTCCTTGGGTATTTCTTCTCACTTAGGCCTCCTGGAAAAAAGTAAGCCACACTGAGTTCGGTGGGTTATTCTGAGTCAAGCGGATTCGACGCTCCAGAGCGTTTTCCCCAAGTCGTCTTCCATGTCGGACTTCTTCTCCTGTGCAGCCTTCACGTTTGCTCCATCCCATTGTTACTCTGAGTTCACAGGACATACAGAAAGAGCCAAAAATTTAAGTCTGCAACGCGACCTTAGATTTTGACGTCGTACCGGCTTTCTGATTTCGATTGTACGTTTCTGATAAAAATGATTACAGTATTATTTCTAGGGCAGATAAAATTCTAAAAGTCAGAGAAACGCATAAAAATCTTTTATACAGTCTTAAAATTTGTATTTGATCGGCCGATGGGTTCTTGAGAATTAATTAAATTTGTAAAGGCGGTGTAATTGTTGAACACGTAAAATACCGTCACATTTCCTATTATAACAGTTATAAATAGTCAAAATATCATGTAAGAGTTTTAATGCACGGTTAATTAATTTGTTCTACGTTAATTGCAATCACGATCTTAGAATACAGGTCTGGACATTAGGCACTAATTCCATATGGAACGCGTAGTGAGTCTCTAGTTCGTCGCTTTTCCGCTAGGTGCGCTTACATCTTTAGGCTTAAATTTACATTGTGCCGGTCCAGGTAAGATTAGTTTTTTTTTGCTTTTTTGTGATAATGGATTTTGGGATAATTTTGTTATAATGGTAATAATTTTACTCGTGAATTTTTTTCCAATTATCGTTGGTTACGATACATCATTGTAACTAACAATTACGTGTCGTGAATAATCCATGAAAATGCTGAATATTTGCATTTCTCCTGGGTACAAGGGTGGGTACAAGGGTGGATACAATACGTGCGTCGAAAAAGCTTCAATTTTTAACGTGCCTAAAAATGAAGCACTACGGCTGAAAAGGAAAAGAGTCTTTAAGATGTTGTCTTTTTGCCGAATCATTTTGCTTGTGAAAAACATTCTCACGTTGCTACATTCTATGTGGCAAGGAGTCACGGACAAAGAGGATGACATTTTAGCTAGGTTCAAAGAAACTCGTATTAAGCCATTATTAAATATTCATCATTGCCCATTCTTGGTTTTTCGAACTTCTAAGGCCAAAAATATGTTTCAATCTGAATCCTCAATTGTTTTAAAACATGTAGTGTATTGAACTTAAAGCTAAGGGATCACCCTGTGCTATCTGTTTTCCCCAATTGCCCTTGGTAGGTATCTTTATTCTAAGACGCCCCCTAGAAAATCTCCGACTCAAAGATAAGTAACGAACGGAAATGTAGGCGATGTAATTTTAGTGTTGCCGCCGCGATCAATGAATTTATATTGATCAGCGATAAAGTTGAGAGTGAACTTGACACGCTAAACGAGAAAGTTCTTTATAGTAGTTCAGTTGATATTTATTTATTTTATGTGCTGCAAAAATTATTCATTTTCCTTATGCATGCAAAAGTATTCTGATGAAGTTTGAACGTTTTCCTGTAGCTGTTGCTGTACATTTATATACTAAATTATAGAGCTTGCTTGGTTTCCCCAAAATATTGGATGTAGTATTCAACCAGCCTGATGTAAAAATTCCGAGACTGGGCTTCAGACACGACGATTACTGGAACCATGGGTACGAGGCTGCTGCAATATCCCTTCGACTCAATCCTTTACTTAGGATTCCTTCCTGACAGCCACCCTTACGATGATTTCGATCTTGATCAGATTTATGACGAGCATCAGGATCGTACGATCATTACAGTATTATCATCAGGATAACGTTCAATTAATAGCTTCTTCAGCGACATGACATAGTTATTATCTGAGATAAAACTATAACGATGGAATAATCTGTCTTTATAATTCAGGCCACTTGCAAATTTTTTCATATTTCCCTTGAATATGGCGCCACAAACCTTTCTCTGACTGCCTAGAGCATTTTTTAACAGTGTGCCCGATTTGGATTTAGTTCTTCTTTGGGATGATTACTCCAACACCGGATGAACTGCTGCCATCAAATACCCGGAATCGGAAATAATCAACTGTTTCAATCACGATCATCATATTCGACTGGTAACTTTCAGTTCCCGATTTAATCGTCATCCTCCCGTATAAGAGGCAGATTGGCTGATTCTAAAAGTTCTTTGAAGACGCGATGGTCTACCAACCTCATCACCCTGTTCTGAGTTCCGTCAGGGGGAGAGTTATCGGGGATATGCTCTTCCATACTTTCAACCGTGTGCTCTTTAGGGCCTTGATTTGTTCTAAATGGCGCAAATTACTTCAGCTGTCGGTTGCCTCTCCTAATAGCTACAGTGATAACTCAAACGAGGCAGAGAGTGGAAACGAAGTGAGTCGGAGTCGCTCCTCCTGGGCAGTACCGGCAGGCCTGAAATGGGTCTTCCTCCCCACAGGGACCACCACCACCCGAGTTGTCGGTCGCACTTCTCCAAGGCGGACATCTCGAGGACGAGGCGGCTGCGGCAGCCCTGCGCCCTCAACACCTCGGAGACTTGCGCCTGCGACGATCCGCCGTACAGGGAGTTCGACGGAACGTGCAATAACCCCAACACCATCGCCCTGGGGGCCGCCCACACCCTTTACAACCGGGTCCTCCGAGCCAGATACGCCGACGGTGAGTGAGACGGAACCACCTTCCACTTCCCATGCCATCCTAAGAGTCTTCCTTCCTTTTCTACAGTCACCCCCATGATGCGCCGCCGTATCCTATCCCCAATTTTGCGGTGTAATTATTTTAAAGTTCCTCCCCGTTCATCATTTGCCCATTCGAACATACACCATTTTGGATCACAAAGGTGAAAACTGCAAGTAAGTAAGAGGGTGTATATACATTTTAATTAAAAGGCTGCGGTCCTGAAAAGTGGTAATAACAGAAATCCTCCATATTATACTATCAAAACAGGACGTCATATCACAAAACCTTCCTATATATTCTCTTTTTTCATCGCGCAGCTTGTGACCCAGCCAATTGTGCTAAAACTGGTGGTAAAAAGTGTTGGAAAAACCAAATGTGGGCCATATGTTACTGTGTTGTCTTCATAAACACCACCCGTTCTTTCCTCTGCTCAGGTGTGGACGAGATGGTGCGGAGAACGCATTCAGGGCGCCTTCCTGAGGCCAGGGCCGTCAGCGTATCCATTTTCAAGAGCAAGAGCCGGAAGGACAGAATCCTCTCGATGATGCACATGCAGTGGGGCCAATTGATCACCCACGACGCTGGGATGAGGATAGATATGAAAGAAGGTCAGTTACACCGCTACAGACGCGTGGTCGTGTGCAGTAACATAAGAGAAGTGGACAAATGTGAGGATAAATGACCGGCGAAAGAGAGAATCGCGACCAAGAATACGTTCTACTCATGCGGGTACACCATGGGTGCCATGCGTACCATAATCTGAAAATCTTGGGAAGGCAGGAGGAACTAGTTCGAAAGTTTGGATGTAAGGGCACAAGACTGAACGAACTAGAGTATGATATTGGAATTAATAGTGGGACATCGGTCAAATTTGTAGAACATTGAATGTTTTCTCAAAAAAACGTCTGATTAAATACATTTTTCCGGCAAACAAAGGTAAGTCGAATTGAGGAATAACGTAGGAACGGAAAGTATAAATGAAATGAATGCTAAGAAGAGAAGGGAGACTCCATGAAATCTAAACGGCAGGATACTGTCAATCAAAGCGAACTCAAATGCGTACCCAACACGTGACTCAACTATCATAAATAATCCCTACTTGGCATCAGATAAGATGTGGGTAGGGATACAGTCACTAGATCATGCAACGAACCATTTTCGGCGATCGCCTTTCAAACATTCTAGCGTGGTGCAACGCATAATTCCCGGACGAACGTATCACCATTTACAGTTAGAACTTAACCTTCGAGCAGGTTTGAAGATAGGTGACTTGAAAGTGTCTTATTTCTGCCTGGGATCGTAGAGTGTTTATTGTTTGATTTACATTTCGAGTTTCTCAAGCAAATTGATTCTTTAGTCAACAACCTCTGGCATACAATGGCATAATTGGAAACTCTGCCCTACGGATATAAATAACAATATTTTCTGAGCGAAATTTATACGAGATCTAAAAAGGCAACATGATAATAAGATATGTTGGTCTATCGTAAATAGCTTATTAGTATCGTAGATAGTCTATTAAAATAATTCATAACTTTGCTGATGTATGTTAGCTGCATTATTTTTTATTTATTTATTTATTTAAAAACATTTTTCACATACAGCCGTGACGCCAATTTACAGTGAAAAATTTAACAAGACATGAATGAGACAAAAAAAACAATAACAATATAAAAACTAATGAAGAATAAACCAGAAGAGGGAGGAAGACATTCA
The DNA here is from genome assembly GCA_933228895.1 of Platycnemis pennipes. Classification (NCBI taxonomy): domain Eukaryota; kingdom Metazoa; phylum Arthropoda; class Insecta; order Odonata; family Platycnemididae; genus Platycnemis; species Platycnemis pennipes. The sequence continues at coordinate 92,907,734 of OW121857.1, read as the reverse complement.
TTTAGCTGACAGATGGGACAAAGCTTGTATGGAGAAATTATTGCATGACAAGTAAAAAGGATCTATGGAGGGAGGGAGTGAGTTTAGAAGGGAGGAGAGGCGGTATAAAAGTGAGCGCTTGGTTAGTGAGATCCTGGGAATAGGTAGATGGAGTAGGGAGCGCGAGCGGGTGGAACGAGTTGGTATTCTAAAATTCAACAGAGAAAGGAGTTCCGGGCAGTCAGAGGACGAGTTTAAGGTATTATGAAGTAATTTCAAATCCATTTTAAGTCTAAGGTTCTGCAGGTTAGATAAGGAGAGAGAAGACAGCACAGCATCAGAGGGCATATTGCGTAAATGTGGGACTCTATGTCTGACTATTTTGGCAAAGAAGTGAGGGATGCAATCAAGGGATTTTAGATTAGTCGGGGCTGACATGGACCAAATAGGGGAGCAATATAAAACTATGGGAAGTACAATAGTTGAAAAGTAGGAGTGTAGTGCAATGGGATCTTTAATTTCCGTGAAGCGATAAAGAAGGCCTAATAGGGACATCGCTTTCTTTTTTACGGTCTGAATGTGGTCGGAGTAATTTAGTTTAGGGTCAGTAATAACACCCAAGTCTCTCATAGTCGTAGTTCTGGTTAAGGGAGATGAATTAATTGTGTAGTTGAAAATGGTGGGTTTTGTTTTTAATGCAATAGTCATGATGCTGCATTTTCTAGGGTTATCATATCCCTAATGTAAAAATTACTTTGACCAATCAAAAAATTGCTAAATCATTAAGAAAAATTACATTATTTTTATGTTTAAAATATTTTTTTTCTTACGTTGCCTACCAATCTAGCAATACTTTTCCCTATTATATAGATAAATATGTTGTCGTGTAATGTATGATATTTGTTTTCTTTGTTTGGGAGATGTTGGTGGGTTGCTTGGGGAGTGAAGCGCGGGGATTGTTGTGATTGTTGATATTTTGTGGAGAGGAAGAATAAAGGAGAGTCTAATAAGCAACGTTTTCTTTACTGAAATTAGTGTTCTCCCGTAATATTTGCCCGACGTTACAGTCGACACAAGTACCTGTTAGAATTGGGTTTCTGCCGTATTTTCACGAGGTGGCTTCAAGTGTATTCCATAACGTGGATAAGTGACATAAGCATCAATCTTTGCGTCCGCCCTCCGGCAGATAACGGCAGCAGCATAGACTGCTGCTCCCACGCTCAACCGTCTGCCTCTCGGGGGAGGCGAGACAAGAGGAGTGCGGGGGAGTCGATCAGCGAGAGCAGCAGTGGAGAGGAGGGAGACCCTCGCTGCGTCGCCTTCAGGATCGGGAAGGACGACCCCTACTACTCCAGGGACGTCGTCCGGTGCGTCAGCTTCGTGCGCTCCCAGTACATTGTGTGCTCCAACAAATCAGGTGAGACTCCCAGCACCCCTCCTCGAGATGGGACCGAAATTCCACGGAAACTCACTGTTGCGGCTGCTTTGTCTTTCCCTCCCACTAATAGCGCGAGGTGTAAAGCATGCCTCACTGCACCGCCCACAGCTATCCTTCATCTCCTCTCTTACTTCCACTGGTGTTTCCACCAACGTCATTTGCAATCTTCAATGTTGAAAGTGCGTAAGTTTTCGCAGCGAGGAAGATCTGCAAGAGTCATTTTCGGGAGCAGCTGCGTGTGGCGCGTTGTCGACCAAGCTTTCGCGTCCTTTCCAGGTCGCATCTTCAGGATGAATTAAAATTATTGAACTTGAAATTATTAAGCTTGAAACTATTGATAATTGAACTATTGAAACGGCCTGAGAATTCTAACCGGGACGATGGCATTCGACTGGGTGCCACATGGAAGTGATTGCTTCGGAAGGAGAGATTCGGGGTCAACAACTTGAGGCAGCCGACCATGACGACCATCTCAGGAGACACCCTAAACATCCATAGTGGCAACTGTAGGGAGAAGTGGTAAACTGTAATTCTCCCCAAGTGATTGACGTCACCGGGCATACACACCATGGTGCGGAGGAGGGGGGACCTCCTTCGCAACAAATACCATGAAGAAGTTCAATAATTTTAATTCACCCTGAAGATGCGATCTGGAAAGGACGCGAAAGCTTGGTCAACAACGCGCCACACGGTGCTGCTCCCGAAAATGACTAATGCAAATCTTCAATGTTATTTCAACCCTGTTTTTTACATTGGCTAATGTACTACCCCCTCAATAACTACCGTGCGTCCTGTAGCCCGTCTCTTCACACTCCTGCCTCCTTGTCCCTAAGAATATCTCAATGCACGATTCTTCCTTCAATAATTGTTTCAAAGTGTCTATTCCTACCTCTCTCCCTCCCTCAGAATCAATCATAAAACTCCACACTCACATGCACATGGATCCCGAACGCTATCAATTTCCCAGCCTTAAATGTCACACGCCAGCCTCCCATTACCTCTTTCCCAAACCACACCTCTCCCCCAAGATATAGAGATTTCCTGGTTTGCCGACTATAGAACACGCAATCGTTCATGAGAGTCCAAGTTTTGGCAAGCGTCTTTAGGGGAGTATCTGCAGGTCCACGAATATTGAGAAAGAGGGTGAACAATGACCTATTCTGGCTATTATTCGTTCGATTGCTTTTTGAGCTCTTTCTGCCCGTTTGAATGAATTTTTGAAAGCACAACCTAAGCTTGTGAAATCATAATTTATCCTAGAGTAAACAAAGGCATAATAGTTCTTATACATAAAGCTTAAAGTGCACTTATTTCAGATAAAACAGAATTTAATTTTATAATTTTTCAAATTATTTGTGACATTTTTAATATGTTGTTCCCATTTTAACTTTTCATTATTACACCTAGTTATTTGTATTCTTTAACTCGTTCCATTATAAAACAGTCACTGCAGCTTACAAGTTACACTTGGAAGTAAACAACTTTGAAATCAACGGAGAGACGATTACAATTATTGAAACATTCAAATTTTGTTTTCTCACTTAATTTGAGTTTGTTGGTTGCATACCATTTACTAATTAGATTAACATCAGATTGTATGTCTTGCTGTACCTCTTCCCAGTTCAGACCTGAATAAGTCAAAGCTAGGTCGCCTGCAAATGCAGTTAATTTACCTCTTAAATTTAGGTTACATAGATCACTGATGTGCATTAAGAATAATATAGGAACATAACACTGATCCTTGGGGCACTCCAGCACAAATATGTTGAAAACTTCTATGGCTACTGCAAACCTTCACACGCTATGAGCGTGAAGTCATGTAGCTTTGAAACCAAATTATATCGATGCCTCGTATTCCTGCCATCCTTTATTTTTCAACAAGACCTTGTGATTTATTGTATCGAATGCTTTTTTTATATCTATGATGACAACAGCTGTTTTTTTTCTCTCGTTATTTTCCGAAAATTTTGGGTGATAAAGTTTTCAAGGGCATCTCAGTACGTTTACCGACCCTAAAACCATATTATATGCCAGTAAAATATATCTTTTATCCAGAAAATTTACTATCCTCTTCTTTACAAGTTTTTCCAGTACATTAGGAAAAACTGAGAGCAAAGAAATCGGCTAGTAATGCTGTGCAAAACGCAGATCACCTTTTTGTGAACAGGAACAACAATAGTTTTCTTTAAAGCTGGAGGGAATACACCATTTGTAAAGCTTCGATTGAAGAAATTGCAGAGAACATCTAAGATGTCTGCTATGATAATTTTTAACAAACCTACATTTATTCTATCTGGCCCGGCGGATTTTAGAGAGGATAGGGATTAACTATTTTTAATATTTCAGGGGAGGTGACTGGTTCCAAAAAATGGGATAGAACTTTGATAATAACAATTTTTTGATAATTCATCAATCAGTGAATCGTTATTTGCGTTGGGATATGCTTTGGTTGACTCAAATACGCTTAAGAAATATTTACATGCTCCAAGAGAGGACGCGCTCGGTGGATGCACAAAAATTCACACTACAAACAAAAGTGTATATTGTACATAGAGACACGAAAACAGAGGGACCACATAATTATGTAGGACATATTTGTTGACAGTTTGACTGTTTTGGTAATTAATTGTACTATTAGTGTATTAAGTTCTTCGAGTATTATGATTGTAATTATGATTAATAGTGAAAAAAGTTTACCCTATTATTGTGTTTTCATGTTGGGCGAACTTAAAAATGATTAAATAAATAAATAAAAATGTTTCGCAGCTCATGGCTCTCGATCCGAAAAGACTGTAGTTCTCCGCGAAAAGGAAGAGAGTAGGAAAGGGAGAACGGTGGGGGAAGAGGGGCGAGTGGTGGGGAGAGAACGGTGGCCAATAGGGGACCTCAATATTGTAAGTTCAAACCGGGCGGCTAACACGCCTTCATCATCAGGATATGGGCCGACTCGTATCACACCACCATCTACGAACACTCTTTTCTAATAGCCTCAATAAAATTTTGGACCTACCTTCCCATGCCTCTAAGACAAAGTTCATCTGTACAGTTCTTTAAAACAAAAATGTACAAATTTTTATTTGAATTTCAGAATAATTAAAGTTAGAAATTTAAATTGACGGACATAAATATTAGTCCTCAATATAAAAAATATGTAATAATATGTGTGAATAGCATAGAAGTAGAAAATATATAACTATATTCTACATTGTCTGATATTGATGTACATTTTTGCTGTTATTGTACTTAGAATAACATATGTCAGAAAATATAATATCAAATTATTGTTAACTGAAACCAAATAGGAAAAGTACGTTGGTATTTTCAATATTGTACCTAATGATGTCTGAAAATCGATAAGTTTTTGTATTCATAATTGCTACGTTGAATGTGTAATAATGACATTAAATTCCAAGCTGTTCCTTACTTAAATGTACTAGTTATTATAAGGCGTGCCCTAGGACAATAATAAAATCTATCTATCAATGTTATTTCCTGTTTTACTCGGCCATGACGTTTTACTCTGCTTCCCGAAACGGCTATATCTCATCAAATTTACGTCTTCCCGTGCTTCTGACACGAGTCACCCCTGACCTGCATACCCACTCTCCGTAGATTACCATTCGACCCCGGCACCCGGTGGTGAGTACTCGGAGGATAGCGATGGCAGGAACCCGTGGCGCAGAGGACGGCGACCGCCCAGCCACAGATCCGCCAATCAGGTGAGGCCTACTGCCATTCTGCTCCTACCGCAATTCTCATCACTCGCAGGACATTCACTGCAATGTCTCTTGGCTTAATCATCTTATGGCCTTGCGATTCATGGCCTCTATCTTATCGTACGAGTGGCAACCTTGATGGACCCCAGTGGAGCATGAAAATGAGTTAAAGATCTTTCTTGAAATATACCTAAGGATCAGGAATTATGGTTATCGTTTGGCTCAGCGCAATGTCCAGGAAAATTAAGGAGGTTGGCTCGCGACTGCTTGAGTCAAGTTGTCTAAGGAATCTTATTAATTTAAGTACGAGTAAGCCTGCTAAGTGATCCTTACATGACAAAGAAAATTACCTAAGCTATTGAAAGTCTTAATTATCACAAGGAATACGATGGAAAGTCGAAGGATTTATTTTTTATGATAATTTTAATCAGCTCGACGATGGAGTCAATTCAGAATTTACGTTACAGAAATAAATTCATGTACTCAATGAATTTACTAATGTATAACACCATAATATTACTTTCCAACGTTAAGCTATAATATTTCTTGAAATATTCTTTAATATCTCATCAGTAATGATATTATTCATACGCCAACCATTTTGGTAACAGTGACCGCAAGGCCCCTTGAAGTCAACTAACGCATTTCGTTAGTAGAATTTCTATCGGTGTCCACCTCCTGCTATCTTGCTGCTACCAGCTCTTAAGATATCATAACTACGACGATTATAGCATGTGAATGGGACAACGGGTGAGTGATTCATTGCTTGAAATCTCCACAGTGGAACGAGGTGACCAGTTTCCTGGATTTGTCCATTGTGTACGGCAACAACAGGGTCGTCAATGACATACTGCGTGAGGGCACAGGAGGTCGGCTCAAGTCGAGGGAGGTCAAAACCAAGGACGAGTGGCATTCTTCCGAGGAGTCAAGCTCCTCCTCTTCCGAGGAACTAGAGACCAGGGAGTTCCTGCCCCTGTCCTCGCAGAATGCTTTCGACTGCAACCCCCAGGACCACGTCTGCTACTTGGCTGGTGAGATGAAAGCTCGTGGCACCCCGTTCTGCTACAACGTCGCTGGGCCCAACCAACCAATAAAATCCCCCATCAGTGCCAGTAATTGCTTCCTATTTCTGCACGCGTGCTATCATTGCACTCCGTGTAGACGGAGACTCCATTATTCTCATTTCTGAGAGGAGAGAAGAAGGTGAAGGGACAGTAAAAACTGCCGTAAAACACCTTCCTTAACTGAGGTAGGTTTGCCGAAGTCTCGTACTGCCTCGTTACGGTCTCACCTTCTTCGTACACTGCCTCGACAGAGCAGAGGTAATAGACTGAATAGAATCTTTTACTTCCGTCTAGTCAGTCTGTAAGTTCTTCAGACCTTGACTTTCAGTTCTTCACGTGCTTAATCCCGTCCCATTCGAAATAACACGCTCTGTTTAAAGTATTTATATTGTTTTCTCTAAGCGATAGATGATCACACCTTATCTTCTCTGTTCCAGGAGGCGTATTTAGGTCTCTCTCGACCTAAACACGCCTTTTGGAAAGAATGAGAGGTAATGTTGTAAACTAACTCTGATCTACGCAACTGAATCCCGAAAAAATAATCTGCCTTAAAATCCGAATAAGTTGTGGACGATGTGCTCCAATCTATGTATATGTCACTGCAAGTATCGGGTGTTTGCCACTGCTCAAAAATGACCTATGTACCCTATGTCCATTTTGGGGAATATATTCACCCCACGACCCCGCCACTCTCTCCTGATCTTCATTTCCACTCCTTCATTCACCGCAGGAGACGTCCGCGTGAATACGCACCCGTGGCTTACGTCGATGCAACTGCTTCTGCTGCGTGAGCACAACCGTCTCGCCGACAGGCTGAGAAGCATTCACCCCGACTGGGACGACGAGATGCTGTTCCAGGAAGCCAGGAGGATTTGTATCGCCGAGTGGCAGCTCATCACGTACAGAAACTACCTCCCCAAGATTGTGGGTGCGTACCATAGGGGCTGACGTCACTTAAGGTCCAGTCTTAGTGTAAGATCTCTCGCAGAGACATCTTCCAGACTAACATCTTTTATGATACTACATTTCACACTCCGTTTCTGTTACGACATGCATCATTATTTGGGCTCAGCTGCAATCACATACGAGAACACGCGCCAGCATGGTGAATGTTTGCTCTTCCCTGATGTGTACAAGAACGTATTCCTTGCTAAGAATAGGTATTAAAACACTTTCCACCCGAAAGGACCGAATTGCTAGTTAGTATTAATACTTCACAGTATATGTGGATAGGTTTCCTTACGTCGATCCACTTAGGATCGATGTCCTCTTTTTCTCTCTTAAATCAACTACTAGGAGATTGAAATGATCTTCTTTCTCGACAGGCAAGAAGATCTTGAAACGCATGGGCCTGATCATTAGCCCGTACATGATGGGGAACTACAGCAGGCACGTAAATCCAACGACCTTGAACGAGTTCTCGCAAGGGGCCTTCAGATTCCTACATAGCCAGATAGATGGAACCATTGAGTGAGTATAGACAGACCAGCAATTTTCATCAAGGCTGCATCCCATAATTTCACGTTAATTGTCGCCACTCCCATATAAACTCCTATTTGAAAGGAGACACGAAAGGCATCTCTTATTTTACTAAGAGATAAGACGCTGGTCTCGTTTTAATAAACATAACACATACACCTAAAGGTGTTTCGATACTATTATACTCGATGAATTGTTTCGTTTAACATTGTGGACTAGCATATAATATAGTTATATAACATAGGCGACTATACCAAGGAGATATGAGGGACGCTAGCCTATAATAATATGGTCGAATACGTCTTTAGTTGATCCAAAGACTCAGGTTATTTCGCTACGTCTAACCTAAGTTGTTAAACCTAAGACCAATACAAAAACCATGCCCGAGACGACCTTTGGTTGCCAAACTACCTGTAGGCGAGCTGGCGATACCTCGGTCTTAATCTACGCGTGGCAAGAAGGCCAGAGCGGGGCTGCTCGGGAAAGGTAAAGCCACTCCCACTCGGCACGAAACATTGCGTTTTCTCACGGAGATTGCACGGGTGTTCGGAGATAAACAAGAAATCAATACTCATTGCAGCTCTGTCAGTTAATTTTTTTAGATTATTTTAGGGAAGTATAAATATATTTTACTCCACTGTGTTTTAATTATACTTTAAATAGCTGATATAAATTTCAACCAGCTAAACTAATTATTTAGAATACTTTTGCGTACTTACTTTCAAAGGCTTACATGAATTATTTCCGTGCATGCACAGTGATCTCAAAGTATCTTCTTCGGTTTAATCTAAGTTTAACATTCATATTGGGCACTTCTCTCCTGATGCAAACCAATGCCATACTTTTCTTTTCTTGATTTCCTAATGACATGAGGCTTGTGTTCTTTCCATGGGTACTACTGTCTTCATTGAATTCTTCTCTGTCTCTGCAATGGCGGCTATGCCATCGGCGAAGCACAGCATGATATTTTTACCCTAGGATATTCACCCCTGAAGCCTCTCTTTGATTTCCTTATTTGCTTTTTCGATGTAAGCATTCAATTTACGTGAGATAGTCCATAACTTTGCCTCACTTCTTTCTTAATTCATTACTCCCACATTATCCCTGCTTGTCGTAGGTGGCGACTAAAAGGGCGGGGAGAGAACCCCGAAAACAAACACAGAGCCAGATAGGGTTGAGCCCGGATAGTCTTGTGGGTCAACTGTCTGTGTGCGGCCACACCACCTGACCTGCGATCCACCCGCATGTTTCCCGTGTGCGGAGACCCGTAAGGAGGAGAAGGGGATCCTGGAGGATGAGGTCCGTGGTTCCCAGCCGGGTGTCGGATGCCCGGTATGGACTACGAGCCAATACCCCTCCTCGGCCCCGGATTCTGTGTAAACGGGCGGCGGGAAGCTAGCCACTCTCGGTCAATCGGCTTCCGATCTGTTCCGTGGCGAGTGCCAGGGAGATGAGGGTCTGCGTAGGGCGGTCGGAGATGCAGGGGTTTGGTGGGTCCTTGCATCGAAGATCCAACCCGAAACAGACAACCAACTCTAGGGTGATATATCCCTCGGGTAGCCCTGGCGACCGCACCGGTTTGCGGTGCGGCGTCCCAAATGTGTGGCTCCATGGTGGGTGGGGAGCTCGAGGGAAGAATCTATTAGTGGCATGGAGGTTAAAAACCAACCACCAAATAAGAGATCCCGCCCGGATACAGGTGGGTGAGAAATTGTTTCGTCCGCCTGTAGGATGTAGTGATGAAGTGTGTGAAAGAAGGGGAGACACTTGACGAGTGTCCCCTTACCTTTTTCGAAAAGTACTGACGGCTTCAGTGCCTGGGGAGCTTAGGTCTGCAGAAAAGCTGCGAGACGGAAGTTTGCTAATAGAAACGGCTACTCAGCAGCAAAGTGACAAGTTAATGTCAATGAAAATGCTCCATGACATACCCTTAATGGTAGAGGTACACCACACCCTTAACACCAGTCGGGGAGTAATTTCACATTACGAACTGTTATACGTTGAAGTCGACGAGATCAAGAGAGAGATGGCTTCTCAGGGAGTTGCTGATGCTCGTCGGATTTCAACGAACCGCGACGGCGAAGTAGTAAAGACTACCTCAGTCGTTTTAACGTTTGTGCATGATAGTCTCCCCGACAAGGTATTCGTCGGGTATGAATTGGTACCAGTGCGGCTGCTCGTTCCGGGGCCCATGCGCTGCTTCCAGTGCCAGCGTTTCGGCCACAATGCCACGCGATGTGAGGGCAAGGCCACCTGCCCGCGCTGCGGCCTGGAGGAGCTTGAGGGTGCGGAGTGTACCTCAGATCCGCGTTGCGTGAACTGCGAGGGTACGCATCCAGCGTATTCTCGTAAGTGTCCGAAGGTGATCGATGAAAGAAAGGTCATGGAGATTAAGACCATTGATAAAGTCCCTTATTTATAGGCACGGAAAAAGTTCAGGGCCCTTGTAGCAACGACCTTTTCTTAATCCTTTGCGTCCGTGGCAACAGTCAAGAATACCACCCAAGCAACACAGACCGAGAGAATGGAAAATACAAAAACAGCCGATATGAAGGAAATAGCCAAGCCGGCTAAGGCAATAAATCCGGCACCAAACAAAGACGTCACCACCACTACTGGTTCACCTAAGAAGAACCAAACAAAATGAACCACCAGGGTAGCGCTGAAACAGCGCAAAAAATGCCATCCCCCGGCCCCTCCGGTCTAGCTAAGCTACTACCACAGGAGTCGATGGCGAAGGACGAGTCTTACACCGTATTCGGCGCTGATTCTTCTACTTTTTCTATTATTTATTTTACATATATGGCTTTACGGCTTTTATATTACAGTGAAACAGTAATGGTTTTTTTAGGCATAAAGAGGAGCTGGGCATTTTAATACGTGATTGTAACCCCTCTGGTATATGTCTGCAAGAGACCCATGTTAAAGTACGGACAAGGGTATTTTAAATGGTTTTAACGTTTTTAGATGGGACGACACCAGTGGCCAACGTGCCCAGGGTGGAGTGGCGGTTGCTACTCGGGAGGCCCTTTACACCTCCCGTGTGCAGCTGAACACGCCTTTCCAGGCGGTCGCAGTGACGGTGCATGCCCCGGAGGCTGTGACGTTATGTAACGTCTACTTGCCGGAGGGGGCACCGGTCACTGGATCCAATTTAGAAGCCCTTGTTTGTCAGTTGCCCAGACCTTTTATTTTATCTGGCGATTTTAACGCTCATGATACTCTCTGGGGTAGTTCGCGTTCACAGTGTGACCGTATTTTATCTAACTTTATTACTGATTTTAACATGTTTTTGCTGAATAACGGGGAACATACCCGTTTTAACTCTTTTAACGGTCATTATTCTAGTATTGATCTTTGTATCGCATCGAGCACGTTAATGAACATGATTCATCTGTCCATTCACGATGATCTCTGTGGCAGTGATCATTTTCCCCTTTTTCTGCACAGAGAAAATAATTTTAACACTAATTTTATATGGCCGGGCAACTGGGATGTCCGGAATGCGGATTGGACCGATTTTAGGGAAAAAATCAATTTTCAGCATGACGACAACCGTGATGGGACTTTTAACATTGAAATGCTGACACGAAATATCATCGATTCCGCAAATTGCAGTGTGCCCAAATCACTGAAATGCACAACTAGACCTGCAATTCCCTGGTGGAACGATGAATGTGCTAAAGTGATTCGTAAACGCAAGAAGGCGTTACGAACTTTTAACAAGTGCCCCACTGACAATGAGACAAATCTGTCCTTCATGCGCCTCAGAGCAAAAGCTCGAAAGGTGGTGAAGGAGGAAAAAAGGCCTCCTGGATTAAATATGTATCCGGTGTTTACTGTAGAACACCCCTTGCACAGGTATGGAACATGGTTGGACGAATTCCGGGAAACCACAATCAGCTCAGCGTCTCATTCCTCAAAAGCGGCGGTAATATACTTACATTTCCGTCGTCTATTAGCGAGGTTTTTGGGTAGTCACTCGCTAGTACATACAGCGACGACACCTATGAGGAAGAGTTCCTACATATCAAGAGGCGCATTGAATCTCAGGAACTTATCTTTACTGAGAAGCGGTGGACGGCAGGCTATAATATCCCTTTCTGCCTTTGAGAACTGCGTTCTGCCATTGCAGACTCCCGCGACTCGGCCACAGGAATGGATAATCCATAATCCATAATGCGTTTCTGCGGAATATTCCGGAGGGGACAATGGCGGAAGTCCTTCGCTCCCTAAACCAACTTTGGGCTGAGGGTAGCTTTCCACCCTCCTAGCGGCTGTCCACAGTAGTCCCTATTCTCAGGCAAGGTAAAGATAGAGCTGACCCGACTAATTATTGACCCATCTCCCTTACTAGTTGCCTGTGCAAGGTAATGGAATGAATGGTAAATTGGCGTCACTTTTGGTGGCTGGAGCGTTGAAACCTTCTTTCGAATATTCAATGCGGCTTTAGACATGGCCGATCGACCGTTGACCACCTAGTCAGAGCCGACAATTTCATCCAGGCGGCCTTTCTTCTCCGTCAACATGTCGTAGGTGTCTTCTTCGACATGAAGAAGGCATACGACCGAGTGTGGCGGCATAAGATTTTAATGACTCTTCATGAGTGGGGATTGAGGGGCAATTTACCTATTTTTATTAAGAATTTTTTAACTGATCGTGTTTTTAAAGTTGAGATAGGTAGACACCTATCCAAATTTTATCGGCAGGACATTGGAGTCCCACAGGGTTCAGCTTTAAGTGTGACACTTTTCGCAATTGGGATCAACGCCATAGCCAAATGCATTAAACCTCCACGCATGGGATCTTTGTTCATTTACGACCTAGCAATATTTAGCAGGTCGTCCAAAATAATCACTGCAACCAGAGTGACTCAGTTGGCTCCAAATAAACTGGAGGTTTGGACTCGGAGGAATGGCTTTAAGTTTTCTTCGGACAAGTGCAAATGCGTACATTTTTACCGGGTGAGGGGACACTACAATCCGCCAGCTTTGTCACTTAATGGCAGAATTCTCCCGTATGTGGAGTCTGTCCGATTCCTCGGTGTGACTTTTGACTACCGGCTGAACTGGCGTGAACACATACAGACTTTGAGAGATAAATGTCTACGGACTCTAAATATTTAAAAATTTTTAAGTAACACAACTAGGGGTCGAATGTCCCTGCTTTTATTGTACCTCGCACTCGTACGTTCCAAACTGGACTACAGGTCAGTTTCTTACGCTTCCAGTAGCGACACTTACTTAAGACCTTGAACATCTGTACATAACGCAGGGCTTCGTACTTCCACTGGTGCTTTCCGGACCAGTCCGGTCCTCAGCATATATGCTGATTCTGGGGAGCCTCCGTTGCCGTACCGTAAGAATATACTAATGTGCTCCTAAGTGGCGAAAATTTCAGCTACAAAGAATCACCCGTGTTTAAACTTGATTTTTAACCCTAGATTTAAGGAAATTTTTAATCGACTGCAAGAGCTACCAAGCCGCTCAGGATTCATTTTAATTTATTTGTTGAGGGTATCGGCTTAAGGCTCCCAGATGTTCATCCTGTTGGGTACTCGAGTTACCCACCGTGGATTATTCCGCCGCCGGACATCCATATGGCACATGGTAAGTGCCATAAATCCCACACCACTGCTCTAGAATACCAGTGTCTCTTCAATGGATTTCTCTGTCGCCACTCCAACTTCATCCCCGTATACACGGATGGATCGAAGTCGGATGCAGCTTTCTCGTGCGCGGTTACCTCGTCCCATCACGCTGTAGTCCAGGCCAGGCTCAATACGCTGTGTAGCGTATACACAGCGGAGCTGCTGGCCATTAAGATGGCACTCGATGGAATTGGGGGTTTTCCGGGGTCTTTTGTCATTTGCACGGACTCGATGAGCGCGCTGCAATCCATTTCCGTCTTTTCTTCACCACACCCATTTGTCCAGCGAATACATACTACCCATTATCCCTTAATAGAAAGGAATCAAAGTTATTTTTCTCTGGATCCCTGGACATATGAGTATTGCCGGAAATGAGCAGGCGGATGCAGCTGCAAAAGAAGCTCTACATATCCCTGAGCCAACGACGACGCTATCAGGATCTGCAAGCTTCTCTCCGTAAAATAGTCCTAGAGCAGTGGAGTGAACTTAAAAGGGATGTCCCCAACAATAAGTTACGGACAATTAAACAGGTAACGTCAGGGTGGCCCACTTCTGTCAGAAGTAGTCGCAGAGAGGAAGTGGTCATCACACGTTTAAGAGTCGAGCATTGCGCCCTGACACACTCGTTCCTCTTTACAGAAGATAAAATTCCCCCTCGATGCGATGATTGTGACCGTCCTCTAAGTGTGCGACATATCCTGACGGAGTGTGACGAGTACTGGCACACACGTAATAGGCTAGGCATCAACGGCGACCTAGAACACGTTCTAGGCAACGATGCTGATCGCCTATGCCATTTAATTACTTTTTAAAGGAAACTAAATTAATAAATAAAATCTAATATATTTTCATATATTTGCACCTTTTATATTGCCATTGTTTTTACTCTATATTTATATTTCTACATATTTATTCATATAAATTAGATTGTGCGTGGTGCAAAATGACCATAGTTGTCGACTCACCCTATAAATCCTAATCAATCTATCTATCTTTCTTAATTCTTGCTTCTTCACCGCTGGAAACAGATGTAATCATCAACATCAGGTTTTTACTCAAACTGTGAATATCTCTTCTGTCATAGGAGGCCCCTCCAAGTCCTTTTAGAATCCCAAGCATTGAATTCCAATCCTCGTTATCAAATGCATTCTCGAAATAGACGAAAGCAACGAGGGTTGATTTTTCCTTCCCCATTCTCTCCTCTACGAGTAGCCTTAATAACAGCATTTCCACTCTTGTCGAAATTTCTATTAATTTTCTCGCTTTATGACATAGTTTACACCATTTTTGTTTAAGAGTTGTCTTTCTTCAGATTTTTCATTTTTGCCCTTTCTCTTCTTTCTTCAATTAGTTCCTCCTTCCTCCTCTATTACTTTATCTGAAATACATGGCTAATTTTTGATAATGTTACTTCTCCAAAGAACTTCTTTACTGCAACCACTTTGAATGTTTTTCCACCTCTCTTCCACTGAATTTATAATCACGTGCGCTACCAACAGGTTTTTCCCTGACTTCTAAAAGGTCCTCTAATTCTTCTTCAGTTTTTATATTAATTTTACGTTCTTCATTGCTTTCTTACCTTTCCTGAATTTCATCGACATTTCTTTGTATGGACCCCCTACACTAGCGGCATATACTACATGAGTCCAAAGACGTGACAAGTAGCATTTTTTTTCCTACTCTCGGATCAACCTTTAACGAATCATAATCACCTGTTTTCTAAAACTGCCATTTCCCTGATGTGTTACCCGCATGGTGTCTTCGATGATGTTGATGCATAAATATTTTATAAATTTTGCCTTCAATGATATATTTTTCTAGATGCAATGAGTGTTTTGGGGAAGCTTTTTTTATAAAAGATCAACGCCGCCCATTTCTTCATACGTAATGTAAGTTTGCAAGTAAGTCAAGAATCATCAATCGTGTCTAAATCCTTCGGTAACGAATTCCTATCGTTATCATTCCTAAATTTCCTGCATGCCAAAGAACCTATCATCGGAAACCCTAATTTCTTTATACTATGTCATCGGCCAAACGACGAAACTAACAGTTAACTAAGTCAAGAGTTTACGAAAAGAAGGATTAAAAGTGGATCTATCACACCTCCCTGAGGAATATTCGGCATAACTGTTATTAATTGGAACTAACACCACCCAATACCTTTGATCGCGTTCCATCAAATCGTCTACCACCCAGCCTATTATTTTACTGTCTATCCCGTAGGATGCTGGCCTCGCAAGTATATTAAAAACGGCACCTTAACAAACGCTTTTCTGAATTAAATAAACGCTACGTCTATCTGAACGTTACCTCCTCTGGAAACTACATTACCATAAACAAAAAGACATAATTGAGTATCGCAAAGCTTACTCTTCCTGAACCCAAGCTGTTTTTTTATGAATAAAGCTTTGCTTGACAACGTGGATTGGGATTCAATGCTTGGAATTCTGAAGGGAATTGGAGTGTCCTACAATGACCGAAGAGTTATACACAGTCTGTACAAAAACCAAGTTGCTGTGATTAAATCTGGACCCAGCTGTGAAGAGGCAAGAATAAGGAAAGGAGTGAGACAAGGCTGCGCACTGTCTCCCGTAATTTTTAATGTTTACATCGAGAGAGCCATAAATGAAGTCAAGGAAAAGTGTTCTGGAGTGAAAATCCACGGAGAAACAATCAGTATGCTACGATTCGCTGATGACATAGCTCTCATAGCAGAGACAGAGAAGGAGCTGAATAAGATGCTAACAACCATGGAAAGGACTATGGCCAGATATCAGCTGAAGATCAATAAGAAGAAGACTAAGATATTGGTGTGCAGCAAAAGAGAAGAGGCGAAAACCAACGTTAAACTAGGAAAACAGAAACTGGAAGAGGTGAAAGAGTTCTGTTACCTGGGAAGCAGAGTAACCAACGATGGACGAAGCAAGAAAGAAATAGTGAGTAGAATAGCCCAGGCAAAGAGGGCATTCTTTCAAAAGAAGAATCTACTTACAGCAGGAAATACAAGCATAGAAGTAAGGAAACAGTTCATCAGAACATACATCTGGAGCATTTTTCTTTACGGCAGTGAATCATGGACGATGACAGCAGCGGAGAAGAAAAGGGTAGAAGCATTTGAAATGTGGTGTTACAGAAGAATGCTGAAGATTAAATGGATCGACCGAGTAAGTAACGAGGAAGTGCTAAGAAGAGTAGGAGAAAAGAGAAGTCTGCTGACAACTCTAAAAAGAAGAAGGGAAAACTTAATCGGCCATATCTTGAGACACGACGGCCTGATGAAGACTATCGTCGAGGGAAAAGTGAACGGGAAGATTGGAAAAGGCAGGCCTCGTATGAGATATATGGAACAAGTTGTGAAGAGTGTAAAAGAGAAGAATTACGTCACAATGAAAAGGTTGGCCGATAGAAGAATCGAGTGGAAAGCTGCGTCAAACCAATCCTAGGATTGTTGACCAATGATGATGATGAAAGCTTTGCTATCGAGGTGTCCCATACACATCTCTGTGCACACGAGCCAAAATATCATCAGGGCCTGGGGACCTATTTGGACAAATGTTTTTTTTAACTAAGGATTTGATTCTACAACATGAGAAAATGATCGGGGCCATTGGATACAGAATTTTTGTCTAACATTATTTTGTCTAATAAACGCCTATATTGATTAAAAACGCTATCAAAAAGGCATTAAAAGTCAGCTTTAACTAAACTACTGGTTGCAATCCTCCCCATGTCATTTGGCAAAAATTAACCACGACTTTTTACTACTTTTTTCTATACGTCCCTAACGGCTGAATTGCTTTAAAAATGTTCGTCTCTTTAATGCACAAGCATGTTCTTTATGAATTTAATGAACGCTTTGCGAACGGCTATTTTCATTAGGAAATGCCAAGAAAAATACAAATGAAGATGCATGCGTCCATAGAGTATGCGAAGTTGTCGCACCAAGATGCAACCCAAGAATGTAAGCGACAAGTCCGTTGTCTACTGCTGAGAGACCTCGCCGGTGAAAACTAAATTCATGGTTCCCTCGCAGGCTGCAGGGCATTGGGCGCTGTCCAATGAAGAAGCTGCGACTGAGCGAACAGTTCAACGACCCGAGCGTGCTGGAGTACGGAAGCAACCACGACGCCATAGTGCGCGGCCTCACCCACCAGGCGGCGCAGCAGTCAGACCGCTTCTACACCGAGGAGGTCAGTGGACTACTGTAATATCTACTATATCTAATGATGAGTATAGAGGCCTGCACAGGGGCGCAAAATACGGACGAACGCCGGATGCCTCTGCGTGACGTGGACCTGGAGACGGTCGTCCGGCCAGTAGGGATGGGTGATGATAAGAAACTAATCGATATTTTGCAAATGATTCAATTGCAAGCAGCCGATTAATCGAACCCAATTAATGGGTGCTTTTCATTTAGGCACGGCGATAGCCGATTATCGAACGCAGGAGCCGTCGATCGTCAGGATGCGAATGAAATTAAACACAGCTGTCACCGGCTTTTCGCGCTTGCACAGTCAGTTTAGTGAATTCGAGGAGAAATAAGAAAGTATCAACGAATGGAATCGTCCGGTGAAGTTTGAATCAGCAATACAATTCACAAATTTTGCTCGATAAAAGGTACTGTGATTGATTTTAGTAATTATTTTCGTATCTTAGTGGAATGCCATAACAGTATTTTTGGGGTTCTGATTGATAAATGCCGTAGAATACCTTTCCTGTACCTACGTGCTTACAAAAAATATTGTTGATACTTTGTTGTTGCAATGGTTGACGTGACGTCATATTACGCTTACAGTTCTGTTCGGCTCTCCTAAGAGCAGAGAGTCACCGGCAGCCGGCGACAGACGGCGATCCAGCTAAATCGAAAGCACCGCGGCGTGGCGATCGCCGGCTGTAGCCGCAAATCGAAATCACCCAATTGCTTTTATTAATCGATATGACGATTAATCGAATGGCTTATGACAGCGTTCAAAAAAAAGCTTCCGAAATAAATGGAGTTAAATAAGGTTAATGTTATCGTGTGTACAAATTATAAAATCTCGATAAACCTCCATGACTTGTCAGGTTGGGTAAAATGTTATTAATTTAATTTAAATTTTGGCATAAAAATGCCAAACTTTTACTGGAACTGAAGCTACAAATTGCAATTTAGATAAGTGGGTACTGGTAAGTCGGCTTCCCAGATCAGATTGAATTAATCTCAGCACGGAAAAGAATCTCTCTGGTGGAACTGATGTTGCTACTCCTGGCAGGTACTTCCTGGCTACCTGATGTAAGTGAGGGTATTCAGTTTTCATTGACTCACACACTTAAAAAGGATTCAAATGGCGGACAACTACGGGTCGGTTGATGAATTGCCGTAATTCAAATGGTGTCCCACCAGCGACATCTTCACTATACGGGATCGGGTTGGTGTGGGGGCTAGAGTACCTCCCATCCCGAGGGCCCGGATTCGATTCACGGCAGTGGCGGATTTTTCAGTGAAAAACCCGCCAGGTTTTTCAGGTCCCCACTTGAGTGCCTAGTGGAGGGCATTTCAAGTTCAGTACTCCGTCCGTCGGATGGGACGTTAAGCCGTGGTTCCCTTGGCGCCTTTCGTTAAGCGTAGGCTAATGCCGACGCCGGGTTTCCCTCCATCCTTCCTCCGTTCCCTGAAAACCCCTACCATTACCCAATTATCCACCTATACTCAATGGCGCAAATGACCTCAGCTGTCGGTCGCCTCCCCTAAATAACCAACCAACCAGTATAGTATACTACAGGCTTCTCTGTGATGTTGCTTCATTATCACGAAAGCTCCAGAGGTCATCTGATAGTACTGCATCACGTTCAGCGGATGAAATCATCTGCAGGGAGTCACCTGATCCTCTTCGCGCAACATCACAGCGATTATGGTGCACATGGCATGTGCTAGAGCGATCGGGTTATTAAAGTGCTGTTTTTAAACCGTGGGTCCAGCATCGTTTAGACGTGTAACCACTTTTATTAGCCGCCCTAGCCATCACAGTTCACCAGACACTAAAGTCTGAAATAATCGGTCATATTAATCAGGCATACATATCGATATTATCGATATCGGCTCTTGCATTAATCGATTCCAAATTTTCTATTAATTGGCAAAATAATCGATTATTCGATTATACAATATCGTAATCGCGAATCCCTACCGGCCAGGCATCGTCATACGTCACGCTTCGGAACAGTTCGTCGAACGTCTTCAGGTTGTGCCTCTTTCTCTAGTCCTCCCACTCAGGTGGGCGAAGATCGCCCGTATTTCGTACCCGTGTGCAACGCTCTAATTACTACCCTACTAGCCACCTCGATGGTGTGTGGCAGGGGGTGATTTATCACCAACCATGCAGTACGTTGACGCACTGAAGTTTATTTATGCTAAATCAACAACAGATTGCTATGAATATCACACAGGCATTCAGTTTTCACCCAATATGCAACAAAACATCAAAGAAGTACCACAAACTTGCATGGCATTTGTTATGTGTTCATGCAAACACGCTAAAATCCTTTAAAAAATCCACCACACTAATCTTATCCCTGATTGCTCGCTTGATCCACATTAACCTAATGTGAGCGATTTCAAGGTCGCAACATTTAAAATATAATTTCACGAAGGCAAAATGATGCAAGAAGTTTCAATGTTGTCGCGAATAGCTCTCGAGTAAAGAATCGAGTATTTTAATCTAACCTCGATGAAACTTATTTCTCTAATCCTATCTGGATATTCCTGTCTCTGCCAATGCAATCTGTTATCTGTTTAATTCTCTCTGCGTCGGAGGTAGATTCGTCTGTGTAAGAAAACTTAACTTTGTATTTTTCACACTTTTATTGAGAAACCCTACTGGTTTCGATACTCCCGTGTCATTGACAAGGGTGTTCTCTGGCTACAGCACCATAGGAGAACATCCTTGATAATGACACAGGAGTGTCGAAACCATTAGAGTTTCTCAATAAAAGTGTGAAAAATACAAAGTTAATTTTTTACACTACGTCACTTTTTCATAAAATATCGCCTTATTCTATTCAATTTATAAATTCGTCCGCCCTGTACCAATCAAAAACCTTGCTCTCTTCCTTGCCTTCGAAAGAGCTGTCTGTCTTAGCGTTTAAAGTGTCTCCCATCCCCTAGTGATGAAGTTACGCCTTCCAATCTGATATAACAATTGTTTACTAAACTGGATGATCTTCTCTGAATTTTATTTGATTCCTTCATTTATTACTTCCCAACCGGCCAAAAAAGCTAGAGGATTATTCCATTTTGCTTCCAACTAACACGAAATACCACTTCTCCTGAACAGCTATTTTACACTTTCTCACTGCCAATCTAATGAATCCAATAATGAGGCCCCCGGGCCCAAAAAGTGAATTGAGTGTGTAGTGCGTTAGCTAGCGATCTAATCTAACTGAACTGAATAATAGTCAGTGGAGGAGGTGAAGTGTTTTAAGTGTAAATAGGTATCTGGACACATATTCCAATAAAGGCATTTTCATAGAGTTTAAACAAAAAAATTACTTGCTGCGAAAGCAGTTTTGACAGAAAGTATTTAATTTTTAAAATATAAGCATTTGAATCGCCACGAGCTGGTCCCTCGCAAAAACGTAATTCGCATCGCTGCCATCTTGATTGACGTCAGGTCCTGCAACAGCGGTCGCGGTGCGTATATTTCTATGCGAAGTTTGAAGCGTTTAGGAGATCACTATTGAAATGTCTTTCATGAACGCACTTTATTTTAATATGCCAAAGCGTTGTTTTAAATGTTGTCTTGTGCCAAAATATAATGACACCAACGGAAATGCCTCCCAACATGTATTTTTTTTTAATTACCCGAAACAGGATAATAAGGGTGAAGAAAGAAGTGCAGGCGAAATGAAACTTTGTCTATGCGATCAAACGTGTGCATTTTTGAACGTTCACTCTGTCTATATTCATTTTACCAATTCTGGAAACTAAATTAAACTTAATTGTATCTTAATTGTGCAGAAACTAGGTCAAAACAAAGCGCCGCGAGTAGTAGTATTGATGCGATTGACATATGGGCTCAATATTATTCGGTAAAGTTTTTTCATTGATTGAAAAACTGCTAGGAAATTTAATACATGCACAAATCAGTAATCAGAGTACGAGGGAAATGTGCTAGACATATGTCACGTAAAATCTTTTCCATATCAGACAATATGCCATGTTTGAAAAAGTTCGCTAAGCAACTTTCAATTATGATTAAAAGACTGAACCCACTGAACCTATCGCTGCTTACTTTTCAAGATTAGATGTCCTAACTTTTATTAATCGCAAGCAGTAATTTTCACCGGTCAATTTCAATTTTCGAAGGTCAGCGTGAACGATGGATGCGTGAATGGCTACTTGTGCACATAAAAACAATTTATTAAACCAAAGTAGTTGTAGACGGGAATATTTATTTCTTTGCATTACCTTCACGATTTAACACATTATATTCACGTTTCAACATACCGCGTCTGCGTCGAGATCAGCTAATATGCCAAATACACCAATATTACACCACACAACATTAGAATCTAGGATCACGATCGCACTTGCTTGCTGCGACACAGGTTGAATTTTGAAGTTCCTCGTTATATTCGGTAATCAAGGGTTTTTTAATCCCCCTTTGTCTCAATAGCCCAATATATATTTCCCCAAAAGGAAGTTCTTGGAAATCGTATCAAAACTCATAACTGCACCATAAGGTTATGCCACTACAAACAAAAGATTTTCACGTTCATTGTATTTTTTATTTAGGCCTTTAAGGCCTGGTTACACGATACATTAACACGTACGGGTTAATGTACATTTGCGTGAATGGTTTCTGCTCAACTTGTGCGTTAAGGCCGCTTTACAAGATACAATTTTTTGCACAATTTCTTGTACAAACTCTTGTATAGACTGAACGAAATTGTATGTTTGTCTGAATGGAATTAGAACACGTTCTATTTCCCGTTCAGTCATTCAGACAATCGCACAAGTTTTCGTACAATTTGCCGCTTTACACGGTACAATTTCCTCATGCAAGAGTTTGTACAAGAAATTGTACGAAAAATTGTATCGTGTAAAGCGGCCTTTAGTGCATGAACCAAATAGAACAGGATCTATTTTCTGTTCACGCATTCATTCATTTGTACATTTTGGTGTGGTTACACGGGGCATTTTCGCGTTCATGCATTTACACATTAACTCGTACGGGTTAATGTATCATACGATGTGTAACCAGGCCTTAATCCGAATCCTTGAAAACATCCCAAATGATACATTAATGATATAATGTGCCTGCAAATAGAGAGATGTCGACACATATTGGAGCAGTAATTCAAAGTAAACAAATGGATAAAGTAGATGCCCATAATACATCTTATTTTTGTGGTCCCGAACTTGACGTACCTACGCAATCCCTGCACGAAATGCTCACTATAGTCTATAGCGAAGACAAGTAGGTATACCTACTTGTCTTCGCCATCCATCAAAATATGTGCTTCCACGACATATTAGTTTATGCTCGGGGCATACACGAGCACGAACAACATTTTATCGAGCTTAACCTGCACATAGCCGATGGCATCATCGTCGTGTTCCTCACGAACGACCCTAACACCAAAACATTCATCATCGCCATATTATGAATATTACAAAATTCAAATGTGAACATTCATTTTCAAACATTGACATGCTTTTACCTCGCCATCTTAACTCTTTGGATTTCCGTTTGAATCATGTTTTCTTCGAAGATTGAACGAAGTTACATTTAAACACGGTGTTGATACGTATGAAAACATTGCTAATGTTGAGATTTTCGGAAGATTTCTTGCCTCAGCTTTGACAAACTCAGACTCCATACCTTCTAAAGAAATCATATATGTTCGCAGCCTTCCTTAACCACACCAAAGATATCTAAATCCGACAACAAATGTTGAAAACAACGTCCACAGGTGCAGTACGTTCCGCCGTTTTCCTCTCCATTGCAGGAGCTGACGTCACTTTCAGCCGGCTAATCACAATACGTTTTAGAGTGGGCGTGTTTTCTGGGCATTTATTTTGCTTATTTCTCGAAAAATGCATTAAATAAATGCATAGTTTTCATCGCTAAGGTGTTTTAGTATAATTAACAATTTTTTAAGTAGCATTTCAAGGAGATTTAAAAAATTGTCCAGAGGTCTATTGTGAACAAATATATACAGTCAGGGAAGTGTGATAGAGTAGCTGGGCTGCCCCACCTCCTCGAGGTCGGGGGCCGGGCAACGAGTCTGGGCAATCAGCCGGGAATCTTCCCGCAATAAGCACCTAGACCGGCAAAGAGGGCAATCGCGTGCGTGTGTGGACAGTGGGACACTTATAGTGCAACTGAGAACCGTGTGCGCGATGTCGTCGTCTGAAGATGATCGGGATACTACCTTCAGGAAATCGTTACTAACTCCAAGATCACCAGTTGAAAGGACGCCTCAAGAGACGTACACGAAAAGAAAGCATAGGCAACCAGGGGAAGAGGATATTGAGCAAGAACAGAAGAAATCAAAGGAGTCAACCACTCCTAGTCCGGAGGCAAAAAAAGAAGAAATGAAGAATGAAGAGGAATCCATAATAAAATTACTCGAAGAAATGGAAAGAAGTTTGAGAAAACAACATTCAAATAAAAAGATTTCTGGAGAGACACTAAACGATCATTTGAAAAAGCACAGTCAAATTAGTGCTTTTGCAAGAAAAATGTCTCTCAAAATTGCAAAACTTGAAGGGCGGATAGAAGAAAGAAAAGAAATTATAGAAACCATTAAGCTACAACGTCCAGAACCGAGACTTACACTTCAAGAGCCAACTTTTGCAGAAATAATAAAAAGGCCAAAGGTCACTGGTACAACCAAGAAAGTGAAACCAGCACCCCAGATTGTAATTATCAGATCAGAAGATAAAGAAAAAGAAGGAACAGAAATAAAAGAAATAATGAGAAAGACAGTGAAACCTAGTGAAATTGGGATAAATGTCAAAAGAATGAGAAACGTCAACAAGGGTATCCTGTTGGAACTGGAAAATGAAAGCGAAGTAAAAAAGATGTTACAAAATGAAAAAATTAAAACAAGTGGGCTGAAGGTGGAAAAGCCACAAGAAAGAAGACCTCAGTTAATGATATATGATGTACCCAAAAACCTACAAGAAAAATATGTTCTAAATGAAATTTATAAACAAAATTTTGAAAATATCTTAGAACCCGAAGAATACAACAATAATATAAAAAAGGTCCATCAAATTAAACATAAAGCGGATAACACTAAAGAACATTGGATTATGGAAGTAAGGATGGATATCCGCGACATATTAAGGAAAAGAGAGAAAGTGTTTTTGGACTGGGACAATAGCTGTAGAATTAAAGATTTTATAAGTGTGATGAGATGTTACAAATGTCAGAGCTACGGACATCGGGCTCCGGCATGCAAGAGGGAGGATGTTTGCCCTCACTGCACAGAAGGGCACCGATACGAAAACTGTCACCATAAGGATAACCAACCAAAATGTGTGCATTGCACACAAGACGGTCGAAAAAATGACCACAGAACAGGAGATAGGGAGTGTCCAGCGTATAAACGGCAAAGAAATTACGAAACAGAAAGGCTTGGTTATGGCAATTAAAATCGGCCAAATCAACCTTGCAAGATCTATAACTGCAATGAACGAAATCGAAGTAATAAGTAAAAAGCTGGAACTGGATTTCTTATTAATCCAAGAACCCTATAGCAAAAATGGAAAAATTCCTTTTCCCGGAATAAAGAACTTTTACGATAGTACAACAGACTCAATATGGAGTACTATCATACAACTTAATCCAAAATATAAAACAATAATGTTGGCACAGCATACAAATAGCCACACTGTAACGATTAGAATTGAATATCCAACACCTATAATACTCGTTTCCAGTTACTACCAATTCTCCGATAATATATCTAAATATATTAAACATACCCAAGACATAATAAATAAAAATAAGAAAGAAAAGATACTGTTGGGAATTGATGCTAATGCCAAATCAAGCCTATGGCACAGTTCAATAACAGACGACAGAGGTGAGAGAATGGAGGACATGATAGTGGCAAACGACCTGACAATATTGAACAAATGGTCAACACTTACAACATTTGAAAGTATATCCGGTCACAAAACAAATATCGATGTCACTTTAACGAATAACATCGATGAGGATGTAAAGTGGAGTATTTTGGAGGAATCCATCAGTGACCACAAGTTAATATACATAGAAATAAAAATAGAAAAACCAAGTAATGTAAAGAAAAATGAATTAATTATAGGGAAGTATAACGTCAGAGAGGCGGACTGGAAACGGTTTGATGACGTTTTGAGGGAGAACATTAAGGCGAACAGCGATATAAGCACCATCATGCAGACAGTCGCATCAGCCTGCGAAATTGCTATACCAAAAGGAACGGGAAAAGAAAAGAAAGTGTCCTGGTGGAATGATAAATTAACGACCCTGCGAGCAGCGACGAGAAAAATAAAGAAAAAATTAAATAGAGCAAGGAAATACAATCTTGAAGATAAAACTGATTTGGAGAAAAAATACGCGGAAAAAAGGAATATATACACCAAACAAATCAGAACGGCTAAACGGGAAACATGGGAAGCGCTTGTAGAATCTGGAGCTGATGATCCATGGGGCTTAGCCTATAAACTTATAAGAGGAAAATTTCAAACTACGATCCCGGCTACACTCGAAAACCCACGGGATGGATACACGAATAATAAATCAGAAACTGCTGAACTTTTGCTGGAAGTACTGCTGCCAGATGACTTAGCAGCAACGGATACAGAATATCACCAGAAAATAAGAAAAGACATACTGGAGTACAGCACCGGAGAAGAGGACCCACCCTTTACAAATCTGGAGATTCAACAAGTTATTATAAGTATGAAAAATGGCAAGGCTCCAGGATATGACGGCTTAAAGGCTGAAATACTAAAAAGAGCTTATCCTGCATTCAAAAACTATATCAATGAAATAATGAATAAAATGCTAAAAACAGGAACATTCCCCACAGAATGGAAAACGGGAATAGTGAAAATATTCCCAAAACTGAATAAAAATCCACACCTACCAACATCATATCGACCCATAACTCTGCTACCAGTCCTAGGAAAAGTAGCAGAAAAGCTCATAAGAGATAGAATTAACAATCATATGGACCGAAAAGGATTTATAAGCAAGAGACAATTTGGATTTGTTACAGGACGTGGAACTGTTGATGCATTAAACTGTCTAATAAGAGACGTGGAACAAGCGACCGAAAAATATGTATTAGCTATATATCTAGACATTGCAGGGGCCTTCGACAACGCATGGTGGCCGTGCATACTGCATGAACTCCAAAAGATGAACTGCCCCACTAACGTATACGCAGTAATTGTAGATTACTTTAAAGATAGAACAGCAATCCTAGACTTGGAGGGTGCAAAAGAAACAAAGATCCTGACTAAAGGTTGTCCACAGGGATCTGTCTTAGGACCAACCCTGTGGAACATAATAATTAACGATTTACTTCAACAGGATTTAGGAGTAAATACTACTATGGCTGCATACGCAGATGATGGATTATTACTCATACGAGGAAACTCTAGAATGGAACTTGAAACACGGGGGATAAAAGTAATTCAAAAAATACAGACATGGGGAAATAATCGAAAACTTAAATTTTCTGAAACAAAAACTGTCATGACCTTACTAAAGGGCAAGTTAAAAAGAACTCCGACCATAAAAATGGATGAAATAAACATAAAATATCACCAACAAGTGAAATATTTGGGAGTATGGGTCGGCGAACAGCTAAATTTCTCCGGCCACTGCGCCAATGTGGTTAATAAAATAAAAGAAACATTTCTGCCCTTAGCTCAAATTGCAAAAGGCAACAGATCCTACTCAAGTAGATCACTTAAGATTCTATATACCGGTTTAGCTGTGCCTATAATAACATATGGAAGTGAGGCTTGGGGCGATGAATTGAACAAAAGGAAAAGTAGCCGAAACAAAGTAAATAGAGCACAGAGAATTCCTCTCATCACAGTAACAAAATGCTACCGGACAGTTTCAACTGAGGCCTTATGTGTTTTATCTGGAAATCTACCAGCAGACCTAGTAATAGATGAAAAAAGACGAATCTATCAATTAAAACAAAAGAATATTGACACGCCTGATAACCGCAAGCAAGTAAGAAAAGAAATCTTAGCAAAATGGCAAGACAGATGGGACAAAACCATCAAAGGCCGAGAAACTTGGAAATATTTTCCAAACGTATCAGAGATAATGCAAATGCAATATGTGCATTTAGATTATTATGTGTCACAATTTTTAACTGGCCACGGAGACTTTGCAGAGAAGTTACAACAACTTGGACTTAAGGAAGATCCGAGGTGCACAAACTGTAATAAAAACGAAAATGAAAACGCATGGCACGTCCTCGTAGAATGCACAGCATTTAAGGAAGAAAGAACACCCCTTATAAATCGGTACAATGAACTAAGTATGAATATTACACATAAAAGCCTGACAACAAAAGAAAATTTTGATTTATTTAAAGAGACCTGTAATAAAATTTTGAATAAAAAGAAAATAATGACTATCTAATCACCAATAGAGCCAAACCATTCCGATGACCCTACCAATGGTAGGTGAGGGGACAGCTGGTCGGTAAATCCGACGAACAAAGTGCTAAAGCACGGTTTGCGCTCAAAGGAAAAAGATAAAATGGGAAAATGGAAATAAAGCGGCCCCCTGATCATAAGTGGAAACTTGAATATCAGGGGGGGTGGAAGGAGGGTCCGCGGGGGTTCGTCCCCCGAAACAGCTGCCAATCTAATGAATCCAAGTTGCTTAGAAACGGAGTCGCAAATTGTTTTTGTGCGTCCCCTAGTGAGTTTCTTGGTTATTGAGACATCCAGGTATATTTAACATGTTCCGATTCACTTAGGTCGTCGTCGTCAGCCAGTAATATATAACATCCTCCATTATTTCGTTCTCTATGCATCACTTTTAATCTGATGTTGCTGTTTATGTTGGAATGTATCCCATTTGTGTAAATTACGAATTGGAGAGGATTCAAAAAAACTTAACTTTGGCACGGAAGATGTCAAATCAACTTTTTTCGTGCTAATTGTATCAATAACAATCCCTCGGGTCCGATTACAACTCCCCAAATTAATTTATTACTTTCTTGTTGCTTCCGTAGGAGAGAATTTTCTGTGCAAATTGTTTGTGTGGGACTTTTTCAACATCTTTTTTAAAAATTTTGCATCCCCTTTGATTACTTTTTCCGATTTCAAAATGTCATGAACGAAAAGACCCAACTATGTTTCACATGATCTACTCTTTCTAAAACCTTGTTGACTTGAGCTCAATATTTCAAGCTCAATTGAGCTCAATCACCTGAGCTCAATTTCCAGATATTCATCTGGGAAGGACAATAAGATATTGGCTATGGTGTGCTCGAGGATTTTTCATGAGATATCTCCTGTGTACGTTTGTAGTGATGAGGACTAACTTCCAATCGCGAAGTACTTAACCTTCGATAGTGGACTTGAGCTGGTGTCTTTGCCTTCCTCGAGATCATTAGGTAATATCCCATGGAGTTTCTTCTAGCCACGGGATTTGATGGTTCTAATGTTTTTGAAGAGTTTGGTGGTCTCTTTTTATGAAATAATTATCTTGCTTATTATATTGTTGGGTATTCTTGTTGTCTTGTCTGGTTTGCTGTTATTTTTAGCGTTAAAATTAAGACTCCGTTCTTCAAAGAGTCAACTGCTCGTCACTTCCCTTACAATTCTCGGCATAAGATTGCTTCTGGTTCTCCTCTAATTGTAAGTAATAGCATAGCATTACTGTATTAGATTTCCACTTAACCAACAGAGCATTGGGTGGCATTTTCGTTTCCAGAAAACTAAAAATCCACGAATCCGATATAATACCACGACTCCCTGAGTCCGTGATGAAGTTGTTAACAGACAGAACAATATTTTTCCTCCGCAGATGAAATATTTTGGAGTGGAGCAAGTCAGCGATGATATCCAGAGAGGCAGGGACCACGGACTGCCCTCATACAACGCCATGAGAGACATGTGCGGACTGCGCAAGGCAGTGGACTTCGAGGACTTCAGCGACGTCATGACAGATAAGGTATTCCACTCCAAGGGCCACGGCTAGTATCCCGGCAGTGGCAGGGATATCTAATTGTAAGTGGTATAACGGTCCCCACTTATTGTGATATGGCCTCAATATGTCATCAAGCACCGTTTTTATCTTTTTATGTGTTTTTTCCTGAATAATTTAGGTTGAGCGTCAATTTCTTTTATTTGTTATAATTATTTTCTCCAGTAAACGTGTGTACGACATGTCGAAGCTATTTGATTCCCTAGTCTCTCTTCAACACTAAAATATTTTCTGGATGGGGGAAAATTAACAACTCAATAATGCTCTCTCAGGGGAATGGTAAGCCATTATCATTTTTAGTAAAAGTGCCTTGAATATGAAGGCAATAGGAATGACATGGTCACTGACCTGTAAAATATGATGCTCAATTATCATCTAAACTAGGGTCGGATGACTCAATTCTACAGTGGTTTGCAAATATTTTGCTTTCATTAATTCTCTTCACCCATTCCGTTCACTGAATAATTCTTAGTAGTAGTAGTAGGTTTGGGATTACGGGTGCGTCGACGACTAAGGTCATTAGCACCACGCGCAATCTAATTGCATCATAATATTTTTTTCCAAATTTAATATGGCAACAATTGTATATATAACAATGAATATATAACAATGTATATAAAAATTTTACACATTACATTGAGTTAAAAAGGTCAGTTTTTCTAAGGAAAGTTGTAACACGGCTTAGGCGATCAGGATCATCGCCTAGAACGTATTCTAGGCCTCCCCTGATGCCTAGCCTATTGCGCATAATCCGGTACTTGTCACACTCCGTCAGGAGGTGTCGCACAGTAAGAGGGCAGTCACAGTCTCCGCATCGAGGCGGGGTCTTCTCTGCAGTGAAGAGGTGTGAGTGGGTCAGTGCGCAGTGGCCGATTCTCAGCCTTGCAATGATGACCTCCTCCCTACGACTCCTCCCGACAGAAGTGGGCCACACTGACGTAACCGGTTTGATAGCTCGCAATTTGTTATTTGTCACGTTTTTCCATACGTCACTCCACTGCCGTAGGACTATTCTACGTAAGACAGTCTGTATGTCCTGATAGGGTACCAGTGCCGAATCCTGCTCCGGCAGCATGAGTGCCGCTTTTGCAGCTGCACCTGCCTTTTCATTTCCCGCTATTCCAACGTGCCCAGGAACCCATAGGAATGAGACTTTGAGTCCTCGCTTGTGGAGGGCATAAAGGGCGGATTGAATATCTTGCACAATAGGGTGCATTGGGAAAATAGCGGAAATGGACTGTAGCGCACTCATTGAGTCAGTGCATATGATGGTCGGACGACCATCGTCAGCGACCGACTCGAGGGCCATCTTAACGGCGATGAGCTCCGCTGTGTATACGCTACACAAAGAATAATAATAATTCTTATTAATAATAAAAATAATAATTCAATAATAAAGAATAATAATAATTCAATAAGTCTTACCTTTACGTAATAACCCATCTATTTTAAATTATGCAAAAAACCTAAGATGTTGGTCGTCGCCTCCCACTGGTAACAATATTGATACGAGATGCTTAACTTGTTGTTACACGTTACTCCAGGCGCAACTGATATAAAGATTAAGTCTGATGCAATGAACAATATTACGGCGTCATTCAACGAATGGTCATTGGGGTACTGAGAAAAGTACAGAAAACAGGGAGTATAGAAAAAAGAAAGCAAATGAATTATGGACACATGAGACAGGTGTCGGGTAGGGTACACCAGCAACATTACGGGTTGCGTGATTTGAAAATGAGGAGAGGAAGTAATCATCGAGGAAAGGGATAAAGGCTAAGTCCTGTTCGTCCTCGAAGATTCTCAATCTAAAATAATCAATCTTTTTCATGTTACCGGAACTCTTTGGGAAATATTCCCCATTTATTCGGTGTTAACTAATCGTACCCAAAGACTCCATTCTTTCCAAAAATATTGAAAATTAATGCATGAATTTGTCGATGGGATAAGGCCAACACGTGGTAGATTGTTATATTTAATATCACTGCACCATTATCAGTTGTATCACATGCATAAATAAAGCGGAAAAAATTAACGCTTCAACCTGCTTATATTTCCGGGATAAGAACAAATTACCTTCGCCATTTCATTCATTGCATGTTTTTTAAAGGATGATGAGGTCCAATCAAATGACTACGAAAATGTTGAAACTAAATATAAATTCTTCTATTACTGTAAACTTTTAACATAACATTTTTCCAATATCATATTTTATCGACTTTTATAACTGTGCTATAATCTCTTAAACCTAAAAATAGAATTTTTCCTTTGTTATTGAACAACATAGCCGCAAAACTACGCCCGCATTGAACCACGAGAGAGAAGATGGAAACTAATAGATAAAAGCTTTGTCTTAAGTGCCATATGACATTACGTCTCTAACACTTGACATGTCGATTCTCATATTCAGTGCGAACTAATGTCCTGAAATTGTCACTCAGTCAGTACCTTTACACATTGACGTACAGTGACACAAACACAGTCCTTTTTCACAAGCACTGGCCTTTCGCATTGCAGAGCATCAAGATGCTCAAGCGCCTGTACCGCTCCCCGAATGACGTGGACCTGTTCGTGGGGGGCTCCCTGGAGGAGAGCTGCGTGGACGGGGACGATGGGGCCATAGTGGGGCCCACCTTCGGCTGCATCATCGCCGAGCAGTTCTACCGCTGGAGGAAGGGCGACCGCTACTTCTTCGACCACGCCAACGGACCCGGAAGTTTCACCGAAGGTAAGGAGTCTAAAGGTAATCCACCGTCCACACTACAGCATGTACCGCAAGTACAAGGGGGGTGATGCATTGCCCAACTGGACACCACAAATGATATGCTGACCGCTCGACCTTAGTCGATGCCTCTTTTGTTTGACGCACGCGAGTACTGATGCTCGGCTATAAAGACGAGAGCTGCAATGGCTCTGCTGGTCAATCTGATTGTTCTATAAATAATTCCTTCCCTAACAAATTAGCACCTACCCTGACGAAGATTCTCACCACAACCTTAATGAAATAACCAATCATAATCACTCTAAACCCAAATAAAATAACCCTTCCTGCCTTTCTGCCCGTATAGATAAATAGCCATTCTTCCTTATTAAGAAAACAAATCCTACCCTATACCTTCATCTTCCTACCACTCAGGCTATCCTCCTTTTATAACATCCAACCACGGCCGGCAAGAGCGAAAGCTCGGTACGGTGCTACAGGATTACTACTACCGACTTGGACTTGGACTGTACTAGTCAACTCAAATGCATTCCTTCGAGTCCTACCATCGCGTCCTTGAAGAGGTTTAGACATAGAAGAGTGGAAGGGTAGAAGTTAAGCGGCGATGAAGAAGAGTTTAAAGTCCACTGAAGTGGATCTGCAGATTACTAAATGATTCCGAGAAGTGGATGATCTACGCATTCGCCACTTTTACACTCAAAGACTGTCCCTACTTCGAATGACTATAGCCACTCATTTCCGCAAGGCACTCACGATTTCTATCCTGTTCTCTTTCATGCGCAGAGCAATACCGAGCCCTCCACGAAGTCAACTTGGCCAGCATAATTTGTGAAAACTTGCCCGGTGAGAAATACATGCAGTTAGACCCCTTCGAGCAAATCAGCCACCAGTAAGTACTTAATACGAGTAATATTAATACGATACAATGCCATCGGCCGAAATGGCCAAGGTGATGTGCCAATCAACGGTGTTGTAGAATATTACAGTAGCACTGTGCTACTTGAACATCGCCTCGAAAGATACTTGAGATGCCTTGAGATGCTCGCATTACGTGTATGTGTATCGTTGTGGAATTACGATCTTAATCCACCACATGTATCTCTCTGTCTTACCAGTAACGAGTTGAGGAGGTGCAGGGACATCCCTAGGCTGGACATGAGACCCTGGAAGAACTACACTCCCAGGCAGTGCTCTACAGTCCCCGAGGAATCGCCCCTTTAATGAGTAGAGTGGAAGGGGCGGCTCCCATTGCTCGTCACCCTCACGCCCAATCGTCATGGCTCCTCCTGCTTCCGAGGGGAAAGTTGGCAGCCAAGGATTGCAATTTCACCTCTTCCGAACATCTTTTCTCCAAGCTATTTGAAAATGAAGTGATAGGAGACGAGTGGATGCCGGGAGTCGATCGAGATTGAGTTATCATTCAACTGATGATAGCAAAAAAGATTCATTAAAAGCTTTAGAAAATGCATTTGGGTATTATTTCACTCTTCTTTAGATTAATTAACTACATAAAGTACGCGGAGAATCTCAATATGTATACTTTAATATGAATAAAATAGCTGGTATTAAAACCCCTTCAAAATTTCCATGATTCCTCGTTCATTGTCGCAGTTGGTTTTGTGTTCCATTCGCTCTGGTTCTTGCACAATTTACATGGGCTCAAACTACATTAATTTCATCTAATTAACTGCTTCCTACAACTTTCCCTGACAATCTAAAAAACATGCTAAGGTTAAATCTTCGAAATACACCTTGCGATAGAAAAGAATAATGTTGTATGCAATAGTTTGTCTTTAATTTTGTTTAGTACATGCGATTCCACCAAGGTATAGAGAACAAAATATCGAACGATATTTCCGGTCATTGTTTGTCTTTATAAAACACGGAAATGGGATTTATATTGGCCTTGAAAAAGTAACTAATATTGCGAGACCCTATAAAGTATTCCAAGGTTCCGATGAAAATATCTGCGACCGTTTGCGACGCTTAAATTAAAATAGACTTTTTCATGGCGCGGCGTAGATAAGTAATGGCAAAGTCAGGAACATGGTACTAATACATGTATTAGTATTAGTACCATGTGTTTGTACCAATGCATTACTACCATGGCCAGGAATACACCGCGTCGAGAGATCGCACACAATGGTGCCGTAACTTTGATGCGGTCGTTTTTTTTTAGTGTATCATTTGAAAAGGAACCCCATCGATGCTGCAATGACGATATTACAAATTTATAGATTCCTTCTATGCAATATCGCCATGTGGAACTTCAGATCCAATATACAAATAATTCGGTTGTTATCAAGGAGTATCGGAGAACTTCTTCTTCTTTGAGAGACAAACCACAGGAAAGTTCGTTTTAAACTGTGGAGTATTGCTCATTCAGTATTATCCATTGATACCTAATATGTACCTACATGACTTTTGGCATAACAAATAAAAGCGCTACCAGAGATATTTGGTATGTTGTAGAACTTAGTCTGCTAACGCAGTTAATAAATTCTTTCATTTAAATGCAACCGAATAGATAAATAATTACATGCGATAATGCTTTAGATAGCATTGAAAAATTAATTTCTTTTAAAAAGCCTAGAATTTTGGGGTCTAGTACGTTCTTTAAGTTCCCTCTGATACCAAGATTCTCGCGCGCGTCCTCACTTTGCACACACACAGAATTTGTCTTACGCATAAGGGTGAGTTACACCCGTCACAGCGGGATATTACCTTATCTCTTGTGAAGAGTTAAGAGTGTGTTATATAGCAATGGCCTATTCTTAGACGAGAAATGACAACTTCTTCCTTCCGTGAAGTCCGAATAGAGGAGGACCACATAAACGACCGGCTCGCGTCGTTTGTTATTTATAGTGCTCCTCCAATGTTCTCCCCACTTTATCCTGGCAGCCCTTCGCAGCGCATCCTTCAGATCGTCCGCAAAAACTAATTTATTGACGGGATCAGGGTTTCCCAGAGCCTCTTATGCCGCCTTGTCAGCTTTCTCGTTTCCGTCACTTCCCGCGTATCCAGGGATCCACAGAAATGTGACTTTTACTTCTTTATCTTTCAGGGATGTAAGAAGGGTGAGCATTTTTTTGACTATGGGATGTGATGTGCGAAAGTCAAATATTGCTTCAAGTTCGTTCAAGGAATCAGAGCAGAATAGAAAGGAACCTTCATTCCTCCTGATATTTTGCAGGCCCATCTTGATAGCAAAGAGCTCTGCGGTGAAAACACTTCGTAGTGGGTTAAGCCGTTTCTTATGGACTACGGTCTCTGGCTTGGAACCATCCGTATGCACAGGGACGAAGTCAGGATGGGCGGCTAGAGTCTCCCTGAATGCCTTGGTATTACAGTGCAGTGGTGAAACATTTCTGGTTCCGGGCTAACCGGAGGGCTACAATAGGTAACACCTTTGCCCATGGCGGAAGGTTAGTGTAACTCACGGGATATATAACCGGGAAGGGAAGACCCATCTCCTCCAAAGCGTCTTTAAAACGAATATTTATAGGGCTATTCTGTAACAGATTACGCCGGCGCTATTATGACGTAGGGTGTTATTTTGGAGAGATCGGCGCATTATAACGCTTTCCTGATTCTGTAAGCTAAATAGCGGCTCCTGGGGGGTCGCTATATAGCACCAAAAATAACGCCAGCCTATGGCTCGCGTTATCTCAGATAGAGACCCCTTCAATGACTTTACTGAACTTGGAAATCATGCTGTAGTTTATTTTACTGTAGCCATGAACCTAAAAATATTGTATTCGCGTTCATATTTGATTCCTCAACTTCAGAAAGGACGTTAATTTAATTAAACGCATCTTATTCGATGTTTACCTGGTATCCAAAGACATTTTCATGTATCTAAGCGATTTCATACACTCGCATATGCGAACATATGTGAACTATCTTTATTTCACCCTACAAAACATAATACGAAAGCTAAGCCCTAAATGCGGCAATCATGAATATCTATAAACACATATATGAGATGAGTTTATTGCTAATATAGGTTATAACCTTTTACATTGTAGCGTATATTTGGATAGAATGCACAAAAAATTAAATTTTTGACTTTAATCTACTCCAAATATTAAACGAATCAATATTAATTTTTGCATAATTAGCTGGTTCGAAATGTAAAATAGGAAAATATAAAATAGGCTATTAAATGACATGGTGACAATCAAACTTATAAAGATATAACGTTATAAGCTGTGCAGCTGGCAATCATTTCGTGCTGTTTAGCTCAATAAAGGGGTTATTTCTCATAGGAGATATTTTGGCTGTTTGCTGTTCAGCAACGTTGCAGCTGCTATCCTTTAAGTCAGAGGAGGTTCCTTTTTAAATCCCTTCTCTAAATCCTGTCATTCTAGGATTTCAAACAATTTTTCACATACTATCATGAAAATATTAACGGAATTTAACACGTATTTCAATCATCGGTTCAGTAAAAAAAATATTCCCCGTCTAACGAGTAATTACTACCGTTTCAATTGGCTACTTCACATTATTTTAACGTCGTAAACAACTAAACTTTGCATGATGAAGGTTTTCAATGTATTTTTCATCAGAAAAATTTGTCAAACTATCAAAATGAATATAAAAGACCGTTCACAATTCAAAATTGAGCACATCAACACCGCTAACTGACGATTGAACAACATTAACATCAACCCGAATTCTGTTGTCCGCTGAACAAAAACCAAGAACACTATATAAAGGACGTCGATCTTGTTGCGCATTCGATCGTCTTTTGCTTAAATTTCAGTCACGGGTTAATAGGGTTCCTGAACTTGCCGACAGGTAGCACTAGTGCTAGTACGCGAGTAGAGGCACTGTATTGGGAGAGGTTGGCCAAGTGAAAGGCAGGCGCCATTACTCGTTGCTCGGAGCGCTGCTAATACATGGCCGCTTATGGGCGTACGGGGTAACGGCATCATTATTATCCAAATATCTCGTTATCAGCGCAATTAAACGGCTCCTAACACATTTGTAGGCATGCCATCGGAGTTTTAACGTAAACTACAAGACTATTTCAAGAGAAATCGGCCAAAAATGGCAATTATTTTGAAAAGCTAGGACAGCTACCGCCCACGATAGCAGAAGGAAGTGGGCGTTGCCCGTTCAGCAACCACAGAACGTGTGTTGGTAGCTGTCCTTTTCATAGATATCCTTACAACTAGTTTCGGTTAGAACAAGTTTTCCTTTAACATAAACCTCTGACAACTTCTTGAAAAAATTCTGCCCCAAATTTCGAATGAACGCAGAAAGCCGTGCAATTACAGTTCTTGTGATAAATATCCAAGTTACGGTGGCTCTGGAAAACATAAAAAGCGCTGAATCTCAAAATCAACCCAACCCTTTACAGAATCAACAATATAGGTACTGCATGAATAAAAAACTATGAAAATATTACGTTATTTATTCAGCAATTACAAACTCGCCATTTAATATCGTGGCAACGTAATTCTCTACGAGATATCCTTACACGACTGTCACGGTAAAATTTTACGTGAAGTGGATAGAAGCAGCAGAAATAAAATCAGATTGTACATTCCCTTCATAACACCTAATCTTAATTTAGACGGCTACGCCGAACTGATAACTACCGATCTACAGGCAAAACCAAGACAGCCCCTGCCATTAAAAGTGATATCCAATAGCCTTAAGTACTACCTCCCAAGGGGGACAACCATTCTTTAATGGAGTAATTAAAACCGTATCATTAAAATATCTCTAAAACAAGGCTCAATTTCCGGAACCAGTAGCTCACCTTATGAGGAATCTACCAATATTACAAGAGAATAAAAGAAAACAGATCATATAGATAATTTTAATAAAACAAGGGCAGCAACAGACATTGATGGTACAGAAACAAATATCAACAAAAACACTTAAGCACCCAAATGTAATAAGGCAGCTGACAGGGAAAGGAAATAATGGAAAACTGTAATCATAACAACTCCAGTTAATAATGTTCCTGTAGGTAGGTACTTTCTTCACTTATCTACGTCTTGCACGAACTTCAGGCCTCTCCTGGCATGCAACTCAGCTTCTCAACTTACACTGGAAAAAAATGCAGTGGCATGTATTAATGACAAAACACAGTTAAGAACTCAGCAGCTTACACAAAACCTTACAGTAGTCATAAATAGCTCTTAAACAACAAACCAGCATCATATATTACCACACGACTATTAATTATGGTTTTCATCAGGTTAAGAAAATACCAATAAAAATGTCCTCATCTCACTCCTTTGAAATCCTTGAATAGGGTGAGTAGTAATCATCATTCTGCGTTCTTGAAAGTGAAATCAAGTGACAATCTCAAACTTCTAAAACAGGAGGCAAAACGATGAAATACGATGGCCACTTTCAGTTACAATGAGGGATGCATAACACGATGTACAAATGGTGTACTGCCGAATTTTAACTTATGAAGAGGAACGAAGATAATAATGAAATGCAATGTTAAACAACAACATTACCACATTCCTTCAGTAGTAAGCAGGACAAGAAAACAATGATACACAGTGGCTATAAAATATGTAGTACCTTTTGGTACTAGTGAACAGACCACGCCGTCTCATTTTCCCCTAACACCAACACTCGGATATATACCTATAAATTCAGGGTTTGATAAACGACTAAAATAAAACGTGAACGCCATAACACTTCACCAATGGTTAGCAAAATAAACGAATTACAGAGACTGTGAAATACTCCAAATGCCCTGACCACGCCGTTTCATT
This sequence comes from Platycnemis pennipes, assembly GCA_933228895.1. Lineage (NCBI taxonomy): Eukaryota > Metazoa > Arthropoda > Insecta > Odonata > Platycnemididae > Platycnemis > Platycnemis pennipes. Next base: position 92,868,711 of record OW121857.1, on the reverse strand, counting down.
TTCCCTTTCCACACAAATTACTGGTAAAATAATTAATTCCGGATTCAATACAAGTTTACAGGCGAAAGCTAACACCATTATATTTCATCATTAGTAATCCAAGAAAGCAAACTACAGGACATCCAAAGTGGCTTTGAAATGCTCATGTCCAGACCACGCCGTTGCATTATCCCTTCCTACATACATTATAGGGAATTCAATATATTAATTTAAGATTTCGTGTACAATAACATTTGCAGCTGAACACTTACACCACAGTAAATCATCATTGGTTATCAAAGCAAACAAACAAGAGGAAACTGAAAATCTAGTTCAACGACGTCCTTTCCCACCTTGCGCAAATTCATTAGAAAATAACTAATTCAGGAATCGAGAACTATTAAAATTAAATCATTACACCATTGTACATAATGAAAATTAAGGCATAGTGTCTTCATCAATAGGTAGCAAAGGGAAAAACACAACCGGATGGATGACAGTGGTTGTTCATCACGTATTTCCTGACCACGCCGTCTGATTACTTAATTTTTACTCATTTTGCATTGAATATAATACCTTCAGGCTTTGGACAACATGAGAAATGAAGAATAATCGTATAATATGCTGTATTACATCACTAAACGGCAAATTACTACGGGACAACATGTCGCACACATACACATTATTTTACATCTCTTATATGTAAGAAAAACTAGATAGACAACCCACAAAAATACTCCCATTGATAGAGCAATACTTGCTCATATGATTAAAGTAAAAATTTTGGCGTACTTACCTGAACAATGTCGCTGGAAGACAAAATTGCCGCAACCTCCTATGCTCCGCAATGCTATTTTCTCCGCTTAGCAACGACTAATGGCGTCCACTAACGGCGACATCCGGTCAAAAAGCGATCAGCCAATAGAAAATGAGCGCACCCTTTGGCCAACCTCTCCCAATACAGTGCCTCTATACGCGAGGCACATGTGTATGGCCAAGAACACTATATAAAGGACGTTGATCTTGTTGCGCATTCGATCGTCTTTTGCTTAAATTTCAGTCACGGGTTAATAGGGTTCCTGAACTTGCCGACAGGTAGCACTAGTGCTAGTACGCGAGGCACATGTGTATGGCATTGTAGCATTGCTTTACGTTAAGAATGGATTGCGCTCATAATTAATTTCGGTGAGACTTCGTTTGAAAATGGGTATACGGGGCTGTTTTGTGCGTGGTGTTGTAAAGAACAGTCTAATCTAGTGAAGAAGAACCGCATTCTTGGGTTAGCGAAACCAAAGTTTGTTTAAGGCTAAGGTTAGTAAACTCGGGTGACGCTCGTTCCCCCGAACAAGCGTTAGCGCTTGTTTCTTACTTTTCAAAACCGAAATCGTAATATTTTTTGTATTCGAAATCATTGCTCAGTCTTGAGTATGCATTGTCTATTTGCAGAGAGAGACTGCATTCAGTGTAATTCACTTGTGCGTTCCATGCGTGGTCATTCCCTGTGCAATACAATCTTTGTTTATCTGCGGAGAGAGAGAGGCTGAATTCAGTGTAATAATTATTTATCAGTTCCGAGTGTTGTCATTCCTAGTGTATGAAATTCATTGTTTATGTGGAAAGCGACAGAGAGAGAGAGAGATACTGCATTCATTTTAATATTACCTTGTGCGTCCCATGTGTAGTCATTCCTAGTGTTTGACATTCTGTTTATCTGCAGGGAGAGAGATACTGCATTAATTATAATATTGCCTAGTGCGTCACATGTATAGTCATTCCCAGTGCATAAGATTCGTTGTTTATCTGGGGAGAGAGAAAGAGGAAAGCGCTGCATTCAGTGTAATAATGACCTGTGAGTTCCGAGTTTAGTCATTCCTGGTGTATGGAATTCATTGTTTATGTGCAGGGAAGCGACAGAGAGTGAGAGAGAGATATTGCATTCAATATTACCTTGTGCGTCACATGTGTAGTCGTTCCCAGTGCATAACATTTTTTTATCTGCGGAGAGAGAAAGGTTGCATTCAGTGTATAAATAATGACTTGTGAGTTCCGAGTTTTGCCATCCCTAGTGTATGACATCAATTGTTTATGTGGAAAGCGAGAGAGAGACACTGCATTCATTATAATATTGCCTTGTGCGCCCCATGTGTAGTCATTCCAGTGTGTGACATTCTTTATCTGTGGAGAGAAAGTCTACGTTCAGTGTAATATTGACTTATGCCTTCCAAGTTTCGTCATTTAAGAGTATGCCATTCATTGTTTTTCTGCAGAGTGAGAGACTATTTACGTGTGCGTTCCGAGTTTTGCCATTTTAAGATTATGACCATTATTTGTGAGAGACTATTCAGTGTAACATTGGACCTATATCTCCCAAGTTTTGTAATTTTAAGGGTGTGAAGTTCATTATCTGCGAGCGAAAGACTGTATATTGACTGATAAACTAGTTTTACATGCCCCATGGTGTCCATTATTTATTTTTAGGTTCTTTCTCATGGGCCGTAGTCTGTAGGTGAGAAATGTTTGGTAATAATAGTTAATTCCATGCCTTTTGTAACATCTGATTCCGTATTGACTTGAATGAAACAAAAATATGGGTTGAAAATAAATGACCTTCAATTCGATTTCCTTCATTCATTAATTTCTGTGTATTATACTATAATTATGAAGGGAATAGTGAACGTAAAGACGTCATCTGCTTTCTTCTCTAGCGGCGTAATTAGAAAGTGTATGTTATTTGGCATCTAATGACCGGGAATGAAATAGCTTTTGAATGTTTCATGTAAATCAATCGTTGTAATTATTTTACTGTGTCATTCATAATCATAAATCAGGATTGCTAGAGAGGAATTCCGTATTTGATTCCGTCGTTCACATCGCCGAATTCGTCTGACATCGGGTGTTACTGATTTCTATTTCCCGATGCCCTGGAAAGTTCTCTTGACGATGGCTCTTACCTAAAGTATATTGAATTACTTGCAGTATCACTCGTCGTGGTACCGTACAGGCTGCGAAAATAAATTGTGATAATTACGCGTAGTAAGGGCCATAAGCGTCTGATACGTGCATCTCCGTTGACTGTGGCGTCGCCCGTGGCCAAAGATGGAACTTCTATTTTGGCGCGCCCAGTGGCAACACCGTTAAAATTGGAAATCAACGTCCTTTATATAGTGTTCTTGACAAAAACTTCGTCAACATTTGCTTCACGATATTCAACTGTTTCTACTTTGTCCCGGTCGCAAACAATATTTTGCGTATATTTCATTTTTGAGAGTCTATATAAAGAATAAAGTTTTTATTCAAGTTTTAAGAAATTCTTGAGGCATAATTCAATAAATTCTACCCTAATAACACAGATTTAATTAAAACTGTTTGTTCTTGCTGCCTCCTATTGGCCGCTTGGAATCTACCCTACTACTTTTCTCATACTCTCGAGAGATTACGCCACAGCGCTATATTGCGCCCTTGGATTGGGCGTAACAGAGCGCGGCGGTATTTACAGAAACGGAAAAGGCGTAATTTCCGAAGAGAAATAGCGGATGCGTAATATAGCGCCCTCAAGTTACAGAATAGGCCTATTAGAGGCCTAGAGTCTCGTGTCTTTCTGTAAAAAATATCTAAAAACCGAGGTTAAAAAACTATATTACAACAAGGATGTATTTTCATTGATAAAATCTTCGCAACATAATTGCACATCAATATTTTCCTGCGTGTTGTCAGTGGAGGTTCACTCGAGTCTGAATAAATACTAGGAACAGGGGATGTCCGAAAAGCACCGTCACATGAAGAATGAATGGTATCTGCTTCAGCCGTAGCACAGCATCCACATGTCTTGGTTCTTCTCTGCCTCTGAGATTTTCGAATTCCTTCCTCACCATTCACTGGACTTTCGAGTTGATCATCATCAACACTGGTTAGTTCATCTCCTACCTATTCATCAGGAACTAGTTCTGCGACCGGCAAAATTACTTCTAATAAATCGCCCATATTGATGACCTCATTTTCCTCTTCTTCTTCTGTCAGGAAATCCAAGTCAATCTGTCACTGGATTCTCTTGAACCATCGCTAGTTTCTTCTGATTCTCTTTCTTGAACGGAAAAGTAAACTCCTCAAATACAACATGTCTCCTGATAATGATGCAGCAACGCTCAATACTCTAAAATTTATATCCATCCTTTGTATTCTCTTCGTATCCAATCATTACACATTCTTCTGCTTTGGAATCCAACTTGCCACTATCCAACTTCTTGACCCACACTCAACAACTGAAAACTTTCAATTTTTCTATGTCTTCAGCATTCAGTTTCTTATTCATCCATAGTTTGAATGGACTCTGGTTGTTGATTTATGGTGATGGACATCTATTTCTGATGAAAGCTGCTGTCACAATTTCTTCAGCTCAAAAGGTCTTTGATACACCTGCTTGAATCATCATACATGGTGTCATTTCCATAAGAGTGCGATTACTCCTTTCAGCAGCCCCATTTTGTTGTGGACATCCTGGTACTGTTCTTCTTCACATGATACCTTGATTCTGTAAGTATTCCTGGAAATCACATCTTATGTACTATGTTCCGTTGTCAGTTTATAAAGCCAACAGTTTTTTCCCATGCTGGTTCTCTACAAGATGCTGATACTTGATAAATTCTTCAAATACCTCTGTTTTCTTCTTCAAACATTTCACTGTTTTAAATCTTGAATAGTTGTCAATCCAGGTCAATACACATTGGAATCCACCAAGTGAAGCTGGCGTGAACTTTCCCATAAGGTCACTGTGTACTAGTGTCATTGGTTCAACAGATTTTTCAGTGCAGCGTTTATGAAAGCTGAACTTCCCCTGAATACAGACTTCACAAATATTGAACTTACCTTTCTTCTTCAATCTTTCTAACATTTGTATCTTCAACAGCGCTTCCTGATGTACGTGCCCGAGTCTCTGGTGCCTTGTATCTAGATCACTAATTGCATGACTGGCTACACCACTCATTGGGTTGTCTGTGTTTGGTTCAGTCTTAATTTCTCCTACACTGGTCTTTGCCAAATAAACTCTGTCTTTCTTCTTGGTGGAAAAAATCAGTTCATCCTTATCCATCGCCACTCCTTTTTCACCTGAGAACACCACATGCAGACCATTACTGGTAAGCTGCGATACTGACATCAATCCACATTCTAAATCAATACAATACAATGCACCGTGTAATGTGACAGTGAGTCCTCCTTCTTCTTCAGGTGTTTTAATGACTACTGAACAATGCCAAGAATCGGAGCTTCATCTCTGTCGCCCATCTTAATGACACCATACGCACTGTTTTCTTCTATGTGTAAAAAGTCACTTCTCATGGGACTCATGTGATGAGATGAACAGGAATCTAGGAACCATTCCTTTCTCTTGAGCATTCCTTTCTTCCCAATTGAACAGTAGGCTTTAGCTTTTTCCACTCTGTCAACTAACAGCGGCTTTTGCTTCATCTCCCGATTTCTTCTTTTGTCTTTCTGCCAAACATTCTTTCAATTCTGTACAATCCTTACTAATATGGCCAAACTTACCACATGTGTAACATTTGTACATCTACTGACTCCTTTCATTGCTGCAACGCTCTAGCTTCTTCTTTGCCGTTTCATTTCTCTATTCTGCCTTTTCTCCCCCACCAATAATTTAGAAATAACACTGCCCATTTTTAGATGCTCCTTATAGTTCATGTTGCGAATAAAGATTTTATTGCTTTCCTTTGGTAATCCTCTAAGCAAAAATAAGGACAGAGTATGCTCACACAACCTCACACACAACACACACAACCTCACACACCTCAAAAACCACACTTGCTAATCTTCTTGTTTAAATCTAACACCTTGGACACATAATCCATCATGGACATGGAATCGGCTTTCTTCAACGTCGACAAATCTTCGAAGAACTCAATTTGCTGGAGTAGACTGAATTCTTGATTGAGGATTTGTAATATCTTCCATGCTCTCTCTGCTGATTTACAATCCCCAATATAGTCGATATACTCATGTCACTTATCGTCAGAAGTATGAGGAATAACGCCCGCGAGTTCTTCCTTTCACCGGGACTGATTCATTCAAGTAATTCTTCTCCGCCAAATCCTGGGTCAATTGCGTCCAAGATATCTTGTTGATCCAGAAGTGCCCTCATCTTAATATGCCGGGCATAGTGATGGTCATCCTTCATTTTCAGGCCTTAGTCTAGTCCATCTTTACTACCGGCAGCCATTACCACGTTGTTCAATTAGTACACTCCTACTGAAACTGCACCAATATCAGAGTAGACGCTTCTCCTATAAGCATCTGAGCCTGTAACCTGTTGTTTTGAAAATATTTAACTCCTACTTTTGGCAGTTAGCACTAATTACTTGAAAAATGAAAACAGACTAGTCTCTACGACATCACATTTATTACGATAGCACAAACAAAAAGGCAACAAACTTCTAATCAGTACTACCAACGTGTAACATTTCCCATTATTATATGTTTGTTCAACACAGAGTATGTTACCATAGTATGGAAAAATCTGGAAATTTTACCTACTGTTTACAGTAGCCTATATGCTTTTTGGAACACTACTGTTTTCAGTATGTCTACTGTAATCCTACTGTTTTCTACTGTTTACAGTAAGCCTACTGTACTACTACTGTTTTCTACTGTTTACAGTAAGTTTACTGTACTGCTACTGTTTTCTACTGTTTACAGTAAGTTTACTATACTGCTACTATTTTTTACTGTTTACAGTAAGTCTACTGCACTGCTACTGTTTATACAGAAATCCTACTGTTTTCATTTGGTCTATTGCACACCTGCTGCCTTTTTCTATGTTCAGAAGGGCTGCTGTACATTTATACACCAATTATGCCCGCAAAGTACCAGATTTTACAATAATAAATACATGCATTCCACTAACATAATTAAATTATATTATATTCCTTCATAAAAATGGCTTTGTTGCGGTAGACTATGAAGCTATGGTGTTACACTACCGAGGAACGGTTCCACATTGATAGGCCAGCAACAATGGCTGAAATAAATGACAGACTGGCAAAGATTCAGCCCTCTTCCTGCATAACAAGGCTTCCAAGATCCCTTGGCGAATTGCCGGCTACCGATGCTGGCCCAATGATGGAATGATAACGTTTGCCAGTGGTAAAACGACATGACTGCTAAACCAAAAATCGTCATAACCAAACTTTCAGGAAATCCTTGAAAGCACCATGTATGATTTTAAACAAAAACAGCTTTATTTGTAAATATTTATTGGCACTACTTCCAATTTAAATGATTGCATTCACTTGCCTATATAGCACACATTTGAAATACGATTCCACATTTTAGGTATTATCCAACGCGACATAAGCCAAAGTCACACCACATTGCATGGGAATGAACAGCTGCAATCAAGCTTGTTTCTTGCACAACATTAATTTTTAAAAGGTTTATCTGGGTATTCAGTAACCAAGAGTATTTAAAAAGAACAATGGTCCACTCAAAATTGCAAGTAGAGTTTTTGAACAGGGAGTTCTTTGAAATCTCATCGAAAGTCATCACTGCACTGAGGAAGACACAAATACCCAAAACATTTTCATATTCATGGCAAAGTTGATTGGTGATATGAATATTCATTATCCCATTCCTAATGTCCCAATACGTTAATGATATAACGTGCCTGTAAAAACAAATAAAGCTGTCACTCCTTATGCTAAGAATTCAATCAAGACTATACAGAAGTCAATATCAAAACAAAGGCAATCACAAATTCGTGAATTTTAAGCATGAAGTCTCACTTTCTAAAGACAAAAATTTACTTACTCTACCCTAATCGTCAATTCCAATTTTAAAGTATGTTTCTATGGTGACGAACTTCATAAAAACGATATGCTTCGAGATCAATTTCATTCCAGTTGCTTGCCTCCGAGTTGACTTTACATGATTGTATTATTCACAACGAACAAGCATAGTAAAAACACAAATTACAGCTGCCTTTTTAAATATAGAAGTGGTATGAGTCGATTAATGCTAATCAGCAATGCGATGATATCGATATAGTCGATACCTTTCAAAGCCGTGAACAATAAATGAGTATTCAGGTTAAAGTTGTTCATGTGCACCAAAGTTGTGATCTATCATTAATGATAGTGCTCTAATTAAAAATGAGTTTATGATTAATGTCTCTGAAAATACTTTTGGTGAACCAGATAGTAAGACAAGATGTGATGAATGTTCATACATTGTTTTAATGTTAGAGGATCTTAAAAAGAAATTTGCTGAATCCAACTATGAAAAGTAATTGTCAGTACTTGCATTAGTACCATCAATACATACACCCCACATAACAATCGAGAATGTATAGGCAAATATTCACGATTATATACAGGCTTGTGGAGATGGTGGGGCCACTCACCACTCATTATTTGATCTCTGTATATCTCGCCATATCTTTAAGAGACCGCAAAGAAGAATTTTATACAGATGAGATCTTAATTCTACTAGACTTTGCTGAGAATTTCTTTCATTGTGCAAGAAGCAGTTAAGGGACAGCAGTCAGGCAACTTTCCATTGATTTGTTGTTTATTTTAAGGAATATAACAAGCATTTTCTATGAGAATTTGCGCTCAGAGTGTCTTCTATGAGAATTTGTGCATCAGTGATTATTTGAGCCACAACACTGTATCAGTACATATATTAATCATAATTGTATAATGCACACAAACAAAAAGTTTCCACGCATCAAAATATGTACATATTATATAAGTGGAGCTGCAAGCCAGTTTAAAAACTTTCAAAATTAATGCATGCATTCCTCAAACTTTGCTTTGTCTGCAGTGCCATTTTTTTGCAACATGTCATGCCACAAGTGTACCTATGTGATGGAATCAGGGGAACCATGAAATAATTACATAACTAAAAGAACTTGTTTACAAAGACCCAGTGTGCAACATATTTTGTCAGCATGTGATTTAATTCAGTAGGGTGATAAAAATAGTGTCAGCATTAAGACCTTTCATGTTTCCAGTAATTCTTCAGATGAGAACCAATTAAGTGTTTCAAAAATGGCAAAACAAGGGGAACAATAGGTAAGCCATCACTGCTTCCTTCCAATTCATGAAAATGAGTTACTCATTAATCAACTCTACCAATCTTCAGAGCTATAACAAAAGTTAATATAAATGAGATGAAACAATGCCATTCACCAAGCATATTATATTCACATAAACTTGGTACACATACTGCTACTGTGGTAGTAAGAAGATAGTTCAAAAGGTATGTTGTTCAAGCACTTGAAAAAATATAAATTCAAGTGAACTTCATGATCCCTGATCGGGAAAGGTTAAGCAATAGATGTGGTGAAAACATTTCCATGGGCGATGGATATCCTAAACAGACCAGTTGATGACAGTACCAGATAGAGAACCATCACAGGGTGACAGCATTCCTCACCTAACAGCATAATTACAGTACCTGAGAGGGCCTTGAATGGCTACCATCAGACTTTATGGAATAAGGTGAGCATAATTCAAAAATGTATCCTATTGTTACCCACTTGCAATGACATAATAAATTCTTCTATAAATGCTGATATGTTAGACTTTGAGACTAATTGAACATTGAAGTAATATCGTATTAGAATGATTGAATAGTTAAAAGAATAATAGGTGTTTAGAGGAAACTTAGTAATCAGATCCAACTTAAGTGGAAGCCCTAAAACACAGGTGTGGTGGGCTACCATTTTGCATGCATCATCAAAATAAATTTTAGAGACACTATCAATCATGAGAGGAACTTTACATTTGCATCGTCTTATAGAGGAAGGATAGAACATGTTGTGTTGAAAAACTCAGTCTTCTACTTGGTGTTATGTATTTAATTCTGTTTGTGATAATTCCTGTGGCCGCCATAATGTTTCATGCCTTAACTGTTTGTGCGGACAATGGTTCTCACTTGTTTTGGGATAATATATATAATAGCATTGCATTGACGCACACGCTCTCTCTTGTAATGTGATGCCTAGAAGGAGGAAGTCTGCAATAAAGGAGTTTCGGGATGAACGCACGTCTGATTGAGAACACATCAGAAAGTGGCGACGAGGAAGATTCGAACTCTGATTTTTAAGTATCGTGATCATTATGTTTGTGTACTGTTTTTTTTTTGCATTTTCGGCGTATTTCTACTAGTTGATTTCCTCCTTGCCTGTTCAGCATCCCCAAGCCTGGTCGGCGTCCCCATGCCTGTTTGGTGTCCATGCTTTTTATACTGCCTCGTGTGTTAACTTTGTTAGCTGATTTTGATGTGCCTGATTTAACTTATAACGGTTACTTATGCACGTTATAACGATTTCTGGATTTTCGGCCATAATTAGTTCATAGTGTACTTATGTGTTGAAACTGTTTATGTTTTCCGGGACTGTTACCATGTCTCAAGACTCAGAAACTAATACAAACATGTCTATGGCTTTCGGTGCTGTTCCTCAATTTTTGGGCGATTCAAAATCTTGGGAAGATTTTACCGAACAGTTGGAATTTTTTTTTGAGGCGCACTCAATTTTATCCGATTCCCAAAAAACATGCTATTCTTTGGTCGTGTATGGGTACACATTACTTTAATGTTGTATAGAAATTGTGTGCTCCTGAAAAGCCATCAACAAAGAATTATGAAGAGATTCTGCGTATCTCAGCCAGACATTTTATCCCGGCGACTTGTGTATGGGTTGAGAAGGACAACTTCGACGCTCGGCTACAAAGTGCTGGCGAATCATTTAAGGATTTTCTCATGGATCTAAGGCATCTAGCCAATAATTGTAAATTTGAGAATTTAGAACAATCACTTCTGCGCCAAATTCTCCAAGGAATGGCAAACCTTGGCCTAAAATAACAGTTGTTTTCTATGCGGTTTGAAGATTTAACCCTTCAGGTCGCTATTGATCGAGCTATGGCCTCTTAACAAGCTCGTAGTTATGTGTCCCAAATGAGACCCGTGCTTCAAAATTCTGCGCAGTCATTTCCAAATTTTAATGCCATTTCAAGCGCTCACTCACGAATACAACCACGCCATATCGCTCAAGATGGTGGCCAAGAGCACGGACTGCAGCGAAACGACAGTGAAGTGCTACCTAGAGGAGCGTGCTTTCGCTGTTGTGCCCCTGAGAAGCATGACTGCCCCTTCATGAACGCGACTTGCCATTACTGCAGGAAGAAAGGCCACATCGCCAAAGTATGCTTGGCTAAACGCAGGCAAAACTAGGAGAGCAGCGTGCAACAGACCCGGCCCGAACAGCATCGACAACATCCTTCTCGGCCGACTTTTTCAACCCATACCCTGATGGAATCACCAAGCCAGAGGGAGGACTCCGCACCATTATTTGCAGATGTGGAAGTAATACACGGTAGGCAATATTTGCTTTTTTTTACTCCCTCGCCCATGGCTCCTTCGCCATATATTGTGACATTGAACATTGAAGGGAATTCCATTCCCATGGAAGTGGACAGTGGTGCAGGTCACACAATCATCGACAGCGCCTTGTACTATCATTCATCAAGTTGGATCCCTTTTTAATCAAATTAAACACTTGGGGTAGTCAAACGTTAAAACTTTTGGGACAAATGAAGGTGAATGTTTCCATTCACTCTCGTCGTGCAGAACTTTTATTGCTAGTGGCTGCAGGTAAGGGCCCATCTCTCTTGGGTCGCTCCTGGTTTCCTGCATTAGGAATTGATATTAATGGGGTGAATAATGTGTCATGTGTTGGGACAATTCCTTCTGAAATCAGTGATTTTAAAGATGTGTTTCGCCCAGTCTTTTGAAAAGCGAGGACTGTCCCCTATGCTTAATTAACTAAAGTTTCACAAGAATTGGACAGAATGGTGTCGGGGGGCATATTAGTTCCTGTGAAAGTGTCTTCCTGGGCCACTCCTACAGTGAATGTTCAGAAACTTGATGGCACCATCAGGATTTGTGGGGATTGCTCTGGAACTGTCCATCCCAATTGTTTGAGGGAAGTCTATCCTCTTCCCACTATTGATGAAGTCCTTAGCAAACTCGCAAAGGGAAATATTTCACTTGCTTGGATTCTCCTTTGCTTTCCTGCAGCTCTATGTTGACCCTGAAACAGCTGAAATCCTAACCCTCAACACCCACAAGGGGCTTTTTCAGGTTAGGTGCCTTAGTCAAGGACTGAGTGCTGCTCCTGAGATTTTTCAACGCACCATTGAGAACATCCTGGCCGGCCTTGATGGTGTGGTGGTATACCTGGATGACATCCTGGTGCAGGCATACCACTTTGGGAGGAATGTGGACTCCATTAAGGGAGGTGCTGAAAAGGTTCCAGTCCCATCTTCCAATGGACTTGCAGAGCGTATGGTTCAAACTGTGAAACATCTCTTAGCTAAACTTCCTGAGAGTGACTGGGAAAAGGAGTTGTGTAACATTTAGCTAACTTTACGTACTACTCCTAATGCTGCCACGGGCTCTTCCCCCAGCATTCTTCTGATGGGAAGATGATTAAAAATGCTCCTGGACAAGCTGCACCCAGGAAATGTAAGTGAAGAGGAATTCAGGAAGAATCGTCCGCTGAGTTCCCCCTCCTTTTCCAAACCTGGTTTTTCTATAGGAGACAAAGTTCTTTTCAAAAACTATAACTCTGATAATCCTTGGCTACCTGGGGAGATTTTTGTTGTAGAAGGCCCTCGTGTTTACAAAGTTCTATCTATGGATGGGGTTATTCTGAGATGACACGTAAACCAATTACAGAAAAGGCATGTACCACCAAATAGTTCACCCTGTTCTAACTCTGATTTTGTTTTCCAGGAAGATAGAGATAATAGTCACTATAGCAGTCTTCTTGTTAGCTAGTGGTCTCCATCAGCACAAATTCTACCTCCTGCAAGTGATAATAGTATACCACTCCCATCCGCATCCCACTGTGTTCCTCCTGTAAACCTGGATCCTCCACGCACTCCACTTGCATCGCCTAATGCCGAGACTCATTCACTCCCAGTTCCTGGAGTGAGTATGCCTACAAGTGGACCCATAGAACGCCTGAAGCGGGAGATATTATGTATTCGCTAATTTGTATTCATTGAGGATATTATGTATTTGTTCATGTGTATTCATTGAAGATATTATGTATTTGTTCATTTGTACTCATTGGTATATAATGTACTTGTTCGTTTGAATTCACTGGGATATTGTCTTCATTTGGATTGTTATGTATATATTTCTGTTGTCACCATAATGTCTTAATTTTGTCCTTAGTAGAGAATTTTGAGGGGGGAGGGATTGTTATGTATTTAATTCTGTTTGTGTTCATTCCTGTGGTCACCATGTTTCATACCTCAACTGTTTGTGCGGACCATGGTTCTCACTTGTTTTGGAATAGTATATAATAGCGTTGCAGTGATGCGCATGGTCTCTCTTGTGATGTGATGCCTAGGAGGAGGAAGTCTGCAATAAACGAGTTTCGGGGTGAACACGTGTCTGATTGAGAACACATCACCTGGTGTCCCTTTTTTGTTATTTGAAGTTGAAAAAGTGGTATTTTGCAACAAAAAAAATTAGTCGAGTAGTAGTTTTCAGTGAAATTATCAACAAATAAGCTCAAAATTGGCCAAAACTAGCACCAATGTAAAGATTCTAATATTTACTATGGTTATTTCAATTTAAATAGCTTTGCCATGTTAAATATGATTTGCACATGTGTCTAAAATTGTCATTTTTGGAGAAAATCTGTCAAAACTGCCATGCTCGAATATTTATAGCAAAAAATCTTCTCAAGAGAGAACCTTTGTAACAGTTTATAAAATACTAGAGTTGAATGTCTATGACATCAAAGTTGTACCAGCTTAGCTGACTTACTTTAGTTATTACAAAGGCACATAAATGGTTGTTATGCACAATTTGACTTTTGTACCTTAGAGATTATTTGTTGATTTCCTCTTGAGGGACCGAATAGTGGGTTGCAGAATTGAGTAAATATTAGTCAATCAAGCACTTTGTACATTGTTTCTCACAAAAATTTACGTCATAGAAAATTTGGACATTTTTTTTCTTCATTGAATACTCTATGTTAGCTTCAGACTTACGTGTTTACAAATTTCCTCATTTGCCTGCTAGCATAATAATGGATTATGAAGGCCATAACTTCTTCACAATGTTTTGATCAAGGAAGTAACAAATGATTTTTGTGGAGGATATAACCTATTATTTATTATTATTATAAGTATTCTACCGGTGAAGGTAGGTTTGAATGGACATTTAATTCTTCCCACCCCCTAAATTTCACACGATGTCCCTCTTCAGCCCCTCATACCTCCTGCCACCCATCATTCCATCCAAGCTACCCCTTCTTCTTCTCCCTCTTCCCTGCTTACCCAACGCTCTTCCCTCAATCACCTCCTTCAAAACACCATATCCTTTTATTACCTTTTCCATCCACACCTTCTGCCTTCTCCTAATTTCATCTATCAAATTTCTTTCCTCTCCTACCAATTCTAGCACTTCGTCGTTCGTCTTCCTTTCGACCCACTTTATTTTCTCCATCCTTCTCCACACCCACATTTCAAAAGCCCTAAGTCTATTTTCATCTTCTTTTCGCAAAGCCCATGTTTCCGCCCCATATAGTGCAACGCTCCATATTAAACTTTTCACCAGTTTTTTCTTCACTTCCCTACTCAACTGTCATTAGTTCACGCCTACGAGTAAAAGCTTCTTTTCCCAATGCAATTCTCCTTCTCACTTCAATGCTGCTATACCCTTTTTCTTCTAACACACTACCTAGATAGCTAAATTGCTCTACCTGCTCAAGCTTCTGACCTCCTACTTTTATCATTATACTGGCCCTTTTTGTTCTTGAAAACTGCATTACTTTCGTTTTCTTCTGGTTTATCTTCATCCCGTATCTTTCGCACTGCCCCTGCAACGCATCCAGCATTTTCTGCAAGCCACGGGCAGACTGGCTGACTAGCGCTAGGTCATCCGCAAACCTCACTGATTTTATCAATTTCCCCCCTACCTTTACTCCAGCCTCCAGCTCATCCCAAGCCTCTCTCACCATTTCCTCCGAGTATATGTTATAAAGTACCGGTGATATAGGACAGCCCTGCCTAACTCCCCTTCCTATTGTTGCCCAATCCGATTCTCCATCGGCTACTCTCACTTGCGCCTTCTGCGCCATGCATAAATTCCGGATCAGTCTCCTGTCTCTCCAGTCTACTCCTATCTTCCTCAATATTTCCATTAACTTGTCCCACCTCACTCTGTCGAACGCCTTTTCGAAATCAACAAAGCATGCGAATACGTCCTGATTGTATTCTAGATTTCTTTCCACTAGTATTCTCAATACTGCAATCGCGTCCCGAGTGGCCCTCCCCTTCCGAAATCCAAACTGATGCTCGCCTAGGAATTCGTTTGCTCTGTTTTCCATTCTCCTATTGATGATTCTGAGCACTACCTTTGCCGCATGAGAAATCAAACTTATCGTTCTATAGTCTTCACATTCCTTTGTCACCCTCTATTTCGGTATAGGTATCAGCACGGTTTTTACAAAATCCTCCGGCCAAGCCCCCTCCTCGTATATTCTACAAACAAGTTGATTAAATATGTCCCTTCCCCCTTTTCCTAGGTTTTTCAGAAGCTCAGCTGGGATGTTATCTACCCCCACCGCTTTACCTGCCTTCATTTCTCGCAGTGCCTTCTCTTATCTCACTATCCAGTATTCCAGGGCCCACGTTATCCTGATCTACATCCTTTTCCTCTTCTATGTCCAAGTTTCTAGGCCTATTTTCGCTATCATACAGTTCCTCAACATATTCCTTCCAACGATGCTGGATCTCCTCTGGCTCCATTGCTAAATTTCCCCTTCTGTCTTTGATGCACGGGACCGTTTTCCATTTCTTGATTCCCGATAGCATTCTAACCTTTGAGTACAGACTGCCTATTTCTCCTTCTTTCTGGAGTCTCTCCAGCTCCTCGCATTGCCGGCTCCACCACTTTTCTCTTGCTCTCTTTGTTTCTCTCCTAAGCCTGTTGTTAATCTCCTTATAGCGCCTTTTGCCTAGCTCTGTATTCACATTTTTCCATTTCCTTCTTTCCTTGATCCTTTCCATCATTTCTGCTGTTACCCATGGTTTCTTGATCCTCCTAGCGTCTACTGTTCCTATTGTTTTCTCAGCTGCTTCTTTTATACTCATCTTTATCATTTCCCATCCTTCATCTATTGTTCCTCTTCCCTCCACTTCCCTCATGCATCTATCCACAGTCTCCTGGTATTCCCTCCTATTCCCTCCAATCAGTGCTCCTACATCCCACTTTTTTATTTTCCTTCCTACTTTCAACCTTTTTAGTCTCATCTCACATTTCATCATCACCAAGTTATGGTCGGAGTCGGCATCTGCACCTGGGAAACTATGCGAGTTCTTTACGCTGTTCCTGAATCTTTGCCTAATCATGATGTAGTCTAGTTGGTGCCTTCTAGTATCCCCCGGCATTTTCCACGTGTACCTACGCCTAGAGTGGTGTTTAAACCATGTATTTGTAATCACTAAATTATTCCTTCCACAGAACTCCACTGCTTTCTCACCCCGGTCATTCCTTACACCCAGACCATACTCTCCTACTTCACTTCCATCCCTCCCTTCCCCTACTACAGCGTTCCAATCTCCCATAATTATTAGATTCTTCCTGCCTTTTACTTTCCAGATTAATTCTTCCAACTGGTCATATACTTCGTCCACTTCCTCTTCTCTATGCCCCCCCTGTCGGCATGTAAACCTGTACTACGACTACATTTGCCGACTTCGCTCCGATTTCGATAGCTAATATTCTATCGCTTGGGGGTAAGGGGTCAGTGACTCCAGGGAGGGACAAGGGCAGAACATGCCTATGGACCACCAAGACCGTCATGCGTGGTGAAGAGCCACATCCTCCTCGAGGTGCCCCTGGTATCGCTGAACATGACGGATCTAGACCTGGCGGTCAATAAACAGCTCCCATCACCATGGTGCGTCTCTGTGCTAAGGGTGACCGCATCTGCGGGGCGGAGGGTAAGAAGTCACTAACAGAGAGACTCCGGATACTGGGCGACCTCCGGTTTTATTTAGCCTTACCCATGCATGCGGGGCTCTGCATGGGCGGACACCATATTTCCCTAGCTACTCGTGGGACCAAACATGGAACCCTCAAACAAAACTATGGAGGGCGCTGACAGGCGCACTCTTCACATGGACTCTTGTAGTCTGTCTTCTTTCTTGGTGGATGCGATACCGGTGGAGAGCCCCGATGGGGATCCCAGTCGGGACGCTTCTTCCTTGGGGGATGCGATACCGGTGGAGAGCCCAGATGGGGATCCTAGTCGGGACGCACCCTCTACTACCTTAACCTTGCCTGTGGGGGTTCCTTCTGGGAGACCCACACATCCCAGTTGCCCCTCATACCCTTCGTGGGGAGAGGAGGACGACATCCTTTTCAACCTCTCTAGGCCCACCTTCAAGGAGGCACCAAGCCTGGTCTCCCCCATGGGGGTAGAGTCTGACTCGGGAGCCCCTGTGGGTAGTGGCCTAAGGGAAGGCTCCATACCCCCTCGAAGAGAAGGAGACAAGGGAGGAAGAAGATGTGGGCGGGGCCGAACCATGGCTGGCGTAGCCGTGCTTCAGGCCAACCTACAACACAGTAAGGCTGCCTCAGGGGTTCTGCAAAGGATACTCTCTGAAGGTATGGTCAAAATAGCTCTGATTCAGGAACCCTGGGCTTTCCAGGGAAGAGTCAGGGGCCTGAGCATGACAGGCGGAAAAATATATTACTGTACCACTGTTGATAGGCCTAGATCTTGTATCTATGTGAATGGGATAAGTGCCTTGCATCTATCGGAATTTACCACAAGGGATCAGACAGCAGTTCTGCTGACCCTGGGGGAAGGTGAGAACAGGAAGAGGGTGGTCATCTGCTCCTCCTACCTGCCATACGATGCACCGGCTCCTCCACCATCAAATGAGATGGAGAGGCTGGTGAGTCACTGTAAGGCCAACAAGTGGGATCTTCTGATCGGTTGTGATGCTAACTCGCACCACATTGTGTGGGGGAGTGGGAGCACCAACGGAAGGGGAGAGGCACTGTTGGAGTATCTTATGTCTACGGAGTTACAAATACTCAATAAAGGATCACAACCTACCTTTGCAAATAGCATTAGGCAGGAGGTGATAGATATTACACTGTGCACCAGTTCTCTGCTGCACAGGATTGATGGGTGGAGAGTGTCAGGGGAGATAACTTTGTCCGACCACAGACACATACTCTTCACTCTTTTAGAATCCAATTACAGGGAAATAACATATAGAAACCCGAGGACTACCAATTGGGGACTATATCGAGAAAGGCTGGGAGCTGCCCTAGAGGGGGCACCTCAGTGCAAGTTTAGAAATGTGGATGAGGTAGATGCTGCTGTTGATTATCTACAGAGAAGCATCATCACATCCTACGAAGACAGCTGCCCCCTAAGGACCAGGAAGGAAGGGTGTAAATTACCCTGGTGGGGAGCAGAATTAGACGGTCTCCGCAGAGAGACTAGGAAACTCTTTAATAAAGCAAAGAGGACAAGAATGCCTCGGGATTGGGAAAACTTTAAGGTTGCCCAACGGAGGTACAAAGCAGCAATCAAGCGCTGTAAAAGGGACTCATGGAGGAGCTTCTGTGAGAGCGTAGAGACTGTTCCACAGATGGCAAGACTTCATAAGATCCTATCGAAAGACTCAGAAGCGGGGGTGGCTTCTCTGCTGCTTCCCTCGGGAGACTTCACGTCTTCCGACAAGGAAGCACTAAAGCTAATGCTGGAGACCCACTTTCCAGGCTCCAGGGAATTGAGGGAGATGCATCATGGGAGGAATCCCATCCGTCCGGCTCGGACGGAATGGAGACTTTCCTCCAGCATCGTGACGTACACAGTTACAAAATGGGCAATCATGAGTTTTAGCCCCTTTAAGGCTGCTGGGGAGGATGGGGTATTTCCTGCACTCCTTCAGGAAGGGCAGGATCTGCTCCTCCTTCCAATGGTAAGAATATTTCGCTCCTGCCTGGCTTATGGATATGTTCCGAAAGCCTGGAGGGTCACCAAGGTGGTTTTCATACCTAAACCAGGTAAGACTGACTACACAAGAGCAGACTCCTTTCGAGGAATCAGTCTGATGTCTTTTCTACTGAAGACACTAGAAAAGATAGTGGATAGATACATAAGGGATGGGCCATTAAGGGATCACCCCCTGCACCTGTATCAACATGCCTACCAGAAGGGAAAATCCGTGGAGACAGCGCTCCACAATCTTGTTAGCAGGATTGAGGGAGTGCTGGAACACGGAATGTACGGACTAGGGGCATTTCTTGATGTCGAGGGAGCATTTAATAACACGTCCTTCGATCAAATATGCATTGCTGCAGGAAGACATGGAATCCATGCTCACATTGTGAGCTGGATTAGATACATGTTGGAACAAAGAACTGTAAAAGTAGTATTGAGAGACAGTTCAATGAAGGTAGCTGTGACTCGAGGCTGCCCTCAGGGAGGAGTGTTATCTCCACTCCTCTGGAATATGGTATCGACAGTCTTATTTTAGAATTGAATAGGACTGGCGCATACACTCAAGGGTACGCAGATGATGTGGCTATAATCATCACTGGAAAGTACCTTGATACTGTCTCTGGACTCATGCAGAAAGCCCTGGATAAGGCAATGGGGTAGTGTGCAGAAACAGGGCTGACTGTAAATCCGGAGAAAACTAAGCTTGTATTGTTTACCAATAGAAGGAAAATGGAGGGCTTTAGACCTCCCTCTTTGCAGGGAAAGGTTTTATATCCCTCACCATCGGTCAAGTATCTTGGGGTTATTCTGGACTCCAAGCTTAACTGGGGAGAGCATTTGGAGACCAAGGCAAAGAAAGCTTGTGCCTCCTTATGGATGTGCAGGAGGACCCTTGGTAAAACATGGGGACTTCAGCCAAAAGCCATTAGATGGATTTATATGGCAGTCATTAAACCTAGTTTCTTGTACTGCTCTATAGTTAGGTGGAAGAGAGTCCGGCTCAAAACTGCTGGGAACAAACTGAACCACCTTCAAAGATTAGCCTGTATGGGCATTTCAGGGGCTATGAGAACAACCCCAACTCTGGCGCTGGAAACACTGCTGAACCTCGCTCCACTCCATGTGGAAGCTGAGGTGCAGGCAAAGACAGCGGCTTATCGTCTCAAATGTATGGGACAGTGGTATGACAAAGGAAGTTCCTATGGTCACAGACAAGTTTGGACAGAGCTCATGAAGTCGAGTCCCATTCTCGGGATGGGCAGTGATGGAATGATAGCCAGGTTCAACCAAACACCCCCCTACTTCAAAACCCACTTCCCGGATAGGGAACAGTGGGCTAGAGGAAAGGGGAAAGAACTTCATTCTGGGGCCGAGGTATGGTATACGGACGGCTCTAGGAAAGAAGGAAGAGCGGGAGCAGGGGTCTACAATTGTAGCACACCAAGGAAGCTCTCAATCCCTTTGGGAAAATATGCTACGGTGTTCCAGGCAGAGGTATATGCACTTCTGACCTGCGCGTATGCTATTAAGGAAATCGGGATGTTTAACAGACCGATACACATATGCACGGATAGTCAGGCAGCTTTAAAGGCGCTGACATCACCATGGTGCAAATCACAGCTGCTGCAGGAGTGTCGTGAGGCACTCAATGATATAGGCAGATGCGGCAAGGTGGAACTTTTCTGGGTGCCTGGTCATGCAGGCATATCTGGAAATGAGATGGCTGATGAGCTGGCAAGAGCCGGTTCCAGACGAGATCCGATTGGTCCAGAGCCAATCATACCTATTGCCACGTCGGTAGGGATGGCAGAAATTAGAATGTGGGGGCTAACCCGACATTCTGAGATCTGGCGAGCTGCACCAGGCCTTAGACAGGCCAAACTACACATTGAAGAGCCTAGGCCTGGGCTTGCCAAAAGACTCCTGTCACTAAACAGGGGTCAACTACGAACGGTAGTGGGACTCCTCACGGGGCACTACCAGGTGATGAGGCACATGCACCTCCTGGGAATCGTAGATTCCCCTAGATGTAGGTGGTGCGAAGAAGAGGATGTAACCACATCCCACATGTTATGCGAGTGCCCTGCGGTGATGAGGACTCGAAACAGGTACCTGGGCTCCCCATTTTTGGAACCCAGGGAGGTAAGGGAAATCCCCATCGGGGACCTGTTGGCCTTTAGCAGGGCGATCGGCCTTTATGGGTGACTTCTTCAAAAGGGTGGTTAGCACAATGGACCAATGGGTCTAAGTGCCTCAGGGCCTCCGTTGTGAGGAACTCCACCTCTATTACAATCTATCTATCTATCTATCGCTTACCTGTTCCACATTCAACACCCTTTTTCCAATTGTTGCATTCAATACAACTGCTACTCCCCGCTGGCTCTCTTCCCCTCCACTGTATATAACCCTGTACTTTTCACTCCAGAAGTCCCCCTGGTCTCTCCATCTTACTTCGCTTAGTCCCAGCAAATCAATCTTTCCCCTCTCCATTTCACGCTTAATGTTCTCTAGTTTTTCCTGCCCTTAAAATAGTCCTAACGGTCCATGTCCCGATCCTTAGCATTGTTGCTCTCTTCTCTGGTTTATTCTTCGCCGCCGCTGCTGCCGTCTTTCTTTTCGTGCAAAGATTTCGTGAGATGACGACCTCAGAGTCCTTGCTTACCCTGCTGCCGGGCGCGATACCCGTTCCAATAATTTGGTCCCGGGCCCCGTAGTTGCCAGGATTCAATTCTCTATTGTTCAAGTCCATTGTGATCTTGGGAGAGTTTAATTGAGGTGGTTTCCCGTTGCCTGCCTCAATAGTGTTTTTAACGTGACACCACCACTTGTTAGGCCGCCCCACTGGGGTCAGATGCCTTCTCACAGCCACCTCACTGAGGAACAGAAGTAGCGAGTACGGTGCGTGGACTACCTTTCGTCAGGCTCCTACCCTTCGACCTGTCTGGCATGGGTGGCCCTACCAGGAGCAATATTAGTTACTCCCGCCAGTGTAGCTCTAGGGGTCACGGGAACACGCAAGCCCCAATCCCACCACGACAAGGCGTAGTCCATGGGGAAGGGGATATCACCTATAGCAAGCTCAAAAACATTTACTTTCACACAATGTAAAATTAAAACGTGTTCCACAGGACGTATAAAACGAAATAAGTTTTTCATTATGGTGCAAAAGAGAGCCTTTAGTTTTTAGCTCAACTAATTTACCCACTGGTTGCACCTAATTTGCAGGTGGGTTTAGAAATTCTGAGCAGCAAACAGCACAACGTGAATAGTTAAACATTTGCTTAGAAACATAATGGCTTGCGTGAGAAATTACCCATTGAACGACTTCAGGGAATGCGTAGTCATGTTCAATGATGACATCTTCGACATCTCTGTACCAGTTTCCAGACACAGCCCTCAGTTTTTCCTTGAGGGATTTCCTCAAGTCTTCTTCGATTTTGCATATTTCTTTGATTTCATACAGTGTAATCAAGGGATCCGAAATCTTATCCTGAAGTATTGTGCAATTGTCTGTTTTAGGGGGCTTAATAAGGCTGTACATATACACTAAGTAGTTTATACAGCTGCAGGAATGTTGGGGTAGCAGAGTGATCATTGCCTCCTCCAGCTTCTCTTACAATTCCAAAGAACCACTGAAAGAACCACAAAGGGACTAAAGATGTGAAGAAAGTGATACCCCCACAAAAACCATTAGTTTTTTCCTTGCTCAAAAGATTGTGAAGACATTATGGCCTTCATAATTCAATATTATGTTAGCATGCGAATGAGGCAATTTGCAAACATGTAATTTTAGGGTGAACAAAGAGTATTCAATGAAGAAAAAATGTCCAAATTTTCTATGACATAAATTTTTGTGAGAAACAATGTACAAAGTGTTTGATTTATTAATATTTATTCAATTCTGCAACCCACTATTTAGTCCCTCGAGAGGAAATCCACAAAGAAACTCTAAGGTTATCTCCCAAGAAATAATGTTTCATTGACTACGAATGGTGGGATTTTGATTGTAATTTTCAGACAGCAAGAGAGAAATTGTTTGATGTGGTTTTGCTGAGTAATAATCGTAATAAAGAGGTCTATTATTATTATTTGGTTTTCTACTGGTGAAGGTAGGTCTAAATGGACATTTGATTCTTCCCATTCCTAAATTTCACACCAGCTCCTCATACCTCCCATCATTAATGTATCCAAGCTGCCCGTTCATCTCCTCCCTCTTCCCCGCTTCGTTCTTCCCTCAATCACTTCTTTCAAAACACCATCCCCTTTTATTACCTTTTCCATCCACACCTTCTGCCTTCTCCTAAAATCATCCATCAAATTTCTTTCCTCTCCTACCAAATCTAGCACTTCATCGTTCGTCTTCATTTCGACCCACCTTACTATTTCCATCCTTCTCCATAACCACATCTCAAAAGCCCTAATTGTATTTTCATCTTCTATTCGTAAATCCCACGTTTCCCCTCCATAGAGTGCAACGCTCCGTACTAAACTTGTTACTAGTCTTTTCTTCACTTCCCTACTCAACTGTCATTAGTTCACGCCTATGAGTAATAGCTTCTTTTTCCAATGCAATTCTCCTTATCACTTCAATGCTGCTATGCCCTTTTTCTTCCAAAACACTACCTGCATAGCTAAATTGCTCCACCTGCTCTATTTTCTGACCTCCTACTTTTATAGTTATACTGGCCCTTTTTGTACTTGAAAATCGCATTACTTTCGTTTTCTTCTGGGTATTCTTCATCCCGTATCTTTTGCACTGTCCCTGCAACGCATTCAGCAGTTTTTGCAAGACACAGGCTGACTGGCTTACTAGGGCTAGGTCATCCGCAAACCTCACTAATTTTATCGATTTCCCCGTCGAATTTAAACACATCTTTCATATGCTGCAATGTAACTTACCTTATAATTTATTCGAATTTCGTGACTGTTAAGCTCACATCTACCTCTAACTTTGTTAGTGGTTGATTTATTGGCGATTGTGGATAATTCCATTTTTTCAGTCTTTGTAGCCCGTTTCGAACCGAGGTTAAAACAATGCTAGAATAAACAAATTTCTGTAAACA
Organism: Platycnemis pennipes; assembly: GCA_933228895.1. Taxonomy (NCBI): domain Eukaryota; kingdom Metazoa; phylum Arthropoda; class Insecta; order Odonata; family Platycnemididae; genus Platycnemis; species Platycnemis pennipes. The sequence goes on along the minus strand of OW121857.1, from coordinate 92,844,606 downwards.
GCGCGACTATCATGTATATAGTAAAATTTATCGAACAGAATCTCAACGAGTCTGATGTTTTCAACCAAATGCTAAGTCGGTTCTTAGAATTTAACGAAAGATTGGTGAAGATAATGATACTCTTACGACTATCGAAATGATTCAGTAACTTTAGCCGAAATGTTTCCCGTTTTCAACTCAATTCTTAACTACCGAAATTTTCAAGAATCGGGTACCAAATAGTTCAGTAAATTTTATCTTTCGCATGATTATTTTCATTGAAAATGCAATAAGTTTAATCGAAAAGTGTCCTATCAAACATGCTCTGTTGCATCCGGCAAACTATTTTTTTTCCGTGTAGAAGCATCATGGAGCGGTCTGCGCCCCAAGTCGAATAGTGCACCTAAACATTAAAAAATATTTAGGGCTTGATAACATTTCACCTTCAGAGTTCTGATATGCTCTCGCCAATATAGTTTGCAGTCAAACGCCATGCCCAAGAAACCGGAATGAGTCCACAAAGGAGAGATTTACGTTCCCCAAACGTAAAACTGGCAGAATGTGAACTCCTCGTAATCTGTGGAAGTGCATGTACTTGGTCTTTTCCGAAAAGAACTTAAACCCATTGTTGTTGGCCCATTGCACGACTCTGTTCAAGGTTAGTTGGATTTGTCTTGCGGCATTACCTACTTTCGACGACCGGCGGAAAATGGCGATATCATCCACAAACAATGACCCCATTGCAGGTATTTGAACATAAATCATTAATTTTTACATCAATTGATAGCTATGGGCTGCCAAATACACACAGGACACCAATGTTTTAGTTTTTTATCCCAGACACCTATTCAAGCACATCCATAACCACAACCGCATCCACAACCAAGCCTGTTTTTTCGTTATTTTACGAAAAAAAAACTTTGCAAATAACTTGGTATTTCTCGGAGTAGATGTACGGGAAATCAACAATGCTCATTAGTCATTTGAGGCAGATTTTTCGGCTCGCACTTTTTCGTGGCTGCTAAAACTTGATCCCCACTCATTGATATACGGCGGAAAATGACCTAATTTTGGCAATTCTTGCTAGATATTTTTACAAATGTTTACAAGAAAGAACCGAAACTTCCAAATAATAAAGTTGGAGACCTAACTGCAATGTTTGCTCCAAATGGAGTTGCGTCGTCAGATGCGTTAGCTCGAGAGGTAATCTTTTATCGAGAACGTCAGAGTGCGTGAGTAAGAAAACGACTTACCTTTAACAAGGAACTCACTCAGCTATCTAAAGATGCAGCAGCCACAGCATCCCACGCTTCAATGTCCTGTGTATGAACTCCGCCGTCGAGGACAGTTAACTTATTCCATTTTGCCCCCAGCGAGGAACCCATTGGCCACCTCAGCAAATGTTACGCCCCCAATGTCCCCTTGAATTAAAAAGAGTCAGAACACTCATTATTAAATGCACTCCGTTAAAATACCACGAGATATATATTTTGATTGAAACGAGCCCTAGTGCACTATTTTGCACGGTTTACCAAACTGCATAAAGAAAGTCCTGGTAATTTCTTCTGTCTCGGCCCCTTCTCACAGGCTGCCTATAAAACTCAACAATATTTGCAGGCTCCTCATTAATTTTAAGTCAGCATAGTTGGCTCGGAATTCAATTGAGTTAGCTAATGAAATGTCAAAAATATCTGTCCAGAACGCCAAGATTGTACTCTTGGCCTTTTTTTCATGTGTTCCGGTCTCCGTAACATTACACATGGTAAAGACTATACTCTCAATGGCAAAGGTGGGTAGTAGCACAGCCTACGATATATTTGAGCACTTAAAAATGGCCACAAAATTACTTCCAAGTCCAAAACAAATTTCACAATTTACTTGATGAACTTCGAATGGGTTCACCATTGTCCCCGCCCCTAAATTCCACTAAAATTAAACGTAAAAACTTACATTTTGCATCAATTAGCCCTGATGAAGCCACAATAAAGAGGAGGCGAAACGTTGGTAAAATTGGTGTTTCTCTTAACGACCAAACTACTCCAGACAAATTATCCATTTCTACTAAAATTAAATAAATAAGTTATTCACCTAACAATATGAAGTTGCCAAGGTGAGCACAACAAATGGAACAAACGTTAAAGCTTAAATAAACAAGGGAATATCACAAGGAAGACCATCATCAGCACTTTATATAAACCGAAGAGAAGAGGAATCAGACAAGTAGTAATAACTATAAGCTGTACTGAACGGAGAGAGCACTTTAAGAATACAATATAGAGGCCAATAGTAATTAGACCAATTACACGGTATAAGCGAGAGATAAGTTGAAGATCAATGTTGCGTAGCAATGGTAGAGGGTAAAACGAGTGGAGTCTCGCTTGTGAGCAACGGAGGACGACGTCCGTTGAGTGCGGAAGAGATTAAGGTAGGAGCAATTAATGTCGCGGAGGCTCAATGAGGATGCAGCGAAGGAGCAGCACCTTGGAATGTATTGCAACACCGTATGTGCTAGGGACATGATCAAAAAAGAATCGAGGCCTTTGATGCCAGACACTGTCGTAGGTGTTGGTGATTAATGGTAGTGCGAAATGAGAAATGGACAGCATAGGAAGAGTCGAGATCGAAAGTTCTACACGGATAATGTAGTGTGACGGAGAATATCCCATTCGATGTAGGCCTGTACTATGAAGATACAGCTCCAGGTGTTGGAAATCAATATTGTTGTTATATTCAGCATTCTACTATTGATTCTGTGGTAATCTAATCATTACGATACACTCTTATATTCATTTGTTCAGTTTTTGTATCTACGGAGACGATAATAAATATGAAGTGAAATCGCTTGTGTGTGTTGGTATGCTCTTACAATAATTAATCCTTTCACTTTATTACGAAGCTTTCACTAAGAGTTCGATGGAAAAACCCAACAAATGGTTATGGGCCCAGATGAAGAAAGTGAAAGAACGAACTGCAGATGAACGATTTTTATAATAATCAACCATCTTTGATAGTGATTTAAGAGCACGTTTTCTCCGGGTTTGTAAGAAGAAGTTTTTCATTGTTCTCATTTGTGAATAGATGGATTCTACTCTAAGTATATTTGGAAATGGGATCGCCCGCCTCAAAGGACTGGAAAATTATTAAGACTGGAAATTTCAGGTGAAAAATTTTATGCAGATAAAGGGGTTATGGAATGCAGTAGAATATTCTGTCAATGATAAAGGTGAAACCATTACTCCCAAGGCTGGAGATGATCTGAAAGCTAAAAATATTATTAGTCTTCTCATCGATACAACTATTAAGTCATATGTGATATCAGCCAAGTCTGCCAAAGAAGCTTGGAATAATCTGTCAAATGCCTTTGAAAATAAGGGATGGAGCAGAAGATTTTCACTTCAGAGAGAACTGTGGAATTGCAAGCGCAACAAGTTCAAGAATATGTTTGAATATGTCTCAAGAATTAAAGATCTGTGTCAAGAGCTTGATGACATAAATTCTAAAGTGGAATATAGTTGGCAAATCTCAATCCTACTGAGTGGTTTGGGTGAAGATTATGATCCTTTGGTAATGGCACTAACCAACAGAAATACTGATACTACTCTAGAAGAGGTAATTGAAGCGCTCTACCAAGAAGCATCTAGGTGAGAGCAGTCATCATCCAGTTCTGCGAGTAGTTCAATGGCTATGTACTCAGCCAACAAGAAGAATTGGAAATCTGGTGGCAAGCAGAGTAGTAATAACAACAACAACAGCAATGGTGAAGAGTTTAAGTGTTATCGATGCCAAAAATCTGGACATCTGGCCAGATATTGCCGATCCAAGTTACCTTCCAATAACAAGAAGACTGAGAATAAGCCTGAGCAGAAGCCACAAGCAAGGAGAGAAAGTAAAGCTTTGTTTTGTTCAGTTCAAGCGCTGTCAGTGAAAGCAGATCCTCATGAATGGTTAATAGATTGTGGAGCAAATGAAAACATGACTTCAAACGCAGAAGGAATGGTTAGCCTGAAGAAATTGGACAGGAAAATGACAATTTCTGTGGCAAATGGTGAAACACTTGAGCCAATCGGTGTTGGAGATGTTCCTATTCAAGTGAAAGCCAATCCTGATGTTGACAAGATATCAAATGTTCTGTGTGTCCCTGGATTATCTACCAACTTACTTTCTGTAAGTAGACTTGTGGAGAAAAATTTATCAGCCTTATTTGATAAGAATGGATGTAGAATTTTTGAAATACCTGAATTTTGAGGTTAACTGTACATTATTAGCCACTGCTTCAGAAGTTAATGGACTCTACAAGTTAGATGTTATCAAACCTGAGAGGGGAGCCTACAAAGCAGATCATGAAGATACCGAGAAACTATGGCACCAGAGGTTAGGTCACCTCAATAATCATGCAATGAAGTTACTGAAAGGTGGAATGGTGTCAGGAGTTAATTTTGAAGAAAAGGTAAACTATGAACCCTGTGAACCATGTATCAAGGGCAAATTTGCAAAATTACCATTCAAGAAAAAAGGAAAGAGGGAAACCAAGAAATTGGAGTTGGTTCATGTCAGTGGCGGATTTAGGGGGGGTCACAGGGGTCATGACCCCCCCCCCCCAAATTTTATCAAAAATTTTGAAATTTTATTAGTTTAATAGTTTTTCTATCCTTGTAAAGGAGTAACGGGAGTGTATATGCAAATGCATGGCTACAAGTCCCAAACGTGGAAGAAATTTGAGTTGCATTTATCGTAGATCGTAGCACTCCCTACTGTAAAAACAAGCTCAAAAATAATATAAGCTGTGTCCCAACTCGTTAGGCATTAGGGAGTATGGATTTGGGTGCCTAAAATTTAGCTGGCTAACTCAATAGGGAGCATGAATTGGGACATCCTTACGCAGGTATTGCCATCTGCTGGGATCGAAACTGATGAGAAACAAGAGAATGTGAAAGGGATGACAAATGATGTACAAAATCTTACACATTCCATATTGTTAACTTTCTCATGCCATTGTGTATAGACAGAATTTAATTTGAGTTTAAGGTACCGTAGATTAGCATCTTGTCATATTTTCCGTAATTTAGATAATACATTTATTTTAATGTAGAGCAATTTGGCCTTTTCCTACTTCTGAATGAATCTCTCCGTCATCTCACTACTCCCTATATAATATATATAATATGGAATAGCAGGGTCGCACCAGTCGCGTAGCTAGGGGGGTTTAACCCCCCCTGAAATTTTTCAACGGCGAGGAAAAAGAGAAAATAAGGGAGCATGAGAGGAAAGGAAAAGAAGAAAAATATAGGAGGAGACAAGAATACCAGATGATACTTAAAACTCCGTTTCCGTTATCGAATACAAATGTACACAGGTGTACAGAGTATGAATGACAAAGCGAAAGAGAGAGATACTGTAATATAACATGAACGTTCAACACTTTCTTTCTGTTGAGCGTAATAATTGCACCTTTTGCTACTAAGTCCGCTCGTGCAATCTTCAATGTATGTACTACCGTGACATTCATGCGTGGATCAGTAACAATGTTGCTGCTCCCTGTCCGCCTCGCCCACTCGCCGAGTCGCACCGCTGCCCCCTAAGTTCCGCGTCGTCCTCCTGTGTTGTGTGGAGTGAACGTGTGGTCTGCGTCTTGTGGAGAAGAGAGTGGTGTAGGCTGTGCTTCCTGCAGCTGCTGCCTACGTGCTTCTACAATGGTAAGTTAGTATTGTTAATAGATGTCTTTATCGGTCGGTAGTAGTTAGCAGTCGTGGAGAAGGGATTATGCTGTTTCGTTAATGCCTAGGGGTGGAGGCTGCAAATTCTTTCTCCTCTCAATATTATCTTTTACGCCTCCACCGATGCGTTGCAGACGAGCAGTGAGTAGCTTTCAACTTCTTCGTGTTCTTTCATATACTTAGGTCCATTCATGATGCCAAGAGTGGAGTCTAGAGTTAAATCACAGAATATGAAAAACGGAACACTTATTCAGAAAGACATCACACCATCGAAAAGTCTACACTGTAGGCGGAGTAAATATAAATTCGTCAGGAGAATTCAAATACCTCGGAATCACCTTAACGTCAGATTTATCGTGGATAACACAAATACAAAACATGTGCGGTAAATCATCAAAGAAACTAGAATTTATCAAGCTTGGACTTCTCTGATGCTGTTATTGTCCATGCTTCGCTGCCATATAGTAGAATGCTCCAAATATATGTTCTACTGAAATGTTTCCTCACTTCCACGCCTGTATTTGCAGCCGTAAGCAGAATCTTCTGGTAAAATGCCCTTTTTGTTTGGGCAATTCTACTGGCAATTTCTATTTTACTTCATCCATCGCTGGTTACTCGGCTTCCCAGGTAGCAGAACTCTTCCACCACCTCGAATTTTGTCGTAGTTTAACTTTAGTTCTGGCTTCCTTTCTCCTACTGCATACCAATACCTTAGTTTTCTTTTTATTGATCTTCAGATGATATCAGGTCATTGTTCTTTCCATATTTCCTAGTGTCTTCTTTAAATCTCCTTCTGTTTCTGCCATGACTACTATGTCGTCGGCGAATCGTAGCATGCTGATTTTATCCCCGTGAATATTTACTCCCGGTGACTTTTCTTTGACTTCTTGGATGGATTAAAATTATACTACTCTAAACATATTTTACAACACAATGAATTATGGAGTAACGTCAAACCTTTGTTACTAATATATGCGAGGTATTGATGATTAGGGATGATTACGATAGAGTTGTAAGAGTAAATTGGATTGTGGAACGTACCCATTGGCTGGAGCGGTATTGGATTTTTTTTAAATTTCAGTTTTAGGGTTTGAAGACAATTTAAGTTCATTTGAAAGATCTTATTGCAAACGGCAAAGACCCTTGAGAAAGATACGCGGCGGTGACGATCTTAGGACCATGGTACAATGTATTAGTACCAAGCTTAGGACGGTCGAGCCCGGCCTGTAGGCAGGCGCCCGCTCAGCCGACGGGTGACCGCCTCTTCTCGGCAAGTTCTCCGTTAGGCCACATTCGTGACACTTCGGGAAGCTCTGTCAAATGTCTTCGGGTTGTGCCTCTCTCTTTACCTCTCGCACAAGGGCGGGCGACCCTCGCCCGCATTTTTCGACCGTGTGCAGGCCTCTTGTTGTCATCTTCCCGTCACTATCACACGCAGCCACTGCCGCGCTCCGCCACTATCGCTCTCCGCCAACGCATCGCCGCCACAGAGTCTATACTACTATGCATTTTCACAAGGTTTTTACTAGAGTCCAGCAAGTAGCTTCAGTTAAATACTCCTCTCATTTTTCCTTGCTTGTATTGATAACTCTCACTGTTATGTGCTTTCGCTATACTTCGCTTTACGTAACGTAGTGAAAACGGTTCATTGTATTCCAAAGAATTTAAAAAAATAGGCTATGTCAATTGTGGGTATTCTATACAGACTCAAGGAAATCACCGACCCTTTTGCCCTAAAATCTTTTTTTCTTGGTGTATACTCTCCATCCATGAGTATTGCTCTCCCATCTGGTCAGCTGCGTCCCCCACTACACTCAAGCTACTCAACCACCCCCTGAATTTCTTTTTAGCTGTAGTTCGTCATCGCGTGCCCTCCCTTAGACACAGCTCTCGCGTGGAAGACCTTTCCTCTCTTGGCCTCTCGCATCAGGTTGAGGCCGTGAGATCTGATATACCTTGTATGTTAACAAACTTCTTCACTCAAGTGAAGCCAGTTTTGCTATATTTTGCAGGGAGATGCGCTTCCAGCCCGAGTTCAAGATGCTGAATCTTCAAAGATGAAATCTTCACCTATGAAGCACAGCATTCCAGGTTGCAGGAAAATTGACTCCTTTTTTCCAAAAAAGCCCAAGTACTCAGTAAATGATTTGGAATGCTCAAATGGAAACAGTGGCAGTGGGAATGCTTCGTCGTCATTGCAATTGAAAGAAGATAAAATGTCCGAACCTTCAGTTTCTTCTGCCAGTAATGAATCATCTACTGCAAATAAAACATTGCCTTAACTAGATCTTCCCGAACTTCAGTCTGAGTTCTCCAGTGACATTGGCTTTTATGTCGGGGTTCAGAATTTGAACGACCATACGAAGGCTACGTTGTTGCAGAAACCGTGGACTCCTCCTTTAGACTACCAGTTCCCTCATAACGAAGTAAAGAAGAAAGGAAAGCCTACAAAAAATATGCACAGAGATCACATCTTGACAAGTTCCACTGGCTTGTGCTGTCTCACAAAGACAGGGGACTGTACTGTAAATATTGTGTACTTTTTTCATTTAGGAAGTGTCCACCACAACGTGACTCCACTTAGGAAATTAGTTAAGGAACCCCTTAAAAAGTTTGATAATCTCTTAGGAGAAAAAGGTGACCTCACCACTCACGAGAAAAACCGATTCCATGTATGTGCAGTTGACAATGGAAAAGACTTTTTACAAACATACAATGAACCATCTTTAGAAATAAACAACCGACTGGTAGCTCAGAGAAACGCACAAGTTCAAGAAAATAAACAGCGGTTACTACCTATTGTTAAAACCATCATATTCTGTGGCAGGCAAAATATATCTTTAAGAGGTCACAGAGACGATGGTAAAACCTCCCAGAGGAGTCAGGGCCTGTGCATAATGAAGGGAATTTTAAGGAACTCTAGCGGCCGTATTCATAGATTTCTCGTTAAACCTGTGTTGTGGAGGTTTATCTTAGTCCGGTCTAAGTGTGGTTTAGAACGGAACTAAAAGTTGGTATTCATAGCTTCGGTCGAGGGAGATAGCCTCGGGGACTAACGGAGTCCGAGTCCAAGCCGATCTCAAGACCAACTTGCACCAATATGGCCGATGGCGTAACACCGAATATCGTTTTTAGATTCATTTATATTCCATACGCTTCGACGTTTTGGAGTTATTTTAACTTATTTGTTGTAAACAATTAAGGCAAACCACATTTTAATTACTTTGACGGGTGAATACGATTGTTGTTATTTGTTTGGGATACCGCTTGAAAACACATTGGGTGAATGAACGCTCGAGTGCTAATGCGATTATTCTTTGCTATTATTGACTTGTTTTTGTATATTCAGGCGTTTGGTGATATTATTTTCGATATTTGACGACGATTACTCTTGTTAAGTACGGTCTGGTGCTTTCCTGGCGGTCCCGGATCGGGTGCGCATAAAATTCGCTAAGTTCTCACGGGTGCTCCACCGGGTCAAGACTTCATTCTCACTTGATGTGGATATATCTTTTGGAATACGCTCTTGATCTTGGCTTCGCTTAACACAGGTAAGAAATTGTTATGCTGGATCGTTTAACGGTGCAATTTTGACCAATGCACCCTAGCATTGGATGACGATTACGATCAGCTTCATATTTGTAACTCTCCTGTTTTCTTATATTTTCTGACTCTGAAATCCTCGAATTTGATTCTTGGTGAAGTGATCTTGATTTTAGACGGGTAATGGTCGGTGTTTTGTACCATGATTTAGGAAATTGATGGACTTTTTGGACGGAGATGAAGAGAGAGTACCGAATCCATATATTGGGGACAATGAGAACCCACCCACATAGCATGCAAGATTTCAGCAAGTTTGGTTGAGGCTGGCATGTGGCTTGCCAAGATTGGCAATCTAGATGCAAGCTTGCTGCAATTTTGCCAATATTGACACGTTCCGTGCAAGTTACGCTCAATTTGCATGAAGTGTGCCAACCTTGGCAACTTTGCTGCAGGACTCGGGCAACATTGGTAGCAATAGTGCAAGGCCCAAGGCAATTGCAACTATACGGTTCCTACTAACGGAGGAGTAGAGTTACCTTTGCTTGAACGCGCACGGCTTATTTCCCGTGGAAGAAAAACAATTCGAGCTAAAAATTGAAGAAGAGCGAGAGTTAATAGGAAAATTTTGCGCGAAATTAACTTAAGCATGCGTAACGATAAATTAACTGGCAAAGAAGAACAAGTTTGTAAAGTCGTGAATACAGATTAATTGTGAATACAGTTTGATTGAGTACAGAAAACAGTGGTATTGACGTCAGGGTTTCTACCAAGGATCCCGCAGCCCGTCGGATGAAGATGGCGATTGCCATATTACTGAGGAAACTCTTATTTATCTCTCCTGGAGTTGAAAGAATATCCGTTATGCATATTCATAACGGTCATGCTTACTTTTAGCCACAAAATGGTCATTGGGGAAATGTTTTAATGATTCAAATATCCGTGTCCAAATGTTGTAAAGTTAGTTATCACTAACGAATTCATGCAAGCCAGCAGCTGTATATATACGGCCTCCTAACAGTCATTTGTTAGCGAAGAAGCGCTAGATAGCCATCGTGATATGCATTTCGCTAGGTCGTTTAGGACAAGGTAATAGGACACGTAGGTCAAGTATGTATTGTTAAGAATTATACCTTTCGCGTTTACAAATGCGGGAAAGTCATTTTCTTTTTAAATTTTGAAACTATAGGGATACTCATGCAAGTAGTGATTTTTTTGTAATACCTAACTAATTTGTTTCGCTATGAACATTGTTACAGCTCCTTTGCACAATTGCATTCCATAGGCAATGTTTTAGTGTGTGGTTCATGAATGCTTTCCTACCCTCGGCGTACCCTCTATTTTTGCCAGGGTTGAAACTTGCACAGGACTTGTGTGAAGCTTGCACAGAACTTGCGTGAAGCTTGCATGAAACTTGCTGCAAGCTTGCAGTGCAACCTTGCAGCAAGCTTGTAACAGGTGCAGTAGTCAGATTGCAGCAAGCTTGCTGCAAGCTTTAACCTTGCCGATGCAAGCTTGCTGCAAGGTTGCTATCTTGCAATGACAAGCTTGCTGCAAGGTTGCAGCAAGCTTGCTTTGCCATGTGGGCATGTAATATTATTCGGATGAGGAATTTTACAGACGGCGCCTATTTTCTGAAGACACCGTTTGAAATGGTATTTATTCTATTGTGGACATCGAAGAGGGCCAGTGAAACAGGGCTCTTCCGGTTCCAGAAATGCTGCAACTGCTAGTTGCTCTACGTTTTTATGCAACTGGAGACTTTCTGCAGGTGTGTATAAATATATTTATGCTGTCTGTTTCACATTATATATTAGCGCTATTCTGATGCCAATATTGATAATTTTCCCACAATTAACTTTTAGGTTTTGTGTTTGTAGTCAATGTATGGAATGAAAAATATGATTGCATACAACATACACAGCCAATGCCAATATCACAAATGGAAGTAATGGCATCGGCAATGAGTCAGCATTCATAAATTATGCAAAACATACAGTAGAAAGATAGTTATTAACGAGTGATTGAGGATATTTGGCATTATATGAATTTACTATATACCCATGACAGGTAAAATAAATAGAAATACCTATACAATTAAATTCTATTAACCAATAGAAAGTGAATTTATTGAGTGCAATACTGTGGCAATACTTTGTTCGTGAAGCAGGAAAACTTTATGTTGCAACATTTCTGCTTGTCTCTCCTGCCAATGGTAGTAAGTTCACAGTATGTCCAAATATTTACAACTACCCTGGATTAATATTAAAATGAGAGAACACTGCCGAAATTTAATACATTGGTGTAATTAGTAATTTACAAATTATGTGGGATTTGCACATTGGCTACAGTTGAAACAGTCTTAAACATTAATAAGCAATGAGAATTAGAAATAATTGCAAAGAAAATTAAACAGAACCTATAATCGTTCAATATTTTATTATAAATTATAGGTTAATTATTTGGACATGCACCTATAAAAATGTATCAATTTTATAGTAATTACCATAAGAAGATAAAGTGAAATGTCTCACCAGATACTTAATCATTTTTTAGTAAATATGTGGCTAACTTTCTTGTGTAAGGAAAAATGAAAAGAGTGCAGCTCAAATGCATGTGGTATTCCACTATATATGATGTAGTTTTAATTCTCGATAGACAAAAACGCTCTTTGATAACAAAAAACCTTATTTTCCAGGTGCAATTTAGCCAACAGAAGGACAAGGAATATCATTGAAATGGAGTTCTGAAACAAAATGTCCAGTGTCTTCGAAGAAAACTTGTAGCAAATATGAGGACAACACAAGTTTGTTGCTTGTACTGTATTTGTAATTGTACTGCACAATATTGGGTCACACTATCAAGATCTATGAAATGTAATGGATGACGAATCAAACACAGTACCTGTGCCCAATGCAGCCCAAAACCACCAGCCATTACCCATCTAAAATCAAAATCATGTGGAAATGTTATTGGGCAGTAGTTTATTCAAATCATTTTTCAGTATAGGGTTTTAAATGAGGCAACTTTTACAATAGTTAATAAAACTAGGTTGTTTCAATTTAATCAATTATTATCTCTGAAAATAGTTACATTTTAAGTTAAGTTGTTTTTGTAATATTGTCATTTGAAGCCTATGGAGATCCCCTTTTCTCCTCTCCTCAACCTCAAACGCCACTCTCTTTCTTTCCTCCTCCCCCTCAAGCAGTTTCATCTTCTCCTTAGCTTACTCCGCCATATATTTATGTTCGTTGGTTACTCGGCTTTCTAGGCAGCAGAACTCTTTCACCTCTTCCAGTTTTTGCTTCCCTAGTTTAATGTGGGTTTTGGCCTCTTCTCTCTTGCTGCACACCGATATCTTAGTTTTATTCTTATTGATCCTCAGATGATATTAGCAATTTTTATCAGCAACTTTTATGAGCATTTGATTTAAATACCATAATCTCATTGCAAAAGTAAATTGAGGCAGTTTCAATGAATGTTTACTAAAAATACATCACATTGCTCTTATCTTATGAATGTAATGATGAACTAATAGTGAAATAATGTTGTGACTTTCAGAGAATTCCCAACTTCTTTAAAGTGCTGAAAGTCGGATTTTTTTGTATCTACACTATATATGCAATAAATGTTTGGTAATTTGATATCCGGGGAACTCATGAATATCCCTAATTATAACCAGTTTATCACTATGTCCATTGGTGCTATTATACATTATAGGTATTTGTTATAAAGGCTATACAATGTGCATGCTAGACATTAAGATCATGCAATATTTTGAGTTATTCATGGATAGTTAATCTAGCACACATAGGTACTTTTCCTCCCGTTAATAAATATGATAATTATGTATTCACCAGTATATTAGTCACGATAAACTTCTCCTTAATTTTTATACAAGTTTCTTTTCAATCAAAATTGATATTAATTAATGTGAAAGGCTTTTTGTGAACTAATAATTAAAGCAACAAATAAAATTGCTGTATTCTAATAGATTGATATGCTCACAATTGAATTAAAGCTTTTCTTCTACAGAAAAGAGCTTCTTTACTCCCGTAATAATTTTAAGCAAGAACACTGTATAAAGAACGTTGATTTCCTATTTTAACAGTGTTGCCACTAGGCGCACCAAAAATAGAAGTTACATGTTTGAAAATAATTCTTTGAAAAAAATTCGTTTCGTAGCGTAGGTTTAGGATTGATGCTGGTGACGTGCTTCTCCAGAAAAATTTGGAAAATGCCAAGAGTTACGCTACCTATATCAGTAAATCAAACCAAAACGAAATAATTGATTGCTGCAAAGTAGAAATTCAGAGCTCCATCTTGAAAAGAGTTAGAGAAGCTGAAGTGTTTTAGATTATTTTTGATGAAACTACTGATATATCGAACATATGTCAATTGAGCCTGTCATTCCGCTACGTCCACAAGAGTAATAAGGCTAAATCAACACTAAGGGAGGACTTTGTCTCATTTGCAAACGCCTATGACCTAATTAGGCCCGAAGATATCGACAGGCAATCGAATGAACTTAGGTTAACAGGAGTTGCCTTGGGCCATATAGTGCAAGATCTAGTCAAGGCGTTTGACCTGGATCTCCAGTTTTGTGTAGGATTTGGCACAGACAATTACTCTGTTATGGCATCAGAAGCAAAAGGTGCTGTCCAAGAACTTCAAAAAGTGGCACCTTATGCGAAAAGATGTCCATGTCACAACCACATCCTTAATAATGCATTAGCAAGTTCGTCCAGAGTAGTGGCATGTCGAAACTCAAGTGGAACAATGAAAAAAATTGTTTCTTTCCTGAATTCGTCGCCAAAAAGGCATGATCTGGTCAAGAAGAAAATGAATGCTTCACTCCGGGGAATATGTGACACACGCTGGGTAGAAAGACATGATGGCTACTTGCAGTTCCAAGGAGAGTCGATGCTTAACATTCACGAAGTTCTTTCAGAGATGACAAGTTGGGAAGACGTAAAAACATCAGCGGATGCTTTTAGCTTACTGCAAGCAATTCGTAGCCCCGACCTTTTGATCTCCATTGCAAGCCTAAGTGATATTTTAGGAGGGACTGTGTCACTTAGCCGACTTCTACAAACACCCTCACTCGATTTGCAAAGAGCAACTGAGGCAATAAAAGACACTTTATGTGTTTTGCAAGAAAAAAGAAATCAAGTTGATGAAGTTTTTAACAATATTTTCTCAGAAGTCAAGGAGATTGCTGACAAACTTGGGGTGGATCTAAAGATGCCTAGGGTTACTGGTCGCCAAACGCAGCGTCAAAACTTTCCAGCAGGGTCACCTGAAGAATATTTCAAGAAATCCATCTACATCCCTCTGTTGGATGATGTTTTATCAGACTTAACGGAACGACTCTCTCAAGAAGTTTTGACCTTGTTCAACTTAGAAGTTGTTTTACCCCAGGCCAACCTATCCAGCGAAGACAAAGTCGCGCTTGAAAAAGTTTTCAAATTTTACTGGAATTTGTTGGGGAAACCAAATTTCAGTAATTTTATGCAGGAATCATTGCTGTGGACACAGTTATGGAAAAGACGGCTGGAGGAAGGAGGAGAATGGCCCAGTTCGGTTATGGAAGCGTTGGATAGCTGTGACTTTGAAATGTACCCAACAACAGAAAAGTTATTGCGAATCTTGGCAACTCTTCCCGTAAGTGCAGCTACCGCAGAGCGAAGCTTCTCAACTCTACGACGCCTAAAGACGTGACTTCGGACCAACATGAGGGAGGAAAGACTGACAGGATTGGCACTACTGAACGTACATAGAGACATTCCGATTGATCCGGAATCGATCATTTTTAGGTTTGCCAAGAAAAAGCGTAGACAAGGGTTTGCTTTGTAGACGTAGTTTGCGGTATCCTCCTCAACTCAGACTTCAGTTTTCAAAATGTTCCTTTCTTCTCTTTGTTTAAGTTAAAAATACAGTAGTATTTTCTTCATTTTGCTATGACTCAAATTATTGTACCATAACGGTATTTTTAGAAGAAAGTACTGTTACCAAGTTTAACACATTTTCGGTACGGGTCGTATCACAGTGTTGTAAATGTAAAAAATGCAATAGAATTTTATATTTTCTTCATTTTGCATTAACTGTAATTATTGTAGTATAACTGTATTTTTATATTTATCGTATTTGATTTTAAACATAAAAAAGAGACATAATTTTACATTCTTCTTAGTTTTGCACTAACTGTATCATGGTAACATATTGGTATTTATGATACTGTCTTACAGCTGAACTCGATTTATTTGTATTTCTTGAACAACTACTGATTGGTTTTGAGTTAAGATGTGCTAATAATTGAATTTCTTTATCAGTGTCTATTGCTTTATCAGCATAGGTAAACATTTTTACATGCAATTATTTTGGCTTTCTATAAATTCTTTTGTTACATGGTACTGATGATACCTTACAGAATAATTAGCACGCAACACAAACTTTTCAGTAAGCCCCTATTTAAACAAATAGTTTTAAACTTTTATGTATGTGCCTATCATTACTGTAATCCGTTTCCAATGAATTATTTTCACATTCTCTGTTGTATGAAACATTAATATTTTATAATTATTTTAAACTTCAAGCTGACTTTTTATTTCTTCTCCATTGTTAAACTTCTTGAATGTCTAAAATTGTTTAATTTCATCTGTTGTTAAGAATAAAAATAAAATTTTAGGCTCCAAAATGCGTAAAAAATGGGTATTTTAAAAAATTTTACACGGGAGAATGCCCCTCTCTACCGGGGGGTATTCCATACTCCCCGGACCCAGGTCATGACCCCCCCCCCAAATTTGATGCTGAATCCGCCCCTGGTTCATGTAGACCTGTGTGGACCCATAGAACCACAAGGTTTGAAAGGGGAGAGATACATGATGCTATTAATTGATGACTACACAAGGAAAACTTTCTGCTATGTTTTAAAAACAAAAGACCAGGCTTTTGATTATTTTCAAGGCTTTAAAGAGAGAGCAGAAAAACAAGTAAGTGAACAAATAATGTGTGTAAGGTCAGATAATGGAGGAGAATTTTGTGGGCAAGATTTTGAAAACTATCTGAGAAGAAATGGCATACAGCATCAGAAGACTGAAGTCCACACTCCACAACATAATGGAGTAGCTGAGAGAGGTAACAGGACAACTATTGAAAGGGTTAGGACTCTGATTGCAGGCACTGGATTGAGTAGGTGTCTGTGGCCAGAGCTCTGCCAAACAGTTGTGTATCTGAAAAATAGATGTCCCACAAGGAGTGTAAAAGATTTTGTACCTGAAGAATTATGGAGTGGAAAGAAGATAGATTTGGGCTACCTCCGATCAGTCGGTTGTGAAGCATACATGCATACGAGTTCCCAAAGAACGCAGAACCAAACTGGATTTTAAAGCCAAAGAAATGGTAATGATAGGTTATGGAGAAGATGACTTTGGTTATAAACTTGTTGACTTATCTACAATGGAAATAGCTCGTTCCAGAGATGTCATATTTAATGAAAGAAAGTTTCCAGCCGTGGAAAAAAGAAGAAATCCAATTACTGATCCAAAACTGATTCGTGTTGGAATTCTTGGGATAGATTTTGATTCCCCTCAAATGAGCGAAAATGAGGATGAATCAGAAGATGAACTCCAGCCCGAGGAGCCAGAACCTGAAGTTCAAGAGCTCGAGGTACCAGTTCCAGAGGTCGAGCAGCCTAATCCAGGTGGAATGGATCCACCGAGAAGATATCCACTGAGAAATACGATCCTGATTTTGTAAACTGGGAAGAAGTCCATGATTTTGTAACGCATAGTGTTGTGTGTGATAATGGAAATGTTGTTTCTTACAGCCTGCTTGATAATGTACCCCTGAATTATCAAGAAGCCATGATGAGTGATCAAAGATACGAGTGGGAGAAGGCAATAGCTTCAGAGCTTGAATCCCTGAGGGAAAATTCAGTGTGGAATTTAGTAGATCTCCCTCCTGGTCAGTCAGTGGTAAAATGTAAGTGGGTATTTGCTATCAAGAAGGATAATGATGGTAAAATAATAAGATACAAAGCAAGACTGGTAGCAAAAGGGTACAGTCAGGAATATGGCGTAAATTATATGTCAACTTTTTCTCCAGTGATTAGGCATGTCACCCTGAGATTTCTTTTAGCCCTTGCAGTAAAACTTGATATGGAAGTTTTCCACTGGGATATTGTGACAGCATTTTTGTATGGTAAGTTAAAAGAGGATGTTTATATGACACAACCTGAAGGATGTATTCAGAAGGAGCAGAAAAACAAAGTTTGTAAACTTGAGAGAGCTTTATATGGTCTGAAACAGTCAGCCAGGGAATGGTATTTTGAATTGAAAGAGTTTCAAGTTTCTAAAGGTTTTCGACTTTCTAAGATTGAACCGTGTGTCTTCATCAAGGGTAGTAAAAGTTGTATTATTATACTAGCTGTCTATGTTGATGATTTAATGGTGATTGCTAACAATGCTAAAGAAAGGGAAGTGTTGAAGGCAGATTTAACAGCTAAGTTCAAACTGAAGGATTTAGGTCCTGTGAGTCAGCTGCTAGGTGTGAGAATGAGAAAGACTGATAATAGATATTTCATGGATCAAACTCAGTATATTGAGGGAATACTCCGTAAGTTTTGTATGGAAGATAGTAGGTCTGTGAAAACACCTTTAGAGTTAGGAGTGAAATTGAAAAAGGTTGAAGAGTGTGATGTAGAATTACCATATCGGAGCCTAATAGGAAGCCTTATGTATTTAAGTGTGATGACAAGACCTGATATTACATTTTCTGTGAGTTATCTTAGCCAATTAACACAAGTTATGATAAGAGTCATTGGAAATGTGCTAAAAGTGTTTTGAAGTACTTGCATGGAAGCAAAGATTTGTGTTTAGCATTTAAGAAAGATGGTGAAGAATGTTTGATAGGTTATTCTGATTCAGATTGGGGTGGAGATGTAGTTGATAGAAAATCCTATTCAGGATATTTCATTAAGTTGTTTGACTGTCCTGTAGCATGGAGGAGTCGAAAGCAGCAATCTGTGGCACTTTCTAGTGCGGAAGCAGAGTATATGGCAATTACTCTAGCAATTAAAGAGGGATTATTTCTTTAGAATCTGTTTAAAAATATTTTGCAGAGAAGTGTAGAATTTAATCTTGGATGTGATTCTCAATCAGCCCGTGCAATGGCATCAGAGAATATATTGTCTACTAGAACAAAGCATATTGACATTCAATATCATTTTATCAGAGAGTGTGTGCAGAATGGGAGTGTCAAGTTGAATTATGTGCAAACTGATAAGATGGTTGCTGATGTACTTACTAAGGCACTAAGTGTGCAGAAGTTTGTGTTTCATGTGGGAAACCTTTGTTTACTTGAGTTTTAAGCAATGTTGTGTTAATTTTTGGTTTTATTTAGTTTGTGCTTAATGATAAGATTAAGAGGGGGTGTTGTTATATTCAGCATTCTACTATTGATTCTGTGGTAATCTAATCATTATGATACAATCTTATATTCATTTGTTCAGTTTTTGTATCTATGGAGACGATAATAAATATGAAGTGAAATCGCTTGTGTGTGTTCGTATGCTCTTACAATAATGAATCCTTTCACTTTATTACGAAGCTTTCACTAGTACCCCGTTTCCACTACTAGCGTATGAACGCGCGTACCAACCAGCGATGCGTTCCCACGAACTCGTGTAACTCAGTGCTGCCCTCCCTTGGCATCTGACTGAACAAGTTGCTGGTATAAGTAGTTTACAAATACATTCAGAACTCCAGCACATTCTTCCTGTTTTTTCCGTTTTAAAAATTATGAGACATTCATTATCACTTGTTCATCAATGTACAACCGACAAATATCCATTTTTTCCAACTTTATAGAATATCGTGATTCGTATTTCTTAGTTTCCGTCCCGCCGCCAGCGCCTAACCAGTGAAAAATGGCATGGTTCGGAACTACGAAATACGATGGTCCTTACGTGCGTTCCCACGGTGTTTTTTGGTCACACGCGTATGGACGCGCGTACATACGCTAGTGGTGGAAACGGGGTATAAGAGTTCGATGGAAAAACCCAACAAATATTTCGTGTTGTCTTTTGTTTTCCTGGTGACGATCAATATTAATATTTAGCATGTAACCCATTTTTGGCTCTATTTTAAAAAATGACTGTCGTGAAAGCCATCCGCTCCACTGAAATATCTGCACTCATGCAATCTTCATTCTCCTCATTCTTTCACTGCTCAATTTTTCCGTATCTTTTCGTGAAAATATCATTTATTCTGTCTTATGAACATGTTGTTACTCAAATATTTACGCAATCACCGAGGTAAATTGAAGAAGGAATTATTCTCAATGGGACATTACACGTATTTATTTTCCGTCGGCAAGAAAATATTTGATATAATATCTTATTTTGTTGCAAGATCTTATTCTTGTGCTGATATCAATATTCAATGAATTCAAACATCAGCATCTCTGTTTCAACACATTAACCTTCAATTGCAATTTCAAAAGAGATAAACGGTAAAAATAAAGTGCGTTTTTATTGGGACCAAATCCGCAAAATTTTAATTTTTGAATGCCTTAAATATTGGCAATAAAAAATACTGTAAGTGCGTTTGCGGAGATCCCCTACTTCAACCAGGATGTGTTTACCCCATCACGGCGTCTAGCCACGGGCTTCAGATCGCGGGGCGGTCTTTCCTACGGACGTTCATTTTACTACAGACGCACCCTGTCATTCCTCGAAATAAACATTGCACATGTAATGGGCATTTTAAAGGTACAATAATACCACGTATTTTATTGTAACACGCTGCAAAACATTACGACCAAATAGTAATGCCATATCACATAAAAATTTATCGAATGCTCATTAACAGTGTAACTTCAGCGACAGTGAATAAAGGAACTAGGACGTAGAAAGTAACAAATTATAAGTAAAATTAATAAAGGACATTCCTTGATTGACATGATTACTAAAAATAATTGCTTAAGATTCTCATATTTTACAAAAATTAAAAACTACACATATTACGCATTTCAAGTTACCACAAAAAATCCATTTGAATTTTTGGCATTATACAATGTACATATATATTTATGTAAACAGTAAAATGTCTACTATAAACAGATTTGTATAATAGTCTTCGAAGCAAGGACGTATGCAAAACCCTGGTTTATACTAACAGTTGATAGAATAGATACGACAAATTTATTTTCACCCTTTGAATAACAGAACGAAATCTTTTTTGCCACTTCTCTCCTTTACTCCAGACTTATGTTACGGTGTGTACATGATATAAAGCAGTATTTTATGACGACAGTCCCTGGAGCATTATCGCAACTTTTAGTACATTTCAAACCTGCCGCGAGAACGGCGGTGAAATACACATTAACTGACAAGTGAAAAATTCCACTGGACCGGGAATCGAACCACGGACCTTTGGCTTCCCGATCCAGGTGAATTATTCACATTTCAATTAATGTGAATTATCGCAACTTGATAGACTTTTCCTTTTGCCGCTAAATTTGTTGAACATAATGTTGTTACGTAACAACATAATTTGTAATCCAGCGGTGTTATTAAAAAGGAGGTGGTCACAATGATCCACTCCACCCATGATTTTATTATGTCTGGTCTGGCGGTTGCATCAAAGGTACTATATCCAAATTCAGAGGAGAACATCTTCTCGTCCCTCTCCAATAGAAGACATATTCAACCCTCACCCCATCGGGAGCAACTTCTCCTTTCGTCAGCTTGTGTGCAAAACTATCTTTGGGATAATCCTATCTATTGATCCTCAATGTACCAGTGCTGTGTTATCAGAAACAACATCCCTCTGGTAAAGGTGCATTGTTATGGCAATTATTCATGAATATACATGCGTACTATGGTGAGGATTTTCGAAAATTTTCAAGATTTTGTTCAATCGGAACCATAATAGTGCTTTTTACCTCGCAAGCATGGCCAAAGAAATAGTCGGCCTCTTATCAGTAGCATGGAATCACATATATGTCACAGAGTTTTCGTCCCCGGGAGGCAACACCTCACTGATTCAATCGAAGAGAGGTATACATCTCACGAGGACAACCTGTTGTCACAGGGTCATTTTCACTGGGAATTACAGCAACATGTAGTCGCTGTTAAATCCAAAAGAAAACGATCTCTTGCCATCCTCTCGCGGAATATGAGTAAATAGAAATCTTAAAAAAGCTATTATTTCAGGAGTCTGATCTTCAGTTGATTGTCATTGTTCTCATATAAATTACCAATCCCAGCTAAATATTAAACTCTCCCATGCTAAGCAATTTGTAAAACCAAATCTTCACCTTTGGCGAAGGATTCTCGAGTCCTCAGTTACTTTTAGTGAAAACCATCAAGAAATGGTCCCTGGCAGTCACCACACTAGGCTTGAGGCATTGAGGCACAGGGGTCCCAGGCGTTGCCTTGTTTTGTAGGGGGTCAGAGGAGCATACGAAAAAGTAATTAGCGGTACTTTTAATATCAGCGGGTGCATTGGCCAGTGATTACCATGGGCGGGGCGGGCTTTGGATCGCTGTCTGTTTCACTTTCTATCTCAATGCCCATGTCCCTTTCTTCGCCACGAGAAGAGTTTGCACCTCTTGAATGTAATGGTAAAGAGTTCACATTTGTTAAAGTTTCTTCTTCCGAAGAGTCCATCAAAGCGCATAAAGATATTCATTCCATTTCAAACACTTTCTCGGTATTTTTCACTGTACGCCTAAAAGAAAATAAACATTAACTTATTCATTTCTTGAATTTAACAGCCTAAGATTTATGCAATTATAGCAATGTCTCTGTGCACTAAAACTAACAGAAAATAGCACTTTCTTTGCAAAATAGTTCTGATTTCACTCTATCTTTAGTAAAAAGTATGATAGGAAATCATGGACTGAACTCAAAATAATGGAAATACACACTGGCACACGATTGACTTTATATATGTTAAGTTTTTGTTTAAAGGAATGAGAACTAGTGAACTAGTAACACAGCTCGAGCCATTAAATATAGAGCCATATAGCTAAGCGATCCTGAATGTCATAGAAAAGTTTTTAGAAAACATCCTTATCAATAAAAATTTTCCAAGAAAACTTATTAGGTCAGTTTTGTATAATAGTTGCATTCGTCCCAAAGAAAATAAAAAAAAACTTAATCTCATCCCCCAGAAAACGAACAATATACATTAAACAAAAAAAACTTAACACTACAAGAGTATAATTTATGTTAAATGATTTTCAGAAGAAATATCCAAAATTTTTAAAAGTACTACTTACAACATAACATATCGAGCAAGAAAAACACCACATACTACATTTTATTCGAAATTAAAGAGCCAAATTGCAAAATATTACAATAGTAACATTGTTTATAGCATACCTTGCCAAGAATGTAAAAAAAATTATATTGGACAAACTGCACAATACTTAAAAAAATAGAAATAATGGCCATAAGTCATCAATTAAAACAAATACCGGAACCTGTGCCTTGGCAAAACATAATCTAGGCAACAACAATTCCTTTACATTTGAAGACGCGAAATCCATTGATTTTTAATCTAACCTTCAAAAGAGACTCTTCAAAGAGGCAGTTTATATAATAAAAAATGCTACCTCATGTAATAATAGACCAGATATACAAAATTAAAGTAAAATATACCAGAACATCATATCCTTAACAAAAATATATCTAACTCAACTTAACCATTAACTTGTAAATTAATATTCATTCAATATTCTCTTTTGTAAAAATTATTTTGTTTAAGTAATTTATGTAATAATTTAAATTTTGGTAGTTCGGTTTTTACATAAAAATTTGTTGATGAATTCATGTATCTGTGGCACCATTCTACTAGCGCCCGGTCCGGCTTCGACGACCTCGTCCTCGCCGAAACTTCGAGAGAATTCGGGAGAGGTGTGGCACCATTCAACTAGCGCCCGGTCTGGCTGCGACGACTTCGAAACTTCGAGACGAAACTTCGAGAGAATTCGTGAGAGGTGTGGAACCCTCGACGAAGGGTATATAAGCTTTCTCCCGGTACACCAGAGGAGAGACCAGAACGAATCTTCGAGTGGAATGTATCGCGAGAGAATAAAAGGAAGTTTTCACGGACCGCTTGTATAATTCTTAGCGCCTTCTCCCACATATCTAAGAAGGTGTTGTTGTTGTTTTGAAAAATTTTTATCACCCGAGAAAGAAATTAATATTGTTCTGTAACCTTTTTTTTCTTTTTGTTCTATTCTACGTCTGTTTAATTGTAATTGAAATTTAAAAAACTTACATTATGTACTAAAGAGCCCTGAAAGAGGCGAAACATTGGCACTAATTGGTGTTTATCAAAAATACGACCAAACAACTCCATGTAAACACATTTCTACTTTTACAATATTTTACTAATTTCTGTCATAACATTCCTCACAAACTATGGTTGCATGTTTTAAACACACCCAGCGCATTTTACAATAGCACTGAGTCTTTCTGTCTTTACACTTGTTGCAGTGACCACTTGTTCCATCTTTTCGTTCATTCTTTCCTGTGGGGTTGTGTCCAGATTATTTCCCAGCAAGCTCTTAGATGTACTCAGGCAAAATTACTGCTGTGCTTTTTTTTTAAACAAGGTATCATTTAATATTTTGAAATACCTTAAAATATACCCTTCGAGAAATTTCGCTGCCTGTACTTGTTTTATATATCACATGGGCATTTATCGCGGCAGCATTCAACATAGCAAAACATATTACCAATGGCCAACGATTTTCATTTCTCTGAACATTGACTCACTCACTGCACATCTGATCAATGGTGTCTAACCCCCACCTTTTTTGGATTTGTTAAAGGTTATTATTTCCGGTTTTTTACTTTCCA
Organism: Platycnemis pennipes; assembly: GCA_933228895.1. NCBI lineage: Eukaryota > Metazoa > Arthropoda > Insecta > Odonata > Platycnemididae > Platycnemis > Platycnemis pennipes. Next base: position 92,820,498 of record OW121857.1, on the reverse strand, counting down.
AATTATCTTAATCAATGGAAACATTGAGATGCATTGTGGAAGCAACAATAACGCATTTTTTTTTCTTTTTGGAACATATGTGCCTATAGTACAGTCCTTTTGGAATCCAAATATTGTACTACATATATGGAATTCTATTCCTTACAGAAGTGAATGCTAAATGGAGTTCAGTCTTGTTTTTCTTACAGTACTTACAGAAATAACCTGCTTCTTCAATACCTCCGCCATTGAGGGGAAGCTTGAGAATCAGTTATCAAAAGTTACATTTCGTCTCGTCCCATAACGTGGCTCACACATGCGCAATGTAACATCATCACAGTTGTCTGAAACAACGAACGTGGCTCACACATGCGCAATGTAACATCATCACAGTTGTCTGAAACAACGAATGGCCTATCTGGATGTATACCACAGTATACTTCCAACTTTTTGTGTAATACATTTTATCATCCGTCAGTGCACATATTATTATCCCGTATTTTTCGGTTTGTTGGGTATATACAGACTAAACGGAGACCTCCCACGAAATGCCACCAGCATTTCACATAGTTTTAGACATTTACTAACAGATAATATGCATTATAATGGTAATTAAAACGTTCAAATAAATGACGTATTGCGGCTAACATATCTACTTCTGTCTAATCTTTATCATTTACACATTGTCAAAGGGAAACACTCGATCAAGAAGCGAAATTTTTTCAGCAACATTTCACCAATAAACAATTCCACTCTTGTTCCATTTTAATACCAAAACTCTTTAAAATTCATTTTTCCTACATGCAATACATCAACTAAATATAAAATCCCTATGCGAGCTCGAATTTCAGTACGTGTAGTTTGCCGAACTTCTCTCAAATTGGTGTGACTTCCAATTAGGCTATTTATTTTTGTGTTACAAACAAGTCAGTCAATTATAAGATCGAGTGTTTTCCCGGCGAATAGTATGAAGAAATGTTTCTCGGGCTTGACACCGGTTAATAGGCTCCATTACTGCCAACGTTTCAAAGAGCGACTCGCTCTTCATCATCAGGGCTTCTGAGTGCCGTTTGCGGTTATATATATATATATTTTTTTTTTTCGCCCTGTCAGGTGTCTCCTGATTGGCCGAGACTTCGGATTGAATTTAACGGGCCCGATTGCTGGCCTCCTTGAAAAGTCGCCGCCGGGCTGCCCTTCCTCATCTCTCGGATGCAATTTATTACTGGCCTCCAGGTGTTACTGAGGTTGAAACCAGTGTCTCTATTTAAGTTATTATTTTTCAGACGGATCTCGATGGCCTCCTTAGTGAGTCTATCCCAATAGAAATTTGATCGGCAAAGTAATTTTGCCTTATCCCACTGTATTGCGTGGTCCCTTTTTATGCTGTGCTCCGCAACAGCTGATTTATCCATTTGGGCTAGTCGGAAGTGTCTTCGGTGTTCCTTCAACCTTTTCTCGATAGTACGACCGGTCTCTCCTACACCATACCACATTCGCAGGGAATTTTGTATACGTCTGGAGTCTTCAGTCCGATGGGATCCTTGGCCTTCACCAACCAGTCCCTAACCTTAGATTCCTTCCTTCCTCGCTTACATTCTATCCTTCGTCGCTTCGATATTGAAACGATCCACCAACGTCAATCTAAGATATATACTTACCAACACGCATAATGCTAGAAAAAAATATGAAAAGCACATACGAATGACAACATATTCAAAAAAAGTTTTTATGAAAGACGGGAGAAAACTGCTACATGAATACACACATAATGCGAATATTTTGCGAATTCTAACTAACTCGAACTAACTATGGTAGACTGGGCCATGATCATAAAATTACAGAAATTGATTGCCAAATCGACAGATTCAAAATGTCCTTCTTTCCAATTAGTGATATGAATAGCAGTAAATATATCCAAAAGCATAAATACGAGCGTATCAATAGACAGCACGGGTAGTTGCATGCTGGTACAAGGACTTTAAGCTAACCCAACTAACTACATGTTTGCGTATGCTTGCTTTGCTATTTTAATATTTTTTTTAAATTGTGAAGTTTAGTCTAGAATATAATTACTAATCACCTTTAAAAATGAAACGAAATGCATGTTTGGTGTGAATTCACCCCCTGCCACACACCTCTATGGTGGCTTGCACGGTATTATGTAGACGTTGCGTCCGAAAGACCCACACTGTGTCCAAGGACTTCGCAAAGTGAAATCGCTGACGCCAAAATAACAATTACAATGCAGAAAACATGGGTGAAGTCACAGATGTATATACATTATGAAGCCACCGAGAATATCAAGCTAAGTCGCCTGACCATTTAGGAAATCCTTTGTCCCTATAAACTCTTGGTCTCACAGACCCAACGGGTGGAACGTAGGGTTAAATTGTAAGAAATTTCTTGTTCAAATAAGTTCGGAATTCTCCATAATGCGGAATCACCATACATGAATACAGATCCCGTGGATTAGAAATTCACTGAGAAAAATGACGCCTTGGTAGCTTAATAGACTAAAGGTGTTTTGCGGATAGTTCATAACACTTAAAAGGGAACTTCACAGATACTTATTTGATCTAAATTTGAGTCAATTAATGCGACATGGATTGTGGGTTACAGTGTGGACTGCTGTTGCTGCTATTAGTGTAGGAGGATCAATCTCACTATTCACGACTGATTGCCTTGCATGGAATCCGCTAGTTGTTTTTAGTGATCGTACCTTTTACACTGAGGGCTGATTGGTTAAAGTCCACAATGTATGAACTGTAATATGCTCAGTCATTTTGGTTCCATATACCCTAAACTCTCTCTTCCGAAGTTTATGGAACTGGTAGCGATTCGATGATCGTCTCATGACCAGAGCAGTATCATGCCTTAAATGTCAGCATGGCAAAGTGCCAATAATTATGTTCCGTACAAGAGTTACAAAATAATATCAGTGGGCAAGAGATAATCTGTACATTTAAAAACTGAATTCTGGTATCATATAATGTCTGTTCTGTCAGATGGTTCATGCTAATGTCTGTTCTTTCCTTCGATTGCCGTACCGATAGATTTAAAATGCCATTTTTCCCGCGTGCCATAACAGAACGCAATAGGCAGCGTAGCAAAGGGACATGTTACAGAGTTCCGGAGTATTTGCTAGTAATCCTGTTGCGCCATTCCCGATTTTAATCCTCTCTGGTCGTGGTTGTTAAGTTGATTGTAAAATAGTTTTTCAGGTAGGAATTTTGGGGAGTTGATTAGGGAAAAGACATGTTGTTTTGTTAAGGTTTATAATGAAAGGAATTCAGGGTAGTAACGTTATTTTTTTCACTTTTTTGGTAGGAAGAGAGAGGTTATTTTGTGAAGGAAAGGATGACCAATGTTGGCTATTTCATAGTGTGGAACGATGTTTTAGGTAGGAGAGGTAATATTGGGATGGATTTTCAAGTGAAGGATTTTAGTCAGTGAAAGGGGGAAGAAGCATTCGCAGGTCTGAGCCTCTGCCGCAGCCGGGGTGTGGGACGATTGGTAAGGTGGGTGAAGCAGCTGAGGGATGGATGGGCGATGATGAATTTTCTGGTTCTTGGTAGAGTTGTGGATGTGCTTCTTGCGATGTCAGTTTGATGTCTTCTTTGGCTGAGTCTACCGGGGTGAGGATAGGAAAAGGTTTGAAAGGACGATGAAGGTTCTGACAGTGGGATTGGTTAGCTCGGAATCTGGGAATTTTCATTTTGTATTTATTTTTAGTTGTGCTTTTAGGGATTTGATCTTTGGGGTCTTTGAATCTGCCTGTGGGTAGGTTAAGGGACCAAAGGGAGGAAATCAAGTCGTTGCTGGAGTATCTGATAGTTGTAAAATAATTTAGGAGGTTCCGGTCAATGAGGTTCTGAAGGAGCGGGATCTTTAGTTACTTTTGGTTATTTCCATTTGGGATGTACCAAGGGGCTTCGGCTATTCTTCTTAAGATTTTATTGAGGCAGCGTTGGAGTTTGATTCAGTTAGTGACTGTGGTGGTGGTACAGATTGGAGAGGCATAAAGAATTTGTGGAAAGATAATTGCAAACAGTATGTGAAGCTTATTGGTTATGGAAGCGGGACTGTTGAAGCAAGGGAGAGGATAGATGGCACTTTTGGTTTTATTCACTTTGGATAGGATACCGTCAATATGGTTGGAGAACGTTACTTTTTCGTCGAGTGTCACACCTAGAAAGGAGGATGTCATCGTTTGTGCAATTAATTTTTTGTACAAGGTCAGAGGGAGTTGTCTCGTTTAACTTGTTTGAACGTAAAGCAAAGCTTGGCACATTTTCCCGGGTTCATCATGGTCAGTCGCCAAGAGTCTAGCCAGTCTTCAATTAAGTCAAGGTGGTCCTGCAGCAAGGTGAGTAGAATAGGAGGTGGTCTCAGCTGATTGTAGCGGAGGAAGTGTGTGACGTCACAGGGTTCCGTGGATACCGTGACGGTGAGATAACCATTGCATTACTTCGCTTGAATAGACGGTGTGGACGTTTTTTGATGTTGAATTAGTGTTGCTTTGAATATTTTAATTCAGTTTTGAATTATCTACATCTATATAAGAATTATCTACTCATGTAAATATGCCTGGTAAACGGTGTTCTGTTGCTGTGTGCTCAAACAGCTTTTATAAAACGAGAGCCTCGAGTGGGGGGAAGTACATTGGGTATTTCAGCTTTCCAAAAGATCCTCATACAAAACAGTTGTGGGTGGAAGCATGCAAAAGGAAAGATAACTGGAATCCGGATAATGGACATGTGTGCTCCGAGCGTTTCAAGGATGAGAATTTCGAAAGGAACGTGACGGCCGAAATGAATTTTTCGAGAATTAAAAATATTTTAAGACCCGGAAGTGCATGGAAGAAATTGCATTTTTTGCGTCCACAAGACCACCATCTTAAATCTCCAAATGCTCGAGAAAATCGTCAGAAAATAAGAGAAAAGAAAGCCTTGGTCAAAGAACTTGAAGAAGCAACTGGACACTTTCAGGAATGTTTTGCCGAACCGATGGTTAGTGAATGGAAAATTTGAGGTTACAATATGGTAAACCAATGACGTACCCTTCACCAATTATTTTGCAGCAGTTACGAATTGAATTTTCATATTTAGGAGCTTGTAGAGGAAACTGTGGAGGAAATGTATGCAACTCTTCTCAAGGACCATGCTCAATTGCTCGAGAACTTCAACGTAAGTTTGTACTTAAACTTTTATAACTTGCCAAAGCACATTTTCTCGGGGTTTCATTGATAACAGAATGAATACAATATAGTCCATTTGTGTTCTTCTGCCATTACAGGCTTTAAAGCTTAAGTATGAAGCTAATACGAAAGAGATTCAGAAGGAGGTTAATGAAAGAGAGACCTTGGTGAATAAAAGGGTGAAAAAAGTACTTTTTAAAAATTTTACTGAAGGCCAGATTGCCCTATTACTCTCTGGGAAAAAACAGGTGAAGTCATGGACGTATGATGAAATTGGAATGGCTTTCTTCATTATATATTTAAGCAAAAGATGCTACACCTACTTAAGAAACCAAGTAAAGTTTCCTCTCCCAGGTTAGTCAATAATTACTCATTATAGAGCTTTGGCATTCAGTGCATAACTGCATTTCAATACATTTTTATTAGATTCGTGCATTTTATATCCTATTAATATTATTAATACCGCCCAATTAATAATAATAACACTTATATAAGCTTAATATTTATATCCAATTATACTATACATATAATAATATTAAAATTCTAGCAAAATGTATGCTCCCTCAATTCTCATTTTTCCATTTCAATCAGGAATATCCACATTACAGAGATGGGCCAGTGACATCAGTATAGGTCAAGGCATACTGAAGGATGTTTTAAAAGTAATGGGGGTGGTCTCTCTAAAGATGTCATCCTCAGAAAAATTTACAGTCCTTCAGTGTGATGTAATGAAAGTTGAAGAAGTATATGAGATGGATAAAAGAAGTTTGTGTTGTTTGATGTCATTAAATTTTAATTGCTATAATGAGCAATTTTAGATTTATTCTGATGATTGTACTCTTTTGATATTTTTTAATCATTTGTTTGAATTAGGTACCTATTTTTCAGCTGATAAGATTATTGGGCCTCATAAGCAAATGATGATAATGATTGCGAGGGAACTGTTTTCCCAGTGGAAACAACCGGTTTACGTCAATTTTAACACAAAAATATCAAAAATTATATTGGAATCTGTAATCAATGACATTGCCTCTGCGGGGTACACTGTTGTAGCAGAAGTATGCGACAATGCTGGAGCCAATTTAGGGCTATGGAAAGAGCTAAGAGAGTTCTATGAAAGAAGTTGGTTTGCTTTCAGAGGCAGGAAATTATACTGCTTTTCAGATGCCCCTCATCTTCTTAAGCTATTAAGGAACCATTTTCTCGACGGAGGGTTCATAATGAGAAATGGAGATATTGTAAAGAGTGATCTAATACATAAATTTATCAGGCAGACTGGAAGTGAGGTGTCATCTCTATTTCGCATAACTTCTTCTCACATCAACTGTGAGAAACATTCAAGACAAAATGTTAGGCTTGCAGCTCAACTTATGTCCCATACCAAGGTCACAGCTTGGAAGCATTATGATGTAGGTGACAAGCAAGAGAGGATAATTCTAGCTAATTTTATTGATAATTTTAATAAGTGGTTTGATATTTTCAACAGTCGTGTGCCCTATGCAAATAAAAAATCTAAAAGTACTTTTGGCACTGATTTTGAATCACAGGAGGCAGATCTTGAAAATTTCCGTGAAATGGTCTCTGACATGAGAGGCATGGGCCGGAAATCTCTGCTGTAATTTCAAAAAGGCATTTTTATGTCAATCTGTTCATTAAAGCTTTATTTATTGAGACGAAATCCTCCAGTGATTGTTCATATATAATGACATCGAAGCTCAATCAAGATAGCTTGGAGAACCTCTTTTCTCAGGTTAGACACAGAGGAGGGCTTAATGATCATCCTTCTCCTTTAAATGCCCTAATACGGTTGAGGATTCTTGGGCGAAATCAGGGAGTAATTTCGAGGAATAGCAATACAGATTTTGCCCCAAAAGAATTCATCGTCGAGAGGGTGACGAGAATGTGGTTTAAAGTTATGAAAAGCCAAGGTTAGGGAAGCACCTCACTCAGCAGATTCATCCAGTGAGCTATCTAGTGACCCATGTGATCAGAGGCCTAGTTCTGAGAGTATTATTTCAGAGGAGGCCACCAAAGACAGGCTGCTATATTTAGCTGGTAGGGTAGCAAAAACATTTCACGCCAAGCACCCTGAGTTACGCAGTTATACTTATAAATTGCCTTCAGCTAATGATTATAGATTGACAACTTGGATTAGCCCTCTATCATTTGGAGGGTTGATAGAACCAAGTGACTAGTGGCGAGAGCAACTGTTGAAATTTGAAATACTTTTCCAAAAAAATGCAAAAAGAAGAAAGTCTTCCATAAAAGTATTACAGATACATTGTACAAAAAAATAAGCACAGAAGTTGACATCCCCAGTAAGGTGTTGAAAACTTAAATATTACAAATTAGAATTATTAGAATAAAATTTCTTAATAGGGACATAATAACCGACATACAACAGCGGCAGAAGAAAAAAAAGCTAATAAATAACAACTTGTCCCTCATTGCGTAGATGCTTTTCCATGTTCTTGGATCTCCTGTTTTTCATTGTTTTCTACAAAATTAAGTGCAATAAGAGAATGATGTTGAAAATGTAAGCATTTTAATATGTTGTCATTATGTAAATACTTATTGAATTTCATTGCCAGTGACTTGGATTGAATGTGGCAACACTTAGTGGAATATAGACATGATGGCCAAAAATATACTAGTACCACTCAAATGTTTCATGATTCCGAAAGTTTTCGACACTTCTGACTGATTATCATTGGTATATCATCCCACCAGTTTCTTCAAGCTTCTGGCCGGGAGGAAAGGTACCAGGATGAGAATGGAAGGGTGGAAAGAAACCCGGAGTGGAATGTATGTTCTTAATGAGAGGCTCCAAGGGGACAGTAGCACTGAAAGTAGGCGCTTATATAGCTAAATATTTGGAGGAATAAACACAAAGTCCTGTTATTTCATTTATGTATTGCAGAAGAGTACTGTGCACTGGTTAATAAATTACATTCTTAAATAATTATTAGTTAAACATGTTTCATAGAAGAAGAAATAAACATTAACCATAAAAATAATGCACTAGTCTTTAGGCACTCTTGAGGACATAATTATTCGTAGAAAATATTTAATGTTATTTCTTTTTGAGTGCATTTGGTGACAAATTAAATCCTTCACCGTATATACAAGAGACGCTGAACCTATTATATACCTATGCTTCTTTTTGACTCGTATTCGCCATTGCTACTAATCTCCGCATGTGTACACTGCGCTGCCTTAGGAACCCTGTGACGTCACGCCCGACGGCCGCGCCAGCTGAGACCACCTCCTATTATAGTCACCTTGGTCCTGCAGGGCATCGGCGTTTTTGTCTGGCCACCAGTCGCTGGTTGCTATGGTGGCGTCGGCTGTGCAAAGGTATAGTTCCGTAATGGGTGTGGTAGGGAAGTTGTCTATGAAAATGTTAAATAGGGTGGGGCTGAGGACTGCTCCTTGAGGAACACCAGTATGGACAGGGAAGATATTGGAAAGAAAGTTGTTTTGTTTGATTTTAAAATGGCGGTTCTGTAGGAAGTATTGGATAATTTTGACAAGGTTGATCGGGATGGGGAGTTTGAGGAGCTTGAAAATCAAACCCTCGTGCCAGACCTTGTCAAAGGCCTGGCTGATGTCGAGGAAGACTGCAGAGGTGACCTTCCTTTGGTTAAAGCCAGAGGAGATGTAGTATTCGGTGAGGCGGTTAATTTGGTGGACGGTGGAGGTTCCTGCGGCAAAACCAAGCTGCTCTTCGTGGAAAAGTCTTGCCGGGATTTTCTTCAGTCTGTTAAGAATAAGTCTTTCGTATACTTTGAAAATTGGTCAGGTCAGTGAGATAGGTCGGTAGATGTTGATGTCGGAGTGGTTTTTTCGGGGTTTGGGGATCATAACGATGATAGATGTCTTCCATTTGTCAGGGAAGGAAGCTGAAAGGAAGCAGGCTTTGAAGAGTCCACTGGGTAGAGTTTAATGGTGTCGGGGAATCATTTGATAGCCTTCGGGGGTATTTGGTCAGTTCCTGTTCCTTGTTCGGTGAGTCTTTGATGATGCCATTCACCTCTGCAAGATTGCAGTGGGAAGGTTCGTACGCCAGAGTGTGGAGAAGGGAATTAGCAGCGTTAAAAGCAGTGACGTTTTCGTCATCGTCGTCTGAGTCGTCATTTTCCAGCTGTAGGGCGAACGCCGAACGCACTATATGGCACCACGTTCGGCGTCTGTGCTAAGGGTGCGTTTGTTTATTATTAAAGGAGGAGTCGTTTTAACAGGGTTGCGAAGAGTCCTGGTTAATTTCCAAAGTGAGTTGTCTGTAACTGAAAGGGTGGATATTTTCTTGTTCCAGGAATCTTGTCTAAGGGACTTAATCTCGGTCTTTACTAATTTTGTTATTGTATTGTATCGGGATTTGTAAATGTTCTTACGTGTGAGTTGGAAAAGGTGTCTCAGTTTGTTTTTGTCGTGGATACGATTTTTGATGTGTGTTGGTAATGTTGAAGTGAGAAGTGGGAGGACTTTCTGTTTGTTTATGGCAAGTGAAAGTGTGTCTTGAATGTGTGAGGTGAGGAAATCTATTGCCAATTCTATGGATGCTGAATTAGGTGCAATGGGAGGAGGATTGAAAGAGGAGTTTTGAATAAGGGATTCGAATTTCTTCCAGCTATGGGTAACAGTATTTGGGAGTTGAATCATGGGGAAACTTCAAGGGAGAACAAAACTGGAAGGTGATCGGAATAAAAATGGTGGAATACTTTAGAGGGAATGTCATATGGATAGTTGGAGGAAATGGCAATATCCAGGATAGCAGAGGTGTCCCGATCTTTGTAGGAAGCTATGCGAGTGCATTCTTCCGGTGCGTGTATTTGGAAATTATGTTTGTTGTGTAGCTTTTTAGTATTTTCCCATTGCTGTTGGTGGCCCGACATACCCAGTCCGTATGTTTAAAGTTAATATCGAAAGGGATAGGTAGGTGAAATATTGTTAGTCTGTAGTGTATGATGCATGTAATAACAACCAATAATCCCCTTATTACTGAGTAGATACTCCTCATCTAGCTGCATGTGATCCTATAATCTAGCATTTTTCCATGCAGTAGCCTAGTTGCATGTCAATAGTGCATGTTTGGTGATCTTCAACCCCTGCCACACATCCTCGTGGTGGCTCTCGGGGTATTACGTAGATGTAATTGTAAATGTGTTTCTCCACACCGATTTGCAGTGTTATCATGTTATTTTGGTTGTTTTGTCGAGCAAATTGAAGGTTCGAGAACTAGCCGCGAAGACCTTAACGGCGTTACCCGCTGAAAATGCACAATAGCAGAAATTCCACAGAGAAAAATCATTCGCCTTGACCAGGATTCGAACCCGGATCCCCTGATTTCCGGCCAGGTGCTTTACCAGTTATGCTACCGAGGCGTCATTTTTCCCTGTGGAATATTAGAGGCCTTAAAGGAGCTAGATGTTCTCGAACTGCTAGGCAAATTATGCGACAAAGCATAGCCTAGCAGTTCGAGAACATATAGCTCCTTTCAGGCCTCTAATATTCCACATGGAAAAATGACGCTTCGGTACCTTAACTGGTAAAGCACCTGGCCGGAAATCAGGGGATCCGAGTTCGAATCCTGGTCAAGGCGAATGATTTTTTCTCTGTGGAATTTCTGCTATTGTTTTGTCGAAGACATTCAACTGCTTTGTGATCTCTGCATTCTCTTCAACAACAAGAGAATGTGGAGATTACAGATTCAACGCCGCGAAAATCTTCGAGCCTACCAAACACTTAGTTTCCCTAGATACTGTTGCCCTTGTCCACGTTTTCACAGCTCAATGAGGAATGTCTTCTGTAACGAAATCAATTACATTTGAATACCCTTCATACGAGGATTTTTCGCGGCTAGTTCGCAGTCCTAGATTTTCTCAAAACTCAAGATTAATGAAAGTCTCGCGATGCAGAATAAAAGTTGGGGATGAGATAATAATGGCTGAATATGCTCAGAGGGAAACTGAATACATTATTTTGTAATCACACAGCAGCAGTAAATAGCTCTCACAGTAATCAAACCCGTTCTAGCAAGTTTCATATACCCTTTCCCTTCAAAATATTATAAATGGACCCCCGACAAATGCCAGAATCAATTTCCGTTCTTAGAGCATCATGTGGATTTACAATCGTTGCGGCTAAAATATCTGCTGACTTTTGATCTCTAATAAACCGTTCAATTTTTCAGCCATTATTATGCGTTTGCACAATTTCATCATTTCGTACTCGTTTGGAAAGTCGAGAAAAAAACTTTCCGTGAGTGAGGAAATCGGTCAAGGTAGTGTTCCAACCATAATTGTGCAGCAGTAGAGAAGGAGCCAAAATTTGGAACAAAATTTGGAGCATGTCGAATGCCTCTTGATTTGAATACACCATCACCCTTCAAAAAACAGTCACTTTATGTTTCTGGATATGGTTAAATAGTAAAAAACCGCAACAATTACAGTAAAACACACCATTTACAACGCAGAATCCAATTTCTAGGTCACGACGTGCAAATGCCTAGATGCAGCACCAAGTACCGGTTTCGGCAAATTTAGAGGTGAATTACAGGCCAAGAATCACATTTTATCAAAAAAAAGTTTCGAGCAAAAGTTACGTATTTTTCAGCGTAGAATCCGAATCTGTGAAAAATATTTGCATGTTCCGTTTGAAAAAATGAACTTCCGGTCTGAATAGCCCACTTCCGGTGTAAATCGGAAGTTGATTTTATGACTATTCGATAGAGCATACCCCATTTACTCATGAATGAGCCAACTGTTTCTGAAAAATAATCTTTCCCGGCAACTTTTAGGGGGTGGACGGGTGGTTTTGGACACCCTGTATATCTCTCCATGTGAGAGGACCGTATTTTTCAAACATGCTTCCGCTGTTTTTTTTACTAATGCTCAATACTCAATAATTGTTAATGGTCTAATTGTTTTCTCACCTAACATACAAAACTAGTATTACCTATAATTTGCCGCGCCTAGTAGGTCACTGGTGGGGTTAGTTACGAGAACGTTGGCAGATGTAATAAGGAGTTCAGAGAACTGCTTTACTAGATACGTTTGCTGTTGAAAAGGGGTTATCTCCTCCACAGTATGAGGTATTGGATATCTAAAATATTCTGCTCCCGAAAATGAGGTTAAAAAAAATTATGATATACTTGAACAGTTCACCACGTTCCAGTAACAACGTTCAAGAAACATTCTGTGTTGTGTTGTATTTATTAGGTATCCGCCGTAGTATATCTAGTGATAGCGTTTTATCGCTTGCCTGCCCAGCGTATTCATTTTTTAGTCTGCCTAACTTTCCGTTGAATACAAAATCCAGCCCGTGATGAATCTCACCCCTTTCGCTAGAGATAATTGGTATCGTCACCTATGTAGCTCCCGCTGCCCTCATATCATTCCACGCCTGAAGCTAACAAATGATCATTTCCTTTCTTCATTTGTTAACGTTATCGATGACAGTTTACAGACAAACATATCCATATTTTTAAGTTCCATTTCCCAAAATGTATATTATCATCAGTCAAGGTTTTCAAGTACTGTATTTTACGATTGTCGAGTTTTCACTGTTGATTTAATGCACAAAGGAGTTGTAAGCAGTCGGATTTCGATGACGCCGAGTGACGTGTGTTGCACATTGGTTAACCATAAATTTCGTACACTATTCAGGCGTTAAGAGTTGGAATCAGCCACTACCTTTCATCCAGAGTGTAGAAAACATTCGTAGTCAATGCCTATGGTCGAGCTGCGAGGAGAAAGAAAGTTGATTACCATATTGCAATTTCTTGTTATTTCTTTAGGGATACTTATGCAATTCACCAGAGCAAGTTTTTCATTTCAAAATTATGACGGACAAAATGAACACAAGGGAAGACTACCATTATTCCAGCAGTGAGGCCCGTAATGACACCTGCAGTAAAGGCAAGACCGGATATGACATTGACCAATAGCTAGTTAAACACAACAGAAATTAAAATATGGAGACGAAGGGTGGGAAAACGTTGAGGTATATAATTAGAAATATGGAAGACGAGCCATATTTTTTGGATTGGTTGCGACTGCTTCTTTTTATGTTTTTTTTCTGTTTAATATTCACACCTCTAACCATCATGATCGCCATAGAAAAGAGTTCAGAAGAACCGAGATACGACCCCCTCAGCTACCCGTGCTAACCCGTTTTCCTGAAGAATCTAGGTTTTGTGAAATGGGATTTATATCTCCCGTTCGCCCAAGCTGATCCTTCACCTTGCAATGTATGTAAGATGAGTCTAGGGAAGCATTAAAAGGGGGGAGGGGGTAGTGTCAACCAAATTTTGCGACCTGGAAAACGATGAATGAGCGTCAGTGTAATTTCGGGGCCCACGCCACCAGGGATGTTCCTCCTGCCTGCGTTACGGCCCACCAATGAGCCTCCTTCCCTGACAGTCCCTTATTTCGACAAATTGGAAAAATTGTCAATTACAAGATGTCTCATATAAGGAAGGTACTGGGGGTACGTTATTTTTGTCTTTTTGTACTAGGCCTGACATTGCTTACGCAGTAAATTATTTAAGTCAGTTCAATAACTGTTATGGGAAAGAGCATTGGAATGATCTGTTAAGAATTTTTTAAGTACTAAAGGGCACTTTGCATTATGGAATTATGTATAGCAAGTGTGAGACTGATGCTGTGGGATTTTGTGATGCCTCTTTTGGGAATCCGGTAACAAGAAAATCTGTATTCGGATATGTCTATAAAATGTAAAATGGACCAATTTATCGGGGAAGTAAGAAACAGGAAATTACTGCATTGTCTAGCACTGAAGCACAGTATATAATTATTTCTCATGGAAGCAAAGAAGGTGTCTTCCTGAGAGAATTGATGTTTGAAGTGTATGGGAGGTCTGGAAGTATTTTGCTGTACAATGACAATATGAGTGCTATAGAATTGGCTGAATATACTCGTATATTGGTATTATATTAGGGAGTTATGTAGTTATTCATTATTTGTTTGAGCTCGCTCATGCTCTCGCTTGGGTTTTTATGCTGTATCCGGCCGTACTCAATAAAATGCGAGCTGGATAGTCATGTCATGTGTTCTCATTGCAAGTGCTTTATCCCGGCGAATCCACCAATTATAAATCTCATCTACACAATAAGTTTATCACAATTAGATCATAAGCGTGTTAGAATGCTTATATTCTTAAAAGAAATCTGCAATAGGCAACAAGTTTTAAATGATATTATTGGTGCATATGATTTCATTGATTTCATTAAATTTGAAAGTTTAAAATAAAAGAGGTAATTGTTTTTTAAATTAAATTGAGCATACATTTTTAGTTATACAGACATCAAATAAATTATCAGAATATATAATATACTATATGCAAGTCTAGTACTCGAGCTATTCGAGCTATGATTAAATATTCGAGTTCGAATAACTTGCTAACCGTCCCATCTCTATCTATCTACCACTGAAGACCATTAAAGTCCCCTTACCCATTCAGGGAGAATTTCCATCGCTTTAAATTGGTTCTTAATCTAAGAAAATAACTTTTTCCACTTCTTCGGGTGCTGCTTTATTTACAACTTTCAGCATATAAACTACATTTAAAGTTTTTGCAGTATTTTCTCATGTCATCGGTCTAATGAACGTGAGTAATGACCTGCCTTCTAGTTAACTAATTAGTGTGGCGATTAGTGGGTTAACATAAATGATAAAAGGTAACATTGATAATGGAAGAAAGAAAATTTTTCATCACGTATGAAGATGTATCAGTAATCATACTTCGGTCTGTGTGTCCAAATGAGTATTTCAAATTATCCTCGGAGGGCTTTATCTTCTGTTTGAGGAGGGCACTTACAGAAACAAGTTTTCTGAAGTTGTCAAGGCACCATGAAGTATTTATCTAAAACAATGCAAGAGTAATTTCTAACAATTGCTTAGAGAATGAACACGAGAAGTACGGTATTGCCTATTTACCGAATTAAATTGAAAGGAACTGATGGATTCATGAAAATTAACTGCATAATCCTTTTCCTATTCTCCGCAGGGGGATAATAAGGTATTACTTCCCATCAACCATAAGTTTTTTATTCCCATGGCAAGAAATTGACATATGATCCTTCACCTTCAATAGCTAAACAACTTTTTAAATCGCCTTGAAATGCTATTTTCAAAATTTTAAAAGATACCTAAACCACTTAGCGAGATGTTCATTTAATGTATTTTTCGATAAATAAGGAAAAGAAATGCTCAAAGAACACGTTCACTATAAAACTTATTGTGATTTGCCGGCTACAAAATGACGTCAGGTTCTGCGATGATGAGAAAAACTCCAACAGGACTAGTACCTGTCGATGTTATTTCCAACTTTTGTTGTCGGATTTATATATCTTTGGTAGGATTAAGGAAGGCTACGAAAATATATGATTTCTTTAGATGATTATATGGAGCATGAGCTTGTCGAAGTTGACGCAAGAAATTTGCCGAGAGTCTCAATATTTCCAATGTTTTCATACGTATCAAGACCATATTTAAAAGCAGCTGAATGAAGCTTCGTTCAAGTTTCGAAGAAAAGATCGTCTAAGTGGAAAGCCAATTAGTGAAGATGGCGAAGCACATGATTGACAATGAATTTTTAAATTTTAATTTTGTAATACTTATAATATGATCATGATGAATTTTTTTGTGCTAGGGTCATTCAAGAAGAACACGGCGATTATATGCCATCGGCTATGCCAATGCAAGATAAAGGTGTTTTTGTTGTTCGTCCTCGTATGTGCCCCGAGTATAAACTGAGATAAAAGGGATATGCCGTGAAAGCACAAATTTTAATTGGTGGCAACGACAAATAGGTAGTGAGCCTTTCATGCAAGGATTACGCAACCAGTTCGGGTACGTAAAACTAAGAGTAGGTAATGTGAACATTTACTTCATTCAATTGTTTACATTGATTTCCTGCTCCAAGAAGTGACGAAACTCCTCTATTTTCAGGCACGTTTTATCATTGAAGTATCATTTTGCGATGAGTTTTCCAGGATTCAGATAAAAAATAAACTATATACGATGAACGTGAACATATTTTTTTTGTGCTTGCATTTCCTTAGTGCAGTGATGAGTTTTGATTCTATTTGGAAGAACTTCCTTTTGGGGAAATCTAACGGGCTGTTGAGACGAAGGTGGATTAAAATGACCTTTCATTACCAAATCTACTAAGAAACTTCAAAATTTAACCTGTATTGTGCAGCAAGCAAGTGCAATTCTAGACTCTTAAGTTGTGTGGTATGATATTGGTGCATTTGGCATTAACTGTTCTTGAGATGGTGCCTGGTATAATGCATTGTATATATTATTTAATATGAGAAATAAAATTCTAGGATCAAAAACAGCATGTCTTAAAACAATTATGTTTTAATTTTCAATGATGAAATTAAAAGTAAGTTAAAACACTACAGTTTAGAAAACTTATTTTTTTAATTAGAGCACTATATTCAACAATAAATCACAACTTTTCTGCACAGGAACAACTTTTACCACAATATTCATTTAATAGTTCGCGGTTTTGGAAAGGTATCGACTAGGGATGTGCGAGTACTCGAAAATTCGAGTCGAGTCGAGTAGTTGGTACTAGACTCGAGCACTCGAGTATTTTTACGAAAGTCGAGTCGAGTCGAGTAGTTTTTGTCGACGGAGCCGCCAAGGCCAATAGGTTCAGAAATCTGCCGACAGGAAGCGCTATCATCAAAATCGAGTAAATCTCTGGGTTACCCGGTAGATAACACGTACGAACATGTGCTTACGTACCTTCATTTACATTTGCGTGAATGGTTTCATGTACGTTTACGTGAACGGATTCATGTACGTTTGCGTGAACGAATGGATGAATCGGTGGTTACACGGTCCATGAAACCGCAGATGTACCGTATTCCTCCGAATATAGCTAGCCCCCACTTTTTGGCCGAAATATTCGCGGAACAAGTCTGGGGTGGGGGACTATATTCGAGCTCAAAGCACCTAATGTCCGTTGTAAAATTCCATCCCCTGAGTTTGAAGGTTTAGATCACAAAAATGAGTAGTTCGATTTTAAAATAAAGTAATTCGAACTAAATTTTGTTTATTTATACGTTTAATAATGTCAAAAATATATTTTTAGCTTGTTATATTAATTAATTTTTCGACTGAGACAGATAAAACGCCGGATATTATTCAAGTTCCGGGAAGCAAGTTTGACGCCCACTTGAAGATACACATGAAAAGCCACTTCTCTTTTCTTCGCATAAGATATGGAACATATATTTATCTTAGACTAAACAAAGTTTAAAATAGATTACTCAGTTACTAATTACGTAACGAATAATATTTCAAAATGCGCTATCTCAGCATGCGGAAGTCGGAAATTTAGTTCGTTTTGATGGTATTCTTCGTGTTTGAAAACTAAGAACGTGTAAAATGACTTAACAAATTGGGAGAATTAGATATGCTTTCAACGTGTATATATTTATTTCGGAAAGAGAGCTCCACGCGACAGGACTTTTGGCCTGGAGAGATAAGCTGCTCGAGGTTGTCAAGTTGTAAGCTACCGTAGGTACCACGCGAGAAAATTTCTCTAGTATGTACGGGAGAAATATCCTTGCCTATGCTTGAATAAAAGTTTATAAGTTGCAGTATTCACCAAAATAAAATCAGTGATAAGAGAAATAGCTTTTGTCCCCACATTTCTCGGCTTCTCGAAGAAAGAAACAAATTGCATTTTAAATTATCTTCAACTCCGTCTCCAAAATCTTTGCGCGCGGAGGCATAATGACGGTATGCTTCCAAAGATATCGTCAGTTCTTAAAATGACACTGACTTGCATTCTTAAAGGCGATACTTTTTTTCGCTATTGTCGAGTCCTCATGACTTTTTCACAGCGATAGGCGATCTGCTTGCAGCAGATCATTCCACGCGCGCGCTACCTTTCCAGGCATGCTCTGGACATTTGAGCGTGCTTTTATAGCCGAAAATAAATATATATCGATATCAAATAATCAACGAATTCTACTGAGATTTCATAAGTGGATTCATATTAATGACTCGAGAGCAAGAGAAAGGTCCAAACGGTGATTTCCGGAACGGAAAGCGTGCGGGACGGAAAATAACGCAGTCTGACAAATTCATCAATAACAAAAATATTGATGAACGTAATAGTATGAAACTTCGTATAGCTATTAAAAAAGCCCTTAGCTACTATATGTGAAAAGGAAGTTTGATATCTCGATCTGTGTTGTTCTTACGATGCCCCAATTCGATGGATCCATCTGGTATAAAAAAAATTCGCTAAACATCCGTTCTTAAACACGTACTTCAGTAAAAAAAATTGTAAAAATATTTTAATACTACCAGTAAACGTAGAAATAAACAAGCTTTAATTTGATATACTTTATTTTAGAATCGCTTTAGCCATCTTGGAGATATTGGTCTTCAAACTCACGGGTGAAGGTAATTTTGTAACGGTAGGTTGGCATCCTATTATAAGGGCATTACGGATGATATAGGTATCGTATAAAACTTATAAGTTTTACTATTCCAATTTTTTATTTCCTATTTAGGATTATTAATTACATCATTAATTTCAAGTTCCTAGTCATATCTTAAATTAGATAATTATAAATATCTATAGATAATTATCTATAATACATTTTTGTTCAAATATATTTCCTTAGAAATCGAAAACTTTAATCCACAGGACTCTATACAAAATTCATGTACCTGCTCACATTCATCCGTGAATGAAAATTCATTGTTCAAACATTATTAACTTGCATTAATGGATATTGGAAATAACCCGTGCTGATATTGGGTGTTCATGCATCGTGCAAATGGGGGTGATTGACACAGGTATTTTTATGATTCTAAGTTCTATCATGTTTAGGCAGAAATCACCGATTTTGAAGAGATCTTCAAAATTAATTAATATTAATTAATGATTCATTAATTGGAAGAGGAAGAAAAGTATATGTTAAAAAACTAACTATGTAATTAACGGCCAATCATAAATTTGAGGTGCGAGCTTATCAAATATTTACTGCACAAATAAGGCATATTGTGTGAAATTCACTGTACTGTTGGACTAACCCCGGCATACACGACATCACTGAGAAAGCGTTTACCTCTGAAAAGAAATACATAGGAATGCGAAATACAAGGAATGCTCTTATAATTAGGCTTATGTATTCCTTAAGAAAAAATAGTTTGCTTCCTGGCTTACTTTCATTACAAGTTAATACGGCATGTCACTCATATAGGCCTCATATTATGCCTAAGTACACTCTAGGTACCGTACTGCAAGCTAATTTACACATTTTTGAGTAATCCTAGGAATGAAGGTAATTTTCTTATTTCGAGAGCTACCGGAAAATTTCCATTATGTCTTTTGGCCTGTGCTACGTGCCATATTAATTTGACTGTTTATAACTATGCATTAGGGAGGTAGACCTGCCATTTGATAGTCAGATTGCTGGCTAACTTTAACTGCGATGACTTAAGTAAGAACTGGGTCTCTTCACTCATGTACAATAATGTACAAACTCGACTCGATTCGACTCGATACTCGCGAGTACTTTACAACTCGACTCGATACTCGACTCGAGGTCAAAAAGTGCTACTTGTACATCCCTAGTATCGACTAAATCGATATAACCGCAATACTAATCGACTTCTACATTCAAAATGGCAGTTGTAAATTATGTGATCATGAGAAGTCAGCACGGAAGCTAGGATCTGGAATGAAACTGATCTCGAATCATTACGTTTTTATGAAGTTCGTCACCATAGAAGTTTACTTTAAAATTAGAATAAACGATTAAGGTACGGTGATTAAATTTTTATCTTTTCAAAGCGAGACGAAGAAAAATCACGCATTTGTCATCGTTATTGTTTTTATCTGCCTTCCATACAATCTTGATTGAATTCTTGACATAAGAAGTGGCAGCATTTATTTATTTTTACTGGAACGTCATATCATTATTGCATTGGGAAATAGGAATGAGCTAATGAAGATTCAGGATCACCGTTCAACTCTGCAATAAATGTGAAAATATTTTTTGCATTGCCTTCCCCATTACAGTGATGACTTTCGATGAGATTTAAATAAAGGTTTTGTCTTCCTCCTTTTTCCTGAGTTTTTGTCTCTAAACAATTTGTGTATTAATAAAAAGAATAAATACATTCATTGAATGTAGATGATGATTTCCTTGTTAATGAACTAGAGTAATTGTTATGATATATATGTAATATTGTGGTCATGTTCAGTTGTGGTATGGGTGTGCTGTTTCCAAAGCACTCTAGCTATGGTGTGGAAAATGGATTGGGGACAGATCAAGAAAAGAAATGATTTCAAATTGTGTAAGTTAAAGTCACCATGGAACAAATTTTGAAAATTCTAGCCAAAGTAGGTGACGGTGGGCCAATCCTTTCATTTCTCATATTAATTTTGTTGGTTAGAGGTACTCAGGTGGGGACTACCGACGGTCAAGCCTGCTAATGAGGGTCATACCTCGACTCCGAGCCTAATCCGACCCTTCGCGAGCGACCCGAGACCCTCACCGAGGCCCGTCTCTCCACGGGTGGTCATAAGGCTGAGCTCGTCCGATTGCAGTTAAATTTTAACTTTATAAACTATAATTGTTATAAACAATGTGTTAGTTTTTTAGTGCTCTCCATTTCAAATAGATCACATTCCTTTTTTGATCGATCCTCTACGATAAAAAATAAGATTTTTTGTAAAATAAACGGAAATCATAGTTCGGACTTGGCAACGATGTACGGGAACACGTGGTTTTTCCCGAGAGAGGGGTGATCGAAATGGAACGAAGGAATCTCACGGGCCTAGGAATCTTACGGTGTAAAGGAGGAGAAGAGAATGAAGGTAAATGAGGAAAACTAAGTACCTACTACGTACGATGCATGTGTTCAAGTGTCTACTAATAAATTCTTTTCCCGAATTAAAAGAATTCGCATTTCTACATCTACATAATACCCTGCAAGACAACATAGAGGTGTGTGGCTAGGGGTGAATGCACACCAAACATGCATTACATATCATGCATGAAATGGATGCAAACTCATATTTTATTCGTATTTATACTATTGGATATGTCCTATATGGTAAGTCGAAAGCACCGATATAGATATGGTTGAAAGTCACTAAAACTTTTTAAAGTCATCGGTTCAAATATTGTCTTGGAGTTCAGTTAAAGGAATAAGTCCAAATTTCAACCCTCGATCTGATAATGATTCCCAGTTATTTAAGCCTATTTCGTAAGGATCCCATTAGGAGATCACCGTAGGTCTTTTTTAGAATAGAGAGTAGGGCAATGAGTAGGTTAAATCGTGGGCCATTACATAACTTACCATTCACCAGGAAAGTAAGGAATAACGAGTTGATCAGGCAACACAGTAGAGGTTTAGCGGGACGGAAGAAAGCAGAGAAAAAAGAAAAACATATAAATCAAAATAACACCCATGCGTTTCCAAACCGTAACTTTCCCAATAATTTAGAAAACAGTAGCCCCACAAATACAATAAGCTGCCATATTAAAATATAGGAATTTCCAATAGCGGTAGTTAACTGTCGTAGTTTAATAAGCTAGATATCCGAATTCTGACACCTTACAGAGAGTACTAATTCTGCCATCAATATAGGAACGGAGAGTTTTTTAACAAGCGATATTGCTGATAGTGAAATTTTTCCCTTAAATTTCAGGGTATACAGGAGAGATCAAGAGGGTCGGCCGGGAGGGGGAGTATTTATCGCAGTTAAGAACACAATAGTCAGCAAAATAGAAGTGATTCCAGATAATATAAAAGAAAGTGTATGGTGTGGTGGCTAATGGTGGCTAAATCGAAAGTGTTATACGTTTGTGCCTTCTATAGACCACCCCATTCCGATGTTCACTCAAGATTTGAACTCGAGAAACAGATCAGGTCCATTATTTCCCATGGCAACGAACGACAGATTATTTTATGTGGAGATTTCAATACACCATCGATAGATTGGAAAACATGTAGTCAATAGTCTGGGAAGAGGGACAAAGAAATCTGCGAGTCGTTGCTTAACCTGTTCGCATCGTACGCACTACATCAGATTGTCACCTTGCCTAAGAGAGGGGAGGATGTTCTCGATTTACTTGCCACAAGTATCCCTTAAAACTTATTAAAGTTGAAAATGTCGATAAAATAAGTGACCACAAGGTAGTACACGCTAAATTTTCCCTCAATACTGAAAAAAATTTTTAATTGAAAAGAAAGATTTACCTTCTTAGTAAAGCAGATTTTAACAGATTTAGGCGTGACTTACAGAGTTCTTTTGAAAAATTCGAGAGCATCAGCAGAAATAGTGATACAAACAATGCATGGAAACAGTTCTTCCAAATTATGCGGTCACTTGTCACTTCTTACAGATAAATACCTCATTAGTATAAGAGTGAGAATAGGGAACCAAGGTGGTACAACGCGCAGGTTAGAAAATGTTTAAAACACCGACAAGTTAGCCACGCGAAACTAAGAAAAATGAAGAAAAATGTGGCTAATAGCGATCTGAAAAATACTATCGAACATTTTTAAATGTGTAAAGCAGCTGCATGAACAGCCCTTAGAAAAGCGTTTAGTGAATTCGAGAAAAAAGTACTCGGGATAACAAGCGAAATCCGAAAGCATTTTGGTCATATGTTAGGGAAGTAAAAGGAACTAAAAGTCAACGGTTAATTCCTTGAAAAATGATTGGGGCGAAATAGCAACTTCTAATTTAGATAAAACTAATTTGTTGATTATTTTTTTCAGAGCGTTTTTAATCAATCTAAACTTTTGTACAAATTACTTTTGTACATTAATGATATCAGTAAGGTGGTAAAAAGTAAGATTCGTCTATTTGCCGATGACGCAGTAGTGTACAGGGAAATTCTATGCCCAAATGATAGAGAATATTTAAATATTGAGCTACAAGCAATCGAATATTGGTGTGATACATGGCAGTTAGAATTAAATTTTAAAAAATGTGTAGTGATCAATTTTTGGAAAAAGAATAGTTCTCCTCCTAGCACATACAAAATAAGTAATAATGAAATAACAAACGTGGAATTCATTAAATATCTTGGAATAAGACTGACACATGATCTTTCCTGGGGTAAACACATACGTGAAATAATGGGTCAAGCTAATCGTAAACTGGGATTCGTCAAAAGAGTACTGGGTAAATGTGACGAACATGTACGAGAAATCAGCTAATTTTCCCTTGTAAGACCTCATTTGGAATATGCTGCCAGTGTATGGGATCCCTACGAAATCGGTCTAAATAACGAACTTGAACGTGTGCAGCGAAGATCGGCAAGATTTGTAAAGGGACGATACGATAATTATATTAGCGTAACCAGTCTATTAAATGAATTGAAATGGGAATCATTGTCAGATCGCAGGTTGAAATTTAGACTTAATCTCTTCCACAAATTCCAAGGCAATACTTTCAGTGATGATGTTAAAAATATTTTACGAACCCCAACTTACTATGGCAGACTGGACCATAATCACAAAATTAGAGAAATAGATTGCCGAAGTGACAGATTCAAAATGTCCCTTTTTCCTCGTACTATTAGGGATATGAATAACGGTAAATATATCCAGTACGAGTGTAGCAATGGATAACATTGGTAGCTGCATGTTGGTTTAAGGACTTGAAACTAACCCAACTAACGTCATGTTTTTGCGTGTATGTTTTGCTATTTTTATCTTTTTTAAATAGCGTAGTTTTGAACAGTACCTCTACAAGTACTTATCCGTTTTTATGCATGATATGTAGTGCATGTTTGGTGAGAGTTCACCCCCTGCCACATACCTTTATAGTGGCTTTCATGGTATTATGTAGATGTAGATGAACCCCTGCGCATTATTGGAGGTTTCATCACATTAACAAGATTAAGGACATACATTGTCGTACGGATACATTTCTTAGACTTGTTAGACTGACAGAGGATATTTATGACTCAGAAATGTGTCCCAACTCTTTTAAAATATATGTAAAATACAGACAAAACCGGAAATGTGGTGGTGTTTTCATTCCAGTCAAGAACTCATTATTAGCAAAGCAGTAATATTTCCCGACAACCTCTTGGAATATGTTTGGTGTTCATTAACATGCACTACACCAAAATCAATATCTTTCTGCGCATTCTATAGGCCCCCAAATACTGATGTTGTTTCACTATTAGAACTGGGAAGGCAGATAAATGCTATAATGTCCCGTAACAGCGAGCGTAATATAATAATAGGTGGAGATTTTAATGCTCCCTCCATAGATTGGATCACTCACTGCTTTAAAGCTAGAGCAAGATTACATCTACATCACGTAATACCCTGCAAGCCACCACAAGGGTGTGTGGCAGGGGGTGATTTCTCACCAAACATGCACTACATATCATGCATAAAAAAGGAATAGTATTCATATACTAGTCAGAACTACACTGTTTAAAAAAGATAGAAATTGCAAAACAAACATGCAAAAACATACTGTTAGTAGGGTTAGCTTTAAGTACTCATACCAACATGCAGCTACCAGTGCTATTCATTGCTACTCTCTGATAGGACATATTTACCGTTATTCGTATCGCTAATTGTTCGAGGGAAAAAGGACATTTTGAATCTATCAGTTCGGCAATCAATTTCTCTAATTTTATGAATATGGTCCAGTCTGCCATAGTAAGTTGGGGTTCGTAAAATATTTTTAACATCATCACTGAAAATATTGCCTTGGAATTTGTGGAAGAGATTAAGTCTAAATTTCAACCTGCGATCTGACAATGATTCCCATTTCAATTCATTTAATAGACTGGTTACGCTAATATAATTATCGTATCGTCCCTTTACAAATCTTGCCGATCTTCGCTGCACACGTTTAAGTTCATTTTTTAGACCGATTACGTAGGGATCCCATACACTGGCAGCATATTCCAAATCAGGTCTAGCAAGGGAAAAGTAGCTGATTTCTCGTACATGATCGTCACATTTACCCAATACTCTTTTGACGAATCCCAGTTTACGAATAGCTTGACCCATTTTTTCACGTATATGTTTACCCCAGGAAAGATCATGTGTCAGTCTTATTCCAAGATATTTAATGAATTCCACGTTTGTTATTTCATTATTACTTATTTTGTATGTGCTAGGAGGAGAACTATTCTTTTTCCAAAAATTGATCACTACACATTTTTTAAAATTTAATTCTAACTGCCATGTATCACACCAATATTCGATTGCTTGTAGCTCAATATTTAAATATTCTCTATCATTTGGGCATAGAATTTCCCTGTACACTACTGCGTCATCGGCAAATAGACGAAGCTTACTTTTTACCACCTTACTGATATCATTAATGTACAGAAGGAACAGGAGTGGACCTAACACACTACCTTGTGGGACACCCGAAGTGACTTCAATTTTCGGTGAGGTAACACCGTCCAAAACAACACTTTGAACCCGATCATGTAGAAAATCACTTATCCATGATATAATTTTACTGTCTAGCCCATAAGACTTTAATTTCAAAATTAGTTTGCTATGAGACACCTTGTCAAAAGCTTGTTTGAAATCTAGAAAAACAGCATCCACTGGAATATTATTTTCGCCAGAAAATAAAATATCGTGGGAAAAGAGAGCAAGTTGAGTTTCACATGATCTGCTCTTCCGGAAACCATGCTGAATGTTGGACAACAAATTCTGGCTATCTAGGTGTCCCATGACTGAACTGACAATTATATGTTCTAGGACCTTGCATGAAATGGATGTGAGAGATATTGGTCTGTAGTTAGATGGCTGCTCCCTATCACCACTTTTAAAAATTGGTGTTACATCGGCTACTTTCCAGTCCATCGGTACGACGTGTTCAGTGAGGGATTTATTAAATACTATTTGAAGGTAGGGAGAAATTTCGGAAGCTCACTCTCTATACACGCGGGAGGGAATTTGATCAGGGCCAGGAGATTTGTTGGGGCTTATATCTTTGAGCAACTTTTCAATACCATCACAGGAAATGTCAATTGGTTGCATCAGCCGCTGAAAGAGGTCAGGTAACACGACAGTTGGATCGCCGGAAGGTGGGTTAAAAACGGTTTGGAAGAAGGAATTAAGCATGTTAACTTTGTCAAGAGTGTTTGTGGCCATTTCCCACTTATCATTTTTTAGTGAATGGACGGTAGACTTATGGCCTTGCACCTCCCTGACGTAGGACCAGAAGACTTTTGGATTTTCCTTCAGTTGTTTCCGAAGTGTTTTTCTTTTGAATTCTGCGAATGCATTACTGAGGGCTGTCTTTGCAGCAAACTTTGAAATTTTTTAATTTTCAATTATTACGTTACGCTCATTACATCTAGTTTACGCTCATTGCATTAGTGGGCATATTTTTACTAATTCTTTACATTTTAACATGACATATTCGCTGCCGTCTCAGGGATTTTCTCACTTCGGCATTGTACCACCTAGGTTCAGTATTTTCTGTTGTGAATTTACTAGGGATATACCTATTGATCCCAGAGCGCATGATATTAATCATATTAATGAACTACTTCCAGGATCCCTCCGTACATAGTAAGTTGATGGAAGACTTTTTAAAATCCGATAAGGAATCTCTTAAATAAATTTTAAAGCTAGGAAAGTCAACTCTTTTATTACTACTAAGTATCTATCTAAGTGTACTAAGTATCTTACGTTGGATTCCTCACATAGTGCGCTTCTCATTCCCTTCATTATCTTCTCCATTACACCCGTAAGATTCCTCACACCTACCCTCGCTCCCCTCTTTTTGGAGACCACGTGTTCCCGTACATCGTTGCCAAGTCCGAACTATGATTTCCGTTTATTTTACAAAAAATCTTATTTTTTATCGTAGAGGATCGATCAAAAAAGGAATGTGATCTATTTGAAATGGAGAGCACTAAAAAACTAACACATTGTTTATAACAATTATAGTTTATAAAGTTAAAATTTAACTGCAATCGGACGAGCTCAGCCTTATGACCACCCGTGGAGAGACGGGCCTCGGTGAGGGTCTCGGGTCGCTCGCGAAGGGTCGGATTAGGCTCGGAGTCGAGGTATGACCCTCATTAGCAGGCTTGACCGTCGGTAGTCCCCACCTGAGTACCTCTAACCATTTTGTTAGCAAAACAATGGTTGTAAGTTTAATTAAAACTGAATTGTCAGTCCGTTCTGAATTTTTTTAAAGATTTTCAAGGAGGTGAAAATTTTAGTGTTTAAGTACATTTTGAACTGTAGTGCAGTTCCAGACCTGATTCACAGCTCTGTTACAGTACAGTTTGAGCTACAGTACAGTTCTAGTCATGTTTCAGAGCTCTGTTACAGTACATTTTGAACAAATCTGCACTTGAATTCACTCTAACTGTGCTGTGGTGAATGCACTGTGACAGTACTGTGGAAACTGTACTGGAATTGAAACATTCCAGTATAGTTCATAGCACAGTCCACTTATCTAGCAAGGTAACGGTACAGTTCCAGCACAGATTTTTCTACCTGGGCAGTTGGAGGCAGTGTTAATGAATATTCAATGTGGTTTAAGTGTACCATGAGTATAATTAAGCCATTTGGTGAAACGTTATAAGCAGCGATAGGTTAAATATTCAAAATATTATTGAAATATGCTTAGCAAACAATTTATCAACCATAGTATGGTTTTTTGTAAAATATTTTTCGTGACGTGTCCAGCACATTTCCCTTACATGAATACTTTGATTACTGATATGTGCAAGCATATTGTGCATGCTTTAAATATCTTAGAAGTATTTTCAAAAAATGAAAGTGTTTTACTGAATCGTATTAAGCACATATTAAGCATCGATAGACGCTGGAGTATAGTTTTCTAATTAACATTGCAAACTGCGTTGTCTTAACGGCAGAAAACACAGCTTCAAGATGCGGATCTGGGGCGATGTTGGGTGCCTTCTGGGGATTGATGTGTCACCGAGAGCATATCGCCGCCAACTCGGTGGGCGAATAGCAGACGGGGCCCCCTTATCTGCGGCATTACTAGCCTATTCATCTTATCTCTTTAAAACGGCCTATCTACTGCAGTTTATAAGTTCTTTGAACCTTCCTTCTAATAAGGCCTTCCGAGAAACACTCCTCACGTGTCGTCCCTGTGAACTATGGGAAATGATGGGTGCTCTCGTGGTCACAATTCGACACGTGCTCCTTGGTTGCAATGAGAGATTGTCGAAAACAGGTTTAGCGGAAGGTATACGCCTTCGCTTTGCCTCGTCCGGAAACAGGTTACCGTGCGCCTCCCCAGGGGAAGGTTGTCGGCAGAACATAAGGAGCTGAGTTAAACGATTCATTCATCCCTTTGTGAGATGTTGCACGCTATTTGCCTGACCCTGAAGCGACCCCAATTAGGATCTGCACTCCCTCACCATACGTATGCTTGGCAATACAGTATGCTTGGTTTTTATCTCTTTACACCTAAAAATCACGCCATGTAAAGATCATTAGCGATATTATCGCAGATATTAATGAGGCATGAACGATAAACCACAATATATTCGGTCAATTTCGTACTTGGCGTGTATATTCAAGCTACAAGGTAGATTGATTTATGCATTTTTAAATAATTTATTATTTACAATTAATAGAGGGCATTAAATCCCTTCGCGATACAGTATTGCCAGTAATATATTTAGCAATGACCGATTAGGAGAGATATAATTTATGAGGTATAATACGAGAGTTGTCCGTAAAATAAGGTCTACAAGGCGCTGGAGTCTTGAGGAACGCTTTAACGCAAAATTCACTGGCATTAATATGGCATTATTAATACACTGGCAGCACTGGCGTGTAGCTTAGTTCCTCGCCTGCAAATCGCCACCAATCCGAGACATAGCATACTACGACACATAGCAAGCATTGGTTTGGTAACCGTTCGCGATAGAGCTTCAACTCCGCCACAGCCAGGTGTGAGTAACGTTCTGTGATTCGTTTTTTGTGTGCTAAGGACACTACGTCCACAGAAATTTATCGACAGTTTATTGAATTTTATGGAAGACAGAATGCAGATATCAAAAACGTGTGAAAATGGTGCAGAGTTTAAAAGCGGACGAACAGATGTCCACGATGAATAGCGTGCCGGACGGCCATCGGTTTCGGACTTAACGATTGCAAATTGGAGAGAGTAATGCTTGGAGATCGACGGGTGACGATTCGGAAGCTGTGAAAATTGATCCCTGATGTCAGTAGGACTACTGCAAAAAAACCTTGAAGAACTTACGCCGTGCAATTCAAAACAAAAGAAGGGGCATGCTGAGGAAGGGAGTGCGTTTTCATCAGGACGATGCTCGTCCCCACACCGTCAGTGTAACAACCGGCCTCATCAACCAATCTGGATGGGATAGAGTCACACACTTCCCCCCTACAGCCCGGTCCTAGCACCAAGGGATTATCATCTCTTGCCTGCGTTGAAATCACACCTGGGTGGGACAAAGTTCAGGACAAACGAGGAGTTGAAAGAAGAGGTCGTAGGCTACCCGCACACCGTGGCGGTAGAGTTCTATGACATGGGTGTGCCTAAACTGCTACACCTCATGCCAAAAACAATCGATTGCAACGGGGATTATGTAGCAAAATAGTAGAAAGTCCAGAATTTTCAACAATGCATAATTCATTGCAAATAAATGTGTTTTTCTTATTGAGCAAAGTGGAGACCTAAATTTACGGACAACCCTCCTAGTTTCATATTTGAAAGGGAGATGTTGATGGATTGGAAGAAGATGGTTTACTTGAATGTAAGGTCGCACCTTCTTCCATATGCTATAGTAATCAAAACCCTTTTCGAGGGCGCAATAAGTGTATCCCAGCCGTCAAGCTCGCGGGAGGAGGGAAAACACTTAAAAAGTGTTTTTAACAAATCGTACGGTCTCGGGTTTGAAATTTCTCCATGGAGGAAGATTGAACGTCCTATGAAAATTACACTTGAAAGGTTTTTATTTACGTTCCGGGGATTCATTATTACGACGAATTGACATAAAATGTCGAAATCCGGGTCATAAATAAAAACCTTTCCAGTGAAATTTGCTTTGGCTGTTCCCTTTTCCACTTAAAAAGTGAGCTGGCTTCAGGCAAAAAAGGACTTTTATTGTAGGGCGGGTAAAGAGTAACTATTGCAAAAATGCACTAACAAATTATAGCTACAGGCGCGGATTCAGAGCATCCGGATTAGAATTTTGTTCAAGATGACTGACTTTATTCTCTGTAGAAATTCTGATATCGCACACGTCAGCGGAGTAAATGGAATGACGGGCATTCAAGTGAAAGAAGCATAGTGCGTTTATATGGCACACAGCCGAAGTATGGACTTAATTAAGGTTTCCGATACATAAAAAAGGTTGTTGACAATACTGGTGTTGTTTGATTTTAGCAAAGCCTTTGACTGTGTAAACCATGCAATGCTCTAACAAAAAATGAGAAACCTTAATTTTTCCTGTTCCTCATTAAATTGGTTTTCCTCGTACCTAAATGGACGACGCCAATCTGTAAAAAAAACCGTAATGGCAACTTGTCTGAATGGGCCCCTATCTCTTGCAGTGTACCTCAAGGGTCGGTCCTGGGGCCATTGCTGTTTTCGTTGTGTGTGGGAGACCTTTCAGCATGTATTACCAGATTTTCAGCATATATTACAGATGTACAGCATGTATTACCAGACACATGATGTACGCAGGTGATAATAATAACAATAATAAAAGGTCTTTATTGGGGCGATATTGAGACAAAACTGTCCCTTCTGCCATCTAACCCCTCGTCAAAATAAATATATAAATCAAATAGTGGTAAATATCTAAATCAATTACAACCTGAGGAAGAAAGAATCAGTAAAGAATACACTTATAGGAATTAAAGAATGATAAATTAATACAAAAGAAATATATATACACAATATATCAATATTACATATCAAATGGTGTGTGAAAGAATTTAAAATGTGGGAAAAACGTGAGGATTATTATGCTTACATTCTTTACGCAAAAACCCACTGCAGGAAAACACCTACACAAGAAGGGGGGTGTGAAAAACCTCCGAAATCCTACTGATAGTAAAGCTGTTGTTTAAGAATAACTCAAATATAATAGTATGTACATAGGAAAATTAATAGATAATAATAAAATTCCAGAAAAGAAAAATTACGAAAGGTAAGAAGAAAAAAAGGAAAGAAAATAAATAGTTAAAAGGGAATTAAGGAAAAATTAATACACAAAAACAAACATCAGATGATGCATCAACATGGTGTTAAATGTGCGTCGTTTATCTTGCCATCCGTGTTCTGATCTATCATATGCATTGAGAGAGTGCCCGTGACTCGTGATGCTCATGTGCCCATTTGCTGACTTTGAGAAGTGTTTTATGTAGCACAAATGATCTCCAAATTTATATGCACTGTCTCCCGCGCGATTTCGCTGAGACCATTAGACAAGTAAACGAAGATGTATCTGCCATTGTCTCACGGGCAGGAGACAGCTTTTTAAAAATAAATAGCAATAAAACCAAATCCATGTAATAATAATTACATAATTATTATTAAAAAGTATGAAACTAGCCGAAGCGGCCAAGCACATACAATCAATCACCTCTTGGTGCCGCACATGGTCAATGGGTGTTATAAACTCCCGCCGCGCCCATTTGACAGAAAATAGACTTTGGCCCACATTCGAGTACAGTACTCCATCCGTCGGATGGGACGCTAAGCCTCTGCCACCTTTTCGTTGAGAAAAGGGTAATGTCGACGCCGGGTTTCTCTCCAGACCTTCTCCTCTCCCTCCCATTCCAATCCCTGTCCCTTTTCTACCGGCCGGAAGCGCCTATTAGTGCGGACACAGACTTGAAAACACATAGGAGTGGCAGTGAAGTTTGTACGATGACAAGTAGTGTTATGGGAGGCGTTAGTTCAACATTGGAAGAGAGTGACGATTTACAGTCAACTGTTTCCGAATCGCAGAGAGGGGACAAGTGGCAGGGGTTAGGGGCGGAAGACTTGCTTGCTGCCCAGCGCCACCAATCGCCACCCCGCTCCCTCCTCCCCCCCCCCCTCGGCTCACCCATACGCACATATATATAAGGGGACTCACCTCTAGGTTGGAGCAGAGACTCAACCCACGCGGAAGCAGCAGCAGAGACGACCTCCTCTCACCTGTTTGCCCGAAAGAAAGGTGAGTTTGCACCCTCC
Source organism: Platycnemis pennipes (assembly GCA_933228895.1). NCBI lineage: Eukaryota > Metazoa > Arthropoda > Insecta > Odonata > Platycnemididae > Platycnemis > Platycnemis pennipes. The sequence continues at coordinate 92,788,097 of OW121857.1, read as the reverse complement.
GCCCACGAAAATAACGACACGACTCTTCGGGAGAGGATTTTTCTGTAGGAGCCATTGAGTCTAGTCTGATGTACAGAGAGGAGTGATCCAGATATACCTATGTTTTATTGAATTGCTTGCTTACATCTACAGATGTACATGTTTCCAAATAGTTTCTTATTTTTGTTAGAACGCCCTTTTCGTCTGAGCTATTCTCCTGACCTCTTCATCTTCCTTGCTTCGTCGATCGCTAGCCACTTGGCTTCTCAGAGAAAAGACTCGCTGACTTTGCTTCTCCTTCCCGAGTTTGTCATTGCTCTTGGCCTCTTTTACTGCATGTCACTGACTATATTTTCTATTTATTTATACACAGGTTGCATTTGACAAATATATATTCAATGTTCCATAACAATATTAGTTAAATTTATTTGTCTCCGTCAACACCCTAATGCCATTGGCGAATGAAATCATGATGATTATTCCCAATGGATATTACGGCTTGAAGCCTTCTCTTAGGTATGTTCAATGGCTTTCTCTACGCACACGTTAAAGCCTACGGGATGCAATGCACAGAATTATCCCACCCCTCTCCTCAATCTTCACCGTTACCAACCTTTTAATTATATTTCAATAAAGGCTTCACAAGCATTCATCAAAATCTACATCTACGTGATACCCTGCAAGCCACCGCGAGGGTGTGTGGTAGGGGGCCATACATTCATACATTCCTCAGCATTACCTACTTTACAGCATTACCATTGAAGATCCGGTTCGTATAACTCTGTAGTCTTCACTCCAAAAGACTCCTGCTTCGGGTCAAATACGTCGTGGTCCATTCTTCGAAATTTTGCTTCCAGTGTCTCCAATCTTCAGAGAGTCCGAATTTATGTCCCTGACCAAAACTTTTTATCACACTTAACTGTTGTACTCTCTCTGGTAGTTCCCACCCGGATGCACGAATTGGCGATAATTTTATATTGAGATTTTTTCAATCAAGAAAGTTCCACCAAGTCTTAAAAAAAGGACACGAGTGGATTAGGATGGAATAGTGATGTGGTGATGCCACATTGCAGTTAGCAACACAGCCGTTTATGTAAGTGTCATCACGCCTGTAGTGAAATAAATGTCACTGTGTATACATGGTATCCACCTTAACTCATATCTACATCTACATCCACACGATACCCTGCAACAACCGCGAGGGTATGTGGCAGGGGGTGAAGATCACCAAGCATTGACATGCAAACAAGCTACTATACGATCTCATGCAACTAGATTACTAGTATCTACATAGTAATTAAGGGATTTGTTGTTCATGCATCATGCACTACAGACTATTCTAAAATATTTTCCCTACCTATCTCTTTCCTATGGTCCCTATTGTGTGCTCTATTATAGTACGGGGGAAAAATGACGTTTGGAATGTATCAGTACGACGATTTATCTCTCTAATCTTATTTATCTGGTCGAATCTAGCTGTGACATGCACTCCCAGAAAATTCGGAGATTGTACCCCTGATGATGACGTGCTAACGTCGAAACCGGTTGGGTTAAAATAAATTCGTGTAATAAGTACAAAGTGAATAATTTCTCCCATCATGCCGTCATTCCACAAAGTAGAGCCTACAACAGTTGAAGATAGACACCAGAATTCAATTTTCAAATTTACAGGTAATCATTTCCCACTGTTATTATTTTGCCACTCTAGTACGGAACATAATGGCACTTTGCCATGCTGACATTTATTGCATGATACGTTTGCCGAATCGCTCCATTCGTTCCATCAATTTCGGAAGAGGGAGTTCAGGGTTTATGGAACCATGGAATGGAATGTAATCAATCAGTCTTCAGTATAAAAGGTATCGTTACTAAAATCAACGACTGGATTCCACAGAAGGCACTCAGCCGAGAAGAGTGACATTGCTCTTTCTACGCAAATAGCAGCAACAGCAGTCCACACTGTATCCCGCAGCCTATGTCGCATTATCTGGCTCAAATTAGGAGCAAAAAAGTACCTGTGGAATTCCCTAAGTACTAACCGCGAAACACCTTAACGGAGTACCCGCTAATACGTGCGACACCAGAATTTCTACAGAGAAAAAAGTCAGTCATCTTTCACAAAATTCTATCCCGGATGCCCTGAATCCGTGCATATTGCTGTAGTCTGCTAAGCTACCAAGGCGTCATTTTGTTCTCAGTGGATTTCAACTCCTTTGAAGCCTTCAGTAATCCACGCGGAGTATCCGTGCCGGAGGATTCCGCATCCACGAGGAATTCCCATCGAGAGTCATTTCGTTGCAATGCTCATTACACATAGAGCACTAGAGTAACCTAGAGCAGCAACAGTAACAGTAAGTAAGTACGGTACCTAGAGTAATATGTACATAGGTTTGGCCTACACCAACTATCCACTGATGATTACAGCTCTGGTGTCGCTGAAGGATAATAATAATAACAATAATATTTATTATGTTCAAGGATTTACATCCCCTATGAACAGTAGTAAATAAGTAATTTTACAATAGAGCTCACAGTGTGATATTACAAAAAAATTAAGGGCTCAATAGAATATTACAAAAAACATTGAATACTACGGTACATTTTGATTTCAGTGTTTCAATTTTGTATTTGGGTCAGCGGGAGAAACATGACAGTAATAATAAACATAAGATAAATACAGGAAAATTTATCACACAAACATGAGCTAAATACAAGAAAATGTATTACACAAAATACAGAACATAACCAGGTAGATAGAACAAAACAAGAGATTTCCATTTGAATATTACAGGCAAAGGGATTTTTCTTTCAGAAGTTTAAAGAGTTTCCTCTTGAATATGTTCAAGGATGGAGAGTCTTTGATATTTTTGGGCAGGTCGTTCCATATATACGGTCCTACAACTGTAACCAAATTTTGATAAGCCGTGGATCGGATTTGGGGCACATAAAGATAATCAGGATCCATCCTAGTTACAACATTAAGGGACTAACCTTAATTGGACAAAATTCAACTAAATTATGAGGTTCGTTGTGTTTAAGCAGGGAGTAAATGCAACAGGCCATCATGAATTCGCGCGTTGTTTTTAAATCAAGCCAAGAGAGCTTATCGAGTTAGGGAGAAATATGATCCTCCCTCCGCAGATCGAAGACGTATCTGACACATGAGTTTAAGGGACGCTGGAGCTTGATACTGAGTTCGTCCGTAAAATCATGAAATACCAAATTGCAGTCGTCGAAATGTGGAAAAAAAGGGAGGAAATCAGCTGTGTCCTCAGATCGGTGGGCAGCACTCTTTTGTGTAATTTCAGCTGATGGAGGATTGCATTAACCCTATATAGCTACACTCATTATGAGCTCTTTTTACTTGACAAATTATTTGTTATCTATACACCTAAATTTTGTACACTATTGGAGTAGAGAACACTGGTATTTTGCATCTTTATCGTGGGTAGCGTTAGAAGGTTAAGTTTAGCAATGACCCTGTAATAGCCAATGATCATAGCTTTTGTTCTGTTACTATTTAATACAATATAATTTTCCTGGGCCAACAAACTGTTGGCAGAGACGTCATCATCCACCTTATTAATTGTTTCCATGAGGTTACTTGGCTAACAATGGCAATAGATTTTTAGATCGTCAGCGTGCATCGTATATTTACAGTTTGAAATACAGTTTGGGATATCGCGAACATAAAATGAAAACAATAGTGGACCAAGTACCGACCCTTGTAGTACACCACATAAAATAGGAATCCATGTTACCGGTTTCCATGAGAATTCACTGATTGAAAGATTCTCAAGGGCGACTGATGTCGCCCATGTAAGTACGAAAAGAACCAAATTAGAAGGGAACAGGGAAAATTCAGATTTTTCATTTTTTTGAAGTATAGTGCATGATTTACGGGGTCAAAAGCTTTGCTAAAATCAAATAAAACCAGGATAGTTAATAGTTTTCTGTCCATGGCGTATCTTATTTCGTCTGTGACATTAATGAGAGTGGACTGCGTCGAAAAGTTCTTACAAAAACCAGATTGGAACGGGTCAAACAGTGTGTTTACATTAAGGTACTCTACAATATGTTCATGAACAATTTTCTCTAGGGATTTTGAAGCGACGCAAATTTAAGGAAATAGGGCGATAGTCCGCCGGTGACGAGGGATTTTTAACTTTTTTGATGGGCCGAATTAGGGGAGACTTCCAGGAGGACGGAAATATGCCGGTCATTAAGTAGGAGTAAAAGATATTGAGCAGAGCAGGAAGCACAGTTGATGTTGATACTTTTAAAAATTTTATCGACATACCGTCTACACCAACCGAGTTAGATCTAGAGGAGAACAGAGATTTCTGCTACAATTCGAGTGTGATGTGATGAAAGTAAAAACATTTTTCGTCAAACGGAACATCAGCATCCACAGACGAAATGTTGAAAATGGTAGAACCGGAATTGCTGGAAAGGGAAACACCACTCAAAGAGAAGTATTCATACAGTTCGTTCAAGGAAAAACCACGTACTGAAAATTTATCTGGCTATCTGATGAGTCCATGGAATTTCAGTTCTCTCCATATTCCTTTTGAGTTTTTAAGTTGTGATAACGTGGCCATAGTGTACCATCTCTTAGGTTTCGTTACTAAGCCTTTGTCAAAATTACGCTGTTTTATGCATATATAAGGATAATCACTCCACACTTTACCCTCTATCGGTTTCAACGACTTACAAAGTTCTAGATGTCTGTCTAAAAAGGTTTTGTTAAAACGAACTAGTATATAAAAAATTAAACAAAATATGGTCCCTGGAGGTATCATTAAAGCGGTAAGGATAAGGATAGCAGGATAATGTTAGTGAGCTTCTTTGAGTGCAGATGATGTATAGCAAGAGAATTGGACAGATAGAATCCTTATAGTGATACAGTGTCCAAGCTCTTCAGACGAAGCAGAAGAATTGCTTGGACATGCCAGTTCTGGTGATGTGATATAGAAGAAGATGATACTCCCAGTGTCAGTGATGCGACAGGTGATAACTCTGCCCTAAATGAGAATATTCATTGCATTATGAAGTTCCATGCACTTTTGTTGGGGGAAGGGGGTCAAAGCACGACTTACCTGTAGGATCGAATGAATTAGATTATTTGGTGAATTAGGTGAAAGTAAAATTTTGTAAAATTAAAGTTGATGAAAAATAAAGTTAAAATGAAGTTGATAAAGAGATGAAAGTAAAATTTTACTTTCACCTCGAATTGACGGCCACTGTCTGGCAAGACAGAAGAGACATTTGTGTTCTATCAACAAACTGCAATCCAAAGATGAGTGTGATAGGTTCCCAGGAAAACTGGGATGGGCAATAAATAGGTTCTTATTCCGTGCCCAAAAACCATGGTAATTACCATGGTATGGTAATTATACCTTAAGGTATAACAGATTTACGGGTGGAGTTGACAAAGCTGATCAAAACAGGTCTTACATACGACTTTGGAAGGAAACCGAAGAAGTGGTGGAAATGTATTTTCACATTTGTAGTTAACATAGTCATTGTAAATAGTTACATACTTTACAAATGCTCCCTCGCCTGAAGTCATGGAACAACACAAAAAGATTTTCGTCTAGCTCTATACCGGCAGATGATAGGAAACTATACTCCTCTCGCAAGATATTAGGCCACAAATACCTTATATCCTTGTGCCGCTAGTTTTCCGGTGACTCCCCACCAAAATTGTGAAAATTGGCGGGAGAAAATTAGAGTGTGTGCTAGCTGTAGTGCCCAATAAAGGAAGACAAGAGCTGGAAGGAGTGTAGAGACCTCTTGAAAATTCTTCAATACTATTGTGTAAAATAGGATTTTACTTACAAAAAGATTTTCGTCTAGCGCGCGACTACCACAGTTAAGACGTTGAAGAATTGGAGGCCAGCCATAAACCATAAGCTATGACCCTGAAGGTATGTCCATTAGTTTTAATAAAAATCTAATGTTCTTTACAAATTCAGAAGCGATCGTGTTGAATTGATTCAGGAATAATACCCCTGGTTTACAGCTATAAATTACACAAAAATACATTGGCGTACAGTTACATTACATACTGGCGTAATCAGTTCTTTACAAATTCAGAAGCGAACGTGTTGAATTGATTCAGGAATAATACCCCTGGTTTACAGCTATAAATTACAAAAAAAATACATTTAAATTACTCTGCAAGCCCCAGTTTTATAGCACTAAAGCGCTAAGCATTAATGGTGAATTAACATATTAGCTGTTTACGGAAAAAACCAATCTCCAAAGTGATAACTCCACTAGTAAATTATCACGATATACGTTTCAGCGTGGGGCACTCAGAAAACTCGACGATGAATGTCTTTTTCGTTTTAGCTACAATGATTTGGCGTATCTTCAAGCGTAAACTGCTTTCTTATCCTCGTGATTTTTACCTAATGACCTTTTAAAGTCTTGCAGAGGCATATGCAGTGGAAAATGCTGACTTTAAATGAGCCGGTGGACGTTTTTAAAGCCCGTGTGAGAACCTGTTTTGCGAGCTTGGAATAGATTAAAGCGTTTAGCTAACAAATGATACCAAAAATCAACTTCCACTTAGGAAGGAACTCGGGAGATATGAGAGTTTTGCCTGTTGGTGATGCGTTAGATATTCTCCATTCCATTCATATTTTAAATTTCAAAGTGACTGACTGGACTTGTCTTAAAGCATTTATGTACAGTAATCTTTTATTTTTAAAATGAAAATGCAATGTTTTTATAAACTATATAAACTGGAGAATATTAACGGAATTAAACCGCTAATTAGACAATAGATGTTCCCAGTATCTTTGGACTTATGCCTAAATAATTGAGAAATCAACTGAAAAATTATCATTACTCCACGTATATTTTTTATACAGTGATATCTGTGTAGAAGTTTTATAAAAACAATCCGTTTCGGTTAGCTCATATCCATGGGTAGGGGAGGGTGGGGCGCTGCTCCCCCTCCCCCTGGCTCATTAAGTCAAATGAAAAATTATAGATCACTTGGCTGAAGGTGCCCGTTGAAACCCAACGGGAGGGAGAAATATGATAAATACAAATTGTATTAAGAAATCTTAACATTTTTCATGAAGGGGTGAAAAAAAACTTGTGTTATGGTGTTAGCTATGGCTCCAAGTCAGTATAGGAACGATAAATATAATTTAAGCCAATGTAAACATATAATTTCTGCCTGGACTTATAGCTGGGCCTTTACAGAGATAAGAATATTAATTAGAAAATTTCATACCAGAAGAAACAAAAGAGGTAGGAAGCGGGGAGGTGATTATGAGACCGTGCCAATTACGGTTCTCTATCGTACGGAGATAGCGTACGATACGCCTTGGAAACGAAATTCCTATCGTACGATATCTGAAATGCTATTACGTTTCCAGTAAGCTACCACGCAATACCTCAACGTACGATAGTAAGCTTGATATCGTACAATATCCCTTGTTTTGGCGACATATCCAATTACGGTTCGTAGTATCAGCCGGTAGCTATGGACGTATCGTCTGTTATCCTATAGACGACTTTGATCTCGCTGTAGCCCGTATCGTCCCACTTCCCATTTCCATTGGAATAATTTTCAGGTATTTTTATACTATTAATAGAGATTTTGGGTTTAATGACTAATATAAATGTGCAGCACGCTTTAGGGAGTGAAAAATGTGCACAATTAAGTGACTTAATTAAATAATAGCGTTCAATTTCCGGGCTAGCAATTGATGCATACTTTTGATTTATACTTGGACCAATTTATAACATAAGCGATATCCAAGGTTTGAGATTTGCTTGGCATAGAACAAAAAGTAAGTTTTCTTTATGTTATGAAGTCATCATGTGGTATTGTACGTTTAATTCACCATTAGAATTTTATTTCTTCAGCATCAAGCCCGTGCGTTTGTAGCATGTGTGCGTTTATAGTCTAGGATCCACTGCATAATCTCAATCATGAAAACAGTTAATTATGAATGAAATACATTTCCATAATTAGAGGTTAATTCTGCTGCATGTCTTTGCTTTAATTCCTTTACATGCAGATAGTGCTTGCTGTATGCGTTGAGGTACGGTATACAATGAGTTTACTTATACATTATTAATATTTAACTGAATAGGAGAGGCTACTTAAGTTACTCCGCCTTTATAATACGGTATTAATAACTTTTGAGGAGTGGAAAATTTTTATTGATACGTAATTATTTGATTTATCAACTTTTAAGTCTTGTTTACATTATCATTCGTTGGTTTCAGCATTTTATTTTTCACGATTTATTAACAAAAAAATTTACAATATGAACACCGCTGAATCACTTATTTAAATAATCCTAATTTTAACCAAATGCAAACCTACTAAATCCGTGAGGGGCGCTAGCAGTCAGCACGTATCTTTGTGCGGAAAATATGGCTGAACTTGCTTCACGAATAGCCTACAATGCCTTCAGTACCTTCCTTTATCCTATATAGCCTATAGCACTTTGTAGTGCATACGCTAGAATCCTAGAAAATTTCAGCTCATTCGTTTCAGTAGTTTTTGAGAAGATGCGTAACAAGCATAGAAAATCAGACAGACATACGCCACTTAATTTTTATATATCAGCATGATAATATCAATAGGTAATAATAGTGTTGCGCGGCAAGAAAGCACGTTCATCGCGGCGCGGCGGGAGGATGGTCGGTGACGGGAGCGCTCTCTGGTGAACGAGTGGGTAACTGGCGCGGGTAGTACAAGCAGGTAAGTACAAGGTCTAGATCATAGGTTCCCAACCTTTTTTGAGCCAGCGCCCACTTTTTCAGTCAATAATTTGATAGCGCCCCCCTTAGGTTAACTACATTGTACATGCTATATATTGAAAAACAAGAACCAATTTTTAATTTTCTTTAATCTTAAGATAATTAAATATTGAAGTATTGTTTACAGAACGATTAAAATATGTTATTAATGATTAATATAATATTATTAATGAGACAGCTGAGCTTGATGCGATGAAACTAATTTATCAATATTGGGTGCCATTTTTGTCATTAATAACCTTAAGTCACCGCGTTCCACTATTGACAACCTGTTTCTTTTCTTAGTTAATAGATTGGTCACCATGCTAAACCCTCTTTCTGCTAAATATGAGGGCGGAGAAGCAATGAAAAATTTCTTTACTGCGGCCCATAAGGCTGGATATATTATTGGAATTTGACGTTGAAGCCAAAATTCTTGATACCCATCTTTTAATTTAAATTTCAACTCTTCATTTGTTGACAATTCAATAAACTCCTCCTGCAGTGATAATTCTTTGATTTCTAAGTTAGAGGATGGTTCTATGACCCAATCTGGAATGACCATATTGAGTAAATCCTGAAATCTAATTGTAAAGTCTTCTTTTAGTGCTTCCAAATGCTGGCAGAAAGCGAGAAGGTCGTTATCATTAGTTTCCGTTGAAGAAAGATTTGGAAACTGATGAAATTGTGTTCTACCCAAATTTTGTTTGTACAAAGCAAGTTTTGACACAAACGCAAAGATAATTGCCTTGGCTTTGATCAAATTCAAATCATTCCCTTGCAGTTGTAGGTTTTTTTCATTAAATTTGTTGCATAAATCTGTCAAATAAGCAATATCGTTCTTATATTTCAATAAATTCACTCTTAACAAATCATCTTTGCTTTCAAAAAACTTAGTAACTGCTTCAAAGAGTTCAAAAAATCGTTTTAGATAAGTACATTTTGACAGCCAACAAACTTCTGTGTGCAATAGTACCCGATTAAAGTCTTCGTCGTTTTCATCACAAAGCTTTCTAAACAATCTATCATGGAGAGCATTGCTTCTGATCCTGTTAACTGCAGTAATTACATTCTGTAGCGAGCAGTGAAGGCGATCACTAAGGTGTTTTGCTACCAAATGTTGTCGGTGAATTACACAATGCACGGCGACTACATTTTTTTATTGCCGAATATGATAGAGTTTGTAAAATAAAAAGACCTGTATTTTTCCGTTTTTTGATCCGTCAATTATTTCTCGAGTTACAGGGGTTGAAAAACTGATGTTTTTAACCCTTTCGGAAAAGTGGGTGTGGTGCAACCTCTGATGTACATCGACTTCGTCCAATCACAACTGAGCCCGCGAAGCTACTTCGCCTTATCGCAAAGGGGGGGGGGGGGACACAGCTGACTCTGCCAATAGGACAGTTGCGACAGCATCTGTGCGAGCAGACTTTCCGAGAACCCCCCTCCACTCCCTTGGCTTCCACGAAAAGCAGTCAAGGACGGGAGGAAAATGACGTCAATGTTATCACAGCAGCTTTTTCGGTGGGCGTCACCTTTTGCTTATTTTAATTTTTGATTTATGAGTGAATGGTTGTAGTTAGAAGAACAATTTTTTCAATAAATTTCTTTTTTCGTTTCCATCTAACAATTTCGTTTACAAAATTTCGATTTCGGTTCCGAGTAAACGCCCCCATTGTGTGTAGTTTTCCCGATTTAGCAATGAGAAAGGAAATATTATATGACGCACATAATCCCTCATTTTCTTCTTTTGATGCGGCAGAAAACATATCACCCAAAGTAGGACGTCTCGAATGTTGATCTCTGAGCATTTGAAAGTAAGATATATTTTTCTATTTTTTCTCAGGATGTATTTTGCTCAAGTGCTCTTCTAATCGTGAAGTTTTCATAGCTTCATTGGAAAACACCTTGTGGCAAATTAGGCACATTGGTAAAGTCTTGTTTGTGGGTGATTGAATGAAACCATATTTTAAATATTCGACATTGTATTGTCTACATTTTTTCTTTGGTTCCGACATGGATCTATATGTAGAAATAACACAACAATATGATTATTACGAGATAGATATGTACGGAAACATTGTAATAATAAGAAAATATGTTTCGAAGATAAAATTTTCTGTATTTACTTATTTAAAAATCAAAGCAAGGTGAATAATTAATTTTCCAACAATTTTGAAAAATTTAATGAACCGCGAAATAGCGGAAATTTGACCATAACTGCTTATTTTGAAAGAATACCACAAAAGAAATATCATTTGTCCAGACCGGGACACGAACCCGGACCCCCCAATATCGTGCCAAGTATTTTAATCAGTTAAGCTACCTTGACCTCTGGTTTTCTGGGGCTTACAATTAACTACATACCATGAAGAACTGCTGTACAGACAATGTGACCAAACAGTCTTATTCATGCGCTTTACGGTACCATCCACGTGGTTAACGCCAACTTTAAACACGGAGGTGTTTACTTACTATAACGAAGAACCCGAGAACTGGCACGAATACGACCGCTTCCTTAGGTCCCAGAAGCTTTTCTATTGACGCGTTTCAGGGAGAGCTAAGGGCTTATGTAGACTTTACGTGTGAACTGTTCTCATAGGTGCAGTAGAATCTATCTACTCGAGGAAAACACCGACTAACAATCTACGCGAGGAAAACACCGACTCGCTACATGGTGTGCAGAAATGAAAACCATGAGACTGGGATGCTGTCATATTCCTGAGCGATTAGGTAGGCGTTCCTAGCTAATGTGAACTTGTAATGTCTGTCGAATTCCGCATTCTATTTTCTAACCCTATCATTCTTGAACGTATCGCATTTTCATTGCTACTAGCTATCTGATTATTTTATATTTTTAACTATAGGCATAAATTAATTCAATTGAAAGTTATGCTTATGTTTTATGGTAAATGGTAATTACATTTTTTCAAACTAAAGTTGGATACGACAAGTAGGGACCGCAGGACAGGATAGTTCACTCCTTTGTAGTACTTTGGGTTTGGTTTCAGTAATTTGTGCAATAATTATTGGACATTTAATAATATCTGCACGAAAGTTCACTAAAAAACTTAGCAATTTCACTATTCAGAGAGGTCTGAAAACACAAACATATCTATTCGTTAAGTTGGAGGAACGGTATTGTAAGATAACGAGAACTTATGCTAGATAATCTGTCAAATTATAATGTTTCTCACTGATAATGTAAGAAAGTTGATATTTCATGCATAGGAACTGTTTTTAAATGAATACCCCGATTAACTTCTTGTCAATTATTACGGATTGCACTTTAGTGATGATTGGGCGCGTCAGAGCAGAAATCATAAAAAGTTTTGTTATTATTATTTTCTATTCTCCGCGTCAATCATTGTCAAACTTCATTTACCAAACTACGAGTAAAAGCCGATGATGTTATCACGCTGTATCAGTGTTAACCAAATTCGATATAGTTCACTGATATTTTGAAGACTTTTAAATTAAAACGATGATGAATAAAATTGAGTCCGAGTCCCAGTTTGAGAAATATTTTTTTCTCACAATCAGTGGTAATATTTCAAAATACTGCTATTTGATTATGCGACCGATACACTTATAATTTGTAAATTTAGTGACAAAAGATATATTTTTTCTTTCTACTTTTACATGACTGCTGACAGAGATGTCTATGTCCAAAACATGTCGCTTTTATTAAAATAAGATTTCATGTATGCTAAAAGTTATGATATATGCTATTTTAATTGAATTAAAAATGATAATAATAAATACGTTCTTACCTATGTGATAACAATTATTGCGCCAATTTGCACTTGCACTGAGGTAATTCCGAAACTATCAGGTATCAGTACTACAAAGATGACGGGCGATGGATGGCTGATGAATTTAATCCTCACACAACTTCTCACATACAAGCTCGTGGCAGATGCGCAGAGGACGATCTGGCGCCGGATATGTCCGTTTTCTAAAACCCGGTCACTGCGGTTGGAAAAATAATGACTATATGCGCCCCTTCCTGTTTGTCTTTTCGCAGACTTTATTCTAATAGTACAACGCGATTCGACGGTAACGTGTAACCTTCTAACCTCCTTGGGTCAACCCCATTCGTGACGCATCCTTCTGCCACAAGCTTTTGCGAGAGCTGAGAAAGCATTTATAACAATGTTTCGGACACCTGGCACCATAAGGCTGTAGCGTCAAAAGTTGAAGAATCGAAACATAGATGTCAGTAATGCCGTCAGTGGCCATTAAATACGCCAACTGCTCAAGGGGGCGGCGGCTGGACCTCAATATGACTTCAGCACAGAACGCCCCCCTCAGACTTCTCAGCGCCCACCGGGGGGCGGTAACGCCCCCGTTGGGAACCACTGGTCTAGATGGTCTATGGTCTCTATGGTAAAACGCGAAGATTATAGTATGCTCGAGGGTCGATTAGGCAGGAAAGTTCTAGTACCTTCTGTTCCCTATTTAAGCGCTGCAATCAGCGCTAGTGAGTCAGTTTTGTGAGTCGACGCATTGGAGCTAGTCACCGCAATCCCGAAGGTGTAGACGACTAAAACGAAATAGCAGTGATACGAAATACGGGCTCCACAATAAAAGCAATTATAATATACCTAAGATAATCGGCCCTTTGTCGTAAATCCATACCGAGGATACCAATGCTCTATGAAACCGGTTGGTCTCAAGAATATAAAAGTATCGCCACATTCAAGGAACATTATGTGCAAATTGTTATGGCACTTGGAAAACTATCAACAGACGGTAACAATAAAACGAGAAAAGCTGCTTTTCAAATACATTGCGCTGTTACAAAATCAGAACTAATTGTTAGTACTTGTTTCATGACAAAATATTCGGCACTCCTGCAACCGGTGGTAAATACCCTATAGTCAAAAGTGTGGACTTACCCCAAGGTGCAAATCACATTTAAAAAATAACAGAAGTCATGAAAAAACACCGTGGTAATACGGTTGTTGAAAGTAAAAGTTTTATAGCAGAGGCTGAAACAAGCATCTTGGATCGGATTTCAATATGCCGTGAGTCGTAAACCAGCAGAAACAACTTGCGAATCCACCAGCATGGACTCTTAGAGAGTTTTGAAGAATATATTTTACTAAAAATAATGTCTCTGGAACGGCGTTTTTCTGATGAGAACTTGCCCACATTCTCATTGCTTACGTTGCATCTTCAAATAATCCTCAAACTACTACTACAAATTTTAGTAGTCACTACAATTTGCATGATTTCTTCGGTGAAGCTGAACTTTGGTACAACCAATGGGAAGAACAAATTGTACCAAATTCCGATTGAAGGAGATAGAACTAGCTGCGCTAGTTAAAGAAGCCCCGTTGTTCTACCTATTCATACAACGTGTGCTACTTATCTACCTTGCACAGTCCTGCACAACGTGCACCATCGAAAGATCCTTCAGCACCTTACCCAGGGTAAAATCTTGGTTACGGTCAACAATGACAGAAAACTGGCTTGTCGGTCTTTGTATGATAAGTGTGCATAAAAAGAGGGTTCCGGTAGCTAAAAATTAATTTGAGAAAGAAATATCCTCAAGATTTAGCCGTAACTATCGTAGGCTAGCGCTGAAATAGAACTAGGTTATTAGATAGGTTTGGTATAGCATTTCAAAAAATAAATTTAAGCATTTTCAAATATTCAAATAAATCAATAAAAGAAACGTTAACTTATTTTTGCCCCCCCCCCCTGGAGAAAATCCTAGCTACGCCACTGCTCGCATTAATATTTCCTACGAAACCTATTCAAAAACAAGGCTTCACGACATAGCAACACACCATTGAGAAACTGCGCTGACCGGCATAGCCAGAAAAGATGAATACCATAGAAAGGAAAATGATTTTACTGCAGTATTCTATTCCAATTTATTTCATTGGCAGGGCTTGGTGGCATTATATTTTTCTGGCATGAAATTCTTCTAATTACGTATGATTGGGTAGAGTAGACCCTAGGGTTCGTCCTCGACAAAGGGTCACTCCGCCCAACATCTATTGTCAGACATGAACGAACAGGCCAACTAGTAACTTAACGAATCAGAAACGTGATGTTAAATTACTGCAATAAAGTATATCAGGGAGAATCTGAGCGGAAGAAAATATGCTAACGAAATCGTGGATAGCCAAATGAGACACTTTGATGAGGGTTATTCACGACACACTCTCTGCTGTCCCCCGGACTTGTCCACACAGGATGTTTAACGACGCAATATGCATCACACTCCGCCTGAATATATTACGCAACAATGTCTACTCCCTTTCCCCTCGGAAATGTGCAGATTTGTAAACATATCTATCCTTCAATGCTTGCTTCAGATAGTATTTTCCCAATGCCCTCCGACGCCCCCCTCCATTCTTTTGTTCGCGCGTTCTACACATGCACTGACACCCCCGCTTCATTCTCGCTCTTTCCAGCCATGGCTGCTCACTTCAAGCTGCACTTGATGGCCCTGCTGCCCCTGCTGGCCCTGGCGGCGACGGCCGAAGAAGTCCCCGGTGAGCCACTCAACGCCGCGCTAGCCTGGTCGTAGGAACATCGAACGCTTCGTTTCTCTCATGAAACAACCCCTGCCACACACCATGCCGTGTCTTGGGGTGCACTCTGCACATGCAGACTCAGATCTCCAGCGCTAAAGCCTCTCCATATCCCATTTCATTTGTTGAGCATGTTGGTCGCGTTATCATTACTGCGCACACCTTTAAGCAACTGATCACCTACCACATATCCGAGTTTCGTCCCTTGATGCTTTAACTCGGCCGGATGGTCACTCGTTTCATTCCTGCAAGAGCCACCATCTGCTGTCCTGGAATATCTGAATTTGTGTCCACACTCTGCGACAATTGTTCGCGGCGTGGAGACCCGAGAGGCTTGTGCTGGACTACTGTTGATTGCCCGTCTTGATTACTCGCTCTCTTCCTGTTTCAGCCACTTCAAGACCAGGTTCGCTGGCCGAGGGGACTGTGAACGACTCCCAGGTGCGGAGACTGGGCTTCCAACACGACGATTACTGGAACCATGGGTAAGGAGCTGCTGCAATATCCCTTCAACTCAATCCTTTACTTCAGATTCCTTCCTTTGCGATAATTTTGCATCTCAATCAGATTTATGATGAGCACACTAGACTATACGATCGTCCTATTAATATCATCAGAATGTCGTAGAAATCAAAGGATAAATTTAGAGCTGAACCGAGACACAACTTTGAAATATCCAGGTCGGAAATAAATGATAAACTCTTTTACAAAAATTCTACCCCTAATCAAAGCAAAGAGAACGTTTCTACCTGGTGAAACCAAAGATTTTCTACAGGTTTCCTGCTCCGAATTATTACTATCTTTCTTGACAGCAACTTCAACACCAAGCGATCACTCCATCACCATCCGGAATCTCACTCTCTTCCGAATCGTATTTCAGCGGAAGTTACCTACTCCTTAATTTCTTCATTTTTCACTGAAATTTTTATTCTTCTGGCCGATTCTATTGAATCTAAACCACTGCGAAAAATATTTTGGTCAAATATGTATGCCATTTCATGGTTCAACAAGGTCATAGAAAAGTTAAAATTTCGAAGTAGACTCCAAACTTTAAATTTTTCCCGACTAGAGCGCCAGAGGCTCGGAAAGATCCTTTTCTTAACTCAGGCTCGGCCATGAACAAACTTCCAGTGGCATAAGAGGCAAATGAGTTGTTAGGGGAAGATAAGTTTCGTTTTGCAAAGGGTAGAGCAACCCGCGATGTCATAGTTTAACAAGAACGCTAGTGGATTGGAATGCCCTGTACAACCAAATCTTTTCTCAGTTCCTGGTTTTATTCTGCCTTTTCCTCTATTACTTGGGCCACACACTGGAGATTATCTTGCGGCCCGAAAGCCTGCCCTAAAGTCCTCTGGATTGCCAAAGAATAACTATATATAGTTTATTATCGGCAATCCAGAGGACTCTGGCCTGCCTCATCTCCTGCCTATTTTCCTCACCTCTGCATATTTTCCTTCGTGAGTTTTCGGTATATGCCATTAAAATTCTGTTACTGATGTGCCTGTGTCGTTGTTCATGCCACCTTTATTCATTTTGTGTGAAATATTGTAATAAATGACATCTTCCACTCCTTGGGTATTTCTTCTCACTTAGGCCTCCTGGGAATAAGTAAGCCACACTGAGTTCGGGCGATTCGAGGCTCCACAGCGTTTTCCCCCAAGTCTCGTGTCTTCCACGACGGACTTCTCCTGTGCAGCCTTCACGTTTGCTCCATCCCATCATTGTTCTGAGTTCACAGGACAGAAAGAGCCAAAAATTTAAGTCTGCAACGCGACCTTAGATTTTGACGTCGTACGGATTTCTGATTTCGATTGAATGTTTCTGATAAAAATGATCACAGTATTATTTCTAGGGCAGAGAAAATTTTAAAAGTCAGAGAAACGCTTAAAAAATCTTTTACACAGTCTTAACATTTGTATTTCATCGGCCGATGTGTTCCTGAGAAATTATTAAATTTTTAAAGGCGGTGTAATTGTTGAAAACGTAGAAAACCGTCACATTTCCTATTATAACAGTTATAAAAAATATAAAATATCATGTAAGAATTTTAATGCACGGTTAATTAATTTTGCTACGTTGGAGGAATCTGCCGAAGGTAAACAGTAACAAGCATGGACATGATGACAAGCTTTTGAAGTTCATGAAAATCATTTTAGCTCTAATAGTGGTAGGAAAGTTCATGGTATTCTACAATTAGATGAGATTAGCACGAGATAGACTTTGTGTTTTTATCAACATTGATTGTTAAGTGACCCCTTACTTTCAAGCTATAAATCAAAGAGTCTCCTCCATAGAAGCCAACTGACATATTAAATTGGAATATTTTTTTTTTATTTTACGGAATTTAAAATACATTATATAAATTACGGGTAATATTTTGTCTTGATAATTACATCAATGCTAAACCTTTCTCATAATGTTTTGCAAATCTACCTCTTTAAAAAAAATAGTTTTTTATCTCATATGTATAATGTATCATTTTAATCCTCTCAACTCTTAGGCCTATGAAATGTAGAATTTCAAATTTAAAGGTGTAATTTAGTTTCTTTATAGCCATTATTTGGATTCAAAATTTACCCTACGATAGTCGTTTATTCCAGATAGTTAAAAAGTTATAGTCATGGTTAAAAAATCTTGAGACTCCTGATCACGCATTCTACGCTGGTGGAGGTTTGTAGAGCACTAACCCCCTAGGGTAAATTATCGAAAAGAGAGCGCGATAGGAGTAAACATCACGATTTCTCTAATTTTGCTTACGCAATAGAAGGAAGAGCAGGTACAGTTTAAGCGAAACAATGTATATCTTTTGCTAGTAGGACGTATAATTTTTAACAGTTAGAGCAAATTCATCCGCTTTTTATTTCCAGTTAACTTTCAGTTCCCGATTTAATGGTACTCCTCCCATATAAAAGGCAGAGTTCAATGAATTTATAGTGATCTGCGATAAAGTTGAGAGTGAACTTGACACGCTAAACGAGAAAGTTCTTTATAGTAGTTCAGTTGATATTTATTTATTTATTTTATGTGCTGCAAAAGTTATTCATTTTCCTTATGCATGCAAAAGCATTCTGATGAAGTTTGAACGTTTTCCTGTAGCTGTTGCTGTGCATTTATACAATACATTATAGAGCTTCCTTGGTTTCCCCAAAATATTGGATGTAGTATTCAACCAGCCTGATGTACAATTCCGAGACTGGGCTTCAGAAACTACGATTACTGGAACCATGGGTATGAGGCTGCTGCAATATTCCTTCGACTCAATCCTGTACTTCGGATTCCTTCCTGACAGACACCCTTATGATGATTTAGATCTTGATCAGATTTATTACGAGCATACAGGATCATACGGTCATTACAGTATTATCATCAGGATTAGGTTCAAATTTATACCTTCTTCTGCGATATGCCATAGTTATTATCTGATATAAAACTATAACGATGGAATAATCTGTCTTTAAAATTCAGGCCACTTGCAAATTTTTTCATATTTCCCTTGAATATGGCGCCACAAACCTTTCTCTGACTGCCTAGAGCATTTTTATTAGTGTGCCCGAATTGGATTTAGTTCTTCATTGGGATGATGACTCCAACACCGGATGAACTGCTGCCATCAAATACCCGGAGTCGGAAATAATCAACTGTTTCAATCACGATCATCATATTCGACTGGTAACTTTCAGTTCCCGATTTAATCGTCATCCTCCCATATAAAAGGCAGATTGGC
This sequence comes from Platycnemis pennipes, assembly GCA_933228895.1. Lineage (NCBI taxonomy): Eukaryota > Metazoa > Arthropoda > Insecta > Odonata > Platycnemididae > Platycnemis > Platycnemis pennipes. Next base: position 92,769,068 of record OW121857.1, on the reverse strand, counting down.
TGATTCTACACGTTCTTTGAAGAAGGGCTTGGTCTACCAATCCGAGCACCCAGTTCTGAGTTCCGTCAGCGGGAGATTTAACGGGGATATACTCTACCATACTTTCAACTGTGGGCCCCTTAGGGCCATACTTTAAGATTTATTCTTAATGGCGCAAATTACTTCAGCTGTCGGTTGCCTCTCCTAATAGCTACAGTGATAACTCAAACGAGGCAGAGAGTGGAAACGAAGTGAGTCGGAGTCGCTCCTCCTGGGCAGTACCGGCAGGCCTGAAATGGGTCTTCCTCCCCACAGGGACCACCACCACCCGAGTTGTCGGTCGCACTTCTCCAAGGCGGACATCTCGAGGACGAGGCGGCTGCGGCAGCCCTGCGCCCTCAACACCTCGGAGACTTGCGCCTGCGACGATCCGCCGTACAGGGAGTTCGACGGAACGTGCAACAACCCTAACACCATCGCCCTGGGGGCCGCCCACACCCTTTACAACCGGGTCCTCCGAGCCAGATACGCCAACGGTGAGTGAGACGGAACCACACTCCACTTCCCATGCCATCCTAAGAGTCTTCCTTTCCTGAGGTCACCCCCATGATGCGCCGCCATATCCTATCCCCAATTTTGCTGTTTAATTCTTTTAAAGTTCCTCCCCGTTCATCATTTGCCCATTCGAACATACACGATTTTGGATCATAAAGGTGTAAACTGCAAGTAAGTAAGAGGGTGTATTTACATTGTAATTAAAAGGCTGCAGTCCTGAAAAGTGGTAATAACAGTAATCCTCCATATTAAACCATCAAAACAGGACGTCATATCACAAAATCCCATATATTCTCATTTTTCATCGTGCAGCTTGTGACCCAGCCAGCGAGTCTATTTAGCAAAACTGGTCATAAAAAGTGTTGTAAAAACCAAATGTGGGCCAATGTTTCTGAATTGTCTTCATGAACAGCACCCGTTCTTTCCTTTGCTCAGGTGTGGACGAGATGGTGCGGAGAACACCTTCAGGGCGCCTTCCCGAGGCTAGGGCCGTCAGCGTATCCATTTTCAAGAGCAAGAGCCGGAAGGACAGAATCCTCTCGATGATGCACATGCAGTGGGGCCAATTGATCGCCCACGACGTTGGGATGAGGATAGAAATGGAAGAAGGTCAGTTACACCGCTACAGACGCGTGGTCGTGTCCAGTAACATAAGAGCAGTGGAGAAATGTGAGGATAAATGTCCGGCGAAAGAGAGAATCGCGACCAAGAATACGTTCTACTCATGCGGGTACACCATGGGTGCCATGTATACTAACATCTGAAAATCTTGGGAAGGCAGGAGGAACTAGTTCGAAAGTTTGGATGTAAGGACACAAGACTGAACGCACTAGAGTATGGTATTGGAATTAAAAGAGGAACATCGGTCAAAATTTGTAAAACATTGAATGTTTTCTCAAGGAAACGTCTGATTAACTAAATTTTGCGGCACACAAAGGTAAGTCGAATTCAGGAATAGCGTAAGAACGGAAACGATAGATGAAATGAATGCTAAGAAGAGAAGGGAGACTCCATGAAATCTAAACGGCAGGATACTGTCAACCAAGGCGAACTCAAATGCGTACCCAACACGTGATTCAACTATCATAAATAATCCCTACAAGGCATCAGATAAGATGAGGGTAGGGATACAGTCACTAGATCATGCAACGAACCATTTTCGGCGATAAAATAATTCTTAACTTTCTTGATATATGTTAGCTGCATTATCATATTCCTAATGTAAAAATTACTTTGACTAATCAAAAAAATTGCTAAATCATTAAGAAAAATAACATTATTTTTATGTTTAATAATTTATTTGTTTACGTTGCCTACCAATCTAACAATACTTTTCCCTATTATATAGTTAAATATATTGTCGACACGGGTACCTGTTAGACTTGGGCTTCTGCCGCAATTTCACGAGGTGGCTTCAAGTGTATTCCTTAAACGTGGATAAGTGACATAAGCATCAATCTTTGCGTCCGCCCTCCGGCAGATAACGGCGGACACATAGACTGTTGCCCCCACGCTCAACCGTCTGCCTCTCGGGGGAGGCGCGACAAGAGGAGTGCGGGGGAGTCGAGCAGCGAGGAGAGCACCAGCAGTGGAGAGGAGGAGGGAGACCCTCGCTGCGTCGCCTTCAGGATCGGGGAGGACGACCCATACTACTCCAGGGACGTCGTCAAGTGCGTCAACTTCGTGCGCTCCCAGTACGTCGTGTGCTCCAACGAATCAGGTGAGACTCCCAGCACCCCTCCCCCCCCTCGAGTTGGGACTGCGATTCCACGGAAACTCACTGTTGCGGCTGCTTTGTCTGTCCCTCCCACTAATCGCGCGAGGTGTAAAACATGTCTCACTGCAGCGCCCACAGTTATCCTTCATCTCCTCTCTTACTTCCACTGGTGTTTCCACCAACGTCATTTACAATCTTCAATGTTATTTCAACCCTGCTCTTTACATTGGCTAATGTACTACCCCCTCAATAACTACCGTGCGTCCTGTAGCCCGTCTCTTCACACCCCTGCCTCCTTGTCCCTAAACATATCTCAGTGCATGATTCTTCCTTATATAATTGTTTCCAATCGTCTATTCCTACCTCTCTCTCTCCCACAGAATCAATCATAAAACTCCACACTCACATGCACCTGGCTCCCCAACGCTATCAATTTTCCCGCCTTAACTGTTACACACCAGCCTCCCATTACCTCTCCCAAACCACACCTCTCCCCCAAGATATAGAGATTTCCTGGTTTGCCGACTCTAAAACACGCAATCGTCCATGAGAGTCCAAGGTTTGGCAAGTGTCTTCAGGGGAATATCTGCAGGTCCAAGACTAATGAGAAAGAGGGTGAACAATGACCTATTCTGGCTATTGTTCGTTCGATCGCTTTTTGAGCTCTTTCTGCCCGTTGGAATAAATTTTGGAAAGCACTACCTAAGCTTATGATACCATAATTTATCCTAGAATAAACAAAGGCATAATAGTACTTATACATAAAGCTTAAAGTGCACTTATTTCGGATACAACAGAATTTAATTTTACAATTTTTCAAATTATTTGTGACATTTTTAATATGTTCTTCCCATTTTAATTGTTCATCAATTATTACACCTACTTATTTGTATTCTTTAACTCGTTCCATCATAAAACGGTCACTGCTACTTACATAGTTACACTTGAAAGTAGAAAATTTTAAAATCTATGGAGAGATCATTACAATTATTGAAACATTCAAATTTTGTTTTCTCACTTAATTTGAGTTTGTTGGTTGCATACCATTTACTAATTAGATTAACATCAGATTGCATGTCTTGCTGTACCTCTTCCCAGTTCAGACCTGAATAAGTCAAAGCTAGGTCACCTGCAAATGCAGTTCATTTACCTCTTAAATTTAGATTACATAGATCACTGATGTACATTAAGAATAATATAGGACCTAACACTGATTCTTGGGGCAGTGCAGCATAAACATTTTGAGAACTACTATGGCTACTGCAAACCTTCACACGCTAGGAGCGTGAAGTCAAGTATCTTTGAAACCAAATTATATCGATGCCTCGTATTTCTGCCATCCTTAATTTTTCAACAAGACCTTGCGATTTATTGTATCGAATGCTTTCTTATATCCATGATGACAGCAGCTGTATTTTTGCTATCGTTAATTTACCAAAATTTTGGGTGATAAAGTTTTCAAGGGAATCCTCGGTACCTTTACGACCCTAAAACCATGTCGTATGTCAGTAAAATATTTCTTTTATCCAGAAAATTTACTATCCACTTATTTACATGTTTTTCTAGTACATTAGGAAAAACTGAGAGCAAATAAATCGACTGGTAATGCTGGGCATAACGCAGATCACCTTTTTGTGAACGGGAAAAACAATATCTTTCTTTAAAGATGGAGGGAATACACCATTTGTAAAGCTTCGATTTGCAAATTGCAGAGAAAATCTAAGATATCTGCTATGATTATTTTAACAAACCTACATTTATTCTATCTGTCCCGGCGGATTTTAGAGAGGAGAGGGAATTAACTATTTTTAATATTTCAGGGAAGGTGACTGGTTCCAAAAAATGAGATAGAACTTTGATAATAACAATTTTTTGATAATTCATCAATCAGTGAATCGTAATTTGCGTTGGGATATGCTTTGGTTGACACAAATACGCTTAAGAAATATTTAAATGCTCGAAGAGAGGACGCGCTCGGCTAATGCACAAAAATTCACACAAAAAAATAAAAGTGTACATTGTGGATAGAGACACGAAAAAAGGGGGATTCATATAATTATGTAGGACATGTTTCGGAGCTCATGGCTCTCGATCCGAAAAGACTGAAGTTCTCCGCGAAAAGGAAGAGAGTAGGAAAGGGAGAACGGTGGGGGAAGAGGGGCAGGTGGTGAGGAGGGAACGGTGGCCATTAGGGGACATTAATATTGTAAGTTCAAACCGGGCGGCTAACACGCCTCCATCATCAGGAAATGGGCCGACTCGTATCACACCACCATCTACTGTTCGTAGATTGTGGTGTAATAGTTCTTTTCTAATTGCCTTAATCAAATTTTTGGAATTCCCTTTCCATGTCTATAAGACAAAGTCCATCTGTTGAATGCTTTGCAGCAAAAATGCACAAATTTTTATTTGAATTTCAGAATAATTAAAGTTAGAAATTTAAATCCACGCACATAAATATTAGTCCTTAATATAAAAATATGTAATAAATAGTGTGAATTACATCGAGATAGGAAATATATAACGGTATTCTACATTGTCTGATATTGATGTACATTTTTGCTATTATTTTACTTAGAAAAACATATTTCAGTAAATATATTTGCAAATTATTGTTAACTGATACCGAATAGGAAAAGCACGTTGGTATTTTCATTGTTGTACCTAATGATTACTGAAAATCGATAAGTGTTGTATTTAAAATTGCAACGTTGAATATGTGTAATAATGATATTACATTCCAAACTGTTCCTTACTTAAATGTACTAGTTCTTATAAGCCGTGCACTAGAACAATAATAAAATCCATATATCACTGTTATTTCCTGTTGTCCTCGGCTATTACTTTTTACTCTGCTTCCCGAAACGGCTATATCTCATCAAATTTACGTCTTCCCGTGCTTCTGACACGAGCCACCCCTGACCTGCATACCCTCTCTCCGTAGATTACCACTCGACCCCGGCACCCGGTGGCGAGTACTCGGAGGATGGCGATGGCAGGAACCCGTGGCGCAGAGGACGGCGTCCGCCCAGCCGCAGATCCGCCAATCAGGTGAGGCCTACTGCCATTCTGCTCCTACCGCAATTCTCATCACTCGCAGGACATTCACTGCAATGTCTCTTGGCTTAATCATCTTATGGCCTTGCGATTCATGGCCTCTATCTTACCGTACGAGTGGCATCCTTGATGGACCCCTGTGGAACATGAAAATGAGTTTAAGGTCATTCTTGAAATATCCCTAAGGATCAGGAATCCTGGTTATCGTTTGCGTCAGCGCAATGTCCTGGAAAATTAAAAGGCCCTAGTTCGATACTCGGTTGTCTCAATAGGGTAGTTTCCTAGTATTTTTTTATTGCCTTGATCGAAAATTTATAACAAAATGGAGTACGTATTCTAAGCCGTTCGATTTTTAAATGACATTAAGTATTATTCCTCATTAATTAAAAAGTGAAAAAAATCAATGGCGCGAAAACGCGACGGTAAACTATTGCATGCCGGTTAATCCTACGTGTGACGTCAAACTATTTCCTCTACCTGCCACCAGGTAGTGCTGCGGACGCTTCCAAGTAGACGCTGCACTCCGTTAAAGCTTATTAACTAGCATTGGAGGCATATTTATTCCATTAATTCATTATAATTAACTATTATTTATTTATTCTATATTATTTATAAAGTTGATTAATTTAAAATCATCAAGTATTCCTTTCACAAGCATACCGTAAAGTTCGCCCATCGCCGCACGGCCTTCACGCCATGCTCCGCCGTAGCAGAAGACACCACGAGCAGGATGTTCTCGAGCCTATAAAATGACTAATAATACCATGTTTAACTGAGAAGACTTTTCCAACTTTAATAGTTTTCACAGGCTAATACTGAAAAAATATTCACTAAAGCTGAGGGGCCCTGAAATACAATGGTAAGTTCAGGAGACGAATTTTCCTATGCCTCTCAACGTATACTACATACCTGTTACGTCAGCAAGAAGGCAGCGCACCCCGCCATTTCAGAGCTTTTTCAAATGATCTTAAAATTAAGATTTAATTCTCTTGTAAACTGGGATTTCTAAGTTTAAACTTGTTGCTTAAAATAAAAACATTTATGGCAGGGCACGAATCGCAAGTAATGAAGTCTGTTTATTTGATGAAGGAAACTACCCTATTCCAGCAGACCCTCTTCGCATCGCAGAGCACTCAAAAGCCGTTGGCTACAGAGGCAAACGTATTGTACTTTCAGAGTATACTCCATTCACCTGCAGTGTTCGCCGATATGAGCCAAATATAATGTCAATGATACAATTATCATTTCTCTGCATGCTTTGAGTGCCGTATTTCTTTTTCTCTTTTTCTCCGAAGTGCTTCCCGCTTTTACAAAATGTTTATCATAAGAACATCATTTCCCACTCTTCAAAGCCAGCGACTTATTTCCGTAATTTTTACCAATATATCAGAGTTTCCAAAGATTCCTTAGGGTTTTTTAAAACGCTGAAATTTGATTGCACTGCTTTTAATTCTGTAAGTCGCTAATTGTTCATCTCAAATGAATTAGTAGCTATAATCATCACTACTCCTCGATTCACTAGCCTGAACAACCAATTTTAGGATCTCATTGACCCCTAATGCGTAATCCATCAACTTGCATTTTCTCCTCCTTATTTACTCCACGAAGTTCTTTTCCTCTTGTGCCACTTAGTGGAAAAGTATAGACAAAAGAATCGTACATAAAACTAGCTCTCTCACTCAGTGATTCAACTCGAAGGTTGGTTTGCGCGAGGTGCGAAATGACCTATAGCCGTCGACGCACCCTGCAAACAAAATTCTATCTATCGAAGGTTGGTTTGGATAGGTGAGGGTAGAGCTCACCCCGAACTAATGTAATGAAACTATCGCGGCGAAACTCACTCGGGAGATAGCCAACAAACGGGAAGAAATCCCATCTAAACTAGGGTTCCCATTGTCGTTGGGGTGTGCACGTGCGTGCGAGAAAGCAAGGATCACTTAAAATTGAACAACAGGATTTATTGCAGACAGGAAACACAGCTGCGAGGAGATACTTCATTACATAAATTGGCACGAATAATTTGTGAAAAAAGCATTTTTAATCAGACACAACAAAAAAAAACTTGCCTGAACGAAATGTCATTCAGTCCTACTCAGGCCACTGGCGAAAACATAACATAAATAATAAATAAAAATAAGATACACGACGAATTGGTAAAGGGATAGTAGCATTTGTATCGGTGTCCACTGTTCTTGCTGTTAAGATATCGTAACTACGACGATTATAGCATGTGAATGGGACAACGGGTGAGTGATCCATTGCTTAAAAATCTCCACAGTGGAACGAGGTGACCAGTTTCCTGGATTTGTCCATCGTGTACGGCAACAACAGGGCCGTCAACGACATGCTGCGTGAGGGCACAGGAGGTCGGCTCAAGTCGAGGGAGGTCAAGGCCAAGGACGAGTGGCATTCTTCCGGAGAGTCGAGCTCCTCCTCTTCCGAGGAACTGGAGACCAGGGAGTTCCTGCCCCTGTCCTCGCAGTCTATTGATGAATGTATCGTCCAGGACAACGTCTGCTACTTGGCTGGTGAGATGAAAGCTCGTGGCGCCCGCTTGGGAGTATGATATCCCGTTCTGCTACAACACCACTGGGCCCAACCAACTAACAAAATCCCCCATCGGTGCCAGCGATCACTTCCTAATTCTGCACGCGTGATATGATTGAACTCCATGTTTACGGAGACTCCATTATTCTCATTTCTGAGAGGAGAGAAGAAGGTGAAGGAACAGTAAAAAACTGCCGTAAAACACCTGCCTCAACTGAGGTAGGTTTACTGAAGTCCCGTACTGCCTCGTTGCGGCCTCACCTTCTTCGTACACAGCCTCAACAGAGCTCAGGTGATAGACTGCTCACATCCACACAAACTTCAAAGACCCCTCGCCGGTCGAACATAAAACATCTTTTACTTCCGTCTAGTCATCCGTAAGTTCTTCAGACCTTGACTTTCAGTTCTTCACGGGCTTAATCCTGCCCCATTCGAAATAACGCACTATGGTTAAACTATCTATATTGTTTTCCCTAAGCGATCGATTATCACATATCTTCTCTGTTCCAGGAGGCGTATTTAGGTGATTCTCGACCTAAGCATGCCTTCTGGAAAGAATGAGAGATAAAGTTGTAAGCAATCTCTGATCTATGCAGCTAAATCCCGAAACAATAATCTGCGTTAAAATCCGAGGAGTAGTAGGAGATGTGCTCCAATCTGTGCATAGGACACTACAAGTATCGGGTATTGGCCACTGCACAAAAATGCCCTATGCACCCTATGTCCTTTTCGGGGAATATATTCACCCCACGACCCCGCCACTCTCTCCTGATCTTCATTTCCACTCCTTCATTCACCGCAGGAGACGTCCGCGTGAATACGCACCCATGGCTGGCGTCCATGCAACTGATTCTGCTGCGCGAGCACAACCGTCTCGCCGACAGGCTGAGAAGCATTCACCCCGACTGGGACGACGAGACGCTGTTCCAGGAAGCCAGGAGGATTTTGATCGCCGTGTGGCAGCTCATCACGTACAGAAACTACCTCCCCAAGATTGTGGGTGCGTACCATAGGGGCTGCAATCAGACGTCACTCAAGGTCCAGTCTTAGTGTAAGATCTCTCGCAGAGACATCTTCCAGACTAACTTCATTTATGATACTACATTTCACACTCCGTTTCTGTTACGACATGCATCATTATTTGGGCTCAGCTGCAAGCACATACGAGAACACGCGCCAGAATGGTGAACGTTTGCTCTTCCCTGATGTGTACAAGAACGTATTCCTAACGTATTCATAACGTACAAGGACGGAATAGCTAGTTAGCATTAATACTTCACAGTATATGAACATGTGAATATTTAAATACCCCAATGATATAATATCATGTATTCAGTGTACCTGAATGGCAAGTAGGATGTGTTTTTTTTCTTTAGTTTAGCTGTGAAAGAATCGGTAACCCCGAAGCAGGGAGCTTTGTTTCCTAAGGGGTACCTATATTCCTCAATTAAAAGAGCTACCATTAATGTATATTCATGTATGTTTTTTATGAGGAATAAATTATTATTATTATATGTGGATAGGTTTCCTTACGTCGATCCACTTCGGATCGCTGTCCTCTTTTTCTCTCTTAAATCAACTACTAGCAGATTGAAATCTTTTTCTTTCTCGACAGGCAAGAAGATCTTGAAGCGCATGGGCCTGATCATTAGCCCGTACATGATGGGGAACTACAGCAGTCACGTGAATCCAACGACCTTGAACGAGTTCTCGCAAGGGGCCTTCAGATTCCTACATAGCCAGATCGGTGGAACCATTGAGTGAGTATAGGCAGACCAGCAATTTTCATCAAGGCTGCATCCCATAATTTCACGTTAATTGTCGCCACTCCCATATAAATTCCTATTTGAAAGGAGACACGAATGGACATTATTTTTACACTATTAGGAACTCTCGTCTATCGATATTCTTATTTTAATAAGAGATAAGACGCTGGTCTCGTTTTAATAAACATAACACACACACCTAAAGGTGTTCGATACTATTATAATCGATGAATTGTTTCGTTTAACATTGTGGACTAGCATAAAATATAGTTATATAACATAGGCGACTATACCAAGGAGATATGAGGGATGCTATCCTATAATAATATCGTCGGATACGTCTTAGGTGATCCAAAACTCAGGTTATTTCGCATCGCCTAACCAAAGCTGTTAAACCTAAGACCAGTACAACATCCATGCCCGAGACGACCTTTGGTGCCAGGCTACCATGCAGCCGACCTGGCTACACCTCGGTCTTAAACTACGCGTGGCAATTAGGCCAGAGCGGGGCTGCTCGGGAAAGGTAAAGCCACTCCCTCTCGGCACGAAACATGGCGTTTGCTCACGGAGATTGTACGAGTGTTCGAAGATAAACAACAAATTGCAGCTGTGTCAGTTAATTTTTTTAGATTATTTTAGAGAAGTATAAACACATTTTACTCCACTGTGTTTTACTTATACTTTAAATAGCTGGTATAAATTTCAACCAGCTAAACTATATATTTAGAATACTTATGCGTACTAACACACTTTCAAAGGCTTACATGAATTATTTCCGTGCATGAACAGTGAATCCTATCCTAGTTCTTCTACTGAGCTCCTAAGAATTTTGACTAATATTGCTTTTGCGCATCCATCATAACACATCATAACATCTTTCCTATGATCATCATCCTTTGTCAGCAATCCTTAGATTGTCGCAGACTTTTCCATTAGTTATTTGGTCGATCCCATGGTCCTTATATTACTGGTTGCTAAACTCTAGAAGATTTTCATAGAAACCGCTAGATGTCGCTGTTGTCGCAATCCTCCGACCCCAAAGAGTTCATTTTCTTAACGGGTTGTGGTGCCAGGAACCGATTAGTTTGCTTATTCTTGAAAATTAACATGGCAAGTGATAGCAGGAACGACAATATGCGATGTTTTTTTCACGTTTTCAGTGATAAGGAGGCTTTCTAGAGGTAATATTTTTTGACAGTACGATACTGTGCGTAGTGGCAAAAAAGTGGTGCTATTAGAACAGACAAATCAGCGATGGTTTAGGAGTAGTGACGGAAAGTAAATCCCTTGTCGCCGCTCGTTGTGGAATCCCAATTACATCCCCGTGAACGCCATGGTGTACGCAAACAGGTCGTGTTTTGTGCCTGGGTGTAAGTCGGGATACAAGGTTACGAGGAAAGAAAATTCCAGACTGGGAATTAAAAAGGCCCATTTGTTTAGAGCGGCGGTAAACACTGACTGCTGCATAGCATTTTTGAAATAGTTGTTTTATGTGCATGAATCTAAGCTTTGATAACGGTAGAGTGCCGAAGTCTCTTTAATCTTAGAAACAAGTTTAGGTACATAATACGAATGTTGCAGCTACGTGTCCATAATAACTGCATTTGTGTGTAGGTGAAACTCCTTTTTCCGCTCATAATTTTCAGTTGACCTTATTCAAAGATGGCCGAAGGTGGTTTGCACCGTATGTGGTAGACGCGTTGATTTTAATTATTCTAGTAATCTGTGCCCCCTAGTGTCTATCACAAGGCACAAAGAGTATACACGTTGGAATTGAATACTTTTAAAAACAATTTTTTGCTCAATCGGTTGTAGAAATAAACTCTTAAAAAGTTATTAGGAACCTCAATAGTTCTTTTACCAAAAATGAGTCTGATATCGTGGTTCGGGTTACATGTTTATATATTACTAACTGAGAAGCCCGTTGATTTTCAGCAGGAGGGTGAAAAGTAAGATATGTGGTACCTAGTTCTTTCTGTGCATAATTAAGTCGGCCGTTGTGCGTGAAAACGCTGTTGTTCATTTCTCTTCGGCATAAGATTCGTAAGTTTGTCCATCGCAGCCTACAACACACCACTAATAGACCTTCAATCACAATGTAATTTACTTAATGTATTTTTACTTAATCTGCGGCGCAATTACAATAGGTGCAGTCCCCATTTGTAAAGCCAATGCCGTGCTTACCAAGGAAATACGGAATTGTTGACATTCAAGACGAATGGGTGATTTTGGAGTTACAAACACTATGGTCTTGGAGAGACTTATCGTAAATAGAAAATTAAATGATGGAATAAGAAACTTTATTCTTTTATCCATCAGCCTGTGAAAATTAAAAACGAATGTCCCAATCGTTAGCAACGGAGCAATTTAAAAACCACAGCGTTGATTCTTGTGTTTTTCTTTTGGGGATGACACTTGGGTCTTTTAGGGACCCGGGGTCTTTTTCACGAAATAATATGTAGACGTTGATTTTCCTCAGATCAATTATAACTATTTGTCCACATTATTTTAGCTCGATAGGATAAAAACTAAAATTAGATTTGTATGAACGTCAAACGGACAAACATTCACTTTTATGTACAGGGAGGAGGGAAAGGGGTTTGTTTTTGGTCAGGGCTTCTCGAGGCTCCGCCATAGGGAAGCCGTGACGCAGCGTTGTCAAATCATCGTCAACTCGGGACTTAGAAAAATTTCGGCTCTGAAGTGTTGACTTTTTTTTGGAAGTGCCAGTACCTATAAGAGATAAAGCGTAAAAGATTTCTCGCATGATCGCGCACAAAGGTTTCCTTTGCTATATTTTGCCAAGATTCTTGCAATCCGGTCCATCAGCCCTTGGACGTATGGCAGGAAGGACCTTTTCTCTGGTTCTGTTTCTTTCAGCGGCGACTTCAGTACCGTCTGCTTTTCTCATTCCCTGATGTCCCTGTCAGTATTGCTTGTTCTGTAGCCTTTGTTAGGTAAAATCCTTTTTAATGTTTCTAGTTCACTTGATCGGTGCTCATCATCGCTTAACATAAAAAACCGGTGGACCATTGTCTTGAACACGTAATTTATTTGTCCCGGGTGGTGGTGCGAGCTGGCGTGGAGGTAGGGAGGAGGTGGATAATGTAAATGAGTTACTTTTCTCTCATATTTCAATTGTAATTCAGAATTTGTAATGACTTCGTATGTAACTGACAAGGGGTTACATGTCATATGGTTTTGTCTTGATATGCCCCAATAAAGATGAATTATCATTGACTTCATCTTTCAAATATTTAAGCTTCTCGATCCCCAGTGTTTCTTTTAGTTCCTAGCTGCACTAAAATGTGGTAACTAATTGCTATTGCATCCTTTCTCGTACTTGCTTTTTTCTATTAGCGGTCAACTTAAAATTCCTTTACAGAATTACCTTTTCCGTAAGGTGTCTTTGTTTGATGTCTTTGTTTTCCATCAAAAACCATCAAAGACTGTTAATCCAGTTCATTAAAATATCCATAAGATAAAATAATACCCTCCAATGCTAAATACGTCCCAATAATAAATTGAAATAATTTTTCTTGGCCACATGTAAAATTAGGGACTTAAGGGTTCTCGTAGCTTCCAAATTATACTTCTGTCGCAGATTTGACGACTTCGAGTTCATTAATTGTGATTTTGGAGTCACTAGAAAGCGTTTAATCTTCAAATTCCGAGAGGTAGGAACAACCCTATTGGAGAGTAGAATTTCTGTGTACTTCAGCCTTACTAGGTCTTATTCACTCGCCGATTTACAAAAACTCGCGATTTATAATGTTACTTCTCCAAAGAACTTCTTTACTGCAACCACTTTGAATGTTTTTCCACCTCTCTTCGACTGAATTTACAATCACGTGCGCTACCAACTGGTTTTTCCCTGCCTTCTAAAAGGTCCTCCGATTCTTCTTCAGTTTTTATATTAATTTTACTTTCTTCATTGCTTTCTTACCTTTCCTGAAATTCATCGACATTTCTTTGTATGGACCCCCTACACTAGCGGCATATTCTACATGAGTCCCAACACGTGAAAAGTAGCATTTTTTTCCTACTCTCGGATCAACCCTTAACGAATCATAATCAACTGTTTACTAAAGCTGCCATTTCCCTGATGTGTTACCCGCACGGTATGTCTTCGATGATGGTGATGCATAAATATTTAATAACTTTTGCCTTCAATAATACATTTTTCTAGATGCAATGAGTGTTTTGGGGAAGCTTTTTTTATAAAAGATCAACGCCGCCCATTTCTTCATACGTAATGTAAGTTTGCAGGTAACTCAAGAATCATCAATCGTGTCTAAATCCTTGGATAACGAATTCCTATCATTATCACTCCTAAATTCCCTGCATGGCAAAGAACCTATCATCGGAATTCCTAATTTCTTTATACTATGTCATCGGCCAAACGACGAAGCTAACAGTTAACTAAGACAGTCAAGAGTTTACGAAAAGAAGGATTAAAGTGGATCTATCATACCTCCGTGAGGAATACCCGGCATAACTGTTATTCACTGGAACTAACACCACCCAATATCACCTTTGAACGCGTTCATTCGAATCGTCTCCCACCAGCCTACTATTTTACTGTCTATCCCGTAGGATGCTGGCTTCGCGAGTATATTAAAAAGGGCACCTTAGCAAACGCTTTTCTGAATTAAATAAACGCTACGTCTATCTGAACGTTACCTGCTTTGGAAACTAAATTACCATAAACAAAAAACCATTAATTGAGTTTCGCAAATCTTACTCTTCCTGAACCCAGGGTATTTTTTTTATCAATAAAGCTTTACTATCGAGGTGTCCCATACACATCTCTGTGCACACGAGCCAAAATATCATCAGGGCCTGGGGATCTATTTGGACAAAATGTTTTTTTAACTAAGGATTTGATTCTGCAACATGAGAAAATGATCGGGGCCATTGGATACAGAATTTTTTGTCAAACATTATTGTCTAATCAACGCCTATATTGGTTAAAAACGCTCTAAATAAGGCATTCAAATGTCAGCTTTAACTAAACTACTGGTTGCAATCCTCCCCATGTCATTTTTCAAAAATTAAGCACGACTTCTTACTTTTTTCTTTGAAATGCTTTAGGAATTTTTGTCTCTTTACTACACAAGCATGTTCATTATGAATTTAATGAACGCTTTGCGAACGGCTATTTTCAATAGGAAATACCAAGAAAAATATAAATGAAGCTGTACACGTCCATAGAGTATGCGAAGTTGTCGCACTAAGATGCAACGCAAGAATGTCAGCGACAAGTCCGTTGTCTACTGGTGAGAGACCTCGCCGGTGAAAACTAAATTCATGTTTCCCTCGCAGGCTGCAGGACATTGGGCGCTGTCCAATGAAGAAGCTGCGACTGAGCGAACATATCTACGACCCGAGCGTGCTGGAGTACGGAAGCAACAACGACGACATAGTGCGCGGCCTCACCCACCAGGCGGCGCAGCAATCCGGCCGCTTTTACACCGAGGAGGTCAGTGGACTACTGTAATATCTATTTCTAATGATGCGTATAGAGGCCTGCACAGGAGCGCAAAATACGGACGAACGCCGGATGCCTCTGCGTGACTTGGACTTGCGGTAGTCCGGCCAGTAGGGATGGGCGATTATAAAAAATAATCGATATTTTGCTAATCGATTAAATGCAAGCAGCCGCACCCAATTAATGGGTGCTTTTCATTTAGGCACGGCGATAGCCGATTATCGAACGCAGGAGCCGTCGATCGTCAGGATGCAAATGAAATGAAACACAGCTGTCACCGGCTTGCGCAGTCAGTTTAGTGAATTCGAGGGTAAATAAGAAAGTAGCAACGAAGGGAATCACCCTGTGAAGTTTGAATCAGCAATACAATTCACAAATTATGCTCGGTAAAAGGTACTGTGATTGATTTTAGTAATTATTTTCGTATCTTAATGGAATGCCATAACAGTATTTTTATATATATAGCTCTCGAGTAAAGAATCGAGTATTTTTATCTAACCTCGATGAAACTTATTTCTCTAATCCTATCTGGATATTCCTGTCTCTGCCAATGCAATCTGTTATCTGTTTAATTCTCTCTGCGTCGGAGGTAGATTCGTCTGTGTAAGAAAATTTAACTTTGTATTTTTCACACTTTTATTGAGAAACCCTACCGGTTTCGACACTCCCGTGTCATTGTCAAGGGTGTTCTCTGGCTAGGGCACCATTGGAGAACACCCTTGACAATGACATGGGAGTGTCGAAACCGGTAGGGTTTCTCAATAAAAGTGTGAAAAATACAAAGTTAATTTTTTACACTACGTCACTTTTTCATAAAGTATCGCCTTATTCTATTCAATTTATAAATTCGTCCGCCCTGTGCCAATGAAAAACCTTGTTCTCTTCCTTGCCTTCGAAAGAGCTGTCTGTCTTAGCGTTTAAAGTGTCTCTCGTCCCCTAGTGATGAAGTTACGCCTTCCAATGTGATATAACAATTGTTTACTAAACTGGATGATCTTCTCTGAATTTTATCTGATTCCTTCATTTATTACTTCCCAACCGGCCAAAAACGCTAGAGGGTTATTCCATTTTGCTTCCAACTAACACAAAAGAGCACTTCTCCTCAACAGCTATTTTACACTTTCTCACTGCCAATCTAATGAATCCAAGTTGCTTAGAAACGAAGTCGCAAATTGTTTTTGTGCGTTCCCTAGTGAGTTTATTGGTTATTGAGACATCCAGGTATATTTAACATGTTCCGATTCACTTAGGTCATCGTCATCAGCCAGTAATATATAACACCCTCCATTATTTCGTTCTATATGTATCACTTTTAATCTGATGTTGCTGTTTATGCTGGAATGTATCCCATTTATGTATATAACGAATAGGAGAGGATTCAAAAAAACTTAACTTTGGCACGGAAGATGTCAAATCAACTTTTCTCGAGCTAATTGTATCAATAAAAATCCCTCGGGTCCGATTACAACTCCCCAAATTAATTTATTACTTTCTTGTTGCTTCCGTAGGAGAGAATTGTCTGTGCAAATTGTTTGTGTGGGACTTTTTCAAACTCTTGTTTTAAAAATACTGCATCCCCTTTGATTACTTTTTCCGATTTCAAAATGTCATGAACGAAAAGACCCAACTATGTTTCACATGATCCGCTCTTTCTAAAACCTTGTTGACTTGAGCTCAATATTTCAAGCTCAATTGAGCTCAATCACCTGAGCTCAATTTCCAGATATTCATCTGGGAAGGACAATAAGACATTGGCTATGGTGTGCTCGAGGATTTTTCATGAGATACCTCCTGTGTGCGTTTGTTGTGATGAGGGCTAACTTCCAATCGCGAAGTACTTAACCTTCTATAGTGGACTTGCGCTGGTGTCTTTTCCTTCCTCGAGCTCATGGAGTTTCTTCCAGCCACGGGAATTGATGATTCTAATGTTTTTGAAGAGTTTGGTGGTCTCTGTTTATGAAATAATTATCTCGCTCAATATATTGTTGGGTACTCTTGTTGTCATGTCTGGTTTGCTGTTATTTTTAGCGTAAAAATTAAGTCTCCGTTCTTCAAAGAGTCTAATGTTGGTCACTTCCCTTACAATTCTCTGCATAAGATTGCTTCTGGTTCTCCTCTAAGTAATAGCATAGCATTATTGTATTAAATTTCCACTTAATGAACAGAGCATTAGGTGGCATTTTCATTTCCAGAAAACTAGAAATCCACGAATCCAAAATAATACCACGACTCCCTGAGTCCATGATGACGTTATTAACAGAATGAGCAATATTTTTTCTCCACAGATGAAATTTTTTGAGTTTGAGCAGGCCAGCGATGATGTACAGAGGGGCAGGGACCACGGACTGCCCTCATACAACGCCATGAGAGACATGTGCGGACTGCGCAAGGCAGTGGACTTCAAGGACTTCAGCGACGTCATGACAGAGAAGGTATTCCACCCCGAGGGCCACGGCTAGTATCCCGGCAGTGGCAGAGATTTCTAAGTGGTATAACGGTCCCCACTTATTGTGATATGGCCTCAATATCTCATCAAGCACCGTTTTTATCTTTTGATGTGTTTTTCCTGAATAATTTAGGTTGAGCGTCAATTTCTTTCGTTTGTTATAATTATTTTCTCCAGTAAAAGTGTGTACGACATATGTCGAAGCTATTTGATTCCCTAGTCTCTCTTCAACACTAAAATATTTTCTGGATGGGGGAAAATTAACAACTCAATAATGCTCTCTCAGGGGAATGGTAATCCCTAATCATTTTTAGTAAAAGTGCCTTGAATATGAAGGCAATAGGAATGACATGGTCACTGATCTGTAAAATATGATGCTCAATTATCATCTAAACTAGGGACGGTTGACTCAATTCTACAGTAGTTTGATAATTTTGCTTTCAATAATTCTCTTCAACCATTTCCGTTCACTGAATACTTCTTACCTTTACGTAATAACCCATCTATTTTAAATTATGCAAAGAACCTAGATGGAGGTCATCGCCTCCCAATGATAACAATAATGATACGAGATGCTTAACTTGTTGTTGCACGTTACTCCAGGCGCATCTGATATAAAGATAAAGTCTGATTCAATGAACAATATTACGGCGTCATTCAACGAATGGTCATTGGGGTACTGAGAAAAGTACAGAAAACAGGGAGTATAGAAAATAGAAAGCAAATGAATTATGGACACATGAGACAGGTGTCGGGTAGGGTACACCTGCAACATTACGGGTTGCGTGATTTGAAAATGAGGAGAGGAAGTAATCATCGAGGAAAGGGATAAAGGCTAAGTCCTGTTCGTGCTCGAAGATTCTCAATCTAAAATAATCAATCTTTTTCATGTTACCGGAACTCTTTGGGAAATATTCCCCATTTATTCGGTGTTAACCAATCGTACCCAAAGACTCCATTCTTGCCAAAAATATTGAAAAATAATGCATGAATTTGTCGATAAGATTAGGCCATTACGTGCTAGATTTTATATATTTAATATCACTGCACCATTATCAGTTGTATCACATGCATAAATAAAGCGTAAAAAATGAACGCTTCAACCTGCTTATATTTCCGGGATAAGAACAAATTACTTGCCCCATTGCCTTCATTGCATTTTTTTAAAGGATGATGAGGTCCAATCAAATGACTACGAAAATGCTGAAAATAAATATAAATTCTTCTATTACTGTAAACTTTTAACATAACATTTTTCCAATATCATATTTTATCGACTTTTATAACTGTGCTATAATCGCTTAAACCTAAAAATAGAATATTTCCTTTGTTATTGAACAACATAGCCGCAAAACTACGCACGCATTGAACCACGAGAGAGAAGATGGAAACTAATAGATAAAAGCTTTGTCTTAAGTGCCATATGACATTACGTCTCTAAGACTTGACATGTCGATTCTCATATTCAGTGCGAACTAATGTCCTGAAATTGTCACTCAGTCAGTACCTTGACACATTGACGTACAGTGACACAAACACAGTCCTTTTTCACAAGCACTGGCCTTTCGCATTGCAGAGCATCAAGATGCTCAAGCGCCTGTACCGCTCCCCGAATGACGTGGACCTGTTCGTGGGGGGCTCCCTGGAGGAGAGCTGCGTGGACGGAGACGATGGGGCCATAGTGGGGCCCACCTTCGGCTGCATCATCGCCGAGCAGTTCTACCGCTGGAGGAAGGGCGACCGCTACTTCTTTGACCACGCCAACGGACCCGGAAGTTTCACCGAAGGTAAGGAGTCTAAAGGCTATCCACCGTCCACACTACAGCGTGTACCGCAAGTACAAGGGGGGTGATGCATTGCCCAACTGGACACCACAAATGATATGCTGACCGCTCGACCTTAGTCGATGCCTCTTTTGTTTGACGCACGCGAGTACTGATGCTCGGCTATAAAGACGAGAGCTGCAATGGCTCTGCTGGTCAATCTGATTGTTCTATAAATAATTCCTTCCCAAACAAATTAGCACCTACCCTGACGAAGATTCTCACCACAACCTTAATGAAATACCCAATCATATTCACTCTAAACCCAAATAAAATAACCCTTCCTGCCTTTCTGCCAGTAAAGATAAATAGCCATTCTTCCTTATTAAGAAAAAAAATCCTATATACCTTCATCTTCCTACCACTCAGGCTATCCTCCTATTGTAACATCCAACCACGGCCGGCAAGAGTGAAAGCTCGGTACGGTGCTACAGGATTACTACTACCGACTTGGACTTGGACTGTACTAGTCAACTCAAATGCATTCCTTCGAATCCTACCACCGCCTCCTTGAAGAGGTTTAGACATAGAAGAGTGGAAGGGTAGAACTAAAGCGGCGATGAAGAAGAGTTTAAAGTCCACTGAAGTGGATCTGCAGATTACTAAATGATCCCCAGAAGTGGATGATCTATGCCTTCGCCACTTTTACACTCAAAGACTGTCCCTCCTTCAAATGACTTCGGCCGATGATTTCCGCAAGACACTCACGATTTCTTTCCTGTTCTCTTTCATGCGCAGAGCAATACCGAGCCCTCCACGAAGTCTCCTTGGCCAGCATTATTTGTGAAAACCTGCCCGGCGAGAAATACATGCAGTTAGACCCCTTCGAGCAAACCAGCCACCAGTAAGTACTTATACGAGTAATACTAATACGATATAATGCCATCGGCGCAAATGGTTAAGGTCATGTGCCAATCCTCGGTGTTTTAGAATATTACAGGGGTACTGTGTTACTAGAACATTGCTTCAAAAGATACTTGAGATGCCTTGTGATGCTCGCATTACGTGTAAGTGTATCCTTGTGGGATTACAATACTTATCCACCACATGTATCTCTCTGTCTTACCAGTAACGAGTTGAGGAGGTGCAAGGACATCCCTAGGCTGGACATGAGACCCTGGAAGAACTACACTCCCAGGCAGTGCCCTACCGTTCCCGACAATCCGCCCACGTAATGAGTAGAGTGGAAGAGGCGGCTCCCATTGTTCGTCACCCTCACGCCCAATCGTCATGGCTCCGACTGCTGCCGAGGGGAAGGTTGGCAGCCAAGGATTGCAATGCGACCTCTTCCAAACATCTTAATCTCCAAGCTGTTTGAAGATGAAGTGATAGGAGACGAGTGGATGCCGGGAGTTGATCGAGATTGAGTTATCATTCAACTGATGATATCAAAAAAGATTCATTAAAAGCTTTAGAAAATGCATTTGGGTATTATTTCACTCTTCTTTGGATTAGTTAACTACAAAGTACGCGGAGAATCTCAATATGTATTCTTTAATATGAATAAAATAGCTGGTATTAAAACCCCTTCAAAATTTCCATGATTCCTCGTTTATTGTCGCAGTTGGTTTTGTGTTCCATTCGCTCTGGTTCTGACACAATTTACATGGGTTCAAACTACATCAATTTCATCTAAATAACTGCTTCCTACAACTTTCCCTGGCAATCTAAAAAACATGCTAAGGTTAAATCTTCGAAATACACCTTGCGATAGAGAAGAATAATGTTGTATGCAATAGTTTGTCTTTAATTTTGTTTAGTACATACGATTCCACCAAGGTATACAGAACAAAATATGGAACGATATTTCCGGTCATTGTTTGTCTTTATAAAACACGAAAATGGGATTTACATAAGCCTTGAAAAAGTAACTAACATTGCGAGACCCTATAGAGTATTCCAAGGTTCCGATGAAAATATCTGCGACCGTTTGCGACGCTTAAATTAAAATAGACTTTTTCATGGCGCGGCGTAGATAGGTACTGGCAAAGCCAGGAATACACCGCGTCGAGAGATCGCACACAATGGTGTCGTAACTTTGAGGCGGTCGTTTTTTTTAGTGTATCATTTGAAAAGAAACCCCATAGATGCTGCAATGACGATATTACAAATATATCGATTCCTTCTATACAATATCGACATGTGGAACTTCAGATCCAATATACAAATAATTCGGTTGTTGTCAAGGAGTATCGGAGAACTTCTTTTTCTTTGAGAGACAAACCACAGGAAAGTTCGTTTTAAACTGTGGGGTTTTGCTCATACAGTATTATCCGTTGATACCTAATATGTACATGACTTTTGGCATAAAAAATAAAAGCACTACCAGAGATATTTCAATATATTTACCAATTGGTATGTTGTAGAACTTAGTCTGCTAACGCAACTAATAAATTCTTTCATTTAAATGTACCGAATAGATAAATAATTACATGCGATAATGCTTTAGATAGCATTGAAATATTAATTTCTTTTAAAAAGCCTAGAATTTTGGGGTCATCTCCGAGTACGTTCTTTAAGTTCCCTCTGCTACCAAGATTCTCGCGCGCGTCTTCACTTTGCACACACTCAGAATTTGTCTTATGCATAAGGGTGAGTTACACTCGTCACAGCGGGGCATTACCTTATCTCTTGTGAAGAGGTAAGAGTGTGTTATAGAGCAATGACCTATTCTTAGACGAAAAATGACAACTTCTTCCCTCCGTGAAGTCCGAATATAGGAGGACCACATTTAAACGACCGGCTCGTGTCGTTTGTTATTTATAGTGCTCCTCCAATGTTCTCCCCACTGTTGCCTGGCAGCCCTTCGCAGCGCAGCCTTCAGATCGTCCGAAAGACTAAATCGTGGACTAAATTATTGACGGGATCAGGGTCTCACAGAGCCTCTTATGCCGCCTTGTCAGCTTTCTCGTTTCCGTCAATGCCCGCGTATCCAGGGATCCACAGAAATATAACTTTTACTTCTTTATCTTTCAGGGATGTAAGAAGGGTATGCATTTTTTTGACTATGGGATGTGATGTGCGAAAGTCAAATATTGCTTCAAGTGCGTTCAAGGAATCAGAGCAGAAAAAAAGAAAGGAACCTTCATTCCTCCTGATATTTTGCAGGCCCATCTTGATAGCAAAGAGCTCTGCTCTGAAAACACTTCATAGTGGGTTCAGCCGTTTCTTATGGACTCCGGTCTCTGGCTGGGAACCATACGTATACACAGGGACGAAGTCAGGATGGGCGGCTAGAGTCTCCCTGGATGACTTGGTATTCCAGTGCAGTGGTGAAACATTTCTGGTTCCGGGCTAACCGGAGGGCTACAATAGGTAACACCTTTGCCCATGGCGAAAGGTTAGTGTAACTCACGGGATATATATTCTGGGAAGGGAAGACCCATCTCCTCCAAAGCGTCTTTAAAACGAATATTTAGAGGCCTAGAGTCTCGTGTCTTTCTGTAAAAAATATCTAAAAACCGAGGTTAAAAAACTATATTACAAGGATGTATTTTCATTGATAAAATCTTCGCAACATAATGCACATCAATATTTTCCTGCGTGTTGTCAGTGGAGGTTCACTAGAGTCTGAATAAATACTCAGAACAGGAGATGTCCGAAAAGCACCGTCACATGAAGAATGAATGGTATCTGCTTCAGCCGTAGCACAGCATCCACATGTCTTGGTTCTTCTCTGCCTCTGAGATTTTCGAATTCCTTCCTCACCATTCACTGGACTTTCGAGTTGATCATCAACACTGGTACGTTCATCTCCTACCTATTCATCAGGAACTAGTTCTGCGACCGGAACTACTTCCAATAAATCGCCCATATTGATGACCTCATTTTCTTCTTCTTCTTCTGTCAGGAAATCCAAGTTAATCTCAGTCACTGGTTTCTCTTGAACCATCGCTAGTTTCTTCTGATTCTCTTTCTTAACGGAAAAGTAAACTCCTCAAATACAACATCTCTCCTGATAATGATGCAGCTACGCTCAATACTCTAAAATTTATATCCATCCTCTTTGTATTCTCTTCGTATCTAATCATTACACATTCTTCTGCTTTGGAATCCAATTTTCCTCTATCCAACTTCTTGGCCCACAGTCAACAACAGACAACTTTCAATTTTTCCATGTCTTCAGCATTCAGTTTCTTATTCATCCATAGTTTGAATGGAATCTGGTTGTTGATTTATGGTGATCGACATCTATTTCTGATGAAAGCTGCTGTCACAATTTCTTCAGCTCAAAAGGTCTTTGATACACCTGCTTGAATCATCATACATGGTGTCATTTCCATAAGGGTGCGATTACTCCTTTCAGCAGCCCCATTTTGTTGTGGACATCCTGGTACAGTTCTTCTGCACATGATATCTTGATTCTGTAAGTATTCCTGGAAATCACATCTTATGTACTCCCTTCCGTTGTCAGTTTATAAAGCCAACAGTTTTTTCCCATGCTGGTTCTCTACAAGATGCTGAAACTTGATAAATTCTTCAAATACCTCTGTTTTCTTCTTCAAACATTTCACTGTTATAAATCTTATATAGTCGTCGATCCAGGTCAATACACATTGGGATCCCCCAAGTGAAGCTGGCGTGAACTTTCCCATAAGGTCACTGTGTACTAGTGCTATTGGTTCAACAGATTTTTCAGTGCAGTGTTTATGAAAGCTGAATTTGCTGAACTTCCCCTGAATACAGACTTCACAAACATTGAACTTAACTTTCTTCTTCAATCTTTCTAACATTTGTATCTTCAACAGCGCTTCCTGATGTACGTGTCCGAGTCTCTGGTGCCATGTATCTAGATCACTAATTGCATGACTGGGTACACCACTGATTGGATTGTCTGTATTTGGTTCAGTCTTAATTTCTCCTACACTGGTCTTTGCCAAATAAACTCTTTCTTCTTGGTGGAAAAATCAGTTCATCCTTATCCATCGCCACTCCTTTTTCACCTGAGAACACCACATGCAGACCTTTACTGGTAAGCTGCGATACTGACATCAATCCACATTCTAAATCAATACAATACAATGCACCGTGTAATGTGACAGTGAGTCCTCCTTCTTCTTCAGGTGTTTTAATGACTACTGAACAATGCCAGTAATCGGAGCTTCATCTCTGTCGCCCATCTTAATGACACCATACGCACTCTTTTCTTCTATGTGTAAAAAGTCACTCATGTGATGAGATGAACAGGAATCTAGGAACCATTCCTTTCTCTTGAGCATTCCTTTCTTCCCAATTGAACAGTAGGCTTTAGCTTTTTCCACTCTGTCAAGGATACAAGTAACAGTGGCTTTTGCTTCATCTCCCGATTTCTTCTGTCTTTCTGCCAAACATTCTTTCAATTCTGTACAATCCTTACTAATATGGCCAAACTTACCACATGTGTAACATTTGTACATCTACTGACTCCTTTCATTGCTGCTACGCTTTAGCTTCTTCTTTGCCGTTTCATTTCTCTATTCTGCCTTTTCTCCCCCACCAATAATTTAG
Source organism: Platycnemis pennipes (assembly GCA_933228895.1). Taxonomy (NCBI): domain Eukaryota; kingdom Metazoa; phylum Arthropoda; class Insecta; order Odonata; family Platycnemididae; genus Platycnemis; species Platycnemis pennipes. The sequence continues at coordinate 92,744,200 of OW121857.1, read as the reverse complement.
AAATAACACAGGCCATTTTTAGATGCTCCTTATAGTTCATGTTGCGAATAAAGATATTATTGCTTTCCTTTGGCAATCCTCTAAGCAAAAATAAGGACAGAGTATGCTCACCAAATTGTGTACCACACTTGCTAATCTCACCGTTTAAATGTAACACCTTGGACACATAATCCCTCATGGACATGGAATCGGCTTTCTTCAACGTCAACAAATCTTCAAGAACTCAATTTGCTGGAGTAGACTGAATTCTTGATTGAGGATTTGTAATATCTTCCATGCTCTCTCTGCTGATTTACAATCTCCAATATAGTCGATATACTAATGTCACTTATCGTCAGAAGTATGAGGAATAACGCCCGCAAGTTCTTCTTCCTTTCACCGGGACTGATTCATTCAAGCAATTCTTCTCCGCCAAATCCTAGGTCAATTGCGTCCAAGCAATCTTGTTGATCCAGAAGTGCCCTCATCTTAATATGCCGGGCATAGTGATGGTCATCCTTCATTTTCAGGCCTTATTGTTAGTCTAGTCCATCTTTACTACCAGCAGCCATTACCACGTTGTTCAATTAGTACACTCCTACTGAAACTGCACCAATATCAGAGTAGATGCTTCTCCTATAAGCATCTGGGCCTGTAACCTGTTGTTTTGAAAATATTTAACTCCTACTTTTGGCAGTTAGCACTAATTACTTGAAAACTGAAAACAGACTAGTCTCTACGACGTCACATTTATTACGATAGCACAAACAAAAAGGCAACAAACTTCTAATCAGTACTACCAACTTGTAACATTTCCCATTATTATATGTTTGTTCAACACAGAGTATGTTACCATAGTATGGAAAAATCTGGAAATTTTACCTACTGTTTATAGTAGCCTATATGCTTTTTGGAACACTACTGTTTTCAGTATGTCTACTGTACTGCTACTGTTTTCTACTGTTTACAGTAAGTGTACTGTACTGCTACTGTTTTCTACTGTTTACAGTAAGTTTACTGTACTGCTACTGTTTTCTACTGTTTACAGTAAGTGTACTGTACTGCTACTGTTTTCTACTGTTTACAGTAAGTTTACTATACTGCTACTATTTTTTACTGTTTACAGTAAGTCTACTGCACTGCTACTGTTTATACAGAAATCCTACTGTTTTCATTTGGTCTATTGCACACCTGCTGCCTTTTTCTATGTTCAGAAGGGCTGCTGTACATTTATACACCAATTATGCCTGCAAAGTACCAGATTTTATAATAATAAATACATGCATTCCACCGACATAATTAAATTATATTATATTCCTTCATAAAAATGGCTCTGTTGCGGTGGACTATGAAGCTATGGTGTTACACTACCGAGGAACGGTTCCACATTGATAGGCCAGCAACAATGGCTGAAATAAATGACAGACTGGCAAAGATTCAGCCCTCTTCCTGCATAACAAGGCTTCCAAGATCCCTTGGCCAATTGCCGGCTACCGATGCTGGCCCAATGATGGAATGATAACGTTTGCCAGTGGTAAAACGACATGACTGCTAAACCAAAAATCATCATACCCTAACTTTAGCAAAGCCAAAGTCACACCACATAGCATGGGAATAAACAGCTGCCATCAAGCTTGTTTCTTGCACAACATTAATTTTTAAAAGGTTTATCTGGGTATTCAGTAACCAAGAGTATTTAAAAAGAACAATGGTCCACTCAAAATTGCAAGTAGAGTTTTTGAATAGGGAGTTCTTTGAAATCTCATCAAAAGTCATCACTGCACTGAGGAAAGACACAAATACCCAAAACATTTTCACATTCATCACAAAGTTGATTGGTGATATGAATATTCATTATCCCATTCCTAATGTCCCAATACGTTAATGATATAACGTGCCTGTAAAAACAAATAAAGCTGTCACTCCTTATGGTAAGAATTCAATCAAGACTATACGGAAGTCAATATCAAAACAAGGACATTAACAAATTCGTGAATTTGAAGCATGCAGTCTCACTTTGTAAAGAGAAAAATTTACTTACTCTACCCTAATCGTCAATTCCAATTTTAAAGTATGTTTCTATGGTGACGAACTTCATAAAAACAGTATGCTTCAAGATCAATTTCATTCCAGTTGCTTGCCTCCGAGTTGACTTTACATGATCGTATTATTCACAACCAACAAGCATAGTGAAAACACAAATTACAGCTGCCATTTTGAAAATAGAAGTTGTATGAGTCGATTAATGCTAATTAGCATTGCGATGATATCGATATAGTCTATACCTTTCAAAGCCGTGAACAATTAAATGAGTATACAGGTTAAAGTTGTTCATGTGCACCAAAGTTGTGATCTATCATTAATGATAGTGCTCTAATTAAAAATGAGTTTATGATTAATGTCTCTGAAAATACTTTTGGTGAACCAGATAGTAAGACAAGATGTGATGAATGTTCATATATTGTTTTAATGTTAGAGGATCTTAAAAAGAAATCCTCTGAATCCAACTATGAAAAGTAATTGTCAGTACTTGCATTAGTACCATCAATACATACACCCCACATAACAATCGAGAATGTAGAGGCAAATATTCATGATTATATACAGGCTTGTGGAGATGGTGGGGCCACTCACCACTCATTATTTCATCTCTGTATATCTGGCCATATCTTTAAGAGACTGCAAAGAAGAATTTTATACAGATGAGATCTTAATTCTACTAGACTTTGCTGAGAATTTCTTTCATTATGCAAGAAGCAGTTAAGGGACACAGTCAGGCAACTTTCCATTGATTTGTTGTTTATTTTAAGGAATATAACAAGCATTTTCTATGAGAATTTGTGCTCGGAGTGTCTTCTATGAGAATTTGTGCATCAGTGATTATTTGAGCCACAACACTGTATCAGAACATATATTAATCATAATTGTATAATGCACACAAACAAAAAGTTTCCACACATCAAAATATGTACATATTATATAAGTGGAGCTGCAAGCCAGTTTAAAAACTTTGAAAACAAACATTCAATATTAATGCCTGCATTCCTCAAACTTTACTTTGTCTGCAGTGCCATTTTTTTGCAACATGTCATGCCACAAGTGTACCTATGTGATGGAATCAGGGGAACCATGAAATAATTACATAACTAAAAGAACTTGTTTACAAAGACCCAGTGTGCAACATATTTTGTCAGCATGTGATTTAATTCAGTAGGGTGATAAAAATAATGTCAGCATTAAGACCTTTCATGTTTCCAGTAATTCTTCAGATCAGAACCGAATAAGTGTTTCAAAAATGGTAAAACAAGGGGAACAATAGGTAAGTCATCACTGCTTCCTTCCAATTCATGAAAAAGAGTTACTCATCAATCAACTCTACCAATCTTCAGAGTTATAACAAAAGTTAATATAAATGAGATGAAACAATGCCATTCACCAAGCATATTATATTCACATAAACTTAGTACACATACTGCTACTGTGGTAGTAAGAAGATAGTTCAATAGGTACGTTGTTCAAGCACTTGAAAAAATATAAATTCAAGTGAACTTCATGATCCCTGATCGGGAAAGGTTAAGCAATAGATGTGGTGAAAACATTTCCATGGACGATGGATATCCTAAACAGACCAGTTGATGTCTGTACCAGATAGAGAAACCATCACAGGGTGACAGCATTCCTCACCTAACAGCATAATTACAGTACCTGAGAGGGCCTTGAATGGCTACCATCAGACTTAATGGAATAAGTTGAGCATAATTCAAAAATGTATCCTATTTCTACCCACTTGCAATGACATAATAAATTCTGCTATAAATGCTGATATGTTAGCCTTTGAGACTAATTGAACATTGAATATCGTATTATATTGATTAAACAGTTAAAAGAATAATAGGTGTTTCGAGGAAACTTAGTAATCAGATCCAACTTAAGTGGAAGCCCTGAAACACAGGTGTGGTGGGCTACCATTTTGCATGCATCATCAAAATAAATTTTAGAGACACTATCAATCATGAGAGGAACTTTACATTTGCATCGTCTTATAGAGGAAGGATAGAACATGTTGTGTTGAAAAACTCAGTCTTCTACTTGGTGTTATGTATTTAATTCTGTTTGTGATAATTCCTGTGGCCGCCATAATGTTTCATGCCTTAACTGTTTGTGCGGACAATGGTTCTCACTTGTTTTGGGATAATATATATAATAGCATTGCAGTGACGCACACGCTCTCTCTTGTAATGTGATGCCTAGAAGGAGGAAGTCTGCAATAAAGGAGTTTCGGGATGAACGCACATCTGATTGAGAACACATCAGAAAGTGGCGACGAGGAAGATTCGAACTCTGATTTTTAAGTATCGTGATCATTATGTTTGTGTACTTTTTTTTTTGCATTTTCGGCGTATTTCTACTAGTTGATTTCCTCCTTGCCTCTTCAGCATCCCCAAGCCTGGTCGGCGTCCCCATGCCTGTTTGGTGACCATGCTTTTTATACTGCCTTGTGTGTTAACTTTGTTAGCTGATTTTGATGTGCCTGATTTAACTTATAACGGTTACTTATGCACTTTATAACGATTTGTGGATTTTCGGCCATAATTAGTTCATAGTGTACTTTTGTGTCGAAACTGTTTATGTTTTCCGGGACTGTTACCATGTCTCAAGACTCAGAAACTAATACAAATATGTCTATGGCTTTCGGTGCTGTTCCTCAATTTTCGGGCGATTCAAAATCTTGGGAAGATTTTACCAAACAGTTGGAATTTTTTTTTGAGGCGCACTCAATTTTATCCGATTCCCAAAAACATGCTATTCTTTTGTCGTGTATGGGTACACATACCTTTAATGTTGTATAGAAATTGTGTTCTCCTGAAAAGCCATCAACAAAGAATTATGAAGAGATTCTGCGTATCTCAGCCAGATATTTTATCCTGGCGACTTGTGTTGGGTTGAGATGGAAAACTTCAACGCTCGCCTACAACATGCTGGCGAATCATTTAAGGATTTTCTCATGGATCTAAGGCATCTAGCCAATAATTGTAAATTTGAGAATTAAGAACAATCACTTCTGCGCCAAATTCTCCGGGGAATGGCAAACCTTGGCCTAAAATAACAGTTGTTTTCTATGCGGTTTGAAGATTTAACCCTTCAGGTCGCTATTGATCGAGCTATGGCCTCTGAACAAGCTCGTAGTTATGTGTCCCAAATGAGACCCGTACTTCAAAATTCTGCGCAGTCATTTCCAAATTTTAATGCCATTTCAAGCGCTCACTCACGAATACAACCACGCCGTATCGCTCAAGATGGCGGCCAAGAGCACGGACTGCAGCGAAACGACAGTGAAGTGCTACCTAGAGGAGCGTGCTTTCGCTGTTGTGCCCCTGAGAAGCATGACTGCCCCTTCATGAACGCGACTTGCCATTACTGCAGGAAAAAAGGCCACATCGCCAAAGTATGCTTGGCTAAACGCAGGCAAAACTAGGAGAGCAGCGGGCAACAGACCCAGCCCGAACAGCATCGACAACATCCTTCTCGGCCGACTTTTTCAATCCATACCCTGATGGAATCACCAAGCCAGAGGGAGGACTCCGCACCATTATTTGCAGATGTGGAAGTAATACACGGTAGGCAACCTTTGCTTTTTTTTACTCCCTCGCCCATGGCTCCTTCGCCATATATTGTGACATTGAACATTGAAGGGAATTCCATTCCAATGGAAGTGGACAGTGGTGCAGGTCACACAATCATTGACAGCGCCTTGTACTATGAGAAACTATCATTGATCAAGTTGGATCCCTTTTTAATCAAATTAAACACTTGGGGTAGTCAAACGTTAAAACTTTTGGGACAAATGAAGGTGAATCTATCATTCATCAAGTTGGATCCCTTTTTAATCAAATTAAACACTTGGGGTAGTCAAACGTTAAAACTTTTGGGACAAATGAAGGTGAATGTTTCTTTTCACTCTCGTCGGGCAGAACTTTTATTGCTAGTGGCTGCAGATAAGTGCCCATCTCTCTTGGGTTGCTCCTGGTTTCCTGCATTAGGAATCGATATTAATGGGGTGAATAATGTGTCATGTGTTGGGACAATTCCTTCTGAAATCAGTGATTTTAAAGATGTGTTTCGCCCAGGCTTGGGAAAGTATTCTGGGCCACCTGTACACATTCATCTCCGACCAGATACCAAGCCAGTCTTTTGCAAAGCGAGGCCTGTCCCCTATGCTTAATTAACAAAAGTTTCACAAGAATTGGACAGAATGGTGTCGGGGGGCATATTAGTTCCTGTGAAAGTGTCTTCCTTGGCCACTCCAAAAGTGAATGTTCAGAAACTTGATGGCACCATCAGGATTTGTGGGGATTGCTCTGGAACTGTCCATCCCAATTGTTTGAGGGATGTCTATCCTCTTCCCACTATTGACGAAGTCCTTAGCAAACTCGCAAAGGAAAATATTTCACTCGCTTGGATTCTCCTTTGCTTTCCTGCAGCTCTATGTTGACCCTGAAACAGCTGAAATCCTAACCCTCAACACCCACAAGGGGCTTTTTCAGGTTAGGTGCCTTAGTCAAGGACTGAGTGCCGCTCCTGAGATTTTTCAACGCACCATTGAGAACATCCTGGCCGGCCTTGATGGTGTGGTGGTATACCTGGATGACATCCTGGTGCAGGCATACCACTTTGGGAGGAATGTGGACTCCATTAAGGGAGGTGCTGAATAGGTTCCAGTCCCATCTTCCAATGGACTTGCAGAGCGTATGGTTCAAACTGTGAAACATCTCTTAGCTAAACTTCCTGAGAGTGCCTGGGAAAAGGAGTTGTGTAACATTTAGCTAACTTTACGTACTACTCCTAATGCTGCCACGGGCTCTTCCCCCAGCATTCTTCTGATGGGAAGATGATTAAAAATGCTCCTGGACAAGCTGCTCCCAGGAAATGTAAGTGAAGAGGAATTCAGGAGGAATCGTCCGCTGAGTTCCCCCTCCTTTTCCAAACCTGGTTTTTCTATAGGAGAAAAAGTTCTTTTTAAAAACTATAACTCTGATAATCCTCGGCTACCTGGGGAGATTTTTGTTGTAGAAGGCCCTCGTGTTTACAAAGTTCTATCTATGGATGGGGTTATTCTGAGATGACACGTAAACCAATTACAGAAAAGGCATGTACCACCAGATAGTTCACCCTATTCTAACTCTGATTTGGTTTTCCAGGAAGATAGAGATAATAGTCACTATAGCAGTCTTCTTGTTAGCTAGTGGTCTCCATCAGCACAAATTCTACCTCCTGCAAGTGATAATAGTATACCACTCCCATCCGCTTCCCACTGTGTTCCTCCTGTAAACCTGGATCCTCCACGCACTCCACTTGCATCGCCTAATGCCGAGACTCATTCACTCCCAGTTCCTGGAGTGAGTGCGCCTACAAGTGGACCCATAGAACGCCTGAAGCGGGAGATATTATGTATTCGCTAATTTGTATTCATTGAGGATATTATGTATTTGTTCTTGTGTATTCATTGAGGGATATCATGTATTTGTTCATTTGTATTCTTGAAGATATTATGTATTTGTTCATTTGTACTCATTGGTATATTATGTACTTGTTCGTTTGAATTCACTGGGATATTGTCTTCATTTGGATTGTTATGTATTTATTTCTGTTGTCACCGTTATGTCTTAATTTTGTCCTTAGTAGAGAATTTTGAGGGGGGAGGGATTGTTATGTATTTAATTCTGTTTGTGGTCATTCCTGTGGTCACCATAATGTTTCATGCCTCAACTGTTTGTGCGGACCATGGTTCTCACTTGTTTTGGAATAGTATATAATAGCGTTGCAGTGACGCGCATGCTCTCTCTTGTGATGTGATGCCTAGAAGGAGGAAGTCTGCAATAAATGAGTTTCGGGATGAACACGTGTCTGATTGAGAACACATCACCTGGTGTCCCTTTTTTGTTATTTGAAGTTGAAAAAGTGGTATTTTGCAACAAACAAAATTAGTCGAGTGGTAGTTTTCAGTGAAATTATCAACAAATAAGCTCAAAATTGGCCAAAACCCAGCACCAATGTAAAGATTCTAATATTTACTATGGTTATTTCAATTTAAATAGCTTTACCATGTTAAATATGATTTGCTCATGTGTCTAAAATTATCGTTTTTGGAGAAAATCTGTCAAAACTGCCATGTTCGAATTTTATAGCAAAAAATCTTCTCAAGAGAGAACCTTTGTAACAGTTTATAAAATACTAGAGTTGAATGTCTATGACATCAAAGTTGTACTAGCTTAGCTGACTTACTTTAGTTATTACAAGGGCACAGTTAAGCACAATTTGACTTTTGTACCTTAGAGATCCTTTGTTGATTTCCTCTCGAGGGACCGAATAGTGGATTGCAGGATTGAGTAAATATTAGTCAATCAAGCACTTTGTACATTGTTTCTCACAAAAATTTACATGATAGAAAATTTGGACATTTTTGTTCTTCATTGAATACTCTATGTTAGCTTCAAAATTACGTGTTCACAAATTTCCTCATTTGCCTGCTAGCATTATAATAATGGATTATGAAGGCCATAACTTCTTCACAATGTTTTGATCAAGAAAGAAACAAATGATTTTTGTGGAGTATATCACCTATAGCAAGTTCAAAAACATTTACTTTCACACAATGTAAAATTAAAACGTGTTCCACAGGAAGCATAAAACGAAATAAGTTTTTAATTATGGTGCAAAAGAGAGCCTTTAGTTTTTAGCTCAACTAATTTACCCACTGGTTGCACCTATAATTTGCAGGTGGGTTTAGAAATTCTGAGCAGCAAACAGCACAACGTGAATAGTTAAACATTTGCTTAGAAACATAATGGCTTGCGTGAGAAATTATCCATTGAACGACTTCAGGGAATGCGTAGTCATGTTCAATGATGACATCTTCGACATCTCTGTACCAGTTTCCAGACACAGCCCTCAGTTTTTCCTTGAGAGATTTCCTCAAGTCTTCTTCGTTTTTGCATATTTCTTTGATTTCATGCAGTGTAATCAAGGGATCCGAAATCCTACCCTGAAGTATTGTGCAATTGTCTGTTTTAGGGGGCTTAATAAGGCTGTACATATACACTAAGTAGTTTATACAGCTGCAGGAATGTTGGGGTAGCAGAGTGATCATTGCCTCCTCCAGCTTCTCTTACAGTTCCAAAGAACCACTGAAAGAACCACAAAGGGACTAAAGATGTGAAGAAAGTGATACCCTCCACAAAAACCATTAGTTTTTTCCTTGCTCAAAAGATTGTGAAGACATTATGGCCTTCATAATTCAATATTATGTTAGCATGCGAATGAGGCAATTTGCAAACACGTAATTTTAGGGTGAACAAAGAGTATTCAATGAAGAAAAAATGTCCAAATTTTCTATGACATAAATTTTTGTGAGAAACAATGTACAAAGTGTTTGATTTATTAATATTTATTCAATACTGCAACCCACTATTTAGTCCCTCGAGAGGAAATCCACAAAGAAACTCTAAGGTTATCTCCCAAGAAATAATGTTTCATTGACTACGAATGGTGGGATTTTGATTGTAATTTTCAGACAGCAAGAGAGAAATTGTTTGATGTGGTTTTGCTGAGTAATAATCGTAATAAAGAGGTCTATTATTATTATTTGGTTTTCTACTGGTGAAGGTAGGTCTAAATGGACATTTGATTCTTCCCATTCCTAAATTTCACACCAGCTCCTCATACCTCCCATCATTGTATCCAAGCTGCCCATTCATCTCCTCCCTCTTCCCCGCTTCATTCTTCCCTTAATCACTTCTTTCAAAACACCATCCCCTTTTATTACCTTTTCCATCCACACCTTCTGCCTTCTAATTTCATCCATCAAATTTCTTTCCTCTCCTACCAAATCTAGCACTTCATCGTTCGTCTTCATTTCAACCCACATAACTATTTCCATTTTTCTCCATAACCACATCTCAAAAGCCCTAACTGTATTTTCATCTTCTATTCGCAAATCCCACGTTTCCACCCCATAGAGTGCAACACTCCATACTAAACTTGTTACTAGTCTTTTCTTCACTTCCCTACTCAACTGTCATTAGTTCACGCCTATGAGTAATAGCTTCTTTTTCCAATGCAATTCTCCTTATCACTTCAATGCTGCGATACCCTTTTTCTTCCAAAACACTACCTGGATAGCTAAATTGCTCCACCTGCTCTATTTTCTGACCTCCTACTTTTATAGTTATATTGGCCCTTATTGTACTTGAAAATCGCATTACTTTCGCTTTCTTCTGGTTATTCTTCATCCTGTATCTTTTGCACTGTCCCTGCAACGCATTCAGCAGTTTTTGCAAGACACGGGCTGACTGGCTTACTAGGGCTTGGTCATCCGCAAACCTCACTAATTTTATCGATTTCCCCGCCGAATTTAAACACATCTTTCATATGCTGCAATGTAACTTACCTCATAATTTATTCGAATTTCGTGACTGTTAAGCTCATATCTACCTCTTACTTTGTTAGTGGTTGATTTATTGGCGATTATGGATAATTCCATTTTTTCAGTCTTTGTAGCCCGTTTCGAACCGAGGTTAAAACAATGCTAGAATAAACAAATTTCTGTAAACAGCGCGACTATCATGTATATAGTAAAATTTATCGAACAGAATCTCAACGAGTCTGATGTTTTCAACCAAATGCTAAGTCGGTTATTAGAATTTACCGAAAGATCGGTGAAGATAATGAAACTCTTACGACTATCGAAATGATTCAGTAACTTTAGCCGAAATGTTTCCCGTTTTCAAGTCAATTCTTAACTACCGAAATTTTCAAAAATCGGGTACCAAATAGTTCAGTAAATTTTATCTTTTGCATGGTTATTTTCACTGAAAATGCAATAATTTTAATCGAAAAGTGTCCTATCAAACATGCTCTGTTGCATCCGGCAAACTATTTTTTTTCCGTGTAGAAGCATCATGGAGCGGTCTGCGCCCCAAGTCGAATGGCGTACCTAAGCATTTAAAAATATTTAGGGCTTGATAACATTTCGCCTTCGGAGTTCTGATATGCTCTCCCCAATCCAGTTTGCAGTCATACGTCATGCCCAAAAAAACGGAGTGAGTCCATAAAGGAGAGATTTACATTCCCCGAACGTAAAACTGGCAGAATGTGAACTCCTCGTAATCTGTGGAAGTGCATGCACTTGGTCTTCTCCGCAATGAACTTAAACCCATTTTCGTTGGCCCATTGCACTACTCTGTTCAAGGTTAGTTGGATTTGTCTTGCGGCATTACCTACTTTCGACGACCGGCAGAAAATGGCGATATCATCCACAAACAGTGACCCCATTGCTGGTATTTGAACATAAATCATTAGGTTTTACTTCAATTGATAGCTATGGGTTGCCAAATACACACAGGACACCAATGTTTTAGTTTTTTATCCCAGACACCTATTCAAGCACATCCATAACCAAGCCTGTTTTTTCGTTATTTCTTTACGAAAAAAAACTTTGCAAATAACTTGGTATTTCTCGGAGTAAATGTACGGGAAATCAACAGTGCTCATTAGTCATTTAAGGCAGATACGTACTAAGCATTTTTCGTGGCTGCTAAAACTTGTTTCCCACTCTTTGATATATGGCGGAAAATGACCTTATTTTGGCAATTCTTGCTAGATATTTTTACAAATGTTTACAAGAAAGAACCGAAACTTCCAAATAATAAAGTTGGAGACCTAATTGCAATGTTTGCTCCAAATGGAGTTGCGTCGTCAGATGCGTTGGCTCGAGAGGTAATCTTTTATCGAGAACGTCAAAGAGTGTGCGAGTAAGAAAACGACTTACCCTTAACAAGGAACTCAGTCAGCTATCTAAAGATGCAGCAGCCACAGCATCCCACGCTTCAATGTCCTATGAACTCCGCCGTCGAGGACAGTTAACTTATTCCATTTTGCCCCCAGCGAGGAACCCATTGGCCACCTCAGCAAATGTCCCCTTGAATTGAAATGAGTCAGAACACTCATTATTAAATGCACTCCGTTAAAATACCACGAGATATATACTTTGATTGAAACGAGCCCAAGTGCACTATTTTGCACGGTTTACCAAACTGCATAAAGAAAGTCCCGGTAATTTCTTCTGTCTCGGCCACTTCTCACAGGCTGCCTATAAAACTCAACAATATTTGCAGGCTCCTCATTAATTTTAAGTCAGCATAGTTGGCTCGGAATTCAATTGAGTTCGCTAATGAAATGTCAAAAATATCTGTCCAAAACGCCAAGATTGTACTCTTGGCCTTTTTTTCATGTGTTCCGGTCTCCGTAACATTACACATGGTAAAGACTATACTCTCAATGGCAAAGGTGGATAGTAGCACAGCCTATGATATATTTGAGCACTTAAAAATGGCCACAAAATTACTTCCAAGTCCAAAACATATTTCACAATTTACTTGATTAACTTCGAATGGGTTCACCATTGTCCCCGCCCCTAAATTCCACTAAAATTAAATAAATAAGTTATTCACCTAACAATATGAAGTTGCCATGGTGAGCACAACAAATGGAAGAAACGTAAAAGCTGAAATAAACAAGGGAATATCACAAGGAAGACCATCACCAGCACTTTATATAAACCGAAGAGAAGAGGAATCAGACAAGTATTAATAACTATAAGCTGTACTGAATGGAGATAGCACTTTAAGAATACAATATAGAGGCCAATAGTAATTAGACCAATTACACGGTATAAGCGAGAGATAAGTTGAAGGTCAATGTTGCGTAGCAAATGTAGAGGGTAAAACGAGTGGAGTCTCGCTTGGGAGCAACGGAGGACGACGTCCGTTGAGTGCGGAAGAGATTAAGGTAGGAGCAATTAATGTCGCGGAGGCTCAATGAGGATGCAGCGAAGGAGCAGCACCTTGGAATGTATTGTGACGCCGTATGTGCTAGGGACATGATCAAAAAAGAATCGAGGCCTTTGATGCCAGACACTGTCGTAGGTGTTGGTGTGCGTTGGTTGGTAGGTAATGGTAGTCCGAAATGAGAAATGGACAGCATAGGAAGAGTCGAGATGGAAAGTTCTACACGGATAATGTAGTGTGACGGAGAATATCCCATTCGATGCAGGCCTGTACTATGAAGATACAGCTCCAGGTTTTGGAAATCAATATTGTTGTTATATTCAGCATTCTACTATTGATTCTGTGGTAATCTAATCATTATGATACAATCTTATATTCATTTGTTCAGTTTTTGTATCTATGGAGACGATAATAAATATGAAGTGAAATCGCTTGTGTGTGTTCGTATGCTCTTACAATAATTAATCCTTTCACTTTATTACGAAGCTTTCACTAATACCCCGTTTCCACTACTAGCGTAAGCACGCGCGTCCATACGCGTGTGACCAAAAAACACCGTGGGAACGCACGTAAGGACCATGGTATTTCGTAGTTCCGAACCATGCCATTTTTCACTGGTTAGGCGCTGGCATCGGGACGGAAACTAGGAAAAATGAATCACGATATTCTATAAAGTTGGACAAAATGGATATTTGTCGGCTGTATATTGATGAACAAGTGAGAATGAATGTCTCATAATTTTTAAAACGGCAAAAACATGAAGAATGTGCTGGAGTTCTGAATGTATTTGTAAACTACTTATACCAGCAACTTGTTCAGTCAGATGCCAACGGAGGGCAGCACTGAGTTACACGAGTGTCGTGGGAACGCATCGCTGGTTGGTACGCGCGTACATACGCTAGTTGTGGAAACGGGGTATTAGAGTTCGATGGAAAAACCCAACAAATATTTCGTGTTGTCTTTTGTTTTCCTGGTGACGATCAATGTTAATATTTAGCATGTAACCCATTTTTGGCTCTATTTTAAACAATGACTGTCATGAAAGCCATCCGCTCCACTGAAATATCTGCACTCCCTTCATTCTCCTCATTCTTTCACTGCTCAATTTTTCCGTATCTTTTCGTGAAAATATCATTTATTCTGTCTTATGAACATTTTGTTACTCAAATGTTTACGCAATCACCGAGGTAAATTGAAGAAGGAATTATTCTCAATGGGACATTACATGTATTTATTTTCCGTCGGCAAGAAAATATTTGATATAATATCTTATATTGTTGCAAGATCTTTTTCTTGGGCTGATATCATTTTCAAACATCAGCATCTCTGTTTCAACACATTAACCTTCAATTGCAATTTCAAAAGAGATAAACGGTAAAAATAAAGTGCGTTTTTATTGGGACCAAATCCCCAAAATTTTAATTTTTGAATGCCTTAAATATTGGAAATCAAAAATACTGTAAGTGCGTTTGCGGAGATCCCCTACTTCAACCAGGACGTGTTTACCCCTTCACGGCGGCGTCTAGCCACGGGCTTCAGATCGCGGGGCGGTCTTTCCCACGGACGTTCATTTTACTAGAGACGCACCCTGTCATTCCTCAAAATAAACATTGCATAGATATTGGGTATTTTAGAGGCACAATAATACCACGTATTTGCTTGTCACAGGCTGCAAAACATTACGACCAAATAGTAATGCCACATCACATCAAAATTCATTGAATGCTCATTAACAGTGTAACTTCAGCGACAGTGAATAAAGGAACTAGTACGTAGAAAGTAACAAATTATAAGTAAAATTAATAAAGGACATGCCTTGATTGACATGATTACTAAAAATAATTGCTTAGATACTCATATTTTACAAAAATTAAAAACTTCACATATTACGCATTTCAAGTTTCCACAAAAAATCCATTTGATTTTTGGCATTATACAATGTAGATATATATTTATGTAAACAGTAAAATGTCTACTATAAACAGATTTGTATAATAGTCTTCGAAGCAAGGACGTAAGTAAAACCCTGGTTTATACTAAAAATTGATAGAATAGATACGACAAATTTATTTTCACCCTTTGAATAACAGAACGAAATCTTTTTTGCCACTTCTCTCCTTTACTCCAGACTGCTCCAGACTTATGTTACGGTGTGTACATGATATAAAGCAGTATTTTATGACGACAGTCCCTGGAGCATTATCGCAACTTTTAGTACATTTCAAACCTGCCGCGAGAACGGCGGTGAAATACACATTAACTGACAAGTGAAAAATTCCACTGGACCGGGAATCGAACCACGGACCTTTGGCTTCCCGATCCAGGTGAATTTTTCACATTTCAATTAATGTGAATTATCGCAACTTGATAGACTTTTCCTTTTGCCGCTAAATTTGTTGAACATAATGTTGTTACGTAACAACATAATTTGGAATCCAGCGGTGTTATTAAAAAGGAGTTGGTCACAATGATCCATCCGCTCATGATTTTATTGTCTAGTCTGGTGGTTGCATCAAAGGTACTACATCCAAATTCAAAGGAGAACAACCTCTCGTCCCTCTTCAATAGAAGACATATTCAATCCTCACACCATCGGGAAGCAACTTCTCCTTTCGTCAACTTGTGGACAAAACTATCTTTGGGATACTCCTATCTCTTGATCCTCAATGTACCAGTGCTGTGTTATCAGAAACAACATCTCTCTGGTAAAGGTGCATTGTTATGGCAATTATTCATGAACATACATAACGTATTACGGTGAGGATTTTCGAAAATTTTCAAGATTTTGTTCAATTGGAACCATAGTAGTGCTTTTTACCTCGCAAGCATGGCCAAAGAAATAGTCGGCCTCTTATCAGTAGCATGGAATCACATATATGTCCCTGAGTTTTCGTCCCCGAGAGGCAACACCTCACTGTTCAATCAAAGAGAGGATTACATCTCACGAGGACAACCTGTTGTCACAGGGTCATTTTCACTGGGAATTACAGCAACATGTAGTCGCTGTTAAATCCAAAAGAAAACGATCTCTTGCCATCCTCTCGCGGAATATGAGTAAATACATTTTAAAAAGCGATTATTTCAGGAGTCTGATATTCAGTTGATTGTCATTGTTCTCATATAAATTACCAATCCCAGCTAAATATTAAACTCTCCCATGCTAAGCACTTTGTAAAACTTAATCTTCGCCTTTGGCGAAGGATTCTCGAGTCCTCCGTTATTTTTAGTGAAAACCATCAAGAAATGGTCCCTGGCAGTCACCACACTAATCTTGAGGCATTGAGGCACAGGGGTCCCAGGCGTTGCCTTGTTTTGTAGGGGCTCAGAGGAGCATACGACAAAGTAATTAGCGGTACTTTTAATGTCAGCGGGTGCATTGGCCAGTGACTACCATGGGCGGGGCGGGCTTTGGATCGCTGTCTGTTTCACTTTCTATCTCAATGCCCATGTCCCTTTCTTCGCCACGAGAAAGGTTTGCACCTCTTGAATGTAATGGTAAAGAGTTCACATTTGTTAAAGTTTCTTCTTCCGAAGAGTCCATCAAAGCGCATAAAGATATTCATTCCATTTCAAACACTTTCTCGGTATTTTTCACTGTATGCCTAAAAGAAAATAAATATTAAGTTATTCATTTCTTGAATTTAACAGCCTAAGATTTATGGAATTAGAATACCAATATATAGCAATGTCTCTGTGCACTAAAACTAACGTATAATAGCACTTTCTTTGCAAAATAGTTCTGATTTCACTCTATCTTTAGTAAAAAGTATGATAGGAAATCATGGACTGAATTCAAAATAATGGAAATACACACTGGCACACGATTGACTTTATATATGTTAAGTTTTTGTTTAAAGGGGTGAGAACTAGTGAACTAGTAACACAGCTCCAGCCATCAAATATAGAGCCATACAGCTAAGCGATCCTGAATGTCATAGCAATTTTTTTAGAAAACATCCTTATCGATAACAATTTTCCAAGAAAACTTATTAGGTCAGTTTTGTATAATACCTAGTAGCATTCGTCCTAAAGAAAAAAAAATAATCTCCACCCCCAGAAAACGAACAATATACATTAAACAAAAAAAAACTTAACACTAAAAGAGTATAATTTATGTTAAATGATTTTCAGAAGAAATATCCAAAATTTTTAAAAGTACTACTTACAACATAACATATCGAGCAAGAAATACACTACATACTACATTTTATTCGAAATTAAAGAGCCAAATTCCAAAATATTAAAACAGTAACATTCTTTATAGTATACCTTGCCAATAATGTAACAAAATTTATATTGGACAAACTGCACAATACTTGAAAAATAGAATTAATGGCCATAAGTCATCAATTAAAACAAATACCGGAACCTGTGCCTTGCTCTAGGCAACAACAATTCCTTTAAATTTAGAGACGCGAAATCCATTGATTTTTAATCTAACCTTCAAAAGAGACTCTTCAAAGAGACAGTTTATATGATAAAAAATGCTACTGCATGTAATAATAGACCAGATATACAAAATTAAAGTAAAATATACCACAACATTATATCCGTCACAAAAATATATCTAGCTCAACTTAAACATTAACTTGTAAATTAATATTCATTCAATATCCTCTTTTGTAAAAATTATTTGGTTTAAGTAATGTATGTAATAATTTAAATTTTGGTTGTTCGGGTTTTACATAAAAATTCGTTGATGAATTCATGTATCTAAGAAGGTGTTGTTGTTGTTTTGAAAATTGTTTATCACCAGAGAAAGAAATTAATATTGTTCTGTAACCTTGTTTTCTTTTTGTTCTCTTTTAAGTTTGTTTAAAAGTAATTGAAATTAAAAAAACATACATTATGTACTAAAGAGCCTTGAAGGAGCCTAAATAAAGAGGCGAAACATTGGCAGAAATTGGTGTTTATCAAAAATACGACCAAACAACTCCATGTAAACACATTTCTACTTTTACAATATTTTACTAATTTCTGTCATAACATTCCTCACAAACTATGGTTGCATGTTTTAAACACACCCAGCGCATTTTACAATAGCACTGAGTCTTTCTGTCTTTGCACTTGTTGCAGTGACCCCTTGTTCCATCTTTTCTCTCCTGGGGGGTTGTGTCCAGATTATTTCCCAGCAAGCTCTTTGATGTACTCACTGGCAAAATCACTGCTGTGCTTTTTTTTTAAATAAGGTATCATTTGTTCTTTTGATAGACCTTTAAAATATACCCTTTCGAGAACTTTCGCTGCCTGTACTTGTTTTATATATCACATGGGCATTTATCGCGGCAGCATTCAACATAGCAAAACATATTGCCAATGGCCAACGATTTGTATTTCTCTGAACATTGAACTTACTGCACATCTGATCAATGGTATCTAACCCCCACCTTTTTTGGATTTGTTAAAGGTTATTATTTCCGGTTTTTTACTTTCCAAAGTATTTTAATCAATGAAAACATTGTAATGCATTGTGGAAGCAACAATAACGAATTTTTTTTGGAACATATGTGACTATATAGTACAGTCCTTTTGGAATCCAAATATTGTACTACATGTATGGAATTCTATTCCTTACAGAAGTGAATGCTAAATGGGGTTCAGTCTTGTTTTTCTTACAGTACTTACAGAAATAACCTGCTTCTTCAATAGCTCCGCCATTATAGGGAAGCTTGAGAATCAGTTATCAAAAGTTACATTTCGTCTCATCCCATAAAGTGGCTCTCACATGCGCAATGTAACATCATCACACTCGTATGAAACAACGAATGGCCCAACTGGCTTTATACCACAGTATACTTCCAACTTTTTTGTGTAATACATTTTATCATCCGTCAGCGCACATATTATTATCCCGTCCCACATGGCAAAGCAAGCTTGCTGCAACCTTGCAGCAAGCTTGCATCGGCAAGGTTAAAGCTTGCAGCAAGCTTGCTGCAATCTGACTACTGCACCTGTTACAAGCTTGCTGCAAGGTAGCACTGCAAGCTTGCAGCAAGTTTCATGCAAGCTTCTCGCGAGTCCTGTGCAAGCTTCACGCAAGTCCTGTGCAAGTTTCAACCCTGGCAAAAATAGAGGGTACGCCGAGGGTAGGAAAGCATTCATGAACCACACACAAAAACATTGCCTATGGAATGCAATTGTGCAAAGGAGCTGTAACAATGTTCCTAGCGAAACAAATTAGTTAGGTATTACAAAAAAATCACTACTTGCATGAGTACCCCTATAGTTTCAAAATTTAAAAAGAAAATGACTTTCCCGCATTTGTAAACGCGAAAGATATAATTCTTAACAATACATACTAGACCTACGTGTCCTATTACCATAACCTACACGACCTAACGAAATGCAAATCACGATTGCTAACTAACGCTTCTTCGCTAACAAATGACTGTTGGGAGGCCGTGTATATACAGCTGCTGGCTTGCATGAATTCGTTATTGATAACTAACTTTACAACATATGGACACGGATATTTGAATCATTAAAACATTTCCCCAATGACCATTTTGTGGCTAAAAGTATGCATGACCGTTATGAATATGCATAACGGATATTCTTTCAACTCCAGGAGAGATAAATAAGAGTTTCCTCAGTAATATGGCAATCGCCATCTTCATCCGACGGGCCGCGGGATCCTTGGTAGAAACCCTGACGTCAATACACTGTTTTCTGTACTGAATCAAACTGTATTCACAATTAATCTGTATTCACGACTTTACAAACTTGTTCTTCTTTGTCAGTTAATTTATCGTTACGCATGCTTAAGTTAATTTCGCGCAAAGTTTTCCTATTAACTCGCTCTTCTTCAATTTAGCTCGAATTGTTTTTCTTCTACGGGAAATAAGCCGTGCGCGTTCAAGCAAAGGTAACTCTACTCCTCCCTTAGTAGGAACCGTATAGTTGCAATTGCCTTGGGCCTTGCACTATTGCTACCAATGTTGCCAGAGTCCTGCAGCAAAGTTGCCAAGGTTGGCACACTTCATGCAAATTGAGCGTAACTTGCACGGAACGTGTCAATATTGGCAAAATTGCAGCAAGTTTGCATCTAGATTGCCAATCTTGGCAAGCTATACGCCAGCCTCAACCAAACTTGCAGAAATCTTGCATGCTATGTGGGGTATTTTTTTGGTTTGTTGGGCATATACATCTAAACGGAGACCTCCCACGAAATGCCACCAGCAATTCACATAGCTTTAGTCATTCACTAACAGATAATATGCATTATAATTGTAATTAAAACGTTCCAAATAAAGTGCCAATAATTATGCTCCGCACAAGAATTGCAAAATAATAACAGTGGACAAGAGATAATCTATATATTTAAAAACTGAATTCTGGTATCATATAATGTCTGTTCTTTCCTTAAAGTTTCGATTGCCGTACCGATAGATTTAAAATGTCATTTTTCCCGCGTATCATAACAGAACACAATAGGCAGCGTAGCAAAGGGACAGATTACAGAGTTCCAGAGTATTTGCTAGTAATCCTGTAGCGCCATTCCGGATTTTCATCCTCTCTGGTCGTGGTTGTTAAGTTGATTGTAGAGAGTTTTTCAGGTAGGAATTTTGGGGAGTTGATTAGGGAAAAGACAGGTTGTTTTGTTAAGGTTTATTATGAAAGGAATTTAGGGTAGTAACATTTTTTTTCTTTTTTTTGGTAGGAAGAGAGAGGTTATTTTGTTAAGGAAAGGATGACCAATGTTGGCTATTTCATGGCGTGGAAAGATGTTTTAGGTAGGAGCGGTAATATTGGGATGGATTTTCAAGTGAAGGATTTTAGTCAGTGAAAGGGGGAAGAAGCATTCGCAGGTCTGAGCCTCTGCCGCAGCCGGGGTGTGGGACGATTGGTAAGGTGGGTGAAGCAGCTGAGGGATGGATGGGCGATGATGAATTTTCTGGTTCTTGGTAGAGTTGTGGATGTGCTTCTTGCGATGTCAGTTTGATGTCTTCTTTGGCTGAGTCTACCGGGGTGAGGATAGGAAAAGGTTTGAAAGGACGATGAAGGTTCTGACAGTGGGATTGGTTAGCTCGGAATCTGGGAAGTTTCATTTTGTATTTATTTTTAGTTGTGATTTTAGGGATTTGATCTTTGGGGTCTTTGAATCTGCCTGTGGGTAGGTTAAGGGACCAAAGGGAGGAAATCAAGTCTTTGTTGGAGTATCTGATAGTTGTAAAATAATTTAGGAGATTCCGGTCAATGAGGTTCTGAAGGAGAGGGATATTTAGTTACTTTTGGTTATTTGTATTTGGGATGTACCAAGGGGCTTCGGCTATTATTCTTATGATTTTATTGAGGCAGCGTTGGAGTTTCATTCAGTTAGTGACTGTGGTAGTGCTCCAGATGGGAGAGGCATAAAGAATTTGTGGAAAGATAATTGCAAAAAGTATGTGAAGCTTATTGGTTATGGAAGCGGGACTGCTGTAGCAAAGGAGAGAATAGAAGACACTAATGGTTTTATTCACTTTGGATAGGATACCGTCAATATGGTTGGAGAACGTTACATTTTCGTCGAGTGTCAGGACAGCCACCTAGAAAGGTGGCTGTCGTCGTTTGTGGAATTAATTTGTTGTACAAGGTAAGAGGGAGTTGTCTCGTTAAACTTGTTTGAACGTAAAGCAAAGCTTGGCACATTTTCTCGGGTTCATAGTCAGTCGCTAAGAGTCTAGCCAGTCTTCAATTAAGTCAAGGTGGTCCTCAAGGGCATCGGCGTTTTTGCCTGGCCACCAGTCGCTGGTTGCTATGGTGGCGTCGTCTGTGTAAAGGTATAGTTCCGTAATGGATGTGGTAGGGAAGTTGTCTATGAAAATGTTAAATAGGGTGGGGCTGAGGACTGCTACTTGAGGAACACCAGTATGGACAGGGAAGGAATCGGAAAGGAAGTTGTTTTGTTTGATTTTAAAATGGCGGTTCTGAAGGAAGGATTAGATAATTAAGGTTGATCGGGATGGGGAGTTTGAGGAGCTTAAAAATCAAGCCCTCGTGCCAGGCCTTGTCAAAGGCCTGGCTGATGTCGAGGAAGACTGCAGAGGTAACCTTCCTTTGGTTAAAGCCAGAGGAGATGTATTTGGTGAGGTGGTTAATTTGGTGGACGGTGGAGGTTCCTGCGGCAAAACCAAGCTGCTCTTTGCGGAAAAGTCTTGCCGGGATTTTCTACAGTCTGTTAAGAATAAATCATTCATATACTTAGGAAATGGTGCAGGTCAGTGAGATAGGTCGGTAGTTGTTGACGTCAGAGTGGTTTTTTCGGGGTTTGGGGATCATAACGATGATAGATGTCTTCCATTTGTCAGGGAAGGAAGTTGAAAGGAAGCAGGCGTTGAAGATGTCCACTGGGTAGAGATTAATGTTCTCGGAGAATCATTTGATAGCCTTCGGGGGTATTTGGTCAGTCCCTGCTGAACATTTGTTCGGCAAGTCTTTGATGATGCCATTCATCTCTGCAAGATTTCAGTGGGATGGTTCGTACGTCGGCGTGTGGAAAAGGGAATTAGCAGCGTTAAAAACTGTAACGTCTTCGTCATCGTCGTCTGAGTCGTCATTTTCCAGCTGTAGGGCAAACGCCGAACGCACTCTGTGGCACCACGTTCGGCGTCTGTGCTAAGGGTGCGTTTGTTCATTAAGGAGATGTCGTTTTAACAGGGTTGCGTAGAGTCCTGGTTAATTCCCAAAGTGAGTTGTCTGTAACTGAAAGGGGAGGATATTTTCTTGTTCCAGGAATCTTGTCTGAAGGACTTAATCTCGGTCTCTACTAATTTTGTTATTGCGTTGTATCGGGATTTGTAAATGTTGTTGCGTTCGAGTTGATAAAGGTGTCTCAGTTTGTTTTTGTCGTAAGGTTTTTGATGAGTGTTGGTAATGTTGAAGTGAGAAGTGGGAGGACTTTCTGTTTGTTTATGGCAAGTGAAAGTGTGTCTTGAATGTGTGAGGTGAGGAAATCTATTGCCAATTCTATGGATGCTGCATTAGGTGCAATGGGAGGAAGATTGAAAGTGGAGTTTTGAATAAGGGCTTCGAATTTATTCCACCTCTGGGTAACAGTATTTGGGAATCATGGGGGAAACTTCAAGGGAGAACAGAAATGGAAGGTGATCGGAAGAAAAATGGCGGAATACTTTAGAGGGAATGTCATATGGATAGTTGGAGGAAATGGCAATATCCAGGATATCAGAGGTGCCCCGATCTTTGTAGGAAGCTATGCGAGTGTATTATCCGGTAGGTGTATTTCTAAATGATATGTGTTGGTGTATCTTTTTAGACTTTTCCCATTGCTGTTGGTGGCCCTACAGCCCCAGTCCGTATGTTTAGAGTTAATATCCAAAGGGATAGGTAGGTGAAATATTGTTAGAGTAGTCTGTAGTGTATGATGCATGTAATAACAACCAATAATCTCCTTATTACTAAGTAGATACTAACCATCTAGTTTCATGTGACGCTATTATCTAGCATGTCTCCATTTAACATTCTAGTTTCATTTCAATAGTGGATGTTTGGTGATCTTCACCCCCTGCTACACACCCTCGTGGTGGCTCGCAAGGTATTACGTAGATGTAGATGTGTTCCCCCACACCAATTTGCAGTGTTATCATGTTATGTTGTTTGTTTTGTCGAACACACTAAACTGTTTTGTGATCTCTGCATTCTCTTCAAGAACAAGAGAATATGGAGATCACAGAATCAACGCCGCGAAAATTTTCGATCCTACCAAACACTTTTGTTTCCCCAGATACTGTTGCCCTTGTCCACTTTTTCGCAGCGCAGGAGGAATATCTTCTGTGACGAAATCAATTTAATTTAAATCAACACCTCATACGAGGATTTTTCGTAGCTAGTTCGCAGTCCTGATTAATAAAAGTCTCGCGATGCAGAAGAATAGTTGGGGATGAGATAGTAATGGCTGAATATGCTCCGAGGGGAACTGAATATAGTATTTTGCAATCACACAGCAGCAGTAAATAGCTCTCACAGTCATCCAACCCGTTCTAGGCATGATAACTCGAAGCAAGTTACATATATATCTCTCCATGTGAGAGGACCATAATTTTTCAAACATGCTTCCGCTGTTTTTTACTAATGCTCAATACCCAATAATTGTAAATGGTCTAATGGTCTTCTCACCTAACATACAAAACTAGTATTACCTATATTTGCTGTTCCTAGTAGGTCACTGGTGGGGTTAGTTACGAGAACGATGGCAGATGTATTTGGAGTTCAGAGAACTGGTTTTCTTAGATGCGTAAGCTGTTAAAAAGAGGTTACCTCCTCCACAGTATGAAGTAGATATGGGATATCTAAAATATTCTGCTGCCAAAAATGAGGTTGTGAAAAGTATGATGTACTTGAACCATTCACCACGTTCGAGTAACAACGTTCAAGAAACATTCTGTGTTGTGTTGTATTTATTAGGTCTCCGCCGTAGTATATCAAATGATAGTGTTTTATCGCTTGCCTGCCCAGCGCATTCATTTTTTAGTCTGCCTAACTTTCCGTTGAATACAAAATCCAGACCGTGATGAATCGCACCACTTTCGCTAGAGATAATAGGTATCCTCACCTATGTAGCTCCCGCTGCCCTCATATCATTCTTCGCCTGAAGCTAACAAATGATCATTTCCTTTCTTAATTTGTTAACGTTATCGATGACAGTTTACAGACAAACATATCCATACTTTTAAGTTCCATTTCCCAAAATGTATATTATCACCAGTCAAGGTTTTCAAGTACTGTATTTTACGATTGTCGAGTTTTCACTGTTGATTTAATGCACAAAGGAGTTGTAAGCAGTCGGATTTCGATGACGCCGAGTGACGTGTGTTGCACATTGGTTAACCATAAATTTCGTTAACTATTCAGGCGTTAAGAGTTGGAATCAGCCGCTATCTTTCATCCAGAGCGTAGAAAACATTCGTAGTCGATGCCTATGGTGGAGTTGCGAGGAGAAAGAAAGTTGATTACCATATTGCAAATTCTTGTTATTTCTGTATGGGTGCTTATGCAATTCACCAGAGCGAGTTTTTCACTTCAAAATTATGACGGACAAAATGAACACAAGGGAAGACTACCATTATTCCAGCAGTGAGGCCCGTAATGACACCTGCAGTAAAGGCAAGACCGGATATAACATTGACCAATAGCTAGTTAAACACAACAGAAATTAAAATATGGAGACGAAGGGTGGGAACACTTTGAGGTATATAATTAGAAATATGGAAGACGAGCCATATTTTTGGATTGGCTGCGACTGCTTCTTTTTATGTTTTTCTTCTGTTTAATATTCACACCTCTAACCATCATGATCGCCATAGAAAAGAGTTCAAAAGAACCGAGATACGACCCCCTCAGCTACCCGTGCTGACCTGTTTCCCTGCAGAATCTAGGTTTTGTGAAATGGGATTTATATCTCCCGTCCACCATCAGGGATTTTCCTCCTGCCTGCGTTACGGCCCACCAATGAGCCTCCTTCCCTGACAGTCCCTTATTTCGGAAAAATTGGAAAAATTGTCAATTACAAGATGTCCTATACCAATAAGGTATTGAGGTTTGGTTATTTTTGTCTTAGTGTATTAGGCCTGATATTTCCAACGCATTTATTTATCTAATTCAGTACAAAAACTGTTATGGGAAAGAGCATTGGAATCCTCTATTAAGAACTGGATAAGTTGTCTGGAGTTGTTTGGTCGTTTAAGAGAAACACCAATTTTCGCCAACGTTTCGCCTCTTTATTGCGGCTTCATTAGGGTTATTTGATGCACAATGTAAGTTTTTACAATTGTAAGTTGTAACAAGATTGCTCTGTAATCATTTTTTCCTCTCTTTACATTCTGATCTAAGTCTGTAAAAATTAATGAAAATGTAAAAACTTACATTGTGCATCAAATAGCCCTGATGAAGCCGCAATAAAGAGGCGAAACGTTGGCGAAAATTGGTGTTTCTCTTAAACGACCAAACAACTCCAGACAACTTATCCATTTCTACATAAATAAAGTGGTCGATAATATACTGCATTATAAGAAACTCTATTAAGAACAGTTAATTATTTAAGTCAGTTCAATAACTGTTATGGGAAAGAACATTTGAATGCTCTGTTAAGATTTTTTAAAAGTATTTAAAGGGTACTTTGCATTATGGAATTATGTATAGCAAGTGTGAGACTGATGTTGTGGGATTTTGTGATGCCTCTTTTGGGAATCCGGTAACAAGAAAATCTGTATTCGGATATGTCTATAAAATGTCAAATGGACCATTTCTTGGGAAAGTAGGAAACAGGAAATTACCGCATTGTCTAGCACTGAAGCAGAGTACATAACTATTTCTCATGGAAGCAAAGAAGGTGTCTTTCTGAGAGAATTAATGCTTGAAGTGTATGGGAGGTCAGGAAGTATTTTGCTGTACAATGACAATATGAGTGCTATAGAATTGGCAGAGACTCAAGGTTATAATGCTTGAACCAAAGATATAGATGATAGGTATCATTATATTAAGGATTTATGTAAGGCTGATAAAATAAAGAAATTCCCGCTGATGTGCTCACGAAAGGGCGAATGGGCATTTTCATGCCAAATGTAGTAATGCCATTGGATATGTTAAATGCAATGTCACGATTAAGTGCGTGTGTTGAAATTCCATGTTATCAACTAAAGACAAGTAATCTAAGACATTCATTTGTTTTGTAGTTATTCGTTATTTGTTTGAGCTCGCTCATGCTCTCGCTTGGGTTTTTATGCTGTATCCGGGCGTACTCAATAAAATGCGAGCTGGATAGTCATGTCATGTGTTCTCGTTGCAAGTGCTCTATCCCGGTGAATTCACAAATCAGAAATTTCATCTACACAATAAGTTTATCACAATTAGATCATAAGCGTGTTAGAATGCTTATATTCTTTCAAGAAATCTGCAATAGGCAACAAGTTTAAAATGATATTATTGGTGCATATTATTTCATTGATTTCATTAAATTTGAAAGTTTAAAATAAAAGAGGTAATTGTTTTTTTAGTTAAATTGAGCATACATTTTTAGTTATACAGACATCAAACAAATTATCAGAATATTTAATATACTATATGCAAGTCTAGTACTCGAGCTATTCGAGCTCTGATTAAATATTCGAGTTCGAATAACTTGCTAACCGTCCCATCCCTATCTATCAACCACCACTGAAGACCATTAAAGTCCCCTTACCCATTCAGGAAGAATTTCCAAGTGCTATGGTAAACCCCATTGCCAACAGCCGCGAACCGGTTCCAATCGCCACGCATATGATATCCCACATCGCTCGTGTTTTGTTCTTTGATAGAAGAATCTGCTGTTTTTTGATTAACTTGTTAACTTCATTTGTAACCTAAGCTGAACTTCCCGCATTCTTTCTAGCACCCTCAATTTTTTGGGTGAATTCCTTTAAACACTAAGCTTTAAAGTTAAACAAACACCTGTTGGAAAACCAGCACACCAGTGATTTCATTCATCAGATTCTTCAACTTGGAAACAAAGGAGCCAGGCTGGACATTCTTGAGCAGTGGGAAATTTGAAAAACTGTGTAGGGAATAATCCCTTAGCGAATGACTGACGCTGTTTTTAACCTCGCACTCCCCTCCCCTCGGGATGGCCAAAAGCGCGGGTCTCAGTTCGGAGGAACATCTACATCCACGCAATATCCTGCAAGCCACCGCGAGGGTCTGTGGCAGGGGGTGAAGATCACCAAACATGCACTATTGACACGCAACTAGGCTACTATGCATGCAAACAAGTTAGACAATAGAGTCACATGCCGCCAGATGGTTAGTATCTGCATGGTAATAAAAGGAATTTTTTGCTATAATGGCATTTATCTACATGTATTTATCTGTATTTATCTATCATGCATGAGTTAGTGGAGTTAATACAAGCATTATGCACTATCTACTACTACAACAATAATTCACCCACCTATCCCTTTGCTATGGTGCCTGTGTCCTCTAATGGTACGCGGAACCAAATGGTGCGTGGAAAACACTGTAAAAAGTTTATCTGATTTTACGGTATAAAAGCGATCTGAATTTCACATGCAACATTTTAAGAGTGTATGTTGAATTTAAGCACTAATACCTTGTCCAAAAATAAGGCAGGTGAAGGACTGAAAATCAGATCAGGTGGGACTTATTTTAAGTTAGGCCTATGCTGAATTTAAGACAGCTCTAGTCTGGTAATAATGAGGGTTACTAGTGAAATTCAAGCCTACTTTGAGGGGCTGTCTTATTTTAGGGCAGGTGCAGGACTGAAAATCAGACCACGTGGGACTTATTTTAAGTTAGGCCTATGCTAAATTTAACACCAGGGCTGTCTTAAATTCAGCATGGGCCTATCTTAAAATAAGCCCCATGTAACAATACAGATTGCTTTTGTCATTAAAGCCTACTTTTATGGGATGTCTAATTATAAATACTACATATTTAAACACTTCAACGAACACAAACCAAAATTCTAACGTTTCATATTTAGACTCGAAAATATTGTTTTACTTACTGAAGCTTAGATAGAGCAAACGTAAGTCATTGAATTTCCATTGAAAAAATTTTAGGACTGAAATGGGAACACATTAACATTAAATTCAAAGATAATATGAAAATTTGTACTTTTATTGGAAACAAAGTAATCCATACAAAGTCTTCGATACCAAAGATATGTGCCAGTATCTACAAACCGAGGCCAGAGCTGTCACTTGATGAGGGCGACTATTTTTTAGTTCTTACAACCCTGCCACGTAGACAAAATAAGGACGTTTAGTCTCAGGAAACGTCACTCAGACACAACTAGCTCCCTTCTGCAAACAAACGAAGAATTAACGCCACATTATCACACCATTAATTCATCGCACGAAACATTTCACCAACTTACAATGACATTTGACTAGACTTCGAATTTTACTTCTTTACGCTTCGTAATCTTTCTTGAATTCCATCTCCCTGGTTACGCTCCGCCCATCAGTCTCTGCTATTGGCAGGTTATCTCTAAATGCGGAGCCAACCAAGGCGTGCTTATTTTCAGCCCGGGTGATCTGAATTTCAGATCACAACAATCTTATTTTCAATATTCAGTTGTTAAGTTCTTAAAATAAGACGGAGGTGTGTGTGATTTGCACGAATGTTGAGTCTTAAATTTAGACCACTTCCGTAAAATCAGCGTTTAAATTCAGATCGCACTAAAAATTAGATAAACATTTTACAGTGAACCACTCCCTACGGCGCACCCTTTTCCCCCTCCCCTCCACTCCAAACGGCTGCCAATGACGGTCCCCTCCCCTAATCCCCACCCACTCACAATAACTGACCCTCAACCAACACTGGCCCCCAGCCGCCCGGATAAAAGGCCGGGAGACAATATGATGCGCGGTCCCTCCCGCCAGAAACACACGCACCCAAACCTCCGACACCAGTTCTCGAGTCCTGAGATCCAAAGGAAAGCCTCTCTGACGAGAGGCCGTTGCGTTCCTGACCGCGTTCAACTCCGGCAACCCGAGCTTAACCGCCCACGTTAGGCGTCGCTAGGCGGTAGGGTGGGGAAGGGATTACGGAGACCTCTCGGCCCACAAGTAGAGTACGGATAACCTCAATTACTCAACAATCTGATTTAAATATACCATATATTTTCATTGAAAAGGAAATATTTGACAAGCATACACGATATCAGTTGAAAGTTCTCGAAGGCAGGCGTACCAATAAAAATTTAAAGAAACCAGTATCTTAAAGAGTAGTGAATGATGATGATTTATGAATAACAGTGGGAGTGATTCAGCCACAATTGGAAAGATGACAGGCATAGGCTAACAGGAAAATTTCCAAAATATAAATTAGGGAGCAACGACAAAGAGGTAGTGAGCTTTTCGTGCAAGGATTGTGCAACCAGTTCGAGTGAGTAAAAATACGATTAATGTAAACATTTACTTCATCCAATTGTTTAGATTGATTTCCTGCTCCAAGAAGTGACGACCCTCCTCTATTTTCAGGCACGTTTTCAGGACGTATCATTTAGCGATGAGTTTTCAAGAATTCTGATAAAAAATAAAGTATATACGATGAACGTGAACATATTTTGTTTATGGTTGCTTTCCTTAGTGCAGTGATGAGTTTTGATTCTATTTTGAAGAAATACCTTTTGGGGAAATCTAACGGGCTCTTGAAGCGAAGGTGGATTAAAATGACCCTTCATTACCAAATCTACAAAGAAACTTCAAAATTTAACCTGTGTTGTGCAGCAAGCAAGTGCGATTCTAGACTATTATGTTGTGTGATATGATATTGGTGCATTTGGCCTTAACTGTTCTTGAGATAGTGTGTGGTATAATGCAATGTATATATTAGTTAATATGAGAAATAAAATTCAAGGATCAAAAACAGCGTGTCTTAAAACAATTATGTTTTAATTTTCAATGATGAAATTAAAAGTACGTTAAAAACACTACAGTTTAGAAAACTTTTTTTTTAATTAGAGCACTATGTTCAACGATAAATCACAACTTTGCTGCACGCGAACAACTTTTACCAGAATATTCATTTAATAATTCGCGGTTTTGGAAAGGTATCGACTACATCGATATAACCGCAATACTAATCGACTACTAGATTCAAAATGGCAGTCGTAAATTATGTGATCATGAGAAGTCAGCACGGAAGCAAGCATCTGGAATGAAACTGATCTCGAATCATTACGTTTTTATGAAGTTCGTCACCATAGAAGTTTACTTTAAAATTAGAATAACCTTTAAGGTGCGGTTATTAAATTATTTACTTTGCAAAGCAAAACGAAGAAAATTCACGAATTTGTCATTGTTATTGTTTTTATCTGTCTTCCAAACAATCTTGTTTGAATTCTTGACATAAGAAGTGGCAGCATTTATTTATCTATTTTTACTGGAACGTCATATCATTATTGTATTGGGAAATCAGGAATGAGCTAATGAAGATTCAGGATCACCGTTCAACTCTGCGATAAATGTAAAAATGTTTTTTGCATTTGTGTCTTCCTCATCACAGTGATGACTTTCGATGAGATTTAAATAAAAGTTTTCTCTTCTTCCTTTTTCCTGATTTTTTGTCGCAAAACAATGTGCATTAATAAAAAGAATAAATACATTCATCGAATGTGGGTGATGATTTCCTTGTTGATGAACTAGAGGAATTGTTATGATATATATGTAATATTGTGGTCATGTTCAGTTGTGGTATGGGTGTGCTGTTTCCAAAGCACTCTAGTTATAGTGTGAAAAATGGATTGGGGACAGATCAAGAAAGGAAATGATTTCAAAGTGTGTAAGTTAAAGTCACCATGGAACAAATTTTGAAAATTCTAGCCGAAGTAGGCGATGGTGGGCCAATCCTTTTATTTCTCATATTAATATTGTTAGCAATACAATGGTTTTAAGTTTAATTAAAACTGAATTGTCAGACCGTTCTGAATTTTTTAAATATTATCAAGGAGGTGAAAATTTTAGTGTTACAGTACAGTTTGAACTGTAGTGTAGTTCCAGACCTGATTCACAGCTGTTACAGTACAGTTTGAGCTACAGTACAGTTCCAGTCATGTTTAAGAGCTCTTTTACAGTACATTTTGAACAAGTCTGCACTTGAATTCACTCTGTGCTGTGGTGAATGCACTGTGACTGTACTGTAGAAACTGTACTGGAATTGAAACATTCCAGTATAGTTCATAGCACAGGCCACTTACCTAGCACAGTTACGGTACAGTTCCAGCAGAGATTTTTCTACCTGGGCAGTTGGAGGCAGTGTTAATGAATATTCAATGTGGTTTAAGTGTAACATGAGTATAATTAAGCCATTTGGTGAAACGTCATAAGCAGCGATAGGTTAAATATTCAAAATATTATTGAAATATGCTTAGCAAACAATTTCTCAACCATGGTATGGTTTATTTGGAAAACATTTTTCGTGACGTGTCCAGCACATTTCCCTTCTATGATTACTTTATTTACTAATATGTGCATGCACATTGTGCATGTTTCAAAAAATGAAAGTGTTTTACTGAATCGTATTAAGCACATATTAAGCATCGATAGACGCTGGAGTATAGTTTTCTAATTAACATTGCAAACTGCGTTGTCTTAACGGCAGAAAACAGACAGCTTCAAGATGCGGATCTGGGGCGATGTTGGGTGCCTTCTGGGGATTGATGTGTCACCGAGAGCATATCGCCGCCAACTCGGTGGGCGAATAGCAGACGGGGCCCCCTTATCTGCGGCATCACTAGCCTATTCATCTTATCTCTTTAAAACCGCCTATCTACTGCAGTTTATAAGTTCTTTGAACCTTCCTTCTAATAAGGCCTTCCGAGAAACACTCCTCACGTGTCGTCCTGTGAACTATGGGAAATGATGGGTGCTCTCGTGGTCACAATTCGACACGTGCTCCTTGGTTGCAATGAGAGATTGTCGAAAACAGGTTTAGCGGAAGGCATACGCCTTCGCTTTGCCTCGTCCGGAAACAGGTGCCCGTCCGCCTCCCCAGGGGAAGATTGTCGGCAGAACATAATGAGCTCAGTTAAACGATTCATTCATCCCTTTGTGAGATGTTGCACGCTATTTGCCTGACCCTGAAGCGACCCCAATTAGGATCTGCACTCCCTTACCTTACGCATGCTTGGCAATGCAGTATGCCTGGTTTATGCCTAAAAATCACACCATGTAAAGATCATTAGCGATATAACCGCAGAAATATATGAGGCATGAACGATAAACCGCAATATATTAGGTCAATTTCGTACTTGGCGTGTATATTCAAGATACAAAGTGGATTGAATTATGCAATTTTCACAATAATTTATTATTTACAATTAATAGAGAGCATTAAATCCCTTATTACCTTATTGCCAGTAATATATTTAGCAATGACCGACGAGGAGCGATATAACTTATCTCATGAGGTATAATACGAGGGTTGTCCGTAAAATAAGGTCAACAAGGCGCTGAAGTCTTGAGGAACGCTTTAACGCAAGATCTGCAGCACTGGCGTGTAGCTTATTTCCTCGCCTATAAATCTATACCAATCCAAGCTGGCTACGACGAATAGTCAGGGCAAGCATCGGTTTGGTAACCGTTCACGATAGAGCTTCAACTCCGCCACAGCCAGGTGTGAGTAACGTTCTGTGATTCGTTTTTTGTGTTCTAAGGACACTACGCCCACAGAAATTTACCGACAGTTATATGAATTGTATGGAAGACAGAATATGCGTATCAAAAACGAGTGAAAATGGTGTAGAGTTGAAAAACGGACGAACAGATGTCCACGATGAATAGCGTGCCGGACGGCCATCGGTTTCGGACTTAAAGATTGCAAATTGGAGAGGGTAATGCTTGAAGATCGACGGGTGACGATTCGGAAGCTGTGGAAATTGATCCCTGATGTCAGTAGGACTACTGCAAAAAACCTTGAAGAACTTACGCCGTCCAGTTCAAAACAAAAGAAGGGGCATGCTGAGGAAGGGAGTGCGTTTTCATCAGGACAATGTTCGTCCCCACACCGCCCGTGTAACAACCGGCCGGCCGGCCTCATCAACCAATCTGGATGGGATCACGTCACACACTTCCCCCCTAAAACCCAGATCTAGAACCAAGGGATTATCATCTCTTGCCTGCGCCGAAATCACACCTGGGTGGGACAAAATTCAGGTCAAACGAGTAGTTGAAAGAAGAGGTCGTAGGTTACGCTATCCGCACACCGTGGCGGCAGAGTTCTATGACATGGGTGTACCTAAACTGCTACACTTCATGCAAAAATGTATCGATCACAACGGGAATTATGTATAAAAATAGTAGAAAGTCCAGGATTTTCAACAATGCATATTTAATTTCAAATAAACATGTTTTTCTTTTTGAAAAAAGTGGAGACCTAAATTTACGGGCAACCCTCGTAGTCTCAAATTCGAAAGAGAGATGTTAATGGATTGGAAGAAGACTCATAACTGATGGCTTACTTGAATGTAAAGTCGCACCTTCTTCCATATGCTATAGTAATCAAAACCCTTTTCGAAGGCGCAATAAGTGTATCCCAGCCGTCAAGCTCGCGGGAGGAGGAAAAACACTTAAAAAGTGTTCTTAACAAATCGTACGGTCTCAGGTGTGAAATTTCTCCATGGAGGAAGATTGAACAACCTATGCAAATTTCACGTGAAAGGTTTTTATTTACGAACCGGGGATTCATTATTACGACAAGATGACATAAACTGTCGTAAATAAAAACCTTTCTAGTGAAATTTGCATTGGCTGTTCCCTTTTCCACTTAAAAAGTGAGCTGGCTTTAGGCAAAAAAGGAATTTATCTGTAGGGCGGGTAAAGAATAACTATTGCAAAAATGCACCATTCAAAGGAGTTTAAATCCACTTAGAAAAAAATGATGCCTCGGTAGCTTAACAGATTATAGCTACAGGCGCGGATTCAGAGCATGCGGATTAGAATTTTGTTAAAGATGACTGACTTTATTCTCTGTAGAAATCCTGATATCGCACACATCAGAGGAGTAAATGGAATGACGGGCATTAATGTGAAAGAAGCATGGTGCACGTAGCCGAAGTATGGAACAAGCCTAAGCGGCCAAGCACATACAATCAATCACCTCTTGGTGCCGATTGGTTGCTTGGTGGCTTGGGCAATGGGTGTTATAAACCTCCCGCCGCGCCGATTTGACAAAAAATGGGGTTGTTTACCGTATTTTTTTAATTGCCGAATATGATAGTTTGTAAAATATAACTACGCATATTTTTCCATTTTTTGATCCGTCAATTATTTCTTGAGTTATAAGCGGCAAAAAACTGATGTTTTTAACCCTTTTGGAAAAGCGGGCGTGGTGCAACCTCTGACGTATATCGACTTCGTCCAATCGCAACTGAGCCCGCGAAGCTACTTTGCCTTATCGCAATGGGGGGACACAGCTGAGTCTGCCAATAGGCGTAGTTGCGAAAGCATCTGTGCGAGCCGACCTTCCGAGAACCCCCCTCCACTCCATTCCCTTCCACGAAAAGCAGTCAAGGACGGGAGGAAAATGACGTCAATGTTATCACAGTAGCTTTTTCGGTGGGCGTCACATTTCGCTTATTTTAATTTTTCATTTATGAGTGAATGGTTGTAATAAGAAGATTAATTTTTTCACTAAAATTCATTTTTTCTTTTCCATCTAACGATTTCGTGTACACAATAGCGATATCGGTTCCAAGTAAACGCCCCCATTGACTTTGGCCCACATTCGAGTACAGTACTCCGTCCGTCGGATGGGACGCTAAGCTTTTGGATCCTTTTCGTTGAGAAAAGGGTAATGTCGACGCCGGGTTTCTCTCCAGCCCTCCTCCTTTCCTCCCATTCTAATCCTTGTCCCTTTTCTACCGACCGGAAGCGCCTATTAGTGCGGATGCAGACTTGAAAAACACATTGCAGTAGGCAGTGAAGTATGTACGATGACAAGTAGTGATCTGGGAGGCGTAGTTCAACATTGGAAGAGAGGGACGACTTACAGCAAACTGTTTCCGAATCGCAGAGAGGGGACAAGTGGCAGGGGAAGGAGCGGAAGATTTGCTTGCCGCCCAGAGCCACCAATCGCCGTCCCGCTCTACCCCCCCCCCCCCCTCACACATACCCCGCCCACCCATACGCACATATATATAAGAGGGCTCACCTTCAGCCGTGGCTTAGGTTGGAGCAGAGAGTCAACCCACGCGGAAGCAGCAGCAGAAGAGACGACCTCCTCCCAACTGTTTGCCCGAAAGAAAGGTGAGTTTGCACCCTCCGCCACCGAAAATAACGACTCGGCTCTTCGAGAGAGGGTTTTTTTGTAGGAGCCATTGAGGCTAGTCTGATATACAGAGAGGAGTGATCGACATATACCTGTGTTCTATTGAATTGTTTGCTTACATCTACAGATGCACATGTTTCCAAATAGTTTCTTATTTTTGTTAGAACGCCCTTTTCATCTGAGCTATTCTCCTGACCTCTTCATCTTTCTTGCTTCGTCGATCGCTAGCCACTTGCCTTCTCAGAAAAAAGACTTGCTGACTTTGCTTCTCCTTCCCGAGTATGTCATTGCTCTTGGTCTCTTTTACTGCATGTCATTACCTATATTTTCTACTTATTTATCTACAGGTTGCATTTGGCAAATATATATTCCATGTTCCATAAGAGTATTATTTAAATTTATTTCTGTCTCCGTCGTCACCCTAATGTCATTGGCGAATGAAATCATGCTATTATTCCCCATGGATATTAAGGCTTGAAGCCTTCTCTTAGGTATCTTCAATGGCTTTCTCTACGCACACGTTAAAGCCTACGGGATGCAATGTACAGAATTATCCCACCCCTCTCCTCAATCTTCACCGTTACCAACCTTTTAATTATATTTCAATAAAGGCTTCACAAGCATTCATCAAAATCTACATCAACGTGATACCCTGCAAGCCACCGCGAGGGTGTGTGGTAGGGGGCCATACATTCATACATTCCTCAGCATTACCTACTTTACAGCCTTACTGTTGGCACCTCGGGAGGTAGGTCACTAATTTCACTACCTTCCCCATTTTAAATTTCCCACCCTCTCTCCTTGGGCGCTTTCCGGCCTTCATTTGTTTTCCACTCGACATTCGATTCGATTGTCGAGTTTTCGTTTGCTGGAGAATGTCCTGCCGGACTCGAGAGGGGGCAGAAGTGTGTGTGTGGAATCGGCTTCGGCGCGAGTCAGTCGTCGGCCCTCATCTGGGTCGTGGGTCGGTTCCTGTCAGAATTGACGTTCTCTCGCCCGGAATGGGCGATGATAGACCGGACCAAGGTAAGCGCCCAAATCCCTTGTCCTATCCCTGTCCTCCCGTAATTATTTTTGCTCTCCCACTGTTTTCGTCCCGGTTTATTTCTTTTGTGTTTTAACCAAGTACCCGGCTCGTGTAGGCCTGCCTGCCCGTCCTATTTTCTTTCGGTGCGGCAGTTTCGGCCCCGAGTGAGTACACTTACCATTGAAGATCCGGTTCGTATAACTCTAGCGTATAACAGCATTACCTACTTTACAGCATTAATATTAAAGATCCGGTTCGTATAACTCTGTAGTCTTCACTCCAAAAGACTCTTGCTTCGGGTCAAATACGTCGTGGTCCATTCTTCGAAATTTTGCTTCCAGTGTCTCCAATCTTCAGAGAGTCCGAATTGATGTCCCTGACCAAAACTTTTTATCACACTTAACTGTTGTACTCTCTCTGGTAGTTCCCGCCCGGATGCACGAATTGACGATTATTTTATATTAAGATTTTTTCAATCAAGAAAGTTCCACCAAGTCTTAAAAAAAGGACACGAGTGGATTAGGATGGAATAGTGATGTGGTGATGCCACATTGCAGTTAGCAACACAGCCGTTTATGTAAGTGTCATCACGCCTGTAGTGAAATAAGAGTCGTTGTGTATACATGGTATCCACCTTAACTCATATCTACATCTACATCCACACGATACCCTGCAACAACCGCGAGGGTATGTGGCAGGGGGTGAAGATCACCAAGCATTGACATGCAAACAAGCTACTATAGGATATCATGCAACTAGATTACTAGTATCTACATAGTAATTAAGGGATTTGTTGTTCATGCATCATGCACTACAGACTATTCTAAAATATTTCCCCTACCTATCCCTTTGCTATGCTCCCTACTGTGTGTTCTCTTATAGTACGGGGGAAAAATGACGTTTAGAATGTATCAGTACGACGATTTATCTCTCGAATCTTAACTATCTGGTCGAATATAGCTGAGACTTGCACTCCCAGAAACTTCGGAGATTGTACCCTGATAATGACGAGCTAACGTCGAAACCGGTTGAGTTAAAATAAATTGGTGTAATAAGTACAAAGTGAATAATTTCTCCCATCATGCCGTCATTCCGCAAAGTAGAGCCTACAACAGTTGAAGATAGACACCAGAATTCAATTCTCAAATTTACAGGTAATCATTTCCCACTGTTATTATTTTTCCACTCTAGTACGGAACATGATGGCACTTTGCCATGCTGACATTTATTGCATTAGACGTTTGCCGAATTGCTCCATTGGTTCCATCAATTTCGGAAGAGGGATTTCAGGGTTTATGGAACCATGGAATGGAATGTAATCAATCAGTCCTCAGTATAAAAGGTATCGTTACTAAAATCAACGAATGGATTCCACAGAAGGCACTCAGCCGAGAAGAGTGACATTGCTCTTTCTACGCAAATAGCAGCAACAGCAGTCCACACTGTATCCCGCAGTCTATGTCGCATTATCTGGCTCAAATTAGGAGCAAAAAAGTACCTGTGGAATTCCCTTTTAAGTACTAACCGCGAAACACCTTAACGGAGTACCCGCTAATACGTGCGACACCAGAATTTCTACAGAGACAAAAGTCAGTCATCTTTAACAAAATTCTATCCCGGATGCCCTGAATCCGTGCATATTGCTGTAGTCTGCTAAGCTACCAAGGCGTCATTTGTTCTCAGTGGATTTCAACTCCTTTGAAGCCTTCAGTAATCCACGCGGAGTATCCGTGCCGGAGGATTCCGCATCCACGAGGAATTCCCATCGAGAGTCATTTCGTTGCAATGCTCATTACACATAGAGCACTAGAGTAACCTAGAGTAGCAACAGTAACAGTAAGTAAGTACGGTACCTAGAGTAATATGCACATAGGTTTGGCCTATACACTCTATCCACTGATGATTACAGCTCTGGTGTCGCTGAAGGATAATAATAATAACAATAATATTTATTATGTTCAAGGATTTTGATCCCCTATGAACAGTAGTAAATAAGTAATTTTACAATAGAGCTCACAGTGTGATATTACAAAAAAATTAAGGGCTCAATAGAATATTACAAAAAACATTGAATACTACGTGACATTTTGATTTCAGTGTTTCAATTTTGTATTTGGGTCAGCGGGAGAAACATGACAGTAATAATAAACATGAGCTAAATACAGGAAAATTTATCACACAAAATACAGAACATCACCAGGTAGATAGAACAAAACAAGAGATATCCATTTGAATATTACAGGCAAAGGGATTTTTCTTTCAGAAGTTTAAAGAGTTTTCTCTTGAATATGTTCAAGGATGGAGAGTCTTTGATATTTTTGGGTAGGTCGTTCCATATATACGGTCCTACAACTGTAACCGAATTTTGATAAGCCGTGGATCGGATTTGGGGCACATAAAGATAATCAGGATCCATCCTAGTTACAACATTAAGGGACTAACCTTAATTGGATAAAATTCAACTAAATTATGAGGTTCGTTGTGTTTATGCTGGGAGTAAATGCAACAGGTCATCATGAATTCGCGCGTTGTTTTTAAATCAAGCCAAGAGAGCTTATCGAGTTAGGGAGAAATATGATCCTCCCTCCGCAGATCGAAGACGTATCTGACACAAAAGTTTAAGGGACGCTGGAGCTTGATACTGAGTTCCTCCGTTAAATCATGAAATACCAAATTGCAGTCGTCGAAATGTGGAAAAAAAGGGAGGAAATCAGCTGTGTCCTCAGATCGGTGGGCAGCACTCTTTTGTGTAATTTCAGCTGATGGAGGATTGCATTAACCCTATATAGCTACACTCATTATGAGCTCTTTCCATGACAAATTATTTGTTATCTATGCACCTAAATTTTTTAACCTATTGGAGTAGAGAACACTGGTATTTTGCATCTTTATCGTGGGCAGCGTTAGAAGGTTAAGTTTAGCAATGACCCTGTAATAGCCAATGATCATAACTTTTGTTCTGTTACTATTTAATACAATATAATTTTCCTGGGCCAACAAACTGTTGGCAGAGACGTCATCATCCACCTTATTAATTGTTTCCATGAGGTTACTTGGCTAACAATGGCAATAGATTTTTAGATCGTCAGCGTGCATCATATATTTACAGTTTGAAATACAGTTTGGGATATCGCGAACATAAAATGAAAACAATAGTGGACCAAGTACCGACCCTTGTAGTACACCACATAAAATAGGAATCCATGTTACCGGTTTCCATGAGAATTCACTGATTGAAAGATTCTCAAGGGCGACTGATGTCGCCCATGTAAGTACTAAAAGAACCAAATTAAAAAGGAACAGGGAAATTTCAGATTTTTCATTTTTTTGAAGTATAGTGCATGATTTACGGGGTCAAATGCTTTGCTAAATTCAAATAAAACCAGGATAGTTAATAGTTTTCTGTCCATGGCGTATCTTAATTCGTCT
Source organism: Platycnemis pennipes (assembly GCA_933228895.1). NCBI lineage: Eukaryota > Metazoa > Arthropoda > Insecta > Odonata > Platycnemididae > Platycnemis > Platycnemis pennipes. The sequence goes on along the minus strand of OW121857.1, from coordinate 92,704,156 downwards.
GTGACATTAATGAGAGTGGACTGCGTCGAAAAGTTCTTACAAAAACCAGATTGGAACGGGTCAAACAGTGTGTTTACATTAAGGTACTCTACAATATGTTCATGAACAATTTTCTCTAGGTATTTTGAAGCGACGAAAAGTAAGGAAATAGGGTGATAGTCCGCCGGTGACGAGGGATTTTTAACTTTTTTGATGGGCCGAATTAGGGGAGACTTCCAGGAGGACGGAAATATGCCGGTCATTAAGTAGGAGTAAAATATATTGAGCAGAGCAGGAAGCATAGTTGATGTTGATACTTTTAAAAATTTTATCGACATATCGTCTACACCAACCGAGTTAGATCTAGAGGAGAACAGAGATTTCTGCAACAATTCGGGAGTGATGTGATGAAAGTAAAAACATTTTTCGTCAAACGGAACAACGGCATCCACAGACGAAATGCTGAAAATGGTAGCACCGGTATTGCTGGAAAGGGACATGCCACTCAAAGAGAAGTATTCATTCAGTTCATTCAAGGAAAAACCACGTACTGAAAATTTATCTGGCTATCTGATGAGTCCATGGTATTTTAGTTCTCCCATATTTCTTTTGAGTTTTAAAAGTTGTGAAATGGTGCCCTCTCTTAGATTTCGTTACTAAGCCTTTGTCAAATTACGCTGATTTATGAATATATAAGGATAATCACTCCACACTTTACCCTCTACCGGTTTCAACGACTTACAATGTTCTAGATGTCTGTCTAAAAAGGTTTTGTTAAAACGAATTCAAGTATATAAAAAATTAAACAAAATCTGGTCCCTGGAGGTATCATTAAAAGGGTAAGGATAAGGATAGCAGGATGATGTTTCGAGTACTGCATCAAACTGGCGTAATCAGTTCTTTACAAATTCAGAAGCGATCGTGTTGAATTGATTCAAGAATAATACCCCTGGTTTACAGCTATAAATTACACAAAAATACATTTAAATTACTCTGCATGCCCGAGTTTTGTAGCACTAAAGCGCTAAGCATTAATGGTGATTTAACTTATTAGCTGTTTACGGAGAAAACCAATCTCCGAAGTGATAACTCCACTAGTAAATTATCACGATAGGTATACGTTTCAGCGTGGGGCACTCAGAAAACTCGACGATGAATGTCTTTTTCGTTTTAGCTACAATGATTTGGCACATCTTCAAGCGTAAACTGCTTTCTTATCCTCGTGATTTTTACCAAATGACCTTTTAAAGTCTTGCAGAGGCATATGCAGTGGAAAATGCTGACTTTAAATGAGCCGGTGGACGTTTTTAAAGCCCGTGTGAGAACCTGTTTTGCGAGCTTGGAATAGATTAAAGCGTTTAGCTAACAAATGATACCAAAAATCAACTTCCACTTAGGAAGGAACTCGGGAGATATGAGAGTTTTGCCTGTTCGTGATGCGTTAGATATTCTCCATTCCATTCATATTTTAAATTTCAAAGTGACTGACTGGACTTGTCTTAAAGCATTTATATACAGTAATATTTTATTTTTTAAATGAAAATGCAATGTTTTTATAAACTATATAAACTGAAGAATATTAACGGAATTAAACCGCTAATTAGACAATAGATGTTCCTAGTATCTTTGGACTTTTGCCTAAATAATTGAGAAATCAACTGAAAAATTATCATTACTCCACGTATATTTTTTATACAGTGATATCTGTGTAGAAGTTTTATAAAAACAATCCGTTTCGGTTAGCTCATATCCATGGGTAGGGGAGGGTGGGGCGCTGCTCCCCCTCCCCCTGGCTCATTAAGTCAAATGAAAAATTGTAGGTCACTTGGCTGAAGGTGCCCGTTGAAACCCAACGGGAGGGAGAAATATGATAAATACAAATTGTATTAAGAAATCTTAACATTTTTCATGGAGGGGCGAAAAAAAACTTGTGTTATGTTGTTAGCTATGGCTCCAAGTCAGTATAGGAACGATAAATATAATTTAAGCCAATGTAAACATATAATTTCTGCCTGGACTTATAGCTGGGCCTTTACAGAGATAAGAATATTAATTAGAAAATTTCATGCCAGAAGAAACAAAGGAAGTAGGAAGCGGGGAGGTGATTATGAGACCGTGCCAATTACGGTTCTCTATCGTACGGAGATTTCGTTTCCAAGGCGTACGATACGCCTTGGAAACGAAATTCCTATCGTACGATCTCAGAAATGCTATTACGTTTCCAGTAAGCTACCACGCAATACCTCAACGTACGATAGTAAGCTTGATATCGTACGATATCCCTTGTTTTGGCGACATATACTATTACGGTTCGCAGTATCAGCCGGTAGCTATGGACGTATCGTCTGTTATCCTATAGACGACTTTGATCTCGCTGTGGCCCGTATCGTGAGTCTCACTTCCCATTTCCATTGGAATAATTTTCAGGTATTTTTATACTATTAATAGAGATTTTGGGTTTAATGACTAATATAAATGTGCAGCACGCTTTACGGAGTGAAAAATGTGCACAATTAAGTGACTTAATTAAATAATAGCGTTTATCAATTTCCGGGCTAGCAATTGATGCATACTTTTGATTTATACTTGGACCAATTTATAATATAAGCGATATCCAAGGTTTGAGATTTGCTTGGCATAGAACAAAAAGTAAGATTTCTTTATGTTATGAAGTCATCATGTGGTATTGTACGTTTAATTCACTATTAGAATTTTATTTCTTCAGCATCAAGCCCGTGCGTTTGTAGCATGTGTGCGTTTATAGTCTAGGATCCACTGCATAATCTCAATCATGAAAACAGTTAATTATGAATGAAATACATTTCCATAATTAGAGGTTAATTCTGCTGCATGTCTTTGCTTTAATTCCTTTACATGCAGATAGTGCTTGCTGTATGCGTTGAGGTACGGTATACAATGAGTTTACTTATACATTATTAATATTTAACTGAATAGGAGAGGCTACTTAAGTCACTCCGCCTTTATAATACGGTATTAATAACTTTTGAGGAGTGGAAAATTTTTATTGATACGTAATTATTTGATTTATCAACTTTTAAGTCTTGTTTACATTATCATTCGTTGGTTTCAGCATTTTATTTTTCACGATTTATTAACAAAAAAATTCACAATATGAACACCACTGAATCACTTATTTAAATAATCCTAATTTTAACCAAATGCAAACCTACTAAATCCGTGAGGGGCGCTAGCAGTCAGCACGTATCTTTGTGCGGAAAATATGGCTGAACTTGCTTCACGAATAGCCTACAATGCCTTCAGTAACTTCCTTTATCCTATATAGCCTATAGCACCTTGTAGTGCATACGCTAGAATCCTACAAAATTTCAGCTCATTCGTTTCAGTAGTTTTTGAGAAGATGCGTAACAAGCATAGAAAATACAGACAGACATACGCCACTTAATTTTTATATATCAGCATGATAATATCAATAGGTAATAATAGAGTTGCGCGTAAAGAAAGCACGTTCATCGCGGCGCGGCGGGATGACGCCAGCTTTTTGGTCGGTGACGGGAGCGCTCTCTGGTGAACGAGTGGGTAACTGGCGCGGGTAGTACAAGCAGGTAAGTACAAGGTCTAGATCATAGGTTCCCAACCTTTTTTGAGCCAGCGCCCAATTTTTCAGTCAATAATTTGATAGCGCCCCCCTTAGGTTAACTACATTGTACATTCTATATATTGAAAAACAAGAACAAATTTTTAATTTTCTTTAATCTTAAGATAATTAAATATTGAATATTGTTTACAGAACGATTAAAATATGTTATTAATGATTAATATAATATTATTAATGAGACAGCTGAGCTTGATGCGATGAAACTAATTTATCAATATTGGGTGCCATTTTTGTCATTAATAACCTTAAGTCACCGCGTTCCACTATTGACAACCTGTTCTTTTCTTTATAGTTAATAGATTGGTCACCATGCTAAACTCTCTTTCTGCTAAATATGAGGGCGGAGAAGCAATGAAAAATTTCTTTACTGCGGCCCATAAGGCTGGATATAATATTGGAATTTGACGTTGAAGCCAAAATTCTTGATACCCATCTTTTAATTTAAATTTCAACTCTTCATTTGTTGACAATTCAATAAACTCCTCCTGCAGTGATAATTCTTTGATTTCTAAGTTAGAGGATGGTTCTATGACCCAATCTGGAATGACCATATTGAGTAAATCCTGAAATCTAATTGTAAAGTCTTCTTTTAGTGCTTCCGAATGCTGGCAGAAAGCGAGAAGGTCGTTATCATTAGTTTCCGTGGAAGAAAGATTTGGAAACTGATGAAATTGTGTTCTACCCAAATTTTGTTTGTACAAAGCAAGTTTTGACACAAACGCAAAGATAATTGCCTTGGCTTTGATCAAATTCAAATCATTCCCTTGCAGTTGTAGGTTTGTTTCATTAAATTTGTTGCATAAATCTGTCTAATAAGCAATATCGCTCTTACATTTCAATAAATTCACTCTTAACAAATCATCTTTGCTTTCAAAAAACTTAGTAACTGCTTCAAAGAGTTCAAAAAATCGTTTTAGACAAGTACATTTTGACAGCCAACAAACTTCTGTGTGCAATAGTACCCGATTAAAGTCTTCGTCGTTTTCATCACAAAGCTCTCTAAACAATCTATCATGGAGAGCATTGCTTCTGATCCTGTTAACTGCAGTAATTACATTCTGTAGCGAGCAGTGAAGGCGATCACTAAGGTGTTTTGCTATCAAATGTTGTCGGTGAATACACAATGCACGGCAACTACATTTGGTACCGCTCTTTTCAAATATGAAATAAAACCACGGTGACGTCCAACCATCGCCGGAGTACCATCGGTAGCAACAGACAAGATATTATTCAGAGGAATTCCTTTTTCTTCAAAATAGTGTTCCAAAACGTCAAAAACAGATTTTCCTTTAGTGTCCATTTCTAACGTTCTTGCGAATAATAATTCTTGACAAATGCTTTCATCTTTTATGAAGCGAACGTATACCAGAAGTAAAACTCATTTTTTGGCAAAGTAGATTCATCAAGCTGTAATGAAAACTCGGTAGTCTTCAAAAAAATCAGCTAGAGAACTCTCCACATCCTCGGACATTTCGTCTATTCGCCTCTTCACTGTATTATTACTCAACGGATTTTTTTTAATTATATCAGACGGTGGCTTGTGCAGCACGGTACACAGAAGTTCACTCAAAGCTGGAATCAACAATTCTTCGTCAATGGGGTCGTTTACCATATTTTTTATTGCCGAATATGATAGAGTTTGTAAAATAAAAAGACCTGTATTTTTCCGTTTTTTGATCCGTCAATTATTTCTCGAGTTATAGGGGTTGAAAAACTGATATTTTTAACCCTTTCGGAAAAGTGGGTGTGGTGCAACCTCTGATGTACATCGACTTCGTCCAATCACAACTGAGCCCGCGAGGCTACTTCGCCTAATCGCAAAGGGGGGGGGGGGGACACAGCTGACTCTGCCAATAGGACAGTTGTGACAGCATCTGTGCGAGCAGACTTTCCGAGAACCCCACTCCACTCCCTTGGCTTCCACGAAAAGCAGTCAAGGACGGGAGGAAAATGACGTCAATGTTATCACAGCAGCTTTTTCGGTGGGCGTCACCTTTTGCTTATTTTAATTTTTGATTTATGAGTGAATGGTTGTAGTTAGAAGATTAATTTTTTCAATAAATTTCTTTTTTCGTTTCCATCTAACAATTTCGTTTACAAAATTTCGATTTCGGTTCCGAGTAAACGCCCCCATTGTGTGTAGTTTTCCCGATTTAGCAATGAGTAAGGAAATATTATATGACGCAAATAATCCCTCATTTTCTTCTTTTGATGCGGCCGAAAACATCACCCAAAGTAGGACGTCTCGAATGTTGATCTCTGAGCATTTGAAAGTAAGATATATTTTTCTATTTTTTCTCAGGATGTATTTTGCTCAAGTGCTCTTCTAATCGTGAAGTTTTCATAGCTTCATTGGAAAACACCTTGTGGCAAATTAGGCACATTCGTAAAGTCTTGTTTGTGGGTGATTGAATGAAACCATATTTTAAATATTCGACATTGTATTGTCTACATTTTTTCTTTGGTTCCGACATGGATCTATCTGTAGAAATAACACAACAATATGATTATTACGAGATAGATATGTACGGAAATATTGTAATAATAAGAAAATATGTTTCGAAGATAAAATTTTCTGTATTTACTTATTTAAAAATCAAAGCAAGGTGAATAATTAATTATCCAACAATTTTGAAAAATTAAATGAACCGCGAAGTAGCGGAAATTTGACCATAACTACTTATTTTGAAAGAATACCACAAAAGAAATATCATTTGTCCAGACCGGGACACGAACCCGGACCCCCCGATATCGTGCCAAGTATTTTAATCAGTTAAGCTACCTTGACTTAAAACTTTAAACACGGAGGTGTTTACTTACTATAACGAAGAAACCGAGAACTGGCACGAATACGAACGCTTCCTTAGGTCCCAGAAGCTTTTCTATTGACGCGTTTCAGGGAGAGCTAAGGGCTTATGTAGACTTTACGTGTGAACTGTTCTCATAGGTGCAGTAGAATCTATCTACTCGAGAAAAACACCGACTAACAATCTACGCGAGGAAAACACCGACTCGCTACATGGTGTGCAGAAATGAAAACCATGAGACTGGGATGCTGTCATATTCCTGAGCGATTAGGTAGGCGTTCCTAGCTAATGTGAACTCGTAATGTCTGTCGAATTCCACATTCTATTTTCTAACCCTATCATTCTTGAACGTATCGCATTTTCATTGCTACCAGCTATCTGATTATTTTATATTTTTAACTATAGGCATAAATTAATTCAATTGAAAGTTATGCTTATGTTTTATGGTAAATGGTAATTACATTTTTTCAAACTAAAGTTGGATACGACAAGTAGGGACCGCAGGACAGGATAGTTCACTCCTTTGTAGTACTTTGGGTTTGGTTTCAGTAATTTTTGCAATAATTATTGGACATTTAATAATATCTGCACGAAAGTTCACTAAAAACTTAGCAATTTCACTATTCAGAGAGGTCTGAAAACACAAATATATCTATTCGTTAAGTTGGAGGAACGGTATTGTAAGATAACGAGAACTTATGCTAGATAATCTGTCAAATTATAATGTTTCTCACTGATAATGTAAGAAAGTTGATATTTCATGCATAGGAACTGTTTTTAAATGAATACCCTGAGTAACTTCTTGTCAATTATTACGGATTGCACTTTAGTGATGATTGGGCGCGTCAGAGCAGAAATCATAAAAAGTTTTGTTATTATTATTTTCTATTCTCTGCGTCAATCATTGTCAAACTTAATTTACCAAAATACGAGTAAAAGCCGATGATGTTATCACGCTGTATCAGCGTTAACCAAATTCGATATAGTTCACTAATATTTGGAAGACTTTTAAATTAAAACGATGATGAATAAAATTGAGTCCGAGTCCCAGTTTGAGAAATATTTTTTTTCTCACAATCAGTGGTAATATTTCAAAATACTGCTATTTGATTATGGGACCGATACACTTATAATTTGTAAATTTAGTGACAAAAGATATATTTTTTCTTTCTACTTTTACATGACTGCTGACAGAGATGTCTATGTCCAAAACATGTCGCTTTTATTAAAATAAAATGTCATGTATGCTAAAAGCTATGATGTATGCTATTTTAATTGAATTAAAAATGATAATAATATATACATTCTTACCTATGTGATAACAATTATTGCGCCAATTTTCACTTGCACTGGGGAAATTCCGAAACTATCAGGTATCAGTACTACAAAGATGACGGGCGATGGATGGCTGATGAATTTAATCCTCACACAACTTCTCACATACAAGCTCGTGGCAGATGCGCAGAGGACGATCTGGCGCCGGATATGTCCGTTTTCTAAAACCCGGTCACTGCGGTTGGAAAAATAATGACTATATGCGCCCCTTCCTGTTTGTCCCTTCGCAGACTTTATTCTAATAGTACAACGCGATTCGACGGTATGGTGTAACCTTCTAACCTCCTTGAGTCAACCCCATTCGTGACGCATCCTTCTGCCACAAGCTTTTGCGAGAGCTGAGAACGCATTTATAACAATGTTTCGGACACCTGGCACCATAAGGCTGTAGCGTCAAAAGTTGAAGAATCGAAACAAAGATGTCAGTATTGCCGTCAGTGGCCATTAAATACGCCAACTGCTCAAGGGGGCGGCGGCTGGACCTCAACGCCCCCTCAATATGACTTGAGCACAGAACGCCCCCCTCAGACTTCTCAGCGCCCACCGGGGGGCGGTAGCGCCCCCGTTGCGAACCACTGGTCTAGATGGTCTCTGGTCTCTATGGTAAAACGCGAAGATTATAGTATGCTCGAGGGTCGATTAGGCAGGAAAGTTCTAGTACCTTCTGTTCCCTATTTAAGCGCTGCAATCAGCGCTAGTGAGTCAGTTTTGTGAGTCGACGCATTGGAGCTACTACTATTGGAGCGATATGTGGGATATAGTTTGTCATCAGATTTCTCGGCTTCTCGACGAAAGAAACAAATAGCGCTTAAAATCATCCTCAACTCCAGCTCCGAAAATTTGGTTCGAGGAGGCATCGGTTGGTTTCCACAGTTCTAAAATGACACTGATGACCATTCTTAAAAATGACCCTTTCTGCCACTATTTATCAAGTTCTAATGACTCATACAAAGTAACATGGCAGCTGGTTTTCCCTTGCTGGAAAATGGGCAGTGGGCAAATTCCCCAGTGGGCAAATCCTTGCGCGCCTTACGGACAAACCTCTGACTGGGCAACACTGCGCGCCTCTCACTTTCTCCTCCGGGCCATATTCCTGGCTGCTCAGCGCGCTCTTTTTCCAAAATAAATGTTAATCAATACTGATTAACCAACGAATTCCTTTAAGGTTTTATTAGTGGATTAGTGGCGATGAGTTCGAGAGCAGGAAGAGGGTCCAAACGGCGATCTTCAGGGATGCGCGGAACGGAAAATAACGTAATCTTACTTTTTCAACAACAACTTAAATACTAATGCACTAAATAATATGAAACTTATAGTGGCTACTAAGACAGATCTTTGCTACAATCTGTGAAAAGGAAATTTTAATAGCTCGATCCGTGTTGTTACTACCAAGCCGTAAATGCGATGCAACCGTCCGGTACCCGGAAAAATGCGCTAAAATTCCGTTTCTAAGCACATACTGAAATTAATATAATTGGTGAAAAAATGTGTACACCATCACGAAACGCAAAAATAAACACGTTTTAATTTGATGTATTTTATTTTAAAATCCATTGAGCCGTTTTCTAGATATTAGTCTTCAAACTCGGGTGACGGAATTTTGCAACGGACAGTAGTCACCGCAATCCCGAAGTTGTAGACGACTAAAACGAAATAGCAGTGATACGAAACACGGTCTCCACAATAAAAGCAATTATAATATACCTACTTGTGAGAATCGGCCCTTTGTCGTAAATCCATACCGAGGATACCAATGCTCTATGAAACCGGTTGGTCTCAAGAATATAAAAGTATCGCCACATTCAAGGAACACTATGTGCAAATTGTTATGGCGCTTGGAAAACTATCAACAGACGGTAACAATAAAACGAGAAAAGCTGCTTTTCAAATACATTGCGCTGTTACAAAATCAGAACTAATTGTTAGTATTTGTTTCATAGCAAAATATTCGGCACTCCTGCAACCGGTGGTAAATACCCTATAGTCAAAAAGTGTGGACTTACCCCAAGGTGTAAATCACATTTAAAAAATAACAGACGTAATGAAAAAACACCGTGGTAATACGGTTGTTGAAAGTAAAAGTGTTATAGCAGAGGCTGAAACAAGCATCTTGGATAGGATTTCAATATGCCGTGAGTCATAAATCAGCAGAAACATCTTGCGAATCCACCAGCACGGACTCTTAGAGAGTTTTGAAGAATATATTTTACTAAAAATAATGTCTCTGGAACGGCGTTTTTCTGGTGAGAACTTGCCCACATTCTCATTGCTTACGTTGCATCTTCAAATAATCCTCAAACTACTACTACAAATTTTAGTAGTCACTACAATTTGCATGATTTCTTCGGTGAAGCTGAACTTAGGTACAACCAATGGGAAGAACAAATTGTACCAAATTCCGATTGAAGGAGATAGAACTAGCTGCGCTAGTTAAAGAAGCCCCGTTGTTCTACCTATTCATACAACGTGTGCTACTTATCTACCTTGCATAGTCCTGCACAACGTGCACCATCGAAAGACCCTTCAGCACCTTACCCAGGGTAAAATCTTGGTTACGGTCAACAATGAAAGAAAACTGGCTTGTCGGTCTTTGTATGATAAGTGTGCATAAAAAGAGGGTTCCGGTAGCTAAAAATTAATTTGAGAAAGAAATATCCTCAAGATTTAGCCGTAACTATCGTAGGCTAGCGCTGAAATAGAACTTAGATAGGTTTGGTATCGCATTTCAAAAAATAAATTTAAGCATTTTCAAATATTCAAGTAAATCAATAAAAGAAACGTTAACTTATTTTTGCCCCCCCCTGGAGAAAATCCTGGCTACGCCACTGCTCGCATTAATATTTCCAACGAAAACTATTCAAAAACAAGGCTTCACGACATAGCAACACACCATTGAGAAACTGCGCTGACCGGCATAGCCAGAAAAGATGAATACCATAGAAAGGAAAATGATTTTACTGCAGTATTCTATTCCAATTTCTTTCATTGGCAGGGCTTAGTGGCATTATATTTTTCTGGCATGAAATTCTTCTAATTACGTATGATTGGGAAGAGTAGACCCTAGGGTTCGACCTCGACAAAGGGTCACTCCGCCCAACATCTATTGTCAGACATGAACGAAGAGGCCAACTAGTAACTTAACGAATCAGAAACGTGATGTTAAATTACTGCAATAAAGTATATCAGGGAGAATCTGAGCGGAGGAAAATATGCTAACGTAATCGTGGATAGCCAAATGAGACACTTTGATGAGGGTTACTCACGACACACTCTCTGCTGTCTCCCGGACTTGTCCTTGTCCACACAGGATGTTTAACGACGCAATGTGCATCACACTCCGCCTGAATATATTACGCAACAATGTCTACTCCCTTTCTTCTGGGAAATGTGCAGATTTGTAAACATATCTATCCTTCAATGCTTGCTTCAGATAGTATTTTCCCCATCCCCTCCGACGCCCCTCTCCATTCTTTTGTTCGCGCGTTCTACGCATGCACTGACACCCCCGCTTCGTTCTCGCTCTTTCCAGCCATGGCTGCTCACTTCAAGCTGCACGTGGTGGCCCTGCTGCCCCTGCTGGCCCTGGCGGCGACGGCCGAAGAAGTCCTCGGTGAGCCACTCAACGCCATGCTAGCCTGGTCGTAGGAACATCGAACGCTTCGTTTCTCTCGTGAAACAACCCCTGCCACACACCATGCCGTGGCTTGGGGTGCACTCTGCACATGCAGACTCAGATCTCCAGCGCTAAAGCCTCTCCATATCCCATTTCATTTGTTGAGCATGTTGGTCGCGTTATCATTACTGCGCACACCTTTAAGCAACTGATCACCTACCACATATCCGAGTTTCGTCCCTTGATGCTTTAACTCGGCCGGATGGTCACTCGTTTCATTCCTGCAAGAGCCACCATCTGCTGTCCTGGAATATCTTAATTTGTGTCCACACTCTGCGACAATTGTTCGCGGCGTGGAGACCCGAGAGGCTTGTGCTGGACTACTGTTCATTGCCCGTCTTGATTACTCGCTCTCTTCCTGTTTCAGCCACTTCAAGACCAGGTTCGCTGGCCGAGGGGACTGTGGACGACTCCCAGGTGCGGAGACAGGGCTTCAAACACGACGATTACTGGAACCATGGGTAAGGAGCTGCTGCAATATCCCTTCAACTCAATCCTTTACTTCAGATTCCTTCCTTTGCGATAATTTTGCATCTCAATCAGATTTATGATGAGCACACTAGACTATACGATCGTCCCATTAATATCATCAGAATGTCGTAGAAATCAAAGGATAAATTTAGAGCTGAACTGAGACACAACTTTGAAATATCCAGGTCGGAAATAAATGATAAACTCTTTTGCAAAAATTCTACCCCTAATCAAAGCAAAGAGAACGTTTCTACCTGGTGAAACCAAAGATTTTCTACAGGTTTCCTGCTAGGAATTATTACTATCTTTCTTGACAGCAACTTCAACACCAAGCGATCACTCCATCACCATCCGGAATCTCACTCTCTTCCGAATCGTATTTCAGCGGAAGTTACCTACTCCTTAATTTCTTCATTTTTCACTGAAATTTTTATTCTTCTGGCCGATTCTATTGAATCTAAACCACTGCGAAAAATATTTTGGTCAAATATGTACGCCATTTCATGGTTCAACAAGGTCATAGAAAAGTTAAACTCAATCCTTTACTTCAGATTCCTTCCTTTGCGATAATTTTGCATCTCAATCAGATTTATGATGAGCACACTAGACTATACGATCGTCCCATCAATATCATCAGGATGTCGTACAAACCAAAGGAGAAAAATAAAGACCTGAACTAAGACACTACTTTGAAATATCCAAGTCGGAAATAAACAATAAACTCTTTTGCCAAAATGCTACCCCTGATTAAAGCAAAGAGAAGGTTTCTACCTTTTGAAACAAAAAAATTTCAACAGGTTTCCAGCTCCGAATAATTACTATCTTCCTTAACAGAAACTTAAATCATCGAGTGATCACTCCATCACCATCCGGGCTCTCACTCTCTTCCGAATCGTATTTCAGCGTAAGTTACCTTCTCCTTGATTTCTTCATTTGTCACTGAAATATTTATTCTTCTGGCCGATGCTATTGAATATAGACCACTGCGTAAAATATTTTGGTCAAGTGTTTATACCAATTCACAGTTCAACACGGTGATAGAAAAGTTAAAATTTCGAAGGAGACTCCAAACTTTAAATTTTTCCCGACTAGAGCGCCAGAGGCTCGGTAAGATCATTTTCTTAACTCAGGCTCGGCCATGAACAAACTTCCAATGGCATAAGAGGCAAATGAGTTGTTAGGGGAAGATAAGTTTCGTTTTGCAAAGGGTAGAGCAACCCGCGATGGCATAGCTTTAACAAGAACGCTAGTGGATTGGAATGCCCTGTACAACCAAATCTTTTCTCAGTACCTGGTTTTATTCTGCCTTTTCCTCTATTACTTGGGCCACACATTGGAGATTATCTTGCGGCCCGAAAGCCTGCCCTAAAGTCCTCTGGATTGCCAAAGAATAACTATATATAGTTTATTATCGGCAATCCAGAGGACTCTGGCCTGCCTCATCTCCTGCCTATTTTCCTCACCTCTGCATATTTTCCCTCGTGAGTTTTCGGTATATGCCATTAAAATACTGTTACTGATGTGCCTGTGTCGTTGCTCATGCCACCTTTATTCATTTTGTGTGAAATATTGTAATAAATGACATCTTCCACTCCTTGGGTATTTCTTCTCACTTAAGCCTCCTGGGAATAAGTAAGCCACACTGAGTTCGGTGGGTTATTCTGAGTCAAGCGGATTCGAGGCTCCACAGCGTTTTCCCCCAAGTCTCGTGTCTTCGTCGACGGACTTCTCCTGTGCAGCCTTCACGTTTGCTCCATCCCATCATTGTTCTGAGTTCACAGGACAGAAAGAGACAAAAATTTAAGTCTGCAACGCGACCTTAGATTTTGACGTCGTACGGATTTCTGATTTCGATTGAATGTTTCTGATAAAAATGATCACAGTATTATTTCTAGGGCAGAGAAAATTTTAAAAGTCAGAGAAACGCTTAAAAAATCTTTTACACAGTCTTAACATTTGTATTTCATCGGCCGATGTGTTCCTGAGAAATTATTAAATTTTTAAAGGCGGTGTAATTTTTGAAAACGTAAAAAACCGTCACATTTCCTATTATAACAGTTATAAAAAATATAAAATATCATGTAAGAATTTTAATGCACGGTTAATTAATTTTTTCTACGTTGGAGGAATCTGCCGAAGGTAAACAGTAACAAGCATGGACATGATGACAAGCTTTTGAAGTTCATGAAAATCATTTTAGCTCTAATAGTGGTAGGAAAGTTCATGGTATTCTACAATTAGATGAGATTAGCACGAGATAGACTTTGTGTTTTTATCAACATTGATTGTTAAGTGACCCCTTACTTTCAAGCTATAAATCAAAGAGTCTCCTCCATAGAAGCCAACTGACATATTAAATTGGAATATTTTTTTATTTTACGGAATTTAAAATACATTATATAAATTACGGGTAATATTTTGTCTTGATAATTACATCAATGCTAAACCTTTCTCATAATGTTTTGCAAATCTACCTCTTTAAAAAAAATAGTTTTTTATCTCATATGTATAATGTATCATTTTAATCCTCTCAACTCTTAGGCCTATGAAATGTAGAATTTCAAATTTAAACGTGTAATTTAGTTTCTTTATAGCCATTATTTGGATTCAAAATTTACCCTACGATAGTCGTTAATTTCGTGATAGTTAAAAAGTTATAGTCATGGTTAAAAAATCTTGAGACTCCTGATCACGCATTCTACGCTGGTGGAGGTTTGTAGAGCACTAACCCCCTAGGGTAAATTATCGAAAAGAGAGCGCGATAGGAGTAAACATCACGATTTCTCAAATTTTGCTTACGCAATAGAAGGAAGAGCAGGTACAGTTTAAGCGAAACAATGTATATCTTTTGCTAGTAGGACGTATAATTTTTAACTGTTAGAGCAAATTCATTCGCTTTTTATTTCCAGTTAACTTTCAGTTCCCGATTTAATGGTACTCCTCCCATATAAAAGGCAGAGTTCAATGAATTTATAGTGATCAGCGATAAAGTTGAGAGTGAACTTGACACGCTAAACGAGAAAGTTCTTTATAGTAGTTCAGTTGATATTTATTTATTTTATGTGCTACAAAAGTTATTCATTTTCCTTATGCATGCAAAAGCATTCTGATGAAGTTTGAACGTTTTCCTGTAGCTGTTGCTGTGCATTTATATAATACATTATAGAGCTTCCTTGGTTTCCCCAAAATATTGGATGTAGTATTCAACCAGCCTGATGTACAATTCCGAGACTGGGCTTCAGAAACTACGATTACTGAAACCATGGGTATGAGGCTGCTGCAATATTCCTTCGACTCAATCCTGTACTTCGGATTCCTTCCTGACAGACACCCTTATGATGATTTAGATCTTGATCAGATTTATTACGAGCATACAGGATCATACGGTCATTACCGTATTATCATCAGGATTAGGTTCAAATTTATACCTTCTTCTGCGATATGCCATGGTTATTATTTGATATAAAACTATAACGATGGAATAATCTGTCTTTAAAATTCAGGCCACTTGCAAATTTTTTCATATTTCCCTTGAATATGGCGCCACAAACCTTTCTCTGACTGCCTAGAGCATTTTTATTAGTGTGCCCGAATTGGATTTAGTTCTTCATTGGGATGATGACTCCAACGCCGGATGAACTTCTGCCATCAAATACCCGGAGTCGGAAATAATCAACTGTTTCAATCACGATCATCATATTCGACTGGTAACTATCAGTTCCCGAGTTAATCGTCATCCTCCCATATAAAAGGCAGATTGGCTGATTCTATACGTTCTTTGAAGAAGGGCTTGGTCTACCAATCCGAGCACCCAGTTCTGAGTTCCGTCAGGGGGAGATTTAACGGGGATATACTCTACCATACTTTCAACTGTGGGCCCCTTAGGGCCTTACTTTAAGATTTATTCTTAATGGCGCAAACTACTTCAGCTGTCGGTTGCCTCTCCTAATAGCTACAGTGATAACTCAAACGAGGCAGAGAGTGGAAACGAAGTGAGTCGGAGTCGCTCCTCCTGGGCAGTACCGGCAGGCCTGAAATGGGTCTTCCTCCCCACAGGGACCACCACCACCCGAGTTGTCGGTCGCACTTCTCCAAGGCGGACATCTCGAGGACGAGGCGGCTGCGGCAGCCCTGCGCCCTCAACACCTCGGAGACTTGCGCCTGCGACGATCCGCCGTACAGGGAGTTCGACGGAACGTGCAACAACCCTAACACCATCGCCCTGGGAGCCGCCCACACCCTTTACAACCGGGTCCTCCGAGCCAGATACGCCAACGGTGAGTGAGACGGAACCACCTCCACTTCCCATGCCATCCTAAGAGTCTTCTTTTCCTGAGGTCACCCCCATGATGCGCCGCCATATCCTATCCCCAATTTTGCTGTTTAATTCTTTTAAAGTTCCTCCCCGTTCATCATTTGCCCATTCGAACATACACGATTTTGGATCATAAAGGTGTAAACTGCAAGTAAGTAAGAGGGTGTATTTACATTGTCATTAAAAGGCTGCAGTCCTGAAAAGTGGTAATATACAGTAATCCTCCATATTAAACCATCAAAACAGGACGTCATATCACAAAATCCCATATATTCTCATTTTTCATCGTGCAGCTTGTGACCCAGCCAGCGAGTCTATTTAGCAAAACTGGTCATAAAAAGTGTTGTAAAAACCAAATGTGGGCCAATGTTTCTGAATTGTCATCATGAACAGCACCCGTTCTTTCCTTTGCTCAGGTGTGGACGAGATGGTGCGGAGAACACCTTCAGGGCGCCTTCCCGAGGCTAGGGCCGTCAGCGTATCCATTTTCAAGAGCAAGAGCCGGAAGGACAGAATCCTCTCGATGATGCACATGCAGTGGGGCCAATTGATCGCCCACGACGTTGGGATGAGGATAGAAATGGAAGGAGGTCAGTTACACCGCTACAGACGCGTGGTCGTGTGCAGTAACATAAGAGCAGTGGACAAATGTGAGAATAAATGACCGGCGAAAGAGAGAATCGCGACCAAGAATGCGTTCTACTCATGCGGGTACACCATGGGTGCCATGTATACTAACATCTGAAAATCTTGGGAAGGCAGGAGGAACTAGTTCGAAAGTTTGGATGTAAGGACACAAGACTGAACGCACTAGAGTATGGTATTGGAATTAAAAGAGGAACATCGGTCAAAATTTGTAGAACATTGAATGTTTTCTCAAAAAAACGTCTGATTAAATAAATTTTTCCGGCAAACAAAGGTAAGTCGAATTGAGGAATAACGTAGGAACGGAAAGCATATAGATGAAATGAATGCTAAGGCCGCGTGCACAGTGCCCGCTACCAAGAGCGACCATGAGCGTTGCGACTGCGAGCGACCGATTCAAACAATGGAAGTGCAATGTTTCTGTGTCTAGTGCGCGCTTCCTGCGGCGACTTGGGTCGCGGCGACCTGGAGCGTCTCAGAGCGATTGTTTGGTCGACCAAACGCGTTTGTTCGCGGTCGCTGGTCGCCCCTAGTCGCTTGCGAAATTCTTTGCGAACGCGATGGACTGTGATTGCCGATTTCGGTTGTGAGGAGCAGGATTCCACTTTGGGACCAGTAACATGATAACTACCACATCAGGGATGAATCCCAGAATCTGTGGAAAGAAATAGCAGATAAAATGGGTGTGAAATAAGAGTATAAAACAGCTATTTTGCACTTATTTTAGTTTTAATATTGATATTAGAGAAATTTATCCCTCGAGTTTCCTATTAGAAGAAGAATAATTAGTTTTTTAATGAAATGGTATTTATTTATCGTGCTTGAGTTTTTCACTCGCCTTTTTGAAATATTATAAACACGGTAATAATGTAGATCTAGTTATTTTGGGTGGTAGCATGAATGTAAAAATGGTGCTTCCATTATTTTAATTCCTGCAGTATTTTCAAACGACTGTTTTTATTTATTTTCTACCGTCGAAAATAGGTCTTAATGGATATTTATATCTTCCAACACCCCTACATTTCTCACGATGTCCCTTTCCAGCCATCCTTCTACCACCTACCATCATTCTATCCGTTCTTCTCCTACCTCCACCTCAACTACCCAACATTTTTCCCTCAATCACGTCTTTCACAACACCATGCCCATAATTACCTTCCTCATCCACACTTTCTGCCTTCTCCTAATTCACTCAATCAAATTTCCTTCCTCTCCTTCCAACTCTAGTACTTCAGCGTTCATCCTCCTTTCACTTCTCTTTCTGCATTCCTCTCCAACACCAAAATCTCAAACGCCACATATATAGCGCAACGCTCCATATTCACTTTTCACCAGTCTTTTCTTGACTTCCCTACTCAACGCCCCTGTCATTAGTTCACGCCTATGAGTAAAAGTTTATTTTGCCAGTGTTATTCTCTCCTTCTCACTTCAATGCTCCTACACTTTAATTTGAACGACTAGAATATACAAATTTACTCCTCAATTTATCACGTACTAACAAGTAGAGGGTGTAACTGAGAATGAAGTAAGAAATGATTTGAAACTTTTTCCGTATTATCAAGCAAAATAAAGGTATACATATCTCGGATTTTTTCTCCATAGAGTGAGAAAAAAATCCAAGATATGTATGCGACAAAAAAATAGAACGTCACATGCACATAAGTCATATCCTATATAAGCCTGGCTTAGGAAAGCAGTCATTGGCGGAGTGCTTAATACAAGAGCTAGTACATAAATTGCAGGTCACCAGTTCGATCCTTTTCGGGTATTTTTTCTTGAGGCCATTGTATCTAAAATATTATCATATTCAATTTCCAACTCTTTCTTGTGTACCTACACTTACTTTTTATATTTTTATCATTTAAATTACTGATTCAAAGTTAACGCAATATTTTCTTGATCGTAGTTCAGAAATAAAATATTTTTCCAATTACTTTTATTTACTCTGACCTTTATTATTTTTATATTTGATTATTGACATGTAAACTGAGTGACTGAATATTCTAATAAACTATGATTTTCAAGTATCTCCTGGTATCTGGGACTTTATTCATTGGATAAGGAAGAGTTCACACCTACGGCTGTCTTTCCCGAAAACCGCTAACGGTAACGCTCACCGCTTTTAAACTGAAAGAAGCCTTGTTTTGAATTTACCTACTGGAGGGCAAGGCGAGTGGGAGAGGGACATATTGCAATGGGTTAAACCTAGTTGAGATTGAGACAATGAATAATGCTAACAATTTACCTCCGCGTTATCACTGATTACAATACATAAAACGGATTGTACTGCCGTGGAATTGTTGGCACTCATCAAACTACAATTGTTTACGGCATTATTACAATACATGAAACGGATTGAACTGCCGTGGAATTGTTGGCACTCATCAAACCACAATTGTTTACGGCATTATTTAGCCAGTTGCACAGCCCACCTCTTCACAATACGCATGGAACCACATTGAATTTCAATGGGTGAAGACGAATAAAAAAAGAGGCTTTTCGGATAATCGTTTAGAAAAAGACTGCCCGAAAACCTCTGAAAGGCTCTGTAATGCTACTGATAACAGGAATGAAAACAAATCTGCACGCACTGCCATAATCTAGACAAAGTTGGGCATGGAAAAAAATAGGAAAATTTAATTAGGCATTTTCTTATGACTGGTGCAATCATAGACAAACTTTAATCAAAAGTATTAAGAGTCACGTGGTAGTTTGCTCGAGACTTCTTGTCTTCTCTTAAATTACGGTAAAGGTGGTAAAACTCTCCGTGTACTATCCGTGGTTTGTTACGGCATGTACTCCCTTGACACGTTAAAATTTTTAAATTAAGGGAACTAAACTTAACGGTTTGAGGCACAATTTTTCATAATTGTGAATGCATGGTAAAAGAAAAACTTCATAAATTCCTCACGAATAATTTAATTGGACCCAGGTTTCAAATTCTCTGTAATCATTTTCAAGGTTCTCAAGGCCTTGAAAATGACTGCAGGGTAATCAAAACATAGGTCTGATTAAATTATTCGTGAGGAATATACGAGTTTTTTCAATGAATTCAGCGAACTACTATCTAGTAGCAGCATACTGAGTCCACCATTGGTCGCTGCGACCGCTATTCGCCTCTGGTAGCGCTTACTATACACGCACGAGCGCGGGCGACCGCATTGTCGCCGATCGCTCCCTCGGTCGCTCGAAGTCGCAACAGTCGCATCGCTCGAGGTAGCGGCCACTGTGCACGTGGCCTAAGAAGAGAAGGGAGACTCCATGAAATCTAAACGGCAGGATACTGTCAACCAAGGCGAACTCAAATGCGTACCCAACACGTGATTCAACTATCATAAATAATCCCTACAAGGCATCAGATAAGATGAGGGTAGGGATACAGTCACTAGATCATGCAACGAACCATTTTCGGCGATAAAATAATTCTTAACTTTCTTGATATATGTTAGCTGCATTATCATATTCCTAATGTAAAAATTACTTTGACTAATCAAAAAAATTGCTAAATCATTAAGAAAAATAACATTATTTTTATGTTTAATAATTTATTTGTTTACGTTGCCTACCAATCTAACAATACTTTTCCCTATTATATAGTTAAATATATTGTCGACACGGGTACCTGTTAGACTTGGGCTTCTGCCGCAATTTCACGAGGTGGCTTCAAGTGTATTCCTTAAACGTGGATAAGTGACATAAGCATCAATCTTTGCGTCCGCCCTCCGGCAGATAACGGCGGACACATAGACTGTTGCCCCCACGCTCAACCGTCTGCCTCTCGGGGGAGGCGCGACAAGAGGAGTGCGGGGGAGTCGAGCAGCGAGGAGAGCACCAGCAGTGGAGAGGAGGAGGGAGACCCTCGCTGCGTCGCCTTCAGGATCGGGGAGGACGACCCATACTACTCCAGGGACGTCGTCAAGTGCGTCAACTTCGTGCGCTCCCAGTACGTCGTGTGCTCCAACGAATCAGGTGAGACTCCCAGCACCCCCCCCCCCTCGAGTTGGGACTGCGATTCCACGGAAACTCACTGTTGCGGCTGCTTTGTCTGTCCCTCCCACTAATCGCGCGAGGTGGAAAACATGTCTCACTGCACCGCCCACAGTTATCCTTCATCTCCTCTCTTACTTCCACTGGTGTTTCCACCAACGTCATTTACAATCCTCAGTGTTATTTCAACCCTGCTCTTTACATTGGCTAATGTACTACCCCCTCAATAACTACCGTGCGTCCTGTAGCCCGTCTCTTCACACCCCTGCCTCCTTGTCCCTAAACATATCTCAGTGCATGATTCTTCCTTATATAATTGTTTCCAATCGTCTATTCATACCTCTCTCTCTCCCACAGAATCAATCATAAAACTCCACACTCCATGCACCTGGCTCCCCAACGCTATCAATTTTCCCGCCTTAACTGTTACACACCAGCCTCCCATTACCTCTTTCCCAAACCACACCTCTCCCCCAAGATATAGAGATTTCCTGGTTTGCCGACTCTAGAACACGCAATCGTCCATGAGAGTCCAAGGTTTGGCAAGTGTCTTCAGGGGAATATCTGCAGGTCCAAGACTAATGAGAAAGAGGGTGAACAATGACCTACTCCGGCTATTGTTCGTTCGATCGCTTTTTGAGCTCTTTCTGCCCGTTGGAATAAATTTTGGAAAGCACTACCTAAGCTTATGATACCATAATTTATCCTAGAATAAACAAAGGCATAATAGTACTTATACATAAAGCTTAAAGTGCACTTATTTCGGATACAACAGAATTTAATTTTACAATTTTTCAAATTATTTGTGACATTTTTAATATGTTCTTCCCATTTTAATTGTTCATCAATTATTACACCTACTTATTCTTTAACTCGTTCCATCATAAAACGGTCACTGCTACTTACATAGTTACACTTGAAAGTAGAAAATTTTAAAATCTATGGAGAGATCATTACAATTATAGAAACATACAAATTTTGTTTTCTCACTTAATTTAAGTTTGTTGGTTGCATACCATTTATTAATTAGATTAACATCAGATTGCATGCCTTTGCTGCACTTCTTCCCAGTTCAGACCTGAATAAGTCCAAGCTAGGTCACCTGCAAATGCAGTTCATTTACCTCTTAAATTTAGATTACATAGATCACTGATGTACATTAAGAATAATATAGGACCTAACACTGATTCTTGGGGCAGTGCAGCATAAACATTTTGAGAACTACTATGGCTACTGCAAACCTTCACACGCTAGGAGCGTGAAGTCAAGTATCTCTGAAACCAAATTATATCGATGCCTCGTATTTCTGCCATCCTTAATTTTTCAACAAGACCTTGCGATTTATTGTATCGAATGCTTTCTTATATCCATGATGACAGCAGCTGTATTTTTGCTATCGTTAATTTACCAAAATTTTGGGTGATAAAGTTTTCAAGGGAATCCTCGGTACCTTTACGACCCTAAAACCATGTCGTATGTCAGTAAAATATTTCTTTTATCCAGAAAATTTACTATCCACTTATTTACATGTTTTTCTAGTACATTAGGAAAAACTGAGAGCAAATAAATCGACTGGTAATGCTGGGCATAACGCAGATCACCTTTTTGTGAACGGGAAAAACAATATCTTTCTTTAAAGATGGAGGGAATACACCATTTGTAAAGCTTCGATTTGCAAATTGCAGAGAAAATCTAAGATATCTGCTATGATTATTTTAACAAACCTACATTTATTCTATCTGTCCCGGCGGATTTTAGAGAGGAGAGGGAATTAACTATTTTTAATATTTCAGGGAAGGTGACTGGTTCCAAAAAATGAGATAGAACTTTGATAATAACAATTTTTTGATAATTCATCAATCAGTGAATCGTAATTTGCGTTGGGATATGCTTTGGTTGACACAAATACGCTTAAGAAATATTTAAATGCTCGAAGAGTGGACGCGCTCGGCTAATGCACAAAAATTCACACAAAAAAATAAAAGTGTACATTGTGGATAGAGACACGAAAAAAGGGGGATTCATATAATTATGTAGGACATGTTTCGGAGCTCATGGCTCTCGATCCGAAAAGACTGAAGTTCTCCGCGAAAAGGAAGAGAGTAGGAAAGGGAGAACGGTGGGGGAAGAGGGGCAGGTGGTGAGGAGGGAACGGTGGCCATTAGGGGACATTAATATTGCAAGTTCAAACCGGGCGGCTAACACGCATCCATCATCAGGAAATGGGCCGACTCGTATCACACCACCATCTACTGTTCGTAGATTGTGGTGTAATAGTTCTTTTCTAATTGCCTTAATCAAATTTTTGGAATTCCCTTTCCATGTCTATAAGACAAAGTCCATCTGTTGAATGCTTTGCAGCAAAAATGCACAAATTTTTATTTGAATTTCAGAATAATTAAAGTTAGAAATTTAAATCCACGCACATAAATATTAGTCCTTAATATAAAAATATGTAATAAATAGTGTGAATTACATCGAGATAGGAAATATATAACGGTATTCTACATTGTCTGATATTGATGTACATTTTTGCTATTATTTTACTTAGAAAAACATATTTCAGTAAATATAATTGCAAATTATTGTTAACTGATACCGAATAGGAAAAGCACGTTGGTATTTTCATTGTTGTACCTAATGATTACTGAAAATCGATAAGTGTTGTATTTAAAATTGCAACGTTGAATATGTGTAATAATGATATTACATTCCAAACTGTTCCTTACTTAAATGTACTAGTTCTTATAAGCCGTGCACTAGAACAATAATAAAATCCATATATCACTGTTATTTCCTGTTGTCCTCGGCTATTACTTTTTACTCTGCTTCCCGAAACGGCTATATCTCATCAAATTTACGTCTTCCCGTGCTTCTGACACGAGCCACCCCTGACCTGCATACCCTCTCTCCGTAGATTACCACTCGACCCCGGCACCCGGTGGCGAGTACTCGGAGGATGGCGATGGCAGGAACCCGTGGCGCAGAGGACGGCGTCCGCCCAGCCGCAGATCCGCCAATCAGGTGAGGCCTACTGCCATTCTGCTCCTACCGCAATTCTCATCACTCGCAGGACATTCACTGCAATGTCTCTTGGCTTAATCATCTTATGGCCTTGCGATTCATGGCCTCTATCTTACCGTACGAGTGGCATCCTTGATGGACCCCTGTGGAACATGAAAATGAGTTTAAGGTCATTCTTGAAATATCCCTAAGGATCAGGAATCCTGGTTATCGTTTGCGTCAGCGCAATGTCCTGGAAAATTAAAAGGCCCTAGTTCGATACTCGGTTGTCTCAATAGGGTAGTTTCCTAGTATTTTTTTATTGCCTTGATCGAAAATTTATAACAAAATGGAGTACGTATTCTAAGCCGTTCGATTTTTAAATGACATTAAGTATTATTCCTCATTAATTAAAAAGTGAAAAAAATCAATGGCGCGAAAACGCGACGGTAAACTATTGCATGCCGGTTAATCCTACGTATGACGTCAAACTATTTCCTCTACCTGCCACCAGGTAGTGCTGCGGACGCTTCCAAATAGACGCTGCACTCCGTTAAAGCTTATTAACTAGCATTGGAGGCATATTTATTCCATTAATTCATTATAATTAACTATTATTTATTTATTCTATATTATTTATGCAGTTGATTAATTTAAAATCATCAAGTATTCCTTTCACAAGCATACCGTAAAGTTCGCCCATCGCCGCACGGCCTTCACGCCATGCTCCGCCGTAGCAGAAGACACCACGAGCAGGATGTTCTCGAGCCTATAAAATGACTAATAATACCATGTTTAACTGAGAAGACTTTTCCAACTTTAATAGTTTTCACAGGCTAATACTGAAAAAATATTCACTAAAGCTGAGGGGCCCTGAAATACAATGGTAAGTTCAGGAGACGAATTTTCCTATGCCTCTCAACGTATACTACATACCTGTTACGTCAGCAAGAAGGCAGCGCACCCCGCCATTTCAGAGCTTTTTCAAATGATCTTAAAATTAAGATTTAATTCTCTTGTAAACTGGGATTTCTAAGTTTAAACTTGTTGCTTAAAATAAAAACATTTATGGCAGGGCACGAATCGCAAGTAATGAAGTCTGTTTATTTGATGAAGGAAACTACCCTATTCCAGCAGACCCTCTTCGCATCGCAGAGCACTCAAAAGCCGTTGGCTACAGAGGCAAACGTATTGTACTTTCAGAGTATACTCCATTCACCTGCAGTGTTCGCCGATATGAGCCAAATATAATGTCAATGATACAATTATCATTTCTCTGCATGCTTTGAGTGCCGTATTTCTTTTTCTCTTTTTCTCCGAAGTGCTTCCCGCTTTTACAAAATGTTTATCATAAGAACATCATTTCCCACTCTTCAAAGCCAGCGACTTATTTCCGTAATTTTTACCAATATATCAGAGTTTCCAAAGATTCCTTAGGGTTTTTTAAAACGCTGAAATTTGATTGCACTGCTTTTAATTCTGTAAGTCGCTAATTGTTCATCTCAAATGAATTAGTAGCTATAATCATCACTACTCCTCGATTCACTAGCCTGAACAACCAATTTTAGGATCTCATTGACCCCTAATGCGTAATCCATCAACTTGCATTTTCTCCTCCTTATTTACTCCACGAAGTTCTTTTCCTCTTGTGCCACTTAGTGGAAAAGTGTAGACAAAAGAATCGTACATAAAACTAGCTCTCTCACTCAGTGATTCAACTCGAAGGTTGGTTTGCGCGAGGTGCGAAATGACCTATAGCCGTCGACGCACCCTGCAAACAAAATTCTATCTATCGAAGGTTGGTTTGGATAGGTGAGGGTAGAGCTCACCCCGAACTAATGTAATGAAACTATCGCGGCGAAACTCACTCGGGAGATAGCCAACAAACGGGAAGAAATCCCATCTAAACTAGGGTTCCCGATGTCGTTGGGGTGTGCACGTGCGTGCGAGAAAGCAAGGATTACTTAAAATTGAACAACAGGATTTATTGCAGACAGGAAACACAGCTGCGAGGAGATACTTCATTACATAAATTGGCACGAATAATTTGTGAAAAAAGCATTTTTAATCAGACACAACAAAAAAAACTTGCCTGAACGAAATGTCATTCAGTCCTACTCAGGCCACTGGCGAAAACATAACATAAATAATAAATAAAAATAAGATACACGACGAATTGGTAAAGGGATAGTAGCATTTGTATCGGTGTCCACTGTTCTTGCTGTTAAGATATCGTAACTACGACGATTATAGCATGTGAATGGGACAACGGGTGAGTGATCCATTGCTTAAAAATCTCCACAGTGGAACGAGGTGACCAGTTTCCTGGATTTGTCCATCGTGTACGGCAACAACAGGGCCGTCAACGACATGCTGCGTGAGGGCACAGGAGGTCGGCTCAAGTCGAGGGAGGTCAAGGCCAAGGACGAGTGGCATTCTTCCGGAGAGTCGAGCTCCTCCTCTTCCGAGGAACTGGAGACCAGGGAGTTCCTGCCCCTGTCCTCGCAGTCTATTGATGAATGTATCGTCCAGGACAACGTCTGCTACTTGGCTGGTGAGATGAAAGCTCGTGGCGCCCGCTTGGGAGTATGATATCCCGTTCTGCTACAACACCGCTGGGCCCAACCAACTAACAAAATCCCCCATCGGTGCCAGCGATCACTTCCTAATTCTGCACGCGTGATACGATTGAACTCCATGTTTACGGAGACTCCATTATTCTCATTTCTGAGAGGAGAGAAGAAGGTGAAGGAACAGTAAAAAACTGCCGTAAAACACCTGCCTCAACTGAGGTAGGTTTACTGAAGTCCCGTACTGCCTCGTTGCGGCCTCACCTTCTTCGTACACAGCCTCAACAGAGCTCAGGTGATAGACTGCTCACATCCACACAAACTTCAAAGACCCCTCGCCGGTCGAACATAAAACATCTTTTACTTCCGTCTAGTCATCCGTAAGTTCTTCAGACCTTGACTTTCAGTTCTTCACGGGCTTAATCCTGCCCCATTCGAAATAACGCACTATGGTTTAACTATCTATATTGTTTTCCCTAAGCGATCGATTATCACATATCTTCTCTGTTCCAGGAGGCGTATTTAGGTGATTCTCGACCTAAGCATGCCTTCTGGAAAGAATGAGAGATAAAGTTGTAAGCAATCTCTGATCTATGCAGCTAAATCCCGAAACAATAATCTGCGTTAAAATCCGAGGAGTAGTAGGAGATGTGCTCCAATCTGTGCATAGGTCACTACAAGTATCGGGTATTGGCCACTGCACAAAAATGCCCTATGCACCCTATGTCCTTTTCGGGGAATACATTCACCCCACGACCCCGCCACTCTCTCCTGATCTTCATTTCCACTCCTTCATTCACCGCAGGAGACGTCCGCGTGAATACGCACCCATGGCTGGCGTCCATGCAACTGATTCTGCTGCGCGAGCACAACCGTCTCGCCGACAGGCTGAGAAGCATTCACCCCGACTGGGACGACGAGACGCTGTTCCAGGAAGCCAGGAGGATTTTGATCGCCGTGTGGCAGCTCATCACGTACAGAAACTACCTCCCCAAGATTGTGGGTGCGTACCATAGGGGCTGCAATCAGACGTCACTCAAGGTCCAGTCTTAGTGTAAGATCTCTCGCAGAGACATCTTCCAGACTAACTTCATTTATGATACTACATTTCACACTCCGTTTCTGTTACGACATGCATCATTATTTGGGCTCAGCTGCAAGCACATACGAGAACACGCGCCAGAATGGTGAACGTTTGCTCTTCCCTGATGTGTACAAGAACGTCTTCATAACGTATTCATAACGTACAAGGACGGAATAGCTAGTTAGTATTAATACTTCACAGTATATGAACATGTGAACATTTAAATACCCCAATGATATAATATCATGTATTCAGTGTACCTGAATGGCAAGTAGGATGTGTTTTTTTTCTTTAGTTTAGCTGTGAAAGAATCGGTAACCCCGAAGCAGGAAGCTTTGTTTCCTAAGGGGTACCTATATTCCTCAATTAAAAGAGCTACCATTAATGTATATTCATGTATGTTTTTTATGAGGAATAAATTATTATTATTATTATTATTATTATTATATGTGGATAGGTTTCCTTACGTCGATCCACTTCGGATCGCTGTCCTCTTTTTCTCTCTTAAATCAACTACTAGCAGATTGAAATCCTTTTCTTTCTCGACAGGCAAGAAGATCTTGAAGCGCATGGGCCTGATCATTAGCCCGTACATGATGGGGAACTACAGCAGTCACGTGAATCCAACGACCTTGAACGAGTTCTCGCAAGGGGCCTTCAGATTCCTACATAGCCAGATCGGTGGAACCATTGAGTGAGTATAGACAGACCAGCAATGTTCATCAAGGCTGCATCCCATAATTTCACGTTAATTGTCGCCACTCCCATATAAATTCCTATTTGAAAGGAGACACGAAAGGACATTATTTTTACACTATTAGGAACTCTCGTCTATCGATATTCTTATTTTAATAAGAGATAAGACGCTGGTCTCGTTTTAATAAACATAACACACACACCTAAAGGTGTTCGATACTATTATAATCGATGAATTGTTTCGTTTAACATTGTGGACTAGCATAAAATATAGTTATATAACATAGGCGACTATACCAAGGAGATATGAGGGATGCTATCCTATAATAATATCGTCGGATACGTCTTAGGTGATCCAAAACTCAGGTTATTTCGCATCGCCTAACCAAAGCTTTTAAACCTAAGACCAGTACAACATCCATGCCCGAGACGACCTTTGGTGCCAGGCTACCGTCCATGCAGCCGACCTGGCTACGCCTCGGTCTTAAACTACGCGTGGCAATTAGGCCAGAGCGGGGCTGCTCGGGAAAGGTAAAGCCACTCCCTCTCGGCACGAAACATGGCGTTTGCTCACGGAGATTGTACGAGTGTTCGAAGATAAACAACAAATTGCAGCTGTGTCAGTTAATTTTTTTAGATTATTTTAGAGAAGTATAAACACATTTTACTCCACTGTGTTTTAATTATACTTTAAATAGCTGGTATAAATTTCAACCAGCTAAACTATATATTTAGAATACTTATGCGTACTAACACACATTCAAAGGCTTACATGAATTATTTCCGTGCATGAACAGTGAATCCTATCCTAGTTCTTCTACTGAGCTCCTAAGAATTTTGACTAATATTGCTTTTGCGCATCCATCATAACACATCATAACATCTTTCCTATGATCATCATCCTTTGTCAGCAATCCTTAGATTGTCGCAGACTTTTCCATTAGTTATTTGGTCGATCCCATGGTCCTTATATTACTGGTTGCTAAACTCTAGAAGATTTTCATAGAAACCGCTAGATGTCGCTGTTGCCGCAATCCTCCGACCCCAAAGAGTTCATTTTCTTAACGGGTTGTGGTGCCAGGAACCGATTAGTTTGCTTATTCTTGAAAATTAACATGGCAAGTGATAGCAGGAACGACAATATGCGATGTTTTTTTCACGTTTTCAGTGATAAGGAGGCTTTCTAGAGGTAATATTTTTTGACAGTACGATACTGTGCGTAGTGGCAAAAAAGTGGTGCTATTAGAACAGACAAATCAGCGATGGTTTAGGAGTAGTGACGGAAAGTAAATCCCTTGTCGCCGCTCGTTGTGGAATCCCAATTACATCCCCGTGAACGCCATGGTGTACGCAAACAGGTCGTGTTTTGTGCCTGGGTGTAAGTCGGGATACAAGGTTACGAGGAAAGAAAATTCCAGACTGGGAATTAAAAAGGCCCATTTGTTTAGGGCGGCGGTAAACACTGACTGCTGCATAGCATTTTTGAAATAGTTGTTTTATGTGCATGAATCTAAGCTTTGATAACGGTAGAGTGCCGAAGTCTCTTTAATCTTAGAAACAAGTTTAGGTACATAATACGAATGTTGCAGCTACGTGTCCATAATAACTGCATTTGTGTGTAGATGAAACTCCTTTTTCCGCTCATAATTTTCAGTTGACCTTACTCAAAGATGGCCGAAGGTGGTTTGCACCGTATGTGGTAGACGCGTTGATTTTAATTATGCTAGTAATCTGTGCCCCCTAGTGTCTATCACAAGGCACAAAGAGTATTCACGTTGGAATTGAATACTTTTAAAAACAATTTTTTGCTCAATCGGTTGTAGAAATAAACTCTTAAAAAGTTATTAGGAACCTCAATAGTTCTTTTACCAAGAATGAGTCTGATATCGTGGTTCGGGTTACATGTTTATATATTACTAACTGAGAAGCCCGTTGATTTTCAGCAGGAGGGTGAAAAGTAAGATATGTGGTACCTAGTTCTTTCTGTGCATAATTAAGTCGGCCGTTGTGCGTGAAAACGCTGTTGTTCATTTCTCTTCGGCATAAGATTCGTAAGTTTGTTCATCGCAGCCTACAACACACCACTAATAGACCTTCAATCACAATGTAATTTACTTAATGTATTTTTACTTAATCTGCGGCGCAATTACAATAGGTGCAGTCCCCATTTGTAAAGCCAATGCCGTGCTTACCAAGGAAATACGGAATTGTTGACATTCAAGACGAATGGGTGATTTTGGAGTTACAAACACTATGGTCTTGGAGAGACTTATCGTAAATAGAAAATTAAATGATGGAATAAGAAACTTTATTCTTTTATCCATCAGCCTGTGAAAATTAAAAACGAATGTCCCAATCGTTAGCAACGGAGCAATTTAAAAACCACAGCGTTGATTCTTGTGTTTTTCTTTTGGGGATGACACTTGGGTCTTTTAGGGACCCGGGGTCTTTTTCACGAAATAATATGTAGACGTTGATTTTCCTCAGATCAATTATAACTATTTGTCCACATTATTTTAGCTCGATAGGATAAAAACTAAAATTAGATTTGTATGAACGTCAAACGGACAAACATTCACTTTTATGTACAGGGAGGAGGGAAAGGGGTTTTTGGTCAGGGCTTCTCGAGGCTCCGCCATAGGGAAGCCGTGACGCAGCGTTGTCAAATCATCGTCAACTCGGGACTTAGAAAAATTTCGGCTCTGAAGTGTTGACTTTTTTTTGGAAGTGCCTGTACCTATAAGAGATAAAGCGTAAAAGATTTCTCGCATGGTCGCGCACAAAGGTTTCCTTTGCTATATTTTGCCAAGATTCTTGCAATCCGGTCCATCAGCCCTTGGACGTATGGCAGGAAGGACCTTTTCTCTGGTTCTGTTTCTTTCAGCGGCGACTTAAGTACCGTCTGCTTTTCTCATTCCCTGATGCCCCTGTCAGTATTGCTTGTTCTGTAGCCTTTGTTACGTAAAATCCTTTTTAATGCTTTTAGTTCACTTGATCGGTGCTCATCATCGCTTAACATAAAAAAACCGGTGGACCATTGTCTTGAACACGTAATTTATTTGTCCCGGGTGGTGGTGCGAGCTGGCGTGGAGGTAGGGAGGAGGTGGATAATGTAAATGAGTTGCCTTTCTCTCATATTTCAATTGTAATTCAGAATTTGTAATGACTTCGTATGTAACTGACAAGGGGTTACATGTCATATGATTTTGTCTTGATATGCCCCAATAAAGATGAATTATCATTGACTTCATCTTTCAAATATTTAAGCTTCTCGATCCCCAGTGTTTCTTTTAGTTCCTAGCTGCACTAAAATGTGGTAACTAATTGCTATTGCATCCTTTCTCGTACTTGAGTTTTTCTATTAGCGGTCAACTTAAAATTCCTTTACAGAATTACCTTTTCCGTAAGGTCTTCCTTGATGTCTTTGTTTTCCATCAAATGCCATCAAAGACTGTTAATCCAGTTCATTAAAATATCCATAAGATAAAATAATACCCTCCAATGCTAAATACGTCCCAATAATAAATTGAAATATTTGTTCTTGGCCACATGTAAAATTAGGGACTTAAGGGTTCTCGTAGCTTCCAAATTATACTTCTGTCGCAGATTTGACGACTTCGAGTTCATTAATTGTGATTTTGGAGTCACTAGAAAGCGTTCAATCTTCAAATTCCGAGAGGTAGGAACAACCCTATTGGAGAGTAGACTTTCTGTGTACTTCAGCCTTACTAGGTCTTATTTACTCGCCGATTTACGAAAACTTGCGATTGATAATGTTACTTCTCCAAAGAACTTCTTTACTGCAACCACTTTGAATGTTTTTCCACCTCTCTTCCACTGAATTTACAATCACGTGCGCTACCAACTGGTTTTTCCCTGCCTTCTAAAAGGCCTTCCAATTCTTCTTCAGTTTTTATATTATCCTTACGTTCTTCATTGCTTTCTTACCTTTCCTGAATTTCATCGACATTTCTTTGTATGGATTCCCTACACTAGCGGCATATGCTACATGAGTCCCAAGACGTGACAAGTAGCATTTTTTTCCTACTCTCGGATCAACCTCGAATCATAATCAACTGTTTACTAAAGCTGCCATTTCCCTGATGTGTTACCCGCACGGCATGTCTTCGATGATGGAGATGCATAAATATTTAATAAATTTTGCCTTTAATAATACATTCTTCTAGATGCAATGAGTGTTTTGGGGAAGCTTTTTTTATAAAAGATCAACGCCGCCCATTTCTTCATACGTAATGTAAGTTTGCAAGTAACTCAAGAATCACATCAATCGTGTCTAAATCCTTGGATAACGAATTCCTATCATTATCACTCCTATATTCCCTGCATGGCAAAGAACCTATCATCGGAATTCCTAATTTCTTTATACTATGTCATCGGCCAAACTACGAAGCTGACAGTTAACTAAGACAGTCAAGAGTTTACGAAAAGAAGGATTAAAGTGGATCTATCATACCTCCGTGAGGAATACCCGGCATAACTGTTATTCACTGGAACTAACACCACCCAATATCACCTTTGAACGCGTTCATTCGAATCGTCTCCCACCAGCCTATTATTTTACTGTCTATCCCGTAGGATGCTGGCTTCGCGAGTATATTAAAAAGGGCACCTTAGCAAACGCTTTTCTGAATTAAATAAACGCTACGTCTATCTGAACTTTACCTGCTTTGGAAAGTAAATTACCATAAACAAAAAGACATAATTGAGTTTCGCAAATCTTACTCTTCCTGAACCCAAGGTATTTTTTTATCAATAAAGCTTTACTATCGAGGTGTCCCATACACATCTCTGTGCACACGAGCCAAAATATCATCAGGGCCTGGGGACCTATTTGGACAAATGTTTTTTTAACTAAGGATTTGATTCTGCAACATGAGAAAATGATCGGGGCCATTGGATACAGAATTTTTTGTCGAACATTATTGTCTAATCAACGCCTATATTGGTTAAAAACGCTCTAAATAAGGCATTCAAATGTCAGCTTTAACTAAACTACTGGTTGCAATCCTCCCCATGTCATTTTTCAAAAATTAAGCACGACTTCTTACTTTTTTCTATACGTCCCTAACATACGGCTGAAATGCTTTAGGAATTTTTGTCTCTTTACTACACAAGCATGTTCATTATGAATTTAATGAACGCTTTGCGAACGGCTATTTTCAATAGGAAATACCAAGAAAAATATATATGAAGCTGTACACGTCCATAGAGTATGCGAAGTTGTCGCACTAAGATGCAACGCAAGAATGTCAGCGACAAGTCCGTTGTCTACTGGTGAGAGACCTCGCCGGTGAAAACTAAATTCATGGTTCCCTCGCAGGCTGCAGGGCATTGGGCGCTGTCCAATGAAGAAGCTGCGACTGAGCGAACATATCTACGACCCGAGCGTGCTGGAGTACGGAAGCAACCTCGACGACATAGTGCGCGGCCTCACCCACCAGGCGGCGCAGCAATCCGGCCGCTTCTACACCGAGGAGGTCAGTGGACTACTGTAATGTCTATTTCTAATGATGCGTATAGAGGCCTGTACAGGAGCGCAAAATACGGACGAACGCCGGATGCCTCTGCGTGACGTGGACCTGGAGGCGGTCGTCCGGCCTGTAGGGATGGGCGATTATAAAAAAATAATCGAGATTTTGCAAATCGATTAATTGCAAGAAGCCGATTAATCGCACCCAATTAATGGGTAAATAAGAAAGTAGCAACGAAGGGAATCGCCCGGTGAAGTTTGAATCAGCAATACAATTCACAAATTTTGCTCGGTAAAAGGTACTGTGATTGATTTTAGAAATTATTTTCGTATCTTAGTGGAATGCCATAACAGTATTTTTGGGGTTCTGAATGATAAATGCCGTAGAATACTTTTCCTGTGCCTACATGCTTACAAAAAAATATTGTTGATACTTTGTTGTTGCAATGGTTGACGTGACGTCATATTACGCTTACAGCTCTTCATCTGTTCGGCTCTTCTCATGCCCCGTTCACACTACTAGCTTTTTACTATGGTAAGGCTTACCATAGTTGGAAAATGGCCGTGTGAACGCAAGTTGCCGCTAACCCTAGTAAACTTTTCTACCATTATTGAGTTACTATAGTTTGCGCTAGTTACTGGTATTTTAAGGACGTGTGAACGCAAGTTGGTAGAAAGAAGGTTTGTTTTGAAAATGGAAGTGGAAATGAACGTAGAGTGCTTGAAGACGAAGTGACCGGATCGCACGATATGCATTGGAAATGATTCTTAGTTACAATGATATTTATTTAATCACACTGTAATATATTTTAGTAGTTGTATTACCACGTTCCACTAATTCGGTTGTTCAATAATGGTTTTAAATAGTTTGCTTTACCCCTGAAACCTGAGTACGTACGCTTATATATTTATTTTATGTGATTAAATTGCCGTGAAGAAAATATACATGCAGAAATTAAGTAACTAAGAAGTTGAAAACATTCACAGGAAATTCGACTCGTGTTATTTTTTACGTATTCACTCCTTAGGACGGCATTAAAAGTATTTTCAGCGTTATTCCCTTAAATAGCTCCTTTCACAAACAGCAGAATATGGTAAACTTGGGATATCGGATTTAAAAATACTGAATATTGATAAGAGCAACAAATTCATTATGTATACTTGTATGTATTCTATTTGGATGCATGAACTTGCCTACGAAATGGGTTAACACGAGCGATAACTTATTGAGAGGTGAACAATTAATCATTTCGTCGCATGGCGTTCCATGGTTGATTGCATTTCTTGGTGCGTGATGCCTGTATATAAGCTAAACGAATAGAAATACAGGCAAGGAAACGTTAATAATTTTAAGGTGTAAAGGTATTAGTTGACATATGCGCGGAAAAAGGGGTAAAGGTTGAATGTCTTAACTATCTGGAAATTAAAGTCATGGAGGGCGTTCATCGTTGTACAACCTTTACATATTTTTAACGTATTACTTTGGAGCTATTCAAAGCAAATGTTAATTGCATTCAATTTTATATTTAAAATTGATGTTTAGCAAAGTAACTAACACAGAATCCGTATCTCGGAGATACGACCCACTGTCAATCATGAGGAAGTAATTTAAGAAGAATATTTTGGTTGATTTATAAAAAGGGATCTAGGAAACTACATTGATAATTTTCTATAAAATAACTGCATCTAATTTGCATATAAGTTAAAATACGCTTCCAATCTTTGCAAGACAAAGTCCTTCCGCTACCCTACCCTCCATTGTTTTTTTGACTTACTTTCACCAAGGGGATGACACTGCCATAAGGCCAATGCGTATAGGTTTCTGGACACTAGCGCCACCTGGTGGCTTCGTGTCAGGAGGATACGGGTCCCGAGAACCGCGAGAGAATCGTGAGAAGCGAGAAAATCGCGAAACGGTCGCCGCTAGGTTTGAATCGTAATTAAGTCACTATTTCGATTTGCTCTCATTTAACATTACAATTTCCAAACTATTTTGCTGATTTGAATAGAATCTTACGGAAAACAACGATTTTTATTCCCTTTAAGATATTACTGATGAATCCCCATAGTGTAAAGAAATGGGCTAACTTTTGATAGGACCGAAGGAACTAGTCGAGGTCAGCTGGAAGGTGATAACCAGGAATACTGTAATGATAAAAGCCAGCATTTGACGAAAAAATATTTATTAACTTCAAAACAAAATCACAATACAAAACAAATCATTCAAAGTAGAATACCGACATTTAGTAAAAGTAGATTGGTGCAAATAAACATTCTTATTTGGTCAAACAACAGACAATGATAGGATATAGAATTCGTATGGTTTAACAGAAATCACTAATTACATAACATGGCATATTTCACACACAACTCAAATTAAATTTGGATGACTAGCATTTGGCAAAAAGTATGTAATATTGATGCATAATCCTCTGATGCATGGAGGAGAGAAACTTGTAAATAATTATACATGAACTTCCTAAACCTGCTGTAGTACCAAGACTGTAGTATCTATGCCTGGAATGATTCAGGTCGACCTGAAAATACATCAAAGGATGAAACAGTAAACAAAAAACCATAACAAATCCACTGCATTCTATTTAGTTTCAGCTGATTTAAGCCATTCAAAAGTTGGCAAAAGCCTTCTTGAAATGTATAAAGAAAATAAATATAACATGGATATGTTCTATCTTCCTTCTATTACATGCCCTCACACTACCTGATCCTCCCTTCCTGAGGACAACCACCTAGGCGTGGTCAGAGGGATAACCTATTATGATGATCCTTATGGGCTACATTTGTGAGAGTTATAAAAATTGCCTTGAGACGGCTACCCAATCCAGCTAGGTATAAACATACAAAATAGACAAACAGAAGTCCACACAACATCTGTTCCACAGGGATGTGATTGAAAATCCATCATATGAAAAAAAAAACAGAATGTGAACCAGCAACCTGGTACTGTCATTCCATCCACATATATTAACAACTGAGGGTTCTGTTTAATAGAGTTCCCTAATATATCACTACGCCGCACACACCACAAATTATATCACTTATAAGCTAAATACACAAAAAATTCCACAAGTTCATAATATAATCCTAAAATAGATTCTAATCTCCACTTCGGTTGTCTCTCTTATGCATCATATGATCATTTTATTGGGCCACATGAGAACACCAAATGCATATTTTCTAGAGGCATAAATAATTACTTTTGTCAGAAGAAAGTAAAAATCGGCCATGATTTTTCATGGCAATGGGATAAACTTGTACCAGCAAAGAATAATTGAGACAGAGGATGAATTCACTTAAAAACATGTAAACAAAAATGAGAAAACCATGCACTAAGAACTCTCTAATTAGGTATATAACTTGACTATGAATCGATCGATTCCACACCAAGCTCGATGTTATTAATTAGCAAAAATACGAATTAAGCAAAAATAGATAATTATTCAAAACAAATAAGTAGCTAAAATGTGCCAAAAATCGCGAAAAACCGGTGTATACCTCTCAAAACATGGAATTAATTCTACGAAAACATTACGCCGCAACACCACATAGTGTTAGTTATCACGAAATTATGCCACTGCCTTATCACGGTATGACAATGACTAACAAATTATTTTAACATTTACACATCACAAATTTATCCACACTCACACACGACCCATTTTTCAATGAATAATCATCATCATGTACTTTGTTATGATGCGATATGAGAACGTTTCCTCAGAACTAGTTTTCTGTGTAATTTGTTAAGGTAACGACTCCTATTTTCTGCTACATGCTAATGATTATTATCAAAAGAAATGAGTAAGAAATACCACTTATCCTGTCGACGACACAATATTCACAGATTAGTTTTTTAATGCCACATGTGAAATTTCACTAAATTACATACGTAAGATATTGTGCTTGGCAGTGCAGTCACCTCAGAATAATCATTCCCATCGTCGATTGTCACTGCACAGAGATCAAAAGTTCCCTTGGGTAGAACGTCGAGAGAATCCGTGAAATACAAAGGAAAATCGTTTGAGCATATTGTGAACTTATACCAACCATTCATTTCAAAACAATAACACTTCAACGATATGATGCACGGCCGAGATCATAAAATTACATTAATACACTTACCTCCCAACATATCTGGGACATTGTTCCGTGAAAGAAGATGTTTCCGGTAATAATGCATAAAGCCTTTGTATATACTTTACGAAACATCTACGACATTGTAGTTATCGGCCAACTTTAAAGTAAACAAACGCTGTCACCTTCGATAACCGAAGCAAATAATACGAACATCACTTGCACTCTTTCACTAGAGTGGCACAAGTTTATGAGGTAGCCATGTTGATTCCACTTTAAAACACACTCAAATACAGAAAATTATCTCGGTAAACACTCAATTATGCTTTAATTTAGCATATCGGTGAACTCAACACAACAGCAATTTTTACAGACTCCTTAACATGGCTGATCTCAACCAATCGGCCAATCAGGAGCCAGAATCTCAGAAATCGGCCTCCGCAGCGCCTCTCGCGGGCCTAGTGGAGGAAAAGTTTTCCCATCCACAATCGATTAAAGTAATCTATACGATATATCGCATGATTGTCGACCCCTTGCTTTCACTAGTCTTTACGATGGTTCTGGGTAGGCCGTGTGAACGCAGGTTAGTTTTAGCCACCATATTAACTATCATTCTACACACTAGCAGAGAGTCACCGGCAGCCGGCGACAGACGGCGATCCAGCTAAATCGAAAGCACCGCGGCGTGGCGATCGCCGGCTGTAGCCGCAAATCGAAAGCACCCAATTGCTTTTATTAATCGATTCGACGATTAATCATTTGGTTTATGACAGCATACAAAAAAAGCTTCCGAAATAAATGGCGTTAAATAAGGTTAATGTTATCATGTGTACAAATTATAAAATCTCGATAAACCTCTACGACTTGTCAGGTAGGGTAAAATGTTCTTAATTTAATTTAAATTTTGGACGAATGCCAAACTTTCACTGGAACTGAAGCTACAAATTGCAATTTAGATGGGTACTGGTAAGTCGGCTTCCCAAATCAGATTGAATTAGTCTCAGCACGGAAAAGTCTCTGGGGGAACTGATGTTGCTACTCCTGGCAGGTACTTCCTGGCTACCTGATGTCAGTGAGGGTATTCAGTTTTCATTGACCCACACATTTAAAAAGGATTCATATGGCGGTCAACGACGGTTCGGTTGATGAATTGCCGTAATTCAAATAGTGTCCCACCAGCGACATCTTCATTATATGGGATCGGGTTGTTGTGGGGGCTAGAGTACTGACCTCCCATATCAAGGGC
Source organism: Platycnemis pennipes (assembly GCA_933228895.1). Taxonomy (NCBI): domain Eukaryota; kingdom Metazoa; phylum Arthropoda; class Insecta; order Odonata; family Platycnemididae; genus Platycnemis; species Platycnemis pennipes. The sequence goes on along the minus strand of OW121857.1, from coordinate 92,665,125 downwards.
CCGGGTTCGATTCCCGGCAATGGCGGATTTTTCTGTGGAAAACCCGCCAGGTTTTTCAGATCCCCACTTGAGTGCCTAGTGGAGGGCATTTCAAGTTCAGTACTCTGTCCGTCGGATGGGACGTTAAGCCGTGGTCCCCTTGGCGCCTTTCGTTAAGAGTAGGCTAATGCCGACGCCGGGTTTCCCTCCATCCTTCCTCCGTTCCCTGAAAACCCCTACCATTACCCAATTATCCACCTATACTCAATGGCGCAAATGACCTCAGCTTTCGGTCGCCTCCCCTAAATAACCAACCAACCATAATACTACAGGCTTCTCTGTGATGCTGCTTCACTGTCACGAAAGCTCCAGAGGTCATCTGATAGTGCTGCATCACGTTCAGCGGGTGAAATCATCTGCAGGACGTCACCTGATCCTCTTCGCGAAACATCACAGCGATGATGGTGCTCATGCCAATGGCTACAGCGATCGGGTTATTGAAGTGCTGTTTTTAAACCGTGGGTCCAGCATCGTTTAGACGTGTAACCACTTTTATTCGCCGCCCTAGCCATCACAGTTCACCAGACACTAAAGTCTGAAATACTCGGTCATATTAATCAGGTATACATATCGATATTATCGATATCGGCTTTTGCATTAATCGATTCCAAATTTTCGATTAATTGATAAAAATAATCGATTATTCGATTAAACGATAACGTGATCGCCAATCCCTACCAGTCAGGCATCTTCATACGTCACGCTTCAGAACAGTTCGTCGAACGTCTTCAGGTTGTGCCTCTTCCTCTACTCCTCTCCGGCGAAGATCGCCCGTATTTCGTACCCGTGTGCAACGCTCTAATTACTACCCTACTAGCCACCTCGAGGGTGTGTGGCAGGGGGTGACTTATCACCAAGCATGCAGTACGTTGACGCACTGAAGTTTATTTATGCTAACCCAACAACAGATTGCTATGAGTATCACACAGACATTCACTTTTCACTCAATATGAATCAAAACATCAAAGAAGTACCACAAACATGCATGGAATTTGTTACGCGTTCATACAAACATGCTAAAATCCTTTTAAAAATCCACCACACTAATATTATCCCTTATTGCTCGCTTGATCCACATCAACCTAATGTGAGCGATTTCAAGGTCGCGACATTTAAAATACAATTTCACGAAGGCAAAATGATGCAAGAAGTTTCAATGTTGTCGCGAATAGCTCTCGAGTAAAGAATCGAGTATTTTAATCTAACCTCGATGAAACTTATTTCTCTAATCCTATCTGGATATTCCTGTCTCTGCCAATGCAATCTGTTATCTGTTTAATTCTCTCTGCGTCGGAGGTAAATTCGTCTGTGTAAGAAAACTTAACTTTGTATTTTTCACACTTTTATTGAGGAACCCTACCGGTTTCGACACTCCCGTGTCATTGTCAAGGGTGTTCTCTGGCTAGGGCACCATTATAGAACACCCTTGACAATGACATGGGAGTGTCGAAACCGGTAGGGTTTCTCAATAAAAGTGTGAAAAATACAAAGTTAATTTTTTACACTACGTCACTTTTTCATAAAATATCGCCTTATTCTATTCAATTTATAAATTCGTCCGCCCTGTGCCAATGAAAAACCTTGTTCTCTTCCTTGCCTTCGAAAGAGCTGTCTGTCTTAGCGTTTAAAGTGTCTCCCATCCCCTAGTGATGAAGTTACGCCTTCCAATCTGATATAACAATTGTTTACTAAACTGGATGATCTTCTCTGAATTTTATCTGATTCCTTCGTTTATTACTTCCCAACCGGCCAAAAACGCTAGAGGATTATTCCATTTTGCTTCCAACTAACACAAAAGAGCACTTCTCCTCAACAGCTATTTTACACTTTCTCACTGCCAATCTAATGAATCCAAGTTGCTTAGAAACGAAGTCGCAAATTGTGTTTGTGCGTTCCCTAGTGAGTTTCTTGGTTATTGAGACATCCAGGTATATTTAACATGTTCCGATTCACTTAGGTCATCGTCATCAGCCAGTAATATATGACACCCTCCATTATTTCGTTCTATATGTATCACTTTTAACCTAATGTTGCTGTTTATGCTGGAATGTATCCCATTTATGTATATAACGAATAGGAGAGGATTCAAAAAAACTTAACTTTGGCACGGAAGATGTCAAATCAACTTTTCTCGAGCTAATTGTATCAATAACAATCCCTCGGGTTCGATTACAACTCCCCAAATTAATTTGTTACTTTTTTGTTGCTTCCGTAGGAAAGAATTTTCAGTGCAAATTGTTTGTGTGGGACTTTTTCAAACTCTTTTTTAAAAATATTGCATCCCCTTTGATTACTTTTTCCGATTTCAAAATATCATGAACGAAAAGACCCAACTATGTTTCACATGATCCACTCTTTCTAAAACCTTGTTGATTTGAGCTCAATATTTCAAGCTCAATTGAGCTCAATCACTTGAGCTCAAATTCCAGATGTTCATCTGGGAGGGACAATAAGACACTGGCTATGGTGTGCTCGAGGATTTTTCATGAGATACCTCCTGTGTGCGTTTGTTGTGATGAGGGCTAACTTCCAATCGCGAAGTACTTAACCTTCTATAGTGGACTTGCGTTTGTAAGTGTCTTAGCCTCCCTCGAGACCTTTAGGTAATATCCCATGGAGTTTCTTCCAGCCACGGGAATTGATGATTCTAATGTTTTTGAAGAGTTTGGTGGTCTCTGTTTATGAAATAATTATCTCGCTCAATATATTGTTGGGTACTCTTGTTGTCATGTCTGGTTTGCTGTTATTTTTAGCGTAAAAATTAAGTCTCCGTTCTTCAAAGAGTCTAATGTTGGTCACTTCCCTTACAATTCTCTGCATAAGATTGCTTCTGGTTCTCCTCTAAGTAATAGCATAGCATTATTGTATTAAATTTCCACTTAATGAACAGAGCATTAGGTGGCATTTTCATTTCCAGAAAACTAGAAATCCACGAATCCAAAATAATACCACGACTCCCTGAGTCCATGATGACGTTATTAACAGAATGAGCAATATTTTTTCTCCACAGATGAAATTTTTTGAGTTTGAGCAGGCCAGCGATGATGTACAGAGGGGCAGGGACCACGGACTGCCCTCATACAACGCCATGAGAGACATGTGCGGACTGCGCAAGGCAGTGGACTTCAAGGACTTCAGCGACGTCATGACAGAGAAGGTATTCCACCCCGAGGGCCACGGCTAGTATCCCGGCAGTGGCAGAGATTTCTAAGTGGTATAACGGTCCCCACTTATTGTGATATGGCCTCAATATCTCATCAAGCACCGTTTTTATCTTTTGATGTGTTTTTCCTGAATAATTTAGGTTGAGCGTCAATTTCTTTCGTTTGTTATAATTATTTTCTCCAGTAAAAGTGTGTACGACATATGTCGAAGCTATTTGATTCCCTAGTCTCTCTTCAACACTAAAATATTTTCTGGATGGGGGAAAATTAACAACTCAATAATGCTCTCTCAGGGGAATGGTAATCCCTAATCATTTTTAGTAAAAGTGCCTTGAATATGAAGGCAATAGGAATGACATGGTCACTGATCTGTAAAATATGATGCTCAATTATCATCTAAACTAGGGACGGTTGACTCAATTCTACAGTAGTTTGATAATTTTGCTTTCAATAATTCTCTTCAACCATTTCCGTTCACTGAATACTTCTTACCTTTACGTAATAACCCATCTATTTTAAATTATGCAAAGAACCTAGATGGAGGTCATCGCCTCCCAATGATAACAATAATGATACGAGATGCTTAACTTGTTGTTGCACGTTACTCCAGGCGCATCTGATATAAAGATAAAGTCTGATTCAATGAACAATATTACGGCGTCATTCAACGAATGGTCATTGGGGTACTGAGAAAAGTACAGAAAACAGGGAGTATAGAAAATAGAAAGCAAATGAATTATGGACACATGAGACAGGTGTCGGGTAGGGTACACCTGCAACATTACGGGTTGCGTGATTTGAAAATGAGGAGAGGAAGTAATCATCGAGGAAAGGGATAAAGGCTAAGTCCTGTTCGTGCTCGAAGATTCTCAATCTAAAATAATCAATCTTTTTCATGTTACCGGAACTCTTTGGGAAATATTCCCCATTTATTCGGTGTTAACCAATCGTACCCAAAGACTCCATTCTTGCCAAAAATATTGAAAAATAATGCATGAATTTGTCGATAAGATTAGGCCATTACGTGCTAGATTTTATATATTTAATATCACTGCACCATTATCAGTTGTATCACATGCATAAATAAAGCGTAAAAAATGAACGCTTCAACCTGCTTATATTTCCGGGATAAGAACAAATTACTTGCCCCATTGCCTTCATTGCATTTTTTTAAAGGATGATGAGGTCCAATCAAATGACTACGAAAATGTTGAAAATAAATATAAATTCTTCTATTACTGTAAACTTTTAACATAACATTTTTCCAATATCATATTTTATCGACTTTTATAACTGTGCTATAATCGCTTAAACCTAAAAATAGAATATTTCCTTTGTTATTGAACAACATAGCCGCAAAACTACGCACGCATTGAACCACGAGAGAGAAGATGGAAACTAATAGATAAAAGCTTTGTCTTAAGTGCCATATGACATTACGTCTCTAAGACTTGACATGTCGATTCTCATATTCAGTGCGAACTAATGTCCTGAAATTGTCACTCAGTCAGTACCTTGACACATTGACGTACAGTGACACAAACACAGTCCTTTTTCACAAGCACTGGCCTTTCGCATTGCAGAGCATCAAGATGCTCAAGCGCCTGTACCGCTCCCCGAATGACGTGGACCTGTTCGTGGGGGGCTCCCTGGAGGAGAGCTGCGTGGACGGAGACGATGGGGCCATAGTGGGGCCCACCTTCGGCTGCATCATCGCCGAGCAGTTCTACCGCTGGAGGAAGGGCGACCGCTACTTCTTTGACCACGCCAACGGACCCGGAAGTTTCACCGAAGGTAAGGAGTCTAAAGGCTATCCACCGTCCACACTACAGCGTGTACCGCAAGTACAAGGGGGGTGATGCATTGCCCAACTGGACACCACAAATGATATGCTGACCGCTCGACCTTAGTCGATGCCTCTTTTGTTTGACGCACGCGAGTACTGATGCTCGGCTATAAAGACGAGAGCTGCAATGGCTCTGCTGGTCAATCTGATTGTTCTATAAATAATTCCTTCCCAAACAAATTAGCACCTACCCTGACGAAGATTCTCACCACAACCTTAATGAAATACCCAATCATATTCACTCTAAACCCAAATAAAATAACCCTTCCTGCCTTTCTGCCAGTAAAGATAAATAGCCATTCTTCCTTATTAAGAAAAAAAATCCTATATACCTTCATCTTCCTACCACTCAGGCTATCCTCCTATTGTAACATCCAACCACGGCCGGCAAGAGTGAAAGCTCGGTACGGTGCTACAGGATTACTACTACCGACTTGGACTTGGACTGTACTAGTCAACTCAAATGCATTCCTTCGAATCCTACCACCGCCTCCTTGAAGAGGTTTAGACATAGAAGAGTGGAAGGGTAGAACTAAAGCGGCGATGAAGAAGAGTTTAAAGTCCACTGAAGTGGATCTGCAGATTACTAAATGATCCCCAGAAGTGGATGATCTATGCCTTCGCCACTTTTACACTCAAAGACTGTCCCTCCTTCAAATGACTTCGGCCGATGATTTCCGCAAGACACTCACGATTTCTTTCCTGTTCTCTTTCATGCGCAGAGCAATACCGAGCCCTCCACGAAGTCTCCTTGGCCAGCATTATTTGTGAAAACCTGCCCGGCGAGAAATACATGCAGTTAGACCCCTTCGAGCAAACCAGCCACCAGTAAGTACTTATACGAGTAATACTAATACGATATAATGCCATCGGCGCAAATGGTTAAGGTCATGTGCCAATCCTCGGTGTTTTAGAATATTACAGGGGTACTGTGTTACTAGAACATTGCTTCAAAAGATACTTGAGATGCCTTGTGATGCTCGCATTACGTGTAAGTGTATCCTTGTGGGATTACAATACTTATCCACCACATGTATCTCTCTGTCTTACAAGTAACGAGTTGAGGAGGTGCAAGGACATCCCTAGGCTGGACATGAGACCCTGGAAGAACTACACTCCCAGGCAGTGCCCTACCGTTCCCGACAATCCGCCCACGTAATGAGTAGAGTGGAAGAGGCGGCTCCCATTGTTCGTCACCCTCACGCCCAATCGTCATGGCTCCGACTGCTGCCGAGGGGAAGGTTGGCAGCCAAGGATTGCAATGCGACCTCTTCCAAACATCTTAATCTCCAAGCTGTTTGAAGATGAAGTGATAGGAGACGAGTGGATGCCGGGAGTTGATCGAGATTGAGTTATCATTCAACTGATGATATCAAAAAAGATTCATTAAAAGCTTTAGAAAATGCATTTGGGTATTATTTCACTCTTCTTTGGATTAGTTAACTACAAAGTACGCGGAGAATCTCAATATGTATTCTTTAATATGAATAAAATAGCTGGTATTAAAACCCCTTCAAAATTTCCATGATTCCTCGTTTATTGTCGCAGTTGGTTTTGTGTTCCATTCGCTCTGGTTCTGACACAATTTACATGGGTTCAAACTACATCAATTTCATCTAAATAACTGCTTCCTACAACTTTCCCTGGCAATCTAAAAAACATGCTAAGGTTAAATCTTCGAAATACACCTTGCGATAGAGAAGAATAATGTTGTATGCAATAGTTTGTCTTTAATTTTGTTTAGTACATACGATTCCACCAAGGTATACAGAACAAAATATGGAACGATATTTCCGGTCATTGTTTGTCTTTATAAAACACGAAAATGGGATTTACATAAGCCTTGAAAAAGTAACTAACATTGCGAGACCCTATAGAGTATTCCAAGGTTCCGATGAAAATATCTGCGACCGTTTGCGACGCTTAAATTAAAATAGACTTTTTCATGGCGCGGCGTAGATAGGTACTGGCAAAGCCAGGAATACACCGCGTCGAGAGATCGCACACAATGGTGTCGTAACTTTGAGGCGGTCGTTTTTTTTAGTGTATCATTTGAAAAGAAACCCCATAGATGCTGCAATGACGATATTACAAATATATCGATTCCTTCTATACAATATCGACATGTGGAACTTCAGATCCAATATACAAATAATTCGGTTGTTGTCAAGGAGTATCGGAGAACTTCTTTTTCTTTGAGAGACAAACCACAGGAAAGTTCGTTTTAAACTGTGGGGTATTGCTCATACAGTATTATCCGTTGATACCTAATATGTACATGACTTTTGGCATAAAAAATAAAAGCACTACCAGAGATATTTCAATATATTTACCAATTGGTATGTTGTAGAACTTAGTCTGCTAACGCAACTAATAAATTCTTTCATTTAAATGTACCGAATAGATAAATAATTACATGCGATAATGCTTTAGATAGCATTGAAATATTAATTTCTTTTAAAAAGCCTAGAATTTTGGGGTCATCTCCGAGTACGTTCTTTAAGTTCCCTCTGCTACCAAGATTCTCGCGCGCGTCTTCACTTTGCACACACTCAGAATTTGTCTTATGCATAAGGGTGAGTTACACTCGTCACAGCGGGGCATTACCTTATCTCTTGTGAAGAGGTAAGAGTGTGTTATAGAGCAATGACCTATTCTTAGACGAAAAATGACAACTTCTTCCCTCCGTGAAGTCCGAATATAGGAGGACCACATTTAAACGACCGGCTCGTGTCGTTTGTTATTTATAGTGCTCCTCCAATGTTCTCCCCACTGTTGCCTGGCAGCCCTTCGCAGCGCAGCCTTCAGATCGTCCGAAAGACTAAATCGTGGACTAAATTATTGACGGGATCAGGGTCTCACAGAGCCTCTTATGCCGCCTTGTCAGCTTTCTCGTTTCCGTCAATGCCCGCGTATCCAGGGATCCACAGAAATATAACTTTTACTTCTTTATCTTTCAGGGATGTAAGAAGGGTATGCATTTTTTTGACTATGGGATGTGATGTGCGAAAGTCAAATATTGCTTCAAGTGCGTTCAAGGAATCAGAGCAGAAAAAAAGAAAGGAACCTTCATTCCTCCTGATATTTTGCAGGCCCATCTTGATAGCAAAGAGCTCTGCTCTGAAAACACTTCATAGTGGGTTCAGCCGTTTCTTATGGACTCCGGTCTCTGGCTGGGAACCATACGTATACACAGGGACGAAGTCAGGATGGGCGGCTAGAGTCTCCCTGGATGACTTGGTATTCCAGTGCAGTGGTGAAACATTTCTGGTTCCGGGCTAACCGGAGGGCTACAATAGGTAACACCTTTGCCCATGGCGAAAGGTTAGTGTAACTCACGGGATATATATTCTGGGAAGGGAAGACCCATCTCCTCCAAAGCGTCTTTAAAACGAATATTTAGAGGCCTAGAGTCTCGTGTCTTTCTGTAAAAAATATCTAAAAACCGAGGTTAAAAAACTATATTACAAGGATGTATTTTCATTGATAAAATCTTCGCAACATAATGCACATCAATATTTTCCTGCGTGTTGTCAGTGGAGGTTCACTAGAGTCTGAATAAATACTCAGAACAGGAGATGTCCGAAAAGCACCGTCACATGAAGAATGAATGGTATCTGCTTCAGCCGTAGCACAGCATCCACATGTCTTGGTTCTTCTCTGCCTCTGAGATTTTCGAATTCCTTCCTCACCATTCACTGGACTTTCGAGTTGATCATCAACACTGGTACGTTCATCTCCTACCTATTCATCAGGAACTAGTTCTGCGACCGGAACTACTTCCAATAAATCGCCCATATTGATGACCTCATTTTCTTCTTCTTCTTCTGTCAGGAAATCCAAGTTAATCTCAGTCACTGGTTTCTCTTGAACCATCGCTAGTTTCTTCTGATTCTCTTTCTTAACGGAAAAGTAAACTCCTCAAATACAACATCTCTCCTGATAATGATGCAGCTACGCTCAATACTCTAAAATTTATATCCATCCTCTTTGTATTCTCTTCGTATCTAATCATTACACATTCTTCTGCTTTGGAATCCAATTTTCCTCTATCCAACTTCTTGGCCCACAGTCAACAACAGACAACTTTCAATTTTTCCATGTCTTCAGCATTCAGTTTCTTATTCATCCATAGTTTGAATGGAATCTGGTTGTTGATTTATGGTGATCGACATCTATTTCTGATGAAAGCTGCTGTCACAATTTCTTCAGCTCAAAAGGTCTTTGATACACCTGCTTGAATCATCATACATGGTGTCATTTCCATAAGGGTGCGATTACTCCTTTCAGCAGCCCCATTTTGTTGTGGACATCCTGGTACAGTTCTTCTGCACATGATATCTTGATTCTGTAAGTATTCCTGGAAATCACATCTTATGTACTCCCTTCCGTTGTCAGTTTATAAAGCCAACAGTTTTTTCCCATGCTGGTTCTCTACAAGATGCTGAAACTTGATAAATTCTTCAAATACCTCTGTTTTCTTCTTCAAACATTTCACTGTTATAAATCTTATATAGTCGTCGATCCAGGTCAATACACATTGGGATCCCCCAAGTGAAGCTGGCGTGAACTTTCCCATAAGGTCACTGTGTACTAGTGCTATTGGTTCAACAGATTTTTCAGTGCAGTGTTTATGAAAGCTGAATTTGCTGAACTTCCCCTGAATACAGACTTCACAAACATTGAACTTAACTTTCTTCTTCAATCTTTCTAACATTTGTATCTTCAACAGCGCTTCCTGATGTACGTGTCCGAGTCTCTGGTGCCATGTATCTAGATCACTAATTGCATGACTGGGTACACCACTGATTGGATTGTCTGTATTTGGTTCAGTCTTAATTTCTCCTACACTGGTCTTTGCCAAATAAACTCTTTCTTCTTGGTGGAAAAATCAGTTCATCCTTATCCATCGCCACTCCTTTTTCACCTGAGAACACCACATGCAGACCTTTACTGGTAAGCTGCGATACTGACATCAATCCACATTCTAAATCAATACAATACAATGCACCGTGTAATGTGACAGTGAGTCCTCCTTCTTCTTCAGGTGTTTTAATGACTACTGAACAATGCCAGTAATCGGAGCTTCATCTCTGTCGCCCATCTTAATGACACCATACGCACTCTTTTCTTCTATGTGTAAAAAGTCACTCATGTGATGAGATGAACAGGAATCTAGGAACCATTCCTTTCTCTTGAGCATTCCTTTCTTCCCAATTGAACAGTAGGCTTTAGCTTTTTCCACTCTGTCAAGGATACAAGTAACAGTGGCTTTTGCTTCATCTCCCGATTTCTTCTGTCTTTCTGCCAAACATTCTTTCAATTCTGTACAATCCTTACTAATATGGCCAAACTTACCACATGTGTAACATTTGTACATCTACTGACTCCTTTCATTGCTGCTACGCTTTAGCTTCTTCTTTGCCGTTTCATTTCTCTATTCTGCCTTTTCTCCCCCACCAATAATTTAGAAATAACACAGGCCATTTTTAGATGCTCCTTATAGTTCATGTTGCGAATAAAGATATTATTGCTTTCCTTTGGCAATCCTCTAAGCAAAAATAAGGACAGAGTATGCTCACCAAATTGTGTACCACACTTGCTAATCTCACCGTTTAAATGTAACACCTTGGACACATAATCCCTCATGGACATGGAATCGGCTTTCTTCAACGTCAACAAATCTTCAAGAACTCAATTTGCTGGAGTAGACTGAATTCTTGATTGAGGATTTGTAATATCTTCCATGCTCTCTCTGCTGATTTACAATCTCCAATATAGTCGATATACTAATGTCACTTATCGTCAGAAGTATGAGGAATAACGCCCGCAAGTTCTTCTTCCTTTCACCGGGACTGATTCATTCAAGCAATTCTTCTCCGCCAAATCCTAGGTCAATTGCATCCAAGCAATCTTGTTGATCCAGAAGTGCCCTCATCTTAATATGCCGGGCATAGTGATGGTCATCCTTCATTTTCAGGCCTTATTGTTAGTCTAGTCCATCTTTACTACCAGCAGCCATTACCACGTTGTTCAATTAGTACACTCCTACTGAAACTGCACCAATATCAGAGTAGATGCTTCTCCTATAAGCATCTGGGCCTGTAACCTGTTGTTTTGAAAATATTTAACTCCTACTTTTGGCAGTTAGCACTAATTACTTGAAAAATGAAAACAGACTAGTCTCTACGACGTCACATTTATTACGATAGCACAAACAAAAAGGCAACAAACTTCTAATCAGTACTACCAACTTGTAACATTTCCCATTATTATATGTTTGTTCAACACAGAGTATGTTACCATAGTATGGAAAAATCTGGAAATTTTACCTACTGTTTATAGTAGCCTATATGCTTTTTGGAACACTACTGTTTTCAGTATGTCTACTGTACTGCTACTGTTTTCTACTGTTTACAGTAAGTTTACTGTACTGCTACTGTTTTCTACTGTTTACAGTAAGTGTACTGTACTGCTACTGTTTTCTACTGTTTACAGTAAGTTTACTATACTGCTACTATTTTTTACTGTTTACAGTAAGTCTACTGCACTGCTACTGTTTATACAGAAATCCTACTGTTTTCATTTGGTCTATTGCACACCTGCTGCCTTTTTCTATGTTCAGAAGGGCTGCTGTACATTTATACACCAATTATGCCTGCAAAGTACCAGATTTTATAATAATAAATACATGCATTCCACCGACATAATTAAATTATATTATATTCCTTCATAAAAATGGCTCTGTTGCGGTGGACTATGAAGCTATGGTGTTACACTACCGAGGAACGGTTCCACATTCATAGGCCAGCAACAATGGCTGAAATAAATGACAGACTGGCAAAGATTCAGCCCTCTTCCTGCATAACAAGGCTTCCAAGATCCCTTGGCCAATTGCCGGCTACCGATGCTGGCCCAATGATGGAATGATAACGTTTGCCAGTGGTAAAACGACATGACTGCTAAACCAAAAATCATCATAACCTAACTTTAGCAAAGCCAAAGTCACACCACATAGCATGGGAATAAACAGCTGCCATCAAGCTTGTTTCTTGCACAACATTAATTTTTAAAAGGTTTATCTGGGTATTCAGTAACCAAGAGTATTTAAAAAGAACAATGGTCCACTCAAAATTGCAAGTAGAGTTTTTGAATAGGGAGTTCTTTGAAATCTCATCAAAAGTCATCACTGCACTGAGGAAAGACACAAATACCCAAAACATTTTCACATTCATCACAAAGTTGATTGGTGATATGAATATTCATTATCCCATTCCTAATGTCCCAATACGTTAATGATATAACGTGCCTGTAAAAACAAATAAAGCTGTCACTCCTTATGGTAAGAATTCAATCAAGACTATACGGAAGTCAATATCAAAACAAGGACAATCACAAATTCGTGAATTTTAAGCATGCAGTCTCACTTTGTAAAGAGAAAAATTTACTTACTCTACCCTAATCGTCAATTCCAATTTTAAAGTATGTTTCTATGGTGACGAACTTCATAAAAACAGTATGCTTCAAGATCAATTTCATTCCAGTTGCTTGCCTCCGAGTTGACTTTACATGATCGTATTATTCACAACCAACAAGCATAGTGAAAACACAAATTACAGCTGCCATTTTGAAAATAGAAGTTGTATGAGTCGATTAATGCTAATTAGCATTGCGATGATATCGATATAGTCTATACCTTTCAAAGCCGTGAACAATTAAATGAGTATTCAGGTTAAAGTTGTTCATGTGCACCAAAGTTGTGATCTATCATTAATGATAGTGCTCTAATTAAAAATGAGTTTATGATTAATGTCTCTGAAAATACTTTTGGTGAACCAGATAGTAAGACAAGATGTGATGAATGTTCATATATTGTTTTAATGTTAGAGGATCTTAAAAAGAAATCCTCTGAATCCAACTATGAAAAGTAATTGTCAGTACTTGCATTAGTACCATCAATACATACACCCCACATAACAATCGAGAATGTAGAGGCAAATATTCATGATTATATACAGGCTTGTGGAGATGGTGGGGCCACTCACCACTCATTATTTCATCTCTGTATATCTGGCCATATCTTTAAGAGACTGCAAAGAAGAATTTTATACAGATGAGATCTTAATTCTACTAGACTTTGCTGAGAATTTCTTTCATTATGCAAGAAGCAGTTAAGGGACACAGTCAGGCAACTTTCCATTGATTTGTTGTTTATTTTAAGGAATATAACAAGCATTTTCTATGAGAATTTGTGCTCGGAGTGTCTTCTATGAGAATTTGTGCATCAGTGATTATTTGAGCCACAACACTGTATCAGAACATATATTAATCATAATTGTATAATGCACACAAACAAAAAGTTTCCACGCATCAAAATATGTACATATTATATAAGTGGAGCTGCAAGCCAGTTTAAAAACTTTGAAAACAAACATTCAATATTAATGCCTGCATTCCTCAAACTTTACTTTGTCTGCAGTGCCATTTTTTTGCAACATGTCATGCCACAAGTGTACCTATGTGATGGAATCAGGGGAACCATGAAATAATTACATAACTAAAAGAACTTGTTTACAAAGACCCAGTGTGCAACATATTTTGTCAGCATGTGATTTAATTCAGTAGGGTGATAAAAATAATGTCAGCATTAAGACCTTTCATGTTTCCAGTAATTCTTCAGATCAGAACCGAATAAGTGTTTCAAAAATGGTAAAACAAGGGGAACAATAGGTAAGTCATCACTGCTTCCTTCCAATTCATGAAAAAGAGTTACTCATCAATCAACTCTACCAATCTTCAGAGTTATAACAAAAGTTAATATAAATGAGATGAAACAATGCCATTCACCAAGCATATTATATTCACATAAACTTAGTACACATACTGCTACTGTGGTAGTAAGAAGATAGTTCAATAGGTACGTTGTTCAAGCACTTGAAAAAATATAAATTCAAGTGAACTTCATGATCCCTGATCGGGAAAGGTTAAGCAATAGATGTGGTGAAAACATTTCCATGGACGATGGATATCCTAAACAGACCAGTTGATGTCTGTACCAGATAGAGAAACCATCACAGGGTGACAGCATTCCTCACCTAACAGCATAATTACAGTACCTGAGAGGGCCTTGAATGGCTACCATCAGACTTAATGGAATAAGTTGAGCATAATTCAAAAATGTATCCTATTTCTACCCACTTGCAATGACATAATAAATTCTGCTATAAATGCTGATATGTTAGCCTTTGAGACTAATTGAACATTGAATATCGTATTATATTGATTAAACAGTTAAAAGAATAATAGGTGTTTCGAGGAAACTTAGTAATCAGATCCAACTTAAGTGGAAGCCCTGAAACACAGGTGTGGTGGGCTACCATTTTGCATGCATCATCAAAATAAATTTTAGAGACACTATCAATCATGAGAGGAACTTTACATTTGCATCGTCTTATAGAGGAAGGATAGAACATGTTGTGTTGAAAAACTCAGTCTTCTACTTGGTGTTATGTATTTAATTCTGTTTGTGATAATTCCTGTGGCCGCCATAATGTTTCATGCCTTAACTGTTTGTGCGGACAATGGTTCTCACTTGTTTTGGGATAATATATATAATAGCATTGCAGTGACGCACACGCTCTCTCTTGTAATGTGATGCCTAGAAGGAGGAAGTCTGCAATAAAGGAGTTTCGGGATGAACGCACATCTGATTGAGAACACATCAGAAAGTGGCGACGAGGAAGATTCGAACTCTGATTTTTAAGTATCGTGATCATTATGTTTGTGTACTTTTTTTTTTGCATTTTCGGCGTATTTCTACTAGTTGATTTCCTCCTTGCCTCTTCAGCATCCCCAAGCCTGGTCGGCGTCCCCATGCCTGTTTGGTGACCATGCTTTTTATACTGCCTTGTGTGTTAACTTTGTTAGCTGATTTTGATGTGCCTGATTTAACTTATAACGGTTACTTATGCACTTTATAACGATTTGTGGATTTTCGGCCATAATTAGTTCATAGTGTACTTTTGTGTCGAAACTGTTTATGTTTTCCGGGACTGTTACCATGTCTCAAGACTCAGAAACTAATACAAATATGTCTATGGCTTTCGGTGCTGTTCCTCAATTTTCGGGCGATTCAAAATCTTGGGAAGATTTTACCAAACAGTTGGAATTTTTTTTTGAGGCGCACTCAATTTTATCCGATTCCCAAAAACATGCTATTCTTTTGTCGTGTATGGGTACACATACCTTTAATGTTGTATAGAAATTGTGTTCTCCTGAAAAGCCATCAACAAAGAATTATGAAGAGATTCTGCGTATCTCAGCCAGATATTTTATCCTGGCGACTTGTGTTGGGTTGAGATGGAAAACTTCAACGCTCGCCTACAACATGCTGGCGAATCATTTAAGGATTTTCTCATGGATCTAAGGCATCTAGCCAATAATTGTAAATTTGAGAATTAAGAACAATCACTTCTGCGCCAAATTCTCCGGGGAATGGCAAACCTTGGCCTAAAATAACAGTTGTTTTCTATGCGGTTTGAAGATTTAACCCTTCAGGTCGCTATTGATCGAGCTATGGCCTCTGAACAAGCTCGTAGTTATGTGTCCCAAATGAGACCCGTACTTCAAAATTCTGCGCAGTCATTTCCAAATTTTAATGCCATTTCAAGCGCTCACTCACGAATACAACCACGCCGTATCGCTCAAGATGGCGGCCAAGAGCACGGACTGCAGCGAAACGACAGTGAAGTGCTACCTAGAGGAGCGTGCTTTCGCTGTTGTGCCCCTGAGAAGCATGACTGCCCCTTCATGAACGCGACTTGCCATTACTGCAGGAAAAAAGGCCACATCGCCAAAGTATGCTTGGCTAAACGCAGGCAAAACTAGGAGAGCAGCGGGCAACAGACCCAGCCCGAACAGCATCGACAACATCCTTCTCGGCCGACTTTTTCAATCCATACCCTGATGGAATCACCAAGCCAGAGGGAGGACTCCGCACCATTATTTGCAGATGTGGAAGTAATACACGGTAGGCAACCTTTGCTTTTTTTTACTCCCTCGCCCATGGCTCCTTCGCCATATATTGTGACATTGAACATTGAAGGGAATTCCATTCCAATGGAAGTGGACAGTGGTGCAGGTCACACAATCATTGACAGCGCCTTGTACTATGAGAAACTATCATTGATCAAGTTGGATCCCTTTTTAATCAAATTAAACACTTGGGGTAGTCAAACGTTAAAACTTTTGGGACAAATG
The DNA here is from genome assembly GCA_933228895.1 of Platycnemis pennipes. Lineage (NCBI taxonomy): Eukaryota > Metazoa > Arthropoda > Insecta > Odonata > Platycnemididae > Platycnemis > Platycnemis pennipes. Next base: position 92,648,817 of record OW121857.1, on the reverse strand, counting down.
AAGGTGAATCTATCATTCATCAAGTTGGATCCCTTTTTAATCAAATTAAACACTTGGGGTAGTCAAACGTTAAAACTTTTGGGACAAATGAAGGTGAATGTTTCTTTTCACTCTCGTCGGGCAGAACTTTTATTGCTAGTGGCTGCAGATAAGTGCCCATCTCTCTTGGGTTGCTCCTGGTTTCCTGCATTAGGAATCGATATTAATGGGGTGAATAATGTGTCATGTGTTGGGACAATTCCTTCTGAAATCAGTGATTTTAAAGATGTGTTTCGCCCAGGCTTGGGAAAGTATTCTGGGCCACCTGTACACATTCATCTCCGACCAGATACCAAGCCAGTCTTTTGCAAAGCGAGGCCTGTCCCCTATGCTTAATTAACAAAAGTTTCACAAGAATTGGACAGAATGGTGTCGGGGGGCATATTAGTTCCTGTGAAAGTGTCTTCCTTGGCCACTCCAAAAGTGAATGTTCAGAAACTTGATGGCACCATCAGGATTTGTGGGGATTGCTCTGGAACTGTCCATCCCAATTGTTTGAGGGATGTCTATCCTCTTCCCACTATTGACGAAGTCCTTAGCAAACTCGCAAAGGGAAATATTTCACTCGCTTGGATTCTCCTTTGCTTTCCTGCAGCTCTATGTTGACCCTGAAACAGCTGAAATCCTAACCCTCAACACCCACAAGGGGCTTTTTCAGGTTAGGTGCCTTAGTCAAGGACTGAGTGCTGCTCCTGAGATTTTTCAACGCACCATTGAGAACATCCTGGCCGGCCTTGATGGTGTGGTGGTATACCTGGATGACATCCTGGTGCAGGCATACCACTTTGGGAGGAATGTGGACTCCATTAAGGGAGGTGCTGAATAGGTTCCAGTCCCATCTTCCAATGGACTTGCAGAGCGTATGGTTCAAACTGTGAAGCATCTCTTAGCTAAACTTCCTGAGAGTGCCTGGGAAAAGGAGTTGTGTAACATTTAGCTAACTTTACGTACTACTCCTAATGCTGCCACGGGCTCTTCCCCCAGCATTCTTCTGATGGGAAGATGATTAAAAATGCTCCTGGACAAGCTGCTCCCAGGAAATGTAAGTGAAGAGGAATTCAGGAGGAATCGTCCGCTGAGTTCCCCCTCCTTTTCCAAACCTGGTTTTTCTATAGGAGAAAAAGTTCTTTTTAAAAACTATAACTCTGATAATCCTTGGCTACCTGGGGAGATTTTTGTTGTAGAAGGCCCTCGTGTTTACAAAGTTCTATCTATGGATGGGGTTATTCTGAGATGACACGTAAACCAATTACAGAAAAGGCATGTACCACCAGATAGTTCACCCTATTCTAACTCTGATTTTGTTTTCCAGGAAGATAGAGATAATAGTCACTATAGCAGTCTTCCTGTGAGCTAGTGGTCTCCACCAGCACAAATTCAACCTCCTGCAAGTGATAATAGTATACCAGTCCCATCCGCTTCCCACTGTGTTCCTCCTGTAAACCTGGATGCTCCACGCACTCCACTTGCATCGCCTAATGCCGAGACTCATTCACTCCCAGTTCCTGGAGTGAGTATGCCTACAAGTGGACCCATAGAACGCCCAAAGCGGGAAGCGGGAGATGTTATGTATTCGCTAATTTGTATTCATTGAGGATATTATGTATTTGTTCTTGTGTATTCATTGAGGGATATCATGTATTTGTTCATTTGTATTCTTGAAGATATTATGTATTTGTTCATTTGTACTCATTGGTATATTATGTACTTGTTCGTTTGAATTCACTGGGATATTGTCTTCATTTGGATTGTTATGTATTTATTTCTGTTGTCACCGTTATGTCTTAATTTTGTCCTTAGTAGAGAATTTTGAGGGGGGAGGGATTGTTATGTATTTAATTCTGTTTGTGGTCATTCCTGTGGTCACCATAATGTTTCATGCCTCAACTGTTTGTGCGGACCATGGTTCTCACTTGTTTTGGAATAGTATATAATAGCGTTGCAGTGACGCGCATGCTCTCTCTTGTGATGTGATGCCTAGAAGGAGGAAGTCTGCAATAAATGAGTTTCGGGATGAACACGTGTCTGATTGAGAACACATCACCTGGTGTCCCTTTTTTGTTATTTGAAGTTGAAAAAGTGGTATTTTGCAACAAACAAAATTAGTCGAGTGGTAGTTTTCAGTGAAATTATCAACAAATAAGCTCAAAATTGGCCAAAACCCAGCACCAATGTAAAGATTCTAATATTTACTATGGTTATTTCAATTTAAATAGCTTTACCATGTTAAATATGATTTGCTCATGTGTCTAAAATTATCGTTTTTGGAGAAAATCTGTCAAAACTGCCATGTTCGAATTTTATAGCAAAAAATCTTCTCAAGAGAGAACCTTTGTAACAGTTTATAAAATACTAGAGTTGAATGTCTATGACATCAAAGTTGTACTAGCTTAGCTGACTTACTTTAGTTATTACAAGGGCACAGTTAAGCACAATTTGACTTTTGTACCTTAGAGATCCTTTGTTGATTTCCTCTCGAGGGACCGAATAGTGGATTGCAGGATTGAGTAAATATTAGTCAATCAAGCACTTTGTACATTGTTTCTCACAAAAATTTACATGATAGAAAATTTGGACATTTTTGTTCTTCATTGAATACTCTATGTTAGCTTCAAAATTACGTGTTCACAAATTTCCTCATTTGCCTGCTAGCATTATAATAATGGATTATGAAGGCCATAACTTCTTCACAATGTTTTGATCAAGAAAGAAACAAATGATTTTTGTGGAGTATATCACCTATAGCAAGTTCAAAAACATTTACTTTCACACAATGTAAAATTAAAACGTGTTCCACAGGAAGCATAAAACGAAATAAGTTTTTAATTATGGTGCAAAAGAGAGCCTTTAGTTTTTAGCTCAACTAATTTACCCACTGGTTGCACCTATAATTTGCAGGTGGGTTTAGAAATTCTGAGCAGCAAACAGCACAACGTGAATAGTTAAACATTTGCTTAGAAACATAATGGCTTGCGTGAGAAATTATCCATTGAACGACTTCAGGGAATGCGTAGTCATGTTCAATGATGACATCTTCGACATCTCTGTACCAGTTTCCAGACACAGCCCTCAGTTTTTCCTTGAGAGATTTCCTCAAGTCTTCTTCGTTTTTGCATATTTCTTTGATTTCATGCAGTGTAATCAAGGGATCCGAAATCCTACCCTGAAGTATTGTGCAATTGTCTGTTTTAGGGGGCTTAATAAGGCTGTACATATACACTAAGTAGTTTATACAGCTGCAGGAATGTTGGGGTAGCAGAGTGATCATTGCCTCCTCCAGCTTCTCTTACAGTTCCAAAGAACCACTGAAAGAACCACAAAGGGACTAAAGATGTGAAGAAAGTGATACCCTCCACAAAAACCATTAGTTTTTTCCTTGCTCAAAAGATTGTGAAGACATTATGGCCTTCATAATTCAATATTATGTTAGCATGCGAATGAGGCAATTTGCAAACACGTAATTTTAGGGTGAACAAAGAGTATTCAATGAAGAAAAAATGTCCAAATTTTCTATGACATAAATTTTTGTGAGAAACAATGTACAAAGTGTTTGATTTATTAATATTTATTCAATACTGCAACCCACTATTTAGTCCCTCGAGAGGAAATCCACAAAGAAACTCTAAGGTTATCTCCCAAGAAATAATGTTTCATTGACTACGAATGGTGGGATTTTGATTGTAATTTTCAGACAGCAAGAGAGAAATTGTTTGATGTGGTTTTGCTGAGTAATAATCGTAATAAAGAGGTCTATTATTATTATTTGGTTTTCTACTGGTGAAGGTAGGTCTAAATGGACATTTGATTCTTCCCATTCCTAAATTTCACACCAGCTCCTCATACCTCCCATCATTGTATCCAAGCTGCCCATTCATCTCCTCCCTCTTCCCCGCTTCATTCTTCCCTTAATCACTTCTTTCAAAACACCATCCCCTTTTATTACCTTTTCCATCCACACCTTCTGCCTTCTAATTTCATCCATCAAATTTCTTTCCTCTCCTACCAAATCTAGCACTTCATCGTTCGTCTTCATTTCAACCCACATAACTATTTCCATTTTTCTCCATAACCACATCTCAAAAGCCCTAACTGTATTTTCATCTTCTATTCGCAAATCCCACGTTTCCACCCCATAGAGTGCAACACTCCATACTAAACTTGTTACTAGTCTTTTCTTCACTTCCCTACTCAACTGTCATTAGTTCACGCCTATGAGTAATAGCTTCTTTTTCCAATGCAATTCTCCTTATCACTTCAATGCTGCGATACCCTTTTTCTTCCAAAACACTACCTGGATAGCTAAATTGCTCCACCTGCTCTATTTTCTGACCTCCTACTTTTATAGTTATATTGGCCCTTATTGTACTTGAAAATCGCATTACTTTCGCTTTCTTCTGGTTATTCTTCATCCTGTATCTTTTGCACTGTCCCTGCAACGCATTCAGCAGTTTTTGCAAGACACGGGCTGACTGGCTTACTAGGGCTTGGTCATCCGCAAACCTCACTAATTTTATCGATTTCCCCGCCGAATTTAAACACATCTTTCATATGCTGCAATGTAACTTACCTCATAATTTATTCGAATTTCGTGACTGTTAAGCTCATATCTACCTCTTACTTTGTTAGTGGTTGATTTATTGGCGATTATGGATAATTCCATTTTTTCAGTCTTTGTAGCCCGTTTCGAACCGAGGTTAAAACAATGCTAGAATAAACAAATTTCTGTAAACAGCGCGACTATCATGTATATAGTAAAATTTATCGAACAGAATCTCAACGAGTCTGATGTTTTCAACCAAATGCTAAGTCGGTTATTAGAATTTACCGAAAGATCGGTGAAGATAATGAAACTCTTACGACTATCGAAATGATTCAGTAACTTTAGCCGAAATGTTTCCCGTTTTCAAGTCAATTCTTAACTACCGAAATTTTCAAAAATCGGGTACCAAATAGTTCAGTAAATTTTATCTTTTGCATGGTTATTTTCACTGAAAATGCAATAATTTTAATCGAAAAGTGTCCTATCAAACATGCTCTGTTGCATCCGGCAAACTATTTTTTTTCCGTGTAGAAGCATCATGGAGCGGTCTGCGCCCCAAGTCGAATGGCGTACCTAAGCATTTAAAAATATTTAGGGCTTGATAACATTTCGCCTTCGGAGTTCTGATATGCTCTCACCAATCCAGTTTGCAGTCATACGTCATGCCCAAAAAAACGGAGTGAGTCCATAAAGGAGAGATTTACATTCCCCGAACGTAAAACTGGCAGAATGTGAACTCCTCGTAATCTGTGGAAGTGCATGCACTTGGTCTTCTCCGCAATGAACTTAAACCCATTTTCGTTGGCCCATTGCACTACTCTGTTCAAGGTTAGTTGGATTTGTCTTGCGGCATTACCTACTTTCGACGACCGGCAGAAAATGGCGATATCATCCACAAACAGTGACCCCATTGCTGGTATTTGAACATAAATCATTAGGTTTTACTTCAATTGATAGCTATGGGTTGCCAAATACACACAGGACACCAATGTTTTAGTTTTTTATCCCAGACACCTATTCAAGCACATCCATAACCAAGCCTGTTTTTTCGTTATTTCTTTACGAAAAAAAACTTTGCAAATAACTTGGTATTTCTCGGAGTAAATGTACGGGAAATCAACAGTGCTCATTAGTCATTTAAGGCAGATACGTACTAAGCATTTTTCGTGGCTGCTAAAACTTGTTTCCCACTCTTTGATATATGGCGGAAAATGACCTTATTTTGGCAATTCTTGCTAGATATTTTTACAAATGTTTACAAGAAAGAACCGAAACTTCCAAATAATAAAGTTGGAGACCTAATTGCAATGTTTGCTCCAAATGGAGTTGCGTCGTCAGATGCGTTGGCTCGAGAGGTAATCTTTTATCGAGAACGTCAAAGAGTGTGCGAGTAAGAAAACGACTTACCTTTAACAAGGAACTCACTCAGCTATCTAAAGATGCAGCAGCCACAGCATCCCACGCTTCAATGTCCTATGAACTCCGCCGTCGAGGACAGTTAACTTATTCCATTTTGCCCCCAGCGAGGAACCCATTGGCCACCTCAGCAAATGTCCCCTTGAATTGAAATGAGTCAGAACACTCATTATTAAATGCACTCCGTTAAAATACCACGAGATATATACTTTGATTGAAACGAGCCCAAGTGCACTATTTTGCACGGTTTACCAAACTGCATAAAGAAAGTCCCGGTAATTTCTTCTGTCTCGGCCACTTCTCACAGGCTGCCTATAAAACTCAACAATATTTGCAGGCTCCTCATTAATTTTAAGTCAGCATAGTTGGCTCGGAATTCAATTGAGTTCGCTAATGAAATGTCAAAAATATCTGTCCAAAACGCCAAGATTGTACTCTTGGCCTTTTTTTCATGTGTTCCGGTCTCCGTAACATTACACATGGTAAAGACTATACTCTCAATGGCAAAGGTGGATAGTAGCACAGCCTATGATATATTTGAGCACTTAAAAATGGCCACAAAATTACTTCCAAGTCCAAAACATATTTCACAATTTACTTGATTAACTTCGAATGGGTTCACCATTGTCCCCGCCCCTAAATTCCACTAAAATTAAATAAATAAGTTATTCACCTAACAATATGAAGTTGCCATGGTGAGCACAACAAATGGAAGAAACGTAAAAGCTGAAATAAACAAGGGAATATCACAAGGAAGACCATCACCAGCACTTTATATAAACCGAAGAGAAGAGGAATCAGACAAGTATTAATAACTATAAGCTGTACTGAATGGAGATAGCACTTTAAGAATACAATATAGAGGCCAATAGTAATTAGACCAATTACACGGTATAAGCGAGAGATAAGTTGAAGGTCAATGTTGCGTAGCAAATGTAGAGGGTAAAACGAGTGGAGTCTCGCTTGGGAGCAACGGAGGACGACGTCCGTTGAGTGCGGAAGAGATTAAGGTAGGAGCAATTAATGTCGCGGAGGCTCAATGAGGATGCAGCGAAGGAGCAGCACCTTGGAATGTATTGTGACGCCGTATGTGCTAGGGACATGATCAAAAAAGAATCGAGGCCTTTGATGCCAGACACTGTCGTAGGTGTTGGTGTGCGTTGGTTGGTAGGTAATGGTAGTCCGAAATGAGAAATGGACAGCATAGGAAGAGTCGAGATGGAAAGTTCTACACGGATAATGTAGTGTGACGGAGAATATCCCATTCGATGCAGGCCTGTACTATGAAGATACAGCTCCAGGTTTTGGAAATCAATATTGTTGTTATATTCAGCATTCTACTATTGATTCTGTGGTAATCTAATCATTATGATACAATCTTATATTCATTTGTTCAGTTTTTGTATCTATGGAGACGATAATAAATATGAAGTGAAATCGCTTGTGTGTGTTCGTATGCTCTTACAATAATTAATCCTTTCAATTTATTACGAAGCTTTCACTAATACCCCGTTTCCACTACTAGCGTAAGCACGCGCGTCCATACGCGTGTGACCAAAAAACACCGTGGGAACGCACGTAAGGACCATGGTATTTCGTAGTTCCGAACCATGCCATTTTTCACTGGTTAGGCGCTGGCATCGGGACGGAAACTAGGAAAAATGAATCACGATATTCTATAAAGTTGGACAAAATGGATATTTGTCGGCTGTATATTGATGAACAAGTGAGAATGAATGTCTCATAATTTTTAAAACGGCAAAAACATGAAGAATGTGCTGGAGTTCTGAATGTATTTGTAAACTACTTATACCAGCAACTTGTTCAGTCAGATGCCAACGGAGGGCAGCACTGAGTTACACGAGTGTCGTGGGAACGCATCGCTGGTTGGTACGCGCGTACATACGCTAGTTGTGGAAACGGGGTATTAGAGTTCGATGGAAAAACCCAACAAATATTTCGTGTTGTCTTTTGTTTTCCTGGTGACGATCAATGTTAATATTTAGCATGTAACCCATTTTTGGCTCTATTTTAAACAATGACTGTCATGAAAGCCATCCGCTCCACTGAAATATCTGCACTCCCTTCATTCTCCTCATTCTTTCACTGCTCAATTTTTCCGTATCTTTTCGTGAAAATATCATTTATTCTGTCTTATGAACATTTTGTTACTCAAATGTTTACGCAATCACCGAGGTAAATTGAAGAAGGAATTATTCTCAATGGGACATTACATGTATTTATTTTCCGTCGGCAAGAAAATATTTGATATAATATCTTATATTGTTGCAAGATCTTTTTCTTGGGCTGATATCATTTTCAAACATCAGCATCTCTGTTTCAACACATTAACCTTCAATTGCAATTTCAAAAGAGATAAACGGTAAAAATAAAGTGCGTTTTTATTGGGACCAAATCCCCAAAATTTTAATTTTTGAATGCCTTAAATATTGGAAATCAAAAATACTGTAAGTGCGTTTGCGGAGATCCCCTACTTCAACCAGGACGTGTTTACCCCTTCACGGCGGCGTCTAGCCACGGGCTTCAGATCGCGGGGCGGTCTTTCCCACGGACGTTCATTTTACTAGAGACGCACCCTGTCATTCCTCAAAATAAACATTGCATAGATATTGGGTATTTTAGAGGCACAATAATACCACGTATTTGCTTGTCACAGGCTGCAAAACATTACGACCAAATAGTAATGCCACATCACATCAAAATTCATTGAATGCTCATTAACAGTGTAACTTCAGCGACAGTGAATAAAGGAACTAGTACGTAGAAAGTAACAAATTATAAGTAAAATTAATAAAGGACATGCCTTGATTGACATGATTACTAAAAATAATTGCTTAGATACTCATATTTTACAAAAATTAAAAACTTCACATATTACGCATTTCAAGTTTCCACAAAAAATCCATTTGATTTTTGGCATTATACAATGTAGATATATATTTATGTAAACAGTAAAATGTCTACTATAAACAGATTTGTATAATAGTCTTCGAAGCAAGGACGTAAGTAAAACCCTGGTTTATACTAAAAATTGATAGAATAGATACGACAAATTTATTTTCACCCTTTGAATAACAGAACGAAATCTTTTTTGCCACTTCTCTCCTTTACTCCAGACTGCTCCAGACTTATGTTACGGTGTGTACATGATATAAAGCAGTATTTTATGACGACAGTCCCTGGAGCATTATCGCAACTTTTAGTACATTTCAAACCTGCCGCGAGAACGGCGGTGAAATACACATTAACTGACAAGTGAAAAATTCCACTGGACCGGGAATCGAACCACGGACCTTTGGCTTCCCGATCCAGGTGAATTTTTCACATTTCAATTAATGTGAATTATCGCAACTTGATAGACTTTTCCTTTTGCCGCTAAATTTGTTGAACATAATGTTGTTACGTAACAACATAATTTGGAATCCAGCGGTGTTATTAAAAAGGAGTTGGTCACAATGATCCATCCGCTCATGATTTTATTGTCTAGTCTGGTGGTTGCATCAAAGGTACTACATCCAAATTCAAAGGAGAACAACCTCTCGTCCCTCTTCAATAGAAGACATATTCAATCCTCACACCATCGGGAAGCAACTTCTCCTTTCGTCAACTTGTGGACAAAACTATCTTTGGGATACTCCTATCTCTTGATCCTCAATGTACCAGTGCTGTGTTATCAGAAACAACATCTCTCTGGTAAAGGTGCATTGTTATGGCAATTATTCATGAACATACATAACGTATTACGGTGAGGATTTTCGAAAATTTTCAAGATTTTGTTCAATTGGAACCATAGTAGTGCTTTTTACCTCGCAAGCATGGCCAAAGAAATAGTCGGCCTCTTATCAGTAGCATGGAATCACATATATGTCCCTGAGTTTTCGTCCCCGAGAGGCAACACCTCACTGTTCAATCAAAGAGAGGATTACATCTCACGAGGACAACCTGTTGTCACAGGGTCATTTTCACTGGGAATTACAGCAACATGTAGTCGCTGTTAAATCCAAAAGAAAACGATCTCTTGCCATCCTCTCGCGGAATATGAGTAAATACATTTTAAAAAGCGATTATTTCAGGAGTCTGATATTCAGTTGATTGTCATTGTTCTCATATAAATTACCAATCCCAGCTAAATATTAAACTCTCCCATGCTAAGCACTTTGTAAAACTTAATCTTCGCCTTTGGCGAAGGATTCTCGAGTCCTCCGTTATTTTTAGTGAAAACCATCAAGAAATGGTCCCTGGCAGTCACCACACTAATCTTGAGGCATTGAGGCACAGGGGTCCCAGGCGTTGCCTTGTTTTGTAGGGGCTCAGAGGAGCATACGACAAAGTAATTAGCGGTACTTTTAATGTCAGCGGGTGCATTGGCCAGTGACTACCATGGGCGGGGCGGGCTTTGGATCGCTGTCTGTTTCACTTTCTATCTCAATGCCCATGTCCCTTTCTTCGCCACGAGAAAGGTTTGCACCTCTTGAATGTAATGGTAAAGAGTTCACATTTGTTAAAGTTTCTTCTTCCGAAGAGTCCATCAAAGCGCATAAAGATATTCATTCCATTTCAAACACTTTCTCGGTATTTTTCACTGTATGCCTAAAAGAAAATAAATATTAAGTTATTCATTTCTTGAATTTAACAGCCTAAGATTTATGGAATTAGAATACCAATATATAGCAATGTCTCTGTGCACTAAAACTAACGTATAATAGCACTTTCTTTGCAAAATAGTTCTGATTTCACTCTATCTTTAGTAAAAAGTATGATAGGAAATCATGGACTGAATTCAAAATAATGGAAATACACACTGGCACACGATTGACTTTATATATGTTAAGTTTTTGTTTAAAGGGGTGAGAACTAGTGAACTAGTAACACAGCTCCAGCCATCAAATATAGAGCCATACAGCTAAGCGATCCTGAATGTCATAGCAATTTTTTTAGAAAACATCCTTATCGATAACAATTTTCCAAGAAAACTTATTAGGTCAGTTTTGTATAATACCTAGTAGCATTCGTCCTAAAGAAAAAAAAATAATCTCCACCCCCAGAAAACGAACAATATACATTAAACAAAAAAAAACTTAACACTAAAAGAGTATAATTTATGTTAAATGATTTTCAGAAGAAATATCCAAAATTTTTAAAAGTACTACTTACAACATAACATATCGAGCAAGAAATACACTACATACTACATTTTATTCGAAATTAAAGAGCCAAATTCCAAAATATTAAAACAGTAACATTCTTTATAGTATACCTTGCCAATAATGTAACAAAATTTATATTGGACAAACTGCACAATACTTGAAAAATAGAATTAATGGCCATAAGTCATCAATTAAAACAAATACCGGAACCTGTGCCTTGCTCTAGGCAACAACAATTCCTTTAAATTTAGAGACGCGAAATCCATTGATTTTTAATCTAACCTTCAAAAGAGACTCTTCAAAGAGACAGTTTATATGATAAAAAATGCTACTGCATGTAATAATAGACCAGATATACAAAATTAAAGTAAAATATACCACAACATTATATCCGTCACAAAAATATATCTAGCTCAACTTAAACATTAACTTGTAAATTAATATTCATTCAATATCCTCTTTTGTAAAAATTATTTGGTTTAAGTAATGTATGTAATAATTTAAATTTTGGTTGTTCGGGTTTTACATAAAAATTCGTTGATGAATTCATGTATCTAAGAAGGTGTTGTTGTTGTTTTGAAAATTGTTTATCACCAGAGAAAGAAATTAATATTGTTCTGTAACCTTGTTTTCTTTTTGTTCTCTTTTAAGTTTGTTTAAAAGTAATTGAAATTAAAAAAACATACATTATGTACTAAAGAGCCTTGAAGGAGCCTAAATAAAGAGGCGAAACATTGGCAGAAATTGGTGTTTATCAAAAATACGACCAAACAACTCCATGTAAACACATTTCTACTTTTACAATATTTTACTAATTTCTGTCATAACATTCCTCACAAACTATGGTTGCATGTTTTAAACACACCCAGCGCATTTTACAATAGCACTGAGTCTTTCTGTCTTTGCACTTGTTGCAGTGACCCCTTGTTCCATCTTTTCTCTCCTGGGGGGTTGTGTCCAGATTATTTCCCAGCAAGCTCTTTGATGTACTCACTGGCAAAATCACTGCTGTGCTTTTTTTTTAAATAAGGTATCATTTGTTCTTTTGATAGACCTTTAAAATATACCCTTTCGAGAACTTTCGCTGCCTGTACTTGTTTTATATATCACATGGGCATTTATCGCGGCAGCATTCAACATAGCAAAACATATTGCCAATGGCCAACGATTTGTATTTCTCTGAACATTGAACTTACTGCACATCTGATCAATGGTATCTAACCCCCACCTTTTTTGGATTTGTTAAAGGTTATTATTTCCGGTTTTTTACTTTCCAAAGTATTTTAATCAATGAAAACATTGTAATGCATTGTGGAAGCAACAATAACGAATTTTTTTTGGAACATATGTGACTATATAGTACAGTCCTTTTGGAATCCAAATATTGTACTACATGTATGGAATTCTATTCCTTACAGAAGTGAATGCTAAATGGGGTTCAGTCTTGTTTTTCTTACAGTACTTACAGAAATAACCTGCTTCTTCAATAGCTCCGCCATTATAGGGAAGCTTGAGAATCAGTTATCAAAAGTTACATTTCGTCTCATCCCATAAAGTGGCTCTCACATGCGCAATGTAACATCATCACACTCGTATGAAACAACGAATGGCCCAACTGGCTTTATACCACAGTATACTTCCAACTTTTTTGTGTAATACATTTTATCATCCGTCAGCGCACATATTATTATCCCGTCCCACATGGCAAAGCAAGCTTGCTGCAACCTTGCAGCAAGCTTGCATCGGCAAGGTTAAAGCTTGCAGCAAGCTTGCTGCAATCTGACTACTGCACCTGTTACAAGCTTGCTGCAAGGTAGCACTGCAAGCTTGCAGCAAGTTTCATGCAAGCTTCTCGCGAGTCCTGTGCAAGCTTCACGCAAGTCCTGTGCAAGTTTCAACCCTGGCAAAAATAGAGGGTACGCCGAGGGTAGGAAAGCATTCATGAACCACACACAAAAACATTGCCTATGGAATGCAATTGTGCAAAGGAGCTGTAACAATGTTCCTAGCGAAACAAATTAGTTAGGTATTACAAAAAAATCACTACTTGCATGAGTACCCCTATAGTTTCAAAATTTAAAAAGAAAATGACTTTCCCGCATTTGTAAACGCGAAAGATATAATTCTTAACAATACATACTAGACCTACGTGTCCTATTACCATAACCTACACGACCTAACGAAATGCAAATCACGATTGCTAACTAACGCTTCTTCGCTAACAAATGACTGTTGGGAGGCCGTGTATATACAGCTGCTGGCTTGCATGAATTCGTTATTGATAACTAACTTTACAACATATGGACACGGATATTTGAATCATTAAAACATTTCCCCAATGACCATTTTGTGGCTAAAAGTATGCATGACCGTTATGAATATGCATAACGGATATTCTTTCAACTCCAGGAGAGATAAATAAGAGTTTCCTCAGTAATATGGCAATCGCCATCTTCATCCGACGGGCCGCGGGATCCTTGGTAGAAACCCTGACGTCAATACACTGTTTTCTGTACTGAATCAAACTGTATTCACAATTAATCTGTATTCACGACTTTACAAACTTGTTCTTCTTTGTCAGTTAATTTATCGTTACGCATGCTTAAGTTAATTTCGCGCAAAGTTTTCCTATTAACTCGCTCTTCTTCAATTTAGCTCGAATTGTTTTTCTTCTACGGGAAATAAGCCGTGCGCGTTCAAGCAAAGGTAACTCTACTCCTCCCTTAGTAGGAACCGTATAGTTGCAATTGCCTTGGGCCTTGCACTATTGCTACCAATGTTGCCAGAGTCCTGCAGCAAAGTTGCCAAGGTTGGCACACTTCATGCAAATTGAGCGTAACTTGCACGGAACGTGTCAATATTGGCAAAATTGCAGCAAGTTTGCATCTAGATTGCCAATCTTGGCAAGCTATACGCCAGCCTCAACCAAACTTGCAGAAATCTTGCATGCTATGTGGGGTATTTTTTTGGTTTGTTGGGCATATACATCTAAACGGAGACCTCCCACGAAATGCCACCAGCAATTCACATAGCTTTAGTCATTCACTAACAGATAATATGCATTATAATTGTAATTAAAACGTTCCAAATAAAGTGCCAATAATTATGCTCCGCACAAGAATTGCAAAATAATAACAGTGGACAAGAGATAATCTATATATTTAAAAACTGAATTCTGGTATCATATAATGTCTGTTCTTTCCTTAAAGTTTCGATTGCCGTACCGATAGATTTAAAATGTCATTTTTCCCGCGTATCATAACAGAACACAATAGGCAGCGTAGCAAAGGGACAGATTACAGAGTTCCAGAGTATTTGCTAGTAATCCTGTAGCGCCATTCCGGATTTTCATCCTCTCTGGTCGTGGTTGTTAAGTTGATTGTAGAGAGTTTTTCAGGTAGGAATTTTGGGGAGTTGATTAGGGAAAAGACAGGTTGTTTTGTTAAGGTTTATTATGAAAGGAATTTAGGGTAGTAACATTTTTTTTCTTTTTTTTGGTAGGAAGAGAGAGGTTATTTTGTTAAGGAAAGGATGACCAATGTTGGCTATTTCATGGCGTGGAAAGATGTTTTAGGTAGGAGCGGTAATATTGGGATGGATTTTCAAGTGAAGGATTTTAGTCAGTGAAAGGGGGAAGAAGCATTCGCAGGTCTGAGCCTCTGCCGCAGCCGGGGTGTGGGACGATTGGTAAGGTGGGTGAAGCAGCTGAGGGATGGATGGGCGATGATGAATTTTCTGGTTCTTGGTAGAGTTGTGGATGTGCTTCTTGCGATGTCAGTTTGATGTCTTCTTTGGCTGAGTCTACCGGGGTGAGGATAGGAAAAGGTTTGAAAGGACGATGAAGGTTCTGACAGTGGGATTGGTTAGCTCGGAATCTGGGAAGTTTCATTTTGTATTTATTTTTAGTTGTGATTTTAGGGATTTGATCTTTGGGGTCTTTGAATCTGCCTGTGGGTAGGTTAAGGGACCAAAGGGAGGAAATCAAGTCTTTGTTGGAGTATCTGATAGTTGTAAAATAATTTAGGAGATTCCGGTCAATGAGGTTCTGAAGGAGAGGGATATTTAGTTACTTTTGGTTATTTGTATTTGGGATGTACCAAGGGGCTTCGGCTATTATTCTTATGATTTTATTGAGGCAGCGTTGGAGTTTCATTCAGTTAGTGACTGTGGTAGTGCTCCAGATGGGAGAGGCATAAAGAATTTGTGGAAAGATAATTGCAAAAAGTATGTGAAGCTTATTGGTTATGGAAGCGGGACTGCTGTAGCAAAGGAGAGAATAGAAGACACTAATGGTTTTATTCACTTTGGATAGGATACCGTCAATATGGTTGGAGAACGTTACATTTTCGTCGAGTGTCAGGACAGCCACCTAGAAAGGTGGCTGTCGTCGTTTGTGGAATTAATTTGTTGTACAAGGTAAGAGGGAGTTGTCTCGTTAAACTTGTTTGAACGTAAAGCAAAGCTTGGCACATTTTCTCGGGTTCATAGTCAGTCGCTAAGAGTCTAGCCAGTCTTCAATTAAGTCAAGGTGGTCCTCAAGGGCATCGGCGTTTTTGCCTGGCCACCAGTCGCTGGTTGCTATGGTGGCGTCGTCTGTGTAAAGGTATAGTTCCGTAATGGATGTGGTAGGGAAGTTGTCTATGAAAATGTTAAATAGGGTGGGGCTGAGGACTGCTACTTGAGGAACACCAGTATGGACAGGGAAGGAATCGGAAAGGAAGTTGTTTTGTTTGATTTTAAAATGGCGGTTCTGAAGGAAGGATTAGATAATTAAGGTTGATCGGGATGGGGAGTTTGAGGAGCTTAAAAATCAAGCCCTCGTGCCAGGCCTTGTCAAAGGCCTGGCTGATGTCGAGGAAGACTGCAGAGGTAACCTTCCTTTGGTTAAAGCCAGAGGAGATGTATTTGGTGAGGTGGTTAATTTGGTGGACGGTGGAGGTTCCTGCGGCAAAACCAAGCTGCTCTTTGCGGAAAAGTCTTGCCGGGATTTTCTACAGTCTGTTAAGAATAAATCATTCATATACTTAGGAAATGGTGCAGGTCAGTGAGATAGGTCGGTAGTTGTTGACGTCAGAGTGGTTTTTTCGGGGTTTGGGGATCATAACGATGATAGATGTCTTCCATTTGTCAGGGAAGGAAGTTGAAAGGAAGCAGGCGTTGAAGATGTCCACTGGGTAGAGATTAATGTTCTCGGAGAATCATTTGATAGCCTTCGGGGGTATTTGGTCAGTCCCTGCTGAACATTTGTTCGGCAAGTCTTTGATGATGCCATTCATCTCTGCAAGATTTCAGTGGGATGGTTCGTACGTCGGCGTGTGGAAAAGGGAATTAGCAGCGTTAAAAACTGTAACGTCTTCGTCATCGTCGTCTGAGTCGTCATTTTCCAGCTGTAGGGCAAACGCCGAACGCACTCTGTGGCACCACGTTCGGCGTCTGTGCTAAGGGTGCGTTTGTTCATTAAGGAGATGTCGTTTTAACAGGGTTGCGTAGAGTCCTGGTTAATTCCCAAAGTGAGTTGTCTGTAACTGAAAGGGGAGGATATTTTCTTGTTCCAGGAATCTTGTCTGAAGGACTTAATCTCGGTCTCTACTAATTTTGTTATTGCGTTGTATCGGGATTTGTAAATGTTGTTGCGTTCGAGTTGATAAAGGTGTCTCAGTTTGTTTTTGTCGTAAGGTTTTTGATGAGTGTTGGTAATGTTGAAGTGAGAAGTGGGAGGACTTTCTGTTTGTTTATGGCAAGTGAAAGTGTGTCTTGAATGTGTGAGGTGAGGAAATCTATTGCCAATTCTATGGATGCTGCATTAGGTGCAATGGGAGGAAGATTGAAAGTGGAGTTTTGAATAAGGGCTTCGAATTTATTCCACCTCTGGGTAACAGTATTTGGGAATCATGGGGGAAACTTCAAGGGAGAACAGAAATGGAAGGTGATCGGAAGAAAAATGGCGGAATACTTTAGAGGGAATGTCATATGGATAGTTGGAGGAAATGGCAATATCCAGGATATCAGAGGTGCCCCGATCTTTGTAGGAAGCTATGCGAGTGTATTATCCGGTAGGTGTATTTCTAAATGATATGTGTTGGTGTATCTTTTTAGACTTTTCCCATTGCTGTTGGTGGCCCTACAGCCCCAGTCCGTATGTTTAGAGTTAATATCCAAAGGGATAGGTAGGTGAAATATTGTTAGAGTAGTCTGTAGTGTATGATGCATGTAATAACAACCAATAATCTCCTTATTACTAAGTAGATACTAACCATCTAGTTTCATGTGACGCTATTATCTAGCATGTCTCCATTTAACATTCTAGTTTCATTTCAATAGTGGATGTTTGGTGATCTTCACCCCCTGCTACACACCCTCGTGGTGGCTCGCAAGGTATTACGTAGATGTAGATGTGTTCCCCCACACCAATTTGCAGTGTTATCATGTTATGTTGTTTGTTTTGTCGAACACACTAAACTGTTTTGTGATCTCTGCATTCTCTTCAAGAACAAGAGAATATGGAGATCACAGAATCAACGCCGCGAAAATTTTCGATCCTACCAAACACTTTTGTTTCCCCAGATACTGTTGCCCTTGTCCACTTTTTCGCAGCGCAGGAGGAATATCTTCTGTGACGAAATCAATTTAATTTAAATCAACACCTCATACGAGGATTTTTCGTAGCTAGTTCGCAGTCCTGATTAATAAAAGTCTCGCGATGCAGAAGAATAGTTGGGGATGAGATAGTAATGGCTGAATATGCTCCGAGGGGAACTGAATATAGTATTTTGCAATCACACAGCAGCAGTAAATAGCTCTCACAGTCATCCAACCCGTTCTAGGCATGATAACTCGAAGCAAGTTACATATATATCTCTCCATGTGAGAGGACCATAATTTTTCAAACATGCTTCCGCTGTTTTTTACTAATGCTCAATACCCAATAATTGTAAATGGTCTAATGGTCTTCTCACCTAACATACAAAACTAGTATTACCTATATTTGCTGTTCCTAGTAGGTCACTGGTGGGGTTAGTTACGAGAACGATGGCAGATGTATTTGGAGTTCAGAGAACTGGTTTTCTTAGATGCGTAAGCTGTTAAAAAGAGGTTACCTCCTCCACAGTATGAAGTAGATATGGGATATCTAAAATATTCTGCTGCCAAAAATGAGGTTGTGAAAAGTATGATGTACTTGAACCATTCACCACGTTCGAGTAACAACGTTCAAGAAACATTCTGTGTTGTGTTGTATTTATTAGGTCTCCGCCGTAGTATATCAAATGATAGCGTTTTATCGCTTGCGTATCGCAGCGTACTCATTTTTTAGTCTGCCTAACTTTCCGTTGAATACAAAATTCAGCCCGTGATGAATCTCACCACTTTCGCCAGAGATAATTCCTATCCTCACCTTAGTAGCTCCCGCTGCCCTATAATCATTCCACGCCTGAAGCTAACAAATGATCATTTCCTTTCTTCATTTGTTAACGTTATCGATGACAGTTTACAGACAAACATATGCATATTTTTAAGTTCCATTTCCCAAAATGTATATTATCATCAGTCAAGGTTTTCAAGCACTGTATTTTACGATTGTCGAGTTATCAATGTTGATTTATTGCACAAAGGAGTTATACGCAGTCGGATTTCTATGACCCTGAGTGGCGTGTGTTGCAAATTGGATAACCATAAATTTCGTACACTATTCAGGCGTTAAGAGTTGGAATCAGCCACTATCTTTCATCCAGAGCGTAGAAAACATTCGTAGTCAATGCCTATGGTCGAGCTGCGAGGAGAAAGAAAGTTGATTACCATATTGCAATTTCTTGTTATTTCTGTATGAGTGCTTATTCAATTCACCAGAGCGAGTTTTTCACTTCAAAATTATGACGGACAAAATGAACACAAGGGAAGGCTGCCATTATTCCAGCAGTGAGGCCCGTAATGACACCTGCAGTAAAGGCAAGACCGGATATGACATTGACCAATAGCTAGTTAAACACAACAGAAATTAAAATATGGAGACGAAGGGTGGGAAAACGTTGAGGTATATAATTAGAAATATGGAAGACGAGCCATATTTTTGGATTGGTTGCGACTGTTCCTTTTTTGTTTTTTTCTGTTTAATATTCACACCTCTAACCATCATGATCGCCATAGAAAAGAGTTCAAAAGAACCGAGATACGACCCCCTCAGCTACCCGTGCTAACCCGTTTTCCTGAAGAATCTAGGTTTTGTGAAATGGGATTTATATCTCCCGTTCGCCTAAGCTGATCCTTCACCTTGCAATGTATGTAAGATGAGTCTAGGGAAGCATTAAAAGGGGGGAGGGGGTAGTGTCAACCAAATTTTGCGACCTGGAAAACGATGAATGAGCGTCAGTGTAATTTCGGGGCCCACACCACCACGGATGTTCCTCCTGCCTGCGTTACGGCCCACCAATGAGCCTCCTCTCCTGACAGTCCCTTATTTCGACAAATTGGAAAAACAGTCAATTACAAGATGTCTCATATAAGGAAGGTACTGGGAGTACGTTATTTTTGTATTTTTGTACTAGGCCTGACATTGCCTACGCAGTAAATTATTTAAGTCAGTTCATAACTGTTATGGGAAAGAGCATTGGAATGATCTGTTAAGGTGGCTCACTAGCTCTCAGTTTCGCCTCGTCGGTTCTCCCCCTACTCAGTCCCGGGTGGAATGGGAAGGCTTGTAGCGTGTAAGGGGAAATCGACGAGGGATTGGAGGGGAGGGGGTCTGCGCGCGTCGCTTGGTTGTAGACGAGCCTAGAGTGTCCTTGCGCTGGATGGCAGGGCAGAGAGGGGAGTCAGCTGACAAATAAATACGCGTGATCGTATTCGTTCGCAGCTCAACTTCGCTGTTCGTAACTTTGATGTCGCAATTATCTCGCATATACTATTCCATTGTGCATTTACAGCACAATGCGATACTATGCCTGGTGGATCACAATATTGCACTAATATCATAGTAGTTGAAAACTTCGTGAATACCACATGTCCACGGTCGATATTTTCAGTATCGCACAGTGAAAATAAGTGATTTTACGTGGGGAAATGCAGTATAACCAGTCTCACGATTTACCAGAATGTCTCCTTGACTTCCGCTGTTTCTTCATTCTTACCACCAATGTTTTCGTTATTCGTCATGGTTTGATCTCAAAACATCACAATTTCATTACCAGCACCCAGTGAGAGAAAAGTTACCCATTGCAAAGAGTTTACAGCTTGGGCCTGGACTAAGATTAAAACCATTGATTCGTACGAACTTATGAAGAGCGACCTGTAAGGTAAATAGTGTGGGGTAAAGCGTAAGGATGATTACTTCAAGAAAAACAGAAGGTTAGAATTACGTAATGGCTAAGCATTAAATAATTCGTTTTAATGGATATTTAGGCGAAGTATTTTTGGCAAAGTACCTCCATATAAAATTTTTCTAATTGTTGTTCCATTTGGTGTTTCCAAAAGAGATCATTTCTATTAATACGCTCAATGTAAATGCCTAATGGGCTCCAAACGATAAAGTCGCAGTACGTTTTGTCACAAAGGTGCAACTGTCCCTGTATTTGGTAATGATACTGATGCTTTTGCTTTAGCGTGACATTCTCCCAACTCTTTTGAAGAAAGTTTAGTTTCTTCTGTCCTGCCGCCTCCGATGGAGACAAATCCCTGCAGGTAATTGCACATTTCACTTCGATTATGCCGAAAAACTTATTTGTGTATTTTTCCATAAAGTTTGCCAGAAAAAAATTGTTTGAAGCTCGTAAAATGTCATAAGGATAAGTGAAAATACATTCTAACCTCTCTGTCTCATAATCAGCCTTTTCTGGCTTTTTTTGTGGAAAATGAAGATTGAATTCTCTTGCGCAGGAATCCAATTCCATAATCTCTCTGCGATAAATATGATGTTGTGAACATTCCACATCGCTGTTATAGTAATGGCAATTGCGATAAATATTATAATCTAGTCATTTAATTGAGAATTGGTCAAACTATCTATTATTTCTAAATCACAACAATGACTTCTCATAAAACAACATTCCTTATACGAATACGATTTCCCCTCACCGCCTCGTCCGTTCTCCCCTCGCCAGTTACTTTGTCTGATGGCGGGTGATACTCGCTCTAAGTGGTCGTGTGAGTGCCCCTTCCGCGCTGCGGCGGGGAGAGAGTAGTTGGAGGTGGGGGTATAAGCGGCGGTGGTGGGGGCAGCCCGACATTGGCCGTGGACACGCGAGTGAAAAAACAGGAAACATGCGTTCGTATTTTCAAAACTATAGCTATATTTTTGTATATTAAGTACTGAAAATACTTCTGCTTCAAAGATGGAGTATGAACCTTAACCATCACTGTGTAATATTTTTGGTTTACGCAGCAGAAACTGAACTAAAGCGTGCTGAAAAACGATGGAAAGCGTCGGTGGGCACACTATTTCTCCTCTAAATCAATGCAACAACGTAATTTACAATGATAATGTTGCGCAATGACTGCGAAGATCCATCCTTTTCTAAGATAAGAGAGAAAACTAGAAGTACCTCCGAGCTATAGTTTAGCTACGAAAATGTATTAAGAAATGGCCTGCAGGAACACTTTCAGCCAAGCTAGTGAGCCACCTTAAGAATTTTTTAAGTACTTAAAGTGCACTTTGCAATATGGAATTATGTATAGCAAGTGTGAGACTGATGCTGTGGGATTTTGTGATGCCTCTTTTGGGGATCCGGTAACAAGAAAATCTGTATTCGGATATGGCTATAAAATGTCAAATGGACCAATTTATCGGGGAAGTAAGAAACAGGAAATTACTGCATTGTCTAGCACTGAAGCACAGTATATAATTATTTCTCATGGAAGCAAAGAAGGTGTCTTCCTGAGACAATTGATGTTTGAAGTGTATGGGAGGTCTGGAAGTATTTTGCTGTACAATGACAATATGAGTGCTATAGAATCGGCTGAATATATATTGGCATTATATTAGGGAGTTATGTAAGGCTGATAAAAAACGACTGCGCGATTTGTCTACTAAAGAAATTCCCGCTGATGTGCTTACGAAATGGCTGAACGGGCATTTTTATGCCAAATGTATTAATGCCATTGGAATATGTTAAATGCAATGTCACGATTAAGTGGGTGTGTTGAAATTCCATGTTATAAACTAAAGACAAGTAATCTTAGACATTCATTTGTTTTGTAGTTATTCGTTATTTTTTTGAGCTCGCTCATGCTCTCGCTTGGGTTTTTATGCTGTATCCGGCCGTAATCAATAAAATAGCGAGCTGGATAGTCATGTCAAGTGTTCTCATTGCAAGTGCTCTATCCCGGCGAATCCACCAATTAGAAATCTCATCTACACAATAAGTTTTTTTCACAATTAGATCATAAGCGTGTTAGAATTCTTATATTCTTAAAATAAATCTGCAATAGGCAACAAGTTTTAAATGATATTATTGGTGCATATGATTTCATTGATTTCATTAAATTTGAAAGTCTAAAATAAAAGAGGTTATTGTTTTTTGATTAAATTGAGCATACATTTTTAGTTATACAGACGTCAAACAAATTAATAAATTATTACAATATTAATTTTCTATGTGCAAGTCTAGTACGCGAGGTGTCCGAGATATTCGAGCTATGATTAAATTATCTAATTCAATATTCGAGTTCGAATAACTTGCTAACCGTCCCATCTATATCAATCTACCACTGAAGACCATTAAAGTCCCCTTACCCATTCAGGGGGAATTTCCAAGTGCTATGGTAAACCCCATTGCCAACAGCCGCAAACCGGTTCCAATCGCCACGCATATGATATCCCACATCGCTCGTGTTTTGTTCTTTGGTAGAAGAATCTGCTGTTTTTTGATTAGCTTGTTAACTTCATTTGTAACCTAAGCTGAACTTCCCGCATTCTTTCAAGCACCCTCAATTTTTTGGGTAAATTGCTTCAAACACTAAGCTTTAAAGTTAAACAAACACCTGTTGGAAAACCAGCACACCAGTGATTTCATGCCTCGGATTCTTCACCTTGGAAACAAAGGAGCCAGGCTGGACATTCTTGAGCAGTGGGAAATTTGAAAAACTGTGTAGGGAATAATCCCTTAGCGAATGACTGACGCTGTTTTTAACCTCGCACTCCCCTCCCCTCGGGATGGCCAAAAGCGCGGGCCTCAGTTCGGAGGAACATCTACATCCACGCAATATCCTGCAAGCCACCGCGAGGGTCTGTGGCAGGGGGTGAAGATCATCAAAAATGCACTATTGACACGCAACTAGGCAACTACATGGAAACAAGTTAGACATGCCGCCAGATGGTTAGTATCAGCATGGTAATAAAAGGAATTTTTGCTATAATGGCATTTATCTACATGTATTTATCTATCATGCATGAGTTAGTGGTGTTAATACAAGCATTATGCACTACTGACTACTCTAACAATATATCACCCATCTATCCCTTTGCTATGGTGCCTGTGTCCTCTAATGGTACTCGGAAACAAATGTGCGTGGAAAACACTGTAAAAAGTTGATCCGATTTTAAGGTATAAAAGCGATCTGAATTTCACATGCAACATTTTAAGACAGTGTATGATGAATTTAAGCACTAATATCTTGTCTACATTCATGCATACATCATGCCATACATCTTGCCACATTCTCACACCATTAATTCATCGCACGAAACATATTTTACCAACTTACAATGAAATTTGACTAGACTTCGAATTTTACTTCTTTACGCTTCGTAATCCTTGTAGAATTCAATCTCCCTGGTTACGCTCCGCCCATCAGTCCCTGCTATTGGCAGGTTATCTCTAATTGCGGAGAGCCAACCAAGGCAAGCTTATTTTCAGCCTGGGTGATCTGAATTTCATATCACAACAATCTTACTTTCAATATGCAGTTGTTAAGTGCTTAAAATAAGACGGAAGGGGTGTGTGATTTTCACGAATGTTGAGTCTTAAATTTAGACCACTTCCGTAAAATCAGCGTTTAAATTCTGATCGCACTGAAAATTAGATACACTTTTTACAGTGAACCACTCCCTACGGCGAACCCCTTTCCCCCTCCCCTCCACTCCAAACGGCTGCAAATGTCGGTCCCCTCCCCTCATCCCCACTAACTCACAATAACTGACCCACAGTCAACACTGGCCCCCAGCCACCCGGATAAAAGGCCGGGAGAAAATATGATGCGCGGTCCCTCCCGCCAGAAACACGCGCACCCAAACCTTGTTCTCGAGTCCTGAGATCCAAAGGAAAGCCTCTCTGACGAGAGGCCGTTGCGTTCCTGAGCGCGTTCAACTCCGGCAACCCGAGCTTAACCGCCCAGGTTAGACATCGCTAGGCGGTAGGGTGGGGAAGGGATTACGAAGACCTCTCGGCCCACAAGTTGAGTACGGATAATCTCAATTACTCAACAATCTGATTTAAATATACCACATATTATCATTTAAAAGGAAATAATTGACAAGCATACACGATATCAGTTGAAAGTTCTCGAAGGCAGGCGTAACATAAAACATTTAAAGAAACCAGTATCTTAAAGAGTAGTGAATGATGATGATGATGATTTATGATTAACAGTGGGAGTGATTCAGCCACAATTGGGAAGATGACAGGCATAGACCAATAGGCAAATTTCCAAAATACAATTAGAGAGCGATATTCCCTTTTCTCTCTTTTTTTCACGTTTAGCACTCAGGAGGTAAAAAATTCCAATTCCCCTTCCAATTTGTAAAGTTTTCTAATATGGGATGGTAGCTCTGGAGTTCTGACACTATGGCTATCAGCACATTTTTTCAATGGGGGTAACACTGCTTACATGACACGCTAGTCCCAAACCTCTTTTCTCGAAGCAGCTGGGCCCTCTAGCGTATGATGGCCGTCGGACCTCCCAATGGAACATGGAGGCGGCGATGCACGCTGGCACCACTTAAGCGAGGTAATCTGATGAGGTGATGAGAGAGACGGGGGAACAGCTCCTACTCAGGACGAACTGCCGGATCTTCACAGCCATTGGCCTTCTTCAGTGGATCCTTGCTATAGCAGCCTCCGCTCGGGCAGAACTTCTTCCGGTCAGAACAGGCTTATTTCTGAGTCTGAATGCTCTGGTGCTTATAATGGCACATCTATCTCGTAACATCGTGCTTATAGTCTCACATCTAGTCAATCATTAATCCCTCTTGTATATTTTATAAAATTTTTCGCTTTAAATTGGTTCTTAATCTAAGAAAATCACTTTTTCCACAGCTTCGGATGCTGATTTATTTACAACTTTCAGCATATAAACTCCATTTCAAGTTTTTGGACTATGTGCTCATCTCACCGGGCTAATGAACGTGAGTAATGACCTGCCTTCTAGTTAACTAATTACTGTGTGGTAATTAGTGGGTTAACATAAATGATAAAAGGTAACGTTGATAATGGAAGAAAGAAAATTTTGCACCACGTATGAAGATATGTCAGTAATCATACTTCGGTCTGTGTGTCCAAATGAGAATTTCAAATTATCCTCGAAGGGCTTTATCTTCTGTTTGAGGAGGGCACTTACAGAAACAATTTTTCTGAAGTTGTCAAGGCACCATGAAGTATTTATCGAAAACAATGCATGAGTAATTTCTAACAATTGCTTATAGTATTAAAACGATAAGTACGGTATTACCTATTTCCCGAATTAAATTGAAAGGAACTGATGGATTCATGAAAATTAACTGCATAATCCGATTCCTCTTCTCTGCAGGGGTATAATAAGGCAATACATCCCATCAACCATAAGTTTTTTATTCCCATGGCAAGAAAGGGACATATGATCCTTTACCTTCAATAGCTAAACAACTTTTTAAATCGCCTTGAAATGCTATTTTGAAAAATTTTAAAGATACCTAAACCACTTAGCGAGATGTACTTTTAATGTATTTTTCGATAGATAGAGAAAATAACTGCTCAAAGAACACGTTAACTATAAAATTTATTGTGATTGGCTGGCTACAAAATGACGTCAGGTTCTGCGATGATGAGAAAAACTCCAACTGGACTAGTACCTGTTGATGTTATTTCCAACTTTTGTGGTCGGATTTAGATATCTTTGGTAGGATTAAGGAAGGCTACGAAAATATATGATTTCTTTAGATGATATGGAGCATGAGCTTGTCCAAGTTGACGCAAGAAATTTGCCGAGAGTCTCAATATTTGCAATGTTTTCATATGTATCAACACCATGTTTAAAAGCAGCTGAATGAAGCTTCGTTCAAGTTTCGAAGAAAAGTTCGTCTAAGTGGAAAGCTAATTAGTGAAGATGGCGAAGCACATGATGGACAATGAATTTTTAAATTTTAATTTTGAAATAATTATAATATGGTCATGATGAATTTTTTGTGCTAGGGTGTTTCAAGAAGAACACGGCGATTATATGCCATCGGCTATGCCAGTGCAAGATAAAGGTGTTTTTGTTGTTCGTCCTCGTATGTGCCCCGAGTATAAACTAAGATAAAATAGAGATAGAATGTCGTGATAGCAAAAATTTTAATGGGTGGCAACGACAAATTGATAGTGAGCCTTTCATGCAAGGATTGCGAAACCAGTTCGGGTACGTAAAAATAAGAGTAATGTGAACATTTACTTCATCCAATTGTTTACATTGATTTCCTGCTCCAAGAAGTGACGAAACTCCTCTATTTTCAGGCACGTTTTATCATTGACGTATCATTTTGCGATAGTTTTCAAGGATTCAGATAAAAATAAACTATATACGATGAACGTGAACTTATTTTGTCGGCCCTTCCAATGGAATATGGAGGCGGCGATGCACGCTGGCACCACTTAAGTGAGGTAATCTGATGAGGTGATGAGACAGACGGGGGAACAGCTCCTCCTCAGGACGAACTGCGGGCACTTCACAGCAATTGGCCTTCCTCAGCGGTTCCTTGCTATAGCAGCCTCCACACGGGCAGAACTTCTTACGGTCAGAACGGGCTTATTTCTGAGAGTCTGAATGCTCTGGTGCTTATAATGGCACATCTATCTCGTAACATCGTGCTTATAGTCTCATATCTAATTAAACATTAATCCCTCTTGACTATTGTATAAAATTGTTCGCTTTAAATTGGTTTTTAATCTAAGAAAATCACTTTTTCCACAGCTTCAGATGCTGATTTATTTACAACTTTCAGCATATAAATTCCTTTAAAGTTTTTGCAGTATTTTCTCATCTCACCGGTCTAATGAACGTGAGTAATGACCTGCCTTCTAGTTAACTAATTACTGTGTGGTAATTAGTGTGTTAACATAAATGATAAAAGGTAACGTTGATAATGGAAGAAAGAAAATTTTGCACCACGTATGAAGATATGTCAGTAATCATACTTCGGTCTGTGTGTCCAAATGAGTATTTCAAATTATCCTCGAAGGGCTTTATCTTCTGTTTGAGGAGGGCACTTACAGAAACAATTTTTCTGAAGTTGTCAAGGCACCATGAAGTATTTATCGAAAACAATGCAAGAGTAATTTATAACAATTGCTTATGGTATTAACACGAGAAGTACGGTATTACTTATTTCCCGAATTAAATTGAAAGGAACTGATGGATTCATGAAAATTAACTGCATAATCCGATTCCTCTTCTCTGCAGGGGTATAATAAGGTATTACTTCCCATCAACCATAAGTTTTTAATTCTCATGGCAAGAAAGTGACATATGATCCTTCACCTTCAATAGCTAAACAACAACTTTTTAAATCACCCTGAAAAGCTTTTTTTAAAATTTTAAACGGATCCTAAACAACTTAGCAAGATGCTAATTTAATGTATTTTTCGATAAATAAAGAAAAGAAATGCTCAAAGAACACGTTCACTATAAAACGTGTGATAAAACGTATTGTGATTGGCCGGCTACAAAATGACGTCAGGTTCTGCGATGATGAGAAAAACTCCAACTGGACTAGTACCTGTCGATGTTATTTCCAACTTTTGTTGTCGAATTTAGATAACTTTGGTAGGATTAAGGAAGGCTACGAAAATGTATTATTTCTTTATGTGATATGGAGCATGAGCTTGTCAAAGTTGAGGCAAGAAATTTGCCGAGTCTCATCATTTGCAATGTTTTCATACGCATCAACACCATGTTTAAAAGCAGCTGAATGAAGCTTAGTTCTAGCTTCGAATAGAAGATCGTCCAAGCGGAAAGCCAAATCGTGAAGACGGCGAAGCACGTGATTGACAATGAATTTTTAAATTTTAATTTTGTAATAATTATAATATGGTCATGATGTATTTTTTTGTGCTAGGGTGTTTCAAGAAGAACACAGTGATGATATGCCATCGGCTATGCCAATGCAAGATAAAGGTGTTTTTGTTGTTCGTGCTCGTATATGTCCCGACTATAAACTAAGATAAAATAGATATGTCGTGATAGCAAAAATTTTGATGGGTGACAACGACAAATAGGTAGTGAGCCTTTCATGCAAGTATTGTGCAACCAGTTCGGGTACGTAAATATAAGATTAATGTGAACATTTACTTCATCCAATTCTTTACATTGATTTCCTGCTCCAAGAAGTGACGAAACTCCTCTATTTTCAGCCACGTTTTATCAAGAAGTATCATTTTGCGATGAGTTTTCAAGGATTCAGGTAAAAAATGAAGTATATACGATGACCGTGAACATATTTTGTTGTGGTTGCATTTCCTTAGTGCAGTGATGAGTTTTGATTCTATTTCGAAGAACTTCCTTTTGGGTAAATCTAACGGGCTGTTGAGACGAAGGTGGATTAAAATGACATTTCATTACCAAATCTACTAAGAAACTTCAAAATTTAACCTGTATTGTGCAGCAAGCAAGTGCAATTCTAGACTCTTAAGTTGTGTGGTATGATATTGGTGCATTTGGCATTAACTGTTCTTGAGATGGTGCCTGGTATAATGCAAGTACATATTATTTAATATGAGAAATAAAATTCTAGGATACAAAACAGTATATCTTAAAACAATTATGTTTTAATTTTCAATGATGAAATTAAAAGTACGTTAAAACACTACAGTTTAGAAAACTTATTTTTTTAATTAGAGCACTATATTCAACGATAAACCACAACTTTGCTGCACACGAACAACTTTTACCAGAATATTCATTTAATAATCCGCAGTTTTAGAAAGGTATCGACTAAATCGATATAACCGCAATACAAATCGACTTCTACATTGAAAATGGCAGTTGTAAATATGTGATCATGAGAAGTCAGCACGGAAGCAAGCATCTGGAATGAAAGTGATCTCGAATCACTACGTTTTTATGAAGTTCGTCACCATAGAAGTTTACTTTAAAATTAGAATAAACGATTAAGGTGCGGTTATTAAATTTTTCTCTTTACAAAGTGAGACGAAGAAAAATCACGAATTTGTCATCGTTATTGTTTTTATCTGCCTTCCATACAATCTTGATTGAATTCTTGACATAAGAAGTGGCAGCATTTATTTATTTTTACTGGAACGTCATATCATTATTGTATTGGTAAATAGGAATGAGCTAATGAAGATTCAGGATCACCATTCAACTCTGCAATAAATGTAAAAATGTTTTTTTGCATTTGTGTCTTCCTCATTACAGTGATGACTTTCGATGAGATTTAAATAAAAGTTTTGTCTTCATCCTATTTCCTGAGTTTTTGTCGCTAAACAATTTGTGCATAAATAAAAAGAATAAATACATTCATCGAATGTGGGTGATGATTTCCTTGCTGTGGAACTTGAGTAATGGGGGCGTTTACTCGGAACCGAAATCGCAATTCTGTACACGAAATCGTTAGATGGAAACAAAAAAAAGAATTTTAGTGAAACAATTAATCTTCTAACCACAACCTTTCACTCATAAATCAAAAATTAAAATAAGCAAAAGGTGATGCCCACCGAAAATGCTGCTGTGATAACATTGAGGTCATTTTCCTCCCGTCCTTGACTGCTCTTATGCGAAGGGGAGGGAGTGGAGGGGGATTTTCGGAAGGTCTGCTCGCACAGATGCTGTCGAAATCGCTCCCATTGGCCGAGTCAGCTGTGTCCCCCCCATTGCGATAAGGCAAAATAGCTTCGCGGGCTCAGTTGTGATTGGACGAAGTCAATGACGTCAGAGGATGCACCACGCCCACTTTTCCGAAAGGGTTAAAAACATCAGTTTTTCGCCGCTTATAACTCGGGAAATAATTGACGGATCAAAAAACGGAAAAATACCGGTCTTTTTAATTTACAAACTCTATCAGATTCGGGAATAAAAAAATATGGTAAACGACCCCATTGTTATGATATATATGTAATATATTGGTCATGTTCAGTGGTGGTGTGGGTGTGCTGTTTCTAAAGCACTCTGGCTTTAGTGTGAAAAATGGATTGGGGACATATCAAGAAAAGAATTTGGAGGGGTGGGCCTGACTGACTTCAAATTGTGTAGGTTAAAGTCACCATGGAACAAATTTTGAAAATTCTAGCCGAAGTAGGCGACGGTGGGCCAATCCTTTTATTTCTAATCTTAATATTGTTAACAAAACAATGATTTTAAGTTTAATTAAAACTGAATTGTCAGTCCGTTATGAATTTTTTGAAGATTATTAAGGTGAAAAATTTACTGTTAAAGTACAGTTTGAACTGTAGTGCAGTTCCAGCCCTGATTCATAGCTCTGATACAGTACATTTTGAACAAATCTGCACTTGAATGCACTCTAACTGTGCTGTGGTGAATGCACTGTGACTGTACTGTGACATTGAATTGAATTGAATTCAAACATTTATATATATGAATGAATATATACTTATATGAATACTTTTATTAATGATATGTGCATGTACATAGTGCATGCTTTAAACATCTTAGAAGTATTTTCAAAAAATGAAAGTGTTTTACTGAATCGTATTAAGCACATATCAAGCATCGATAGACGTTGGAGTATACTTTTCTAAATAGCATTGCAAACTGCGTTGTCATAACAGCAGAAAACACACAGCTTCAAGATGCGGATCTGGGGCGATGCTGAGCGCCTTCTGGGGATTGATGTGTCACCGAGAGCATATCGCCGGCAACTCGGTGGGCGAATAGCAGACGGGGCCCTCTTATCTGGGGCATTACTAGCCTACTCATCTTATCTTCCCTCTTTAAAACCGCCTTTCTACTGCAGTTTATAAGTTCTTTGAACCTTCCTTCTAATAAGGCCTCCGGAGAGGAACTCCTGACGTGTCGTCCCTGGGCACTATGGGAAACGATCGGTACTCTCGTGGTCACAATTTGACACGTTGTCCTTGGTTGCAATGAGAGATTGTCGAAAACAGGTTTAGCGGAAGGCATACGCCTTCGCTTTGCCTCGTCCGGAAACAGGTGATCGTCCGCCTCCCCAGGGAAAGATTGTCGGAAGAACATAAGGAGCTGAGTTAAACTCATCCCTTTGTGAGATGTTGCATGCTATTTGCCTGACCCTGAAGCGACCCCAATTAGGATCTGCACTCCCTCACCTTACGTATGCTTGGTTTTTATCTCTTTATACCTAGAAATCACGCCTTGTAAAGATCATTAGCGATATTATCGCAGATATTAATGAGGCATGAACGATAAACCACAATCAATTCGGTCAATTTCGTACTTGGCGTGTATATTCAAGCTACAAAGTGGATTGCATTATGCAAATTTTACAATAATTTATTATTTACAATTAATAGAGAGCATTAAATCCCTTTGTGATACAGTATTGCCAGTATTATATTTAGCAATGACCGACGAGGAGCGATATAACTTATCTCATGAGGTATAATACGAGGGTTGTCCGTAAAATAAGGTGTACAAGGCGCTGAAGTCTTGAGGAACGCTTTAACGCAAGATCCTGCAGTACTGGCGTGTAGCTTTGTTCCTCGCCTATAAATCTATACCACTCCAAGCTGGCTACGACGAATAGTCGGGGCAAGCATTGGTTTGGTAACCGTTCACGATAGAGCTTCAACACCGCTACAGCCAGGTGTGAGTAACGTTCTGTGATTCGTTTTTTTGTACTAAGGACACTACGTCCATAGAAATTTATCGACAGTTACATGAATTATATGGAAGAGAGAATATTCATATCAAAAACGAGTGAAAATGGTGCAGAGTTTAAAAACGGACGAACAAGTGTCCACGATGAATAGCGTGCCGGACGGCCATCGGTTTCGGAATTAACGATTGCAAATTGGAGAGGGCAATGCTTGGCGATCGACGGGTGACGATTCGGAAGCTGTGAAAATTGATCCCTGATGTCAGTAAGACTACTGCAAAAAACCTTGAAGAACTTACGCCGTGCAATTCAAAACAAAAGAAGGGGCATGCTGACGAAGGGAGTGCGTTTTCACCAGGACAATGTTCGTCCCCACACCGCCCGTGTAACAACCAATCAACCAATCTGGATGGGATCACGTCACACACTTCCCCCCTAAAACCCAGATCTAGAGCCAAGGGATTATCATCTCTTGCCTGCGTCGAAATCACACCTGGGTGGGACAAATTTCAGGATAAACGAGGAGTTGAAGGAAGAGGTCTAAGGCTACCCGCACACCGTGGCGGTAGAGTTCTATGACATGGGTGTACCTAAACTGCTACACCTCATGCCAAAAACAATCGATTGCAACGGGGATTATGTAGCAAAATAGTATAAAATTCCAGGATTTTCAACAATCTATAAGTCATTGCAAATAAACGTGTTTTTCTACTTGAAAAACGTGGGGACCTAAATTTACGGATAACCCTCGTAGTTTCATATTTGAAAGGGAGATGTTGATGGATTGGAAGAAGACTCATACTGGTGGCTTACTTGAACGTTAAGGTCGCACCTTCTTCCTATGCTATTGTAATCAAAACCCTTTTCGAAGGTGCAGTAAGTGCATCCCAGCCGTCAAGCTCGCGGGAGGAGGGAACACACTTAAAAAGTGTTTTTAACAAATCGCACGGTCTCAGGTGTAAAATTTCTCCATGGAGGAAGACTGAACAACTTATGCAAATTTCACTTGAAAGGTTTTTATTTACGAACCGGGGATTCATTATTACGACAAGATGACATAAACTGTCGAAACCGGGGTCCTAAATAAAAACCTTTCAAGTGAAATTTGCATTGCCTGTTCTCTTTTCCACTTGAAAAGTGACAAAAAAGTGACTCCTGGCAAAAAAGGAATTTTACTGTAGGGCGGGTAAATAGTAACTATTACAAAAATGCACCATTCAAAGGAATTTAAATCCACTTAGAAAAAAATGATGCCTCGATAGCTTAACAGATAATAGCTACAACGGCGGATTCAGAGCATCCGGATTAGAATTTTGTAATAGATGACTGACTTTATTCTCTGTAGAAATTCAGATATCGCACACATTAGCGGAGTAAATGGAATGACAGGCATTCATGTGAAAGAAGCCAGTGCGTTTATATGGCAAACATAGCCGAAGTATGGCCTCAATTAATGTTTCCGATACGTAAGATATGCCACTGACAAAAGGTTGTTGACAATACTGATGTTGTTTGATTTTAGCAAAGCCTTTGACTGTGTAAACCACACATTGCTCTTACAAAAAATGAGAAACCTTAATTTTTCCTGTTCCTCATTAAACTGGTTTTACTCGTACCTAAATGACGACGCCAATCTGTAAAAGACCGTAATGGCAACTTGCCTGAGTGGGCCCCTATCTCTTGCGGTGTACCTCAAGGGTCAGTCCTGGTGCCTTTGCTGTTTTCGTTGTACGTGGGAGACCTTTCAGCATGTATTACCAGGAGTAAATACATGATGTACGCAGATAATCTCCAAATTTATATGCACTGTCTCCCGCGCCATTTCGCTGAGACTATTACACAAGTAAACGAAGATGTATCTGCCATTTTCTCATGGGCAGGAAACATCGTTTAAAAAAATAGCAATAACACCAAATCCATGATTATTGGTCTCTACAGAATTGTCTAGACTTAATATGGCCGAACTGCCTATTATTGAGGTCCAGGGAAATTGTACACCTTATTCCAAGACGGCCAAAAACTTAGGGGTCATCTTCAGCAATACTTTGTCTGGGAAAGATCATATTTTGTACATTTCAAATAATAATTCTACATTACATCAACTGAAAATTCATGTAAGAAATCAACTTGTCTCCACTTTAATTTTTCCTAATTTTGATTATTGTTGTCTTGCATCTCACAGCAGAACTAAATTCTAAGCTTCAGCGTCTAATGAATTCCTCCGTCAGATTCATTTACGACTCATGGAAAGAAGAGCACATAATCCCATATTTTAACAAGCTCTCTTGGATGGACATAAAAACTAGAAGAAAATTCAAATTGGCCTGCTTCATGTATTCCCTACTCAAACAAGATGACCCACATTTTTTAATAGATTTTTATTCCAAGAGAACCATACTGCCAAATATAGTTACTAGAGCCAACCGTAACTACCTGAATTTCTCAAATTATCGGTCCTCCACATTTCAGAAATAATTAACTGTTGCCGCCTCTCAAACTTGGAACCACCTATCTAAATCTATCAAAGATTCCTCATCGCTGCCCCAATTTAAAAAGAAATTATATACTTATCTAACTTGCCCCGCATAAGCCGAATTTGACTCATTCAATGCTTTCTCATCATGTATGGGCTGTAATACTGTGGTATATTTTCCATTGTTAATCTGTCAAATTGTAAATCTTAATTAATTAGGTACTTCAAAATTATTGCATCAAAATATTTAATCCTTATTTCACTGTGTGAACTTAATTTAATAGTTATTTCACTGCATGCAATAATAATTTAATACTTATTTCTTTATGTGAACTTGCTACGTATCCCATATTTCATTTTGCTTTATTTTTTTGTTTACGATGTTTATTGCATAAATTTAGCATGTTGTTTTTTTGTAATATCAAATTGTAATATTTTTTTCTTAGATTGATGCTTTTAACACAAAATTTAATTGCATTTTGTGCTCAAATATGACTTAAGAAAATATGTTCATATCGGATGTAAATACGAGAACAATAAATTACATAATTATTATTAAAAAGTATGAAACTAGCCGAAGCGGCCAAGCACATACAATCAATCACCTCTTAGTGCCGCACATGGGCAATGGGTGTTATAAACCCCTGCCGCGCCGATTTTACAGAAAATTGACTTTGGCGCACATTCGAGTACAGTACTCCGTCCGTCGGATGGGACGCTAAGCCTTTGGCGCCTTTTCGTTGAGAAAAGGGCAATGCCGGGTTTTTCTCCAGCCCTCCTCCTTTTCCTCCCATTTCAATCCTTGTCCCTTTTATACCGGCCGGAAGCGCCTATAAGTGCGGACACAGACTTGAAAACACATAGGAGTTGGCAGTGAAGTTTGTACGATGACAAGTAGTGTTATGGGAGGCGTTAGTTCAACATTGGAAGAGAGGGACGGTTTAGAGCCAACTGTTTCCGAATCGCAGAGGGGGGACAAGTGGCAGGGGAAGGAGCGGAAGATTTGCTTGCTGCCCAGAGCCACCAATCGCCGTCCCGCTCCCCCCACCCCGCCCACCCATACGCACATATATATAAGGGGGCTCACCTTCAGCCGTGGCCTAGGTTGGAGCAGAGACTCAACCCACGCGGAAGCAGTAGCAGCAGAGACGACCTCCTCCCACCTGTTTGCCCGAAAGAAAGGTGAGTTTGCACCCTCCGCCAACGAAAATAACGTCACGGCTCTTCGAGAGAGGGTTTTTTTTGAAGGAGCCATTGAGTCTAGTCTGATGTACAGAGAGGAGTGATCGACATATACCTATGTTCTATTGAATTGTTTGCTTACATCTACAGATGTACATATTTCCAAGTAGTTTATTATTCTTGTTAGAATGCCCTTTTCGTCTGTGCTATTCTCCTGACCTCTTCATCTTTCTTGCTTCGTCGATCGCTAGCCACTTGGCTTCTCAGAGAAAAGACTCGCTGACTTTGCTTCTCCTTCCCGAGTTTGTCATTGCTCTTGGCCTCTTTTACTGCATGTCATTGACTATATTTTCTATTTATTTATCTACATGTTTTTTGGCAAATATATATTCCAGGTTCCATGAGAATATTATTTAAATTTATTTCTGTCTCCATCATGACCCTAATGTCATTGGCGAATGAAATCATGCTGATTATTCCTCATGGATATTAAGGCTTGAAGCCTTCTCTTGGGTATCTTCAATGGCTTTCTCTACGCACACGTTAAAGCCTACGGGATGCAATATACAGACTTATCCCACCCCTCTCCTCAATCTTCACCATTACCAATCTTTAAATTATACTACAATAAAGGCTTCACAAGCATTCATCTACATCTACGTGATACCCTGAAAGCCAACGCGAGGGTGTGTGGTAAGGGGCCATACATTCATACATTCCTCAGCATTACCTACTTAAAAGCATTACCATTAAAGATCCGGTTCGTACAATTCTATAGTTTTCACTCTAAAAGACGCCTACTTCGGGTCAAATACGTCGAGGTCCATTCTTCGAAATTTTGCTTCCAGTGTCTCCAATCTTCAGAGAGTCCGAATTGATGTCCCATCTTCCTGACTATGAAATGTTTATCACACTTAACTGTTGTACGCTCTATGGTAGTTCCCTCTCGGATGTACGAATGGGCGACTATTTTACATTAAGATTTTTTCAATCAAGAAAGTTCCACCAACTGTTAAAAAAAGGAAACGAGTGGATTAGGAGGGAATAGTGATGTGGTGATGCCACATTGCAGTTAGCACCTCGGCCGTTTAAGTAAGTGTCATCACGCCTGTGGTGAAGTAAGAGTCGCTGTGTATACATGGTCTCCACCTTAACTCATATCTACATCTACATCCACAAGATACCCTGCAAGCCACCGCGAGGGTGTGTGGCAGGGGGTGAAGATCACCAAGCATTGACAAGCAAACAAGCTATTATAGGGTCTCTAGCACCTAGATTATTAGTATCTATATAGTAATAAAGGGATTTGTTGTTAATACATGCATAATGCACTACAGACTGCTCTATAAAATTTCACCTACCCATCCCTTTCCTATGATGCCTATTGAGTTCTCTTACAGTACGGGGGAAAAATGGGGATCGGGTTGGTGTGGTGGCTAGAGTACTGGCCTCCCGTCCCGAGGGCCCGGGTTCGATTCCCGGCAGTGGCGGATTTTTCAGTGGAAAACCGGTCCCCACTTGAGTGCCTAGTGGAGGGCATTTCAAGTTCAATACTCCGTCCGTCGGATGGGACTTGAGTGCCTAGTGGAGGGCAGTTCAAGTTCAGTACTACGTCCGTCGGATGGGACGTTAAGCCGTGGTCCCCTTGGCGCTAATAGTAGGCTAATGCCGACGCCGGGTTTCACCTCACCCTTCCTCCGTTTCCTGAAAAACTCCTACAATAACCCAATTATCCACCTATCCTATATGGCGCAAATGACCTCAGCTGTCGGTCGCCTCCCCTAAATAACCAACCAACCAACGGGGGAAAAATGACGTTTGAATGTATCAGTACGACAATTCATCTTTCTAATCTTATTTATCTGGTCGAATCTAGCATAACACGCTGCTGTTTTTAATATATGCCTAACATCTTCAGTAAATCTATCCGATTTAAATATCTGTAATTGATAAATAATTCAACAGATTCAGGCGAGATATCGTGGAAGTTCTTCATAATGTAAGAGAAAAAAATTTCCACAAATTGTTTTATTGCGTACAACGCGTTTCGGCTCACAGAGCCATCATCAGGTACAAGACAAAGTTATAAGAGAGTACATTGCATATATATGTCTTTTCCGAGGAGGGGGGGGGTAGTGGGAGGAGACCAGAGGAGGAGGGGAAGGACCTCCCTTCCCCTCCTCCTCTGGTCTCCTCCCACTACCCCCCCCTCCTCGGAAAAGACATATATATGCAATGTACTCTCTTATAACTTTGTCTTGTACCTGATGATGGCTCTGTGAGCCGAAACGCGTTGTACGCAATAAAACAATTTGTGGAAAAGTGCAATTTTTTCTCTTACATTATCTGTAATTGATTAAATCTATACTTTAACCTACGCTCTGATAATGATTCCCACCCTAATTCTTGTATTAATTCTGTCACACTACTAAACCAATCGTAACACAATTCTGACAAGCCTAGCTGCTCTACGCTGCACACTGTTTAGTTCTCTGATCAAACCTAATTCATTCGGATCCCATACACTGGCTGCATACTCAAAGCCTAACTAGTGAAAAATAACATCGCTCTTTTGTCTTATCATCACATTTCCCACGTACTCTTTTTATAAATCCTAGACTCTTTTTACAAATACTTATCATATATCCTAGACTCTTTTTATAAATACTTATCATATAAAGAAGGGCTGCTGCCCTCTCCTCCATGGATAGTGGGGTACAGTGTTGCTGGCTTTCCAGCGCCAAGGGACGGCATCTTCACTGGTTACTGCATCATTATAAGGCCCACCTTGTACAAGGATGGACAAATACCACTAGGGAATATTTTTGCGATTTTCTTCCACGATTTCTTATTTGACCATTAAACACACTTGTCTCGCAACCTTATTGTAATCTAACGGTCTGTGCGCTATCCGCAACCCAGCGGACGCACTCGATGGCTTTATTCCCTATATTTAATAAATATCATTGAGAATGTTAATGAGCAGCTGAAGAGCGCCTTCCATGCAGAAATGTGAGTGGATTTTCACTTTGAGAGTCACATGAAGTGTTGAATGTAATGAAAGCTGGTGAACAAAATCTGGTACACGGAGGTATCATTAAAACCGGTAAGGATAAGGATAGCAGGATGATGTTTCGAGTACTGCATCAAACTGGCGTAATCAGTTCTTTACAAATTCAGAAGCGATCATGTTGAATTGATTCAGAAATAATACCCCTGGTTTACAGCTATAACTTACAGCTAAAAATGCGAAGATATATTTAAATTACTCTACATGCCCGAGTTTTATAGCACTAAAGTGCTAAGCATTAATGGTGAAAAAACATATCAGTAGCTGTTTGCGGAAAAAACCAATCTCCAAAAATGATAACTCCACTGGGAAATTATCACGATATACGTTTCAGCGTGGGGCACTCAGAAAACTCGACGATGAATGTCTTTTTCGTTTTAGCAACAATGATTTAGCGTATCTTCAAGCGTAAACTGCTTTCTTATCCTCGTGATTTTTACCAAATGACCGTTTAAAGTCTCGCAGAGGCATATGCAGTGGAAAATGCTGACTTTAAATGAGCCGGTGAACGTTTTTAAAGCCCGCGTGAGAACCTGCTTTGCGAACTTGGAATAGAATGAAGCGTTTAGGTGACAAATGCTACCGAAAATCAACTTCCACTTAGGAAGGAACACGGGAGATATGAGAGTTTTGCCTGTTGGTGATGCGTTAGATATTCTCCATTCCATTCCTATTTTAAATTTCAACATGACTGACTGGACTTGTCTTAAACCATTTATAAAAAGTAATGTTTTATTTTTACAATGAAAATGTTTTTATAAACTATATTAACTGAAGAATATTAACGGAATTAAACCGCTAATTAGACAATCGATGTTCCTAGTAGGTATCGATATCTTTGGACTTTAACCTAAATAATTGAGAAATCAACTGAAAAATTATCATTACCCCACGGATATTTTTATACAGTGATATCTGTGGAGCAGTTTTATAAAAACAACCCGTTACGGCTAGCTCATATCCACGGGTAGGGCAGGGTGGGGCGCTTGCCCCCCCCCCCTAAAAATAAAATACTCTAGTCAAAAAGTGTGGACTTACCCCAAGGTTCAAATCATATTTAAAAAAATCACAGACGTCATGGAAAAACACCGTGGAAATACGGTTGTCGAAAGTGAAAGGGTTATAGCAGAGGCTGAAACAAGCAACTTGGAACAGATATCAAAATGCCGTGAGTCATAAATCAGCAGGAACATCTTGCGAATCCACCTGCACGGACTTCCGGCGAGTTTTGAAGAATATCACTATATTATTACCTACATAGTTTCATTAATAATGTCTCTGGAACGGCGTTTTTCTGATGAGAACTTGCCCACATTCTCATT
This sequence comes from Platycnemis pennipes, assembly GCA_933228895.1. NCBI lineage: Eukaryota > Metazoa > Arthropoda > Insecta > Odonata > Platycnemididae > Platycnemis > Platycnemis pennipes. The sequence continues at coordinate 92,608,618 of OW121857.1, read as the reverse complement.
GCTTACGTTGCGCCATCACATAATCCTTGATATGACGTGTGAGGATTTTTTAACGAAAAACTACAAGTTTTGTAGTCACTACAATTTGAATGATTTCTACGGTGAAGCTGAATTTGGCACAACCAATTGGAAGGACAAATTGTGCCTAATTCCGACTGAAGGAGATAGAAATAGCTGCACTAGTTAAAGAAGCCCAGTTGTTCTACCCATCCATAAAACATGCGCTACTTATCTCACTTGCTCAGTCCTGCACAACGTGCACCATCGAAAGATCCTTCAGCACCTTACCCAGGGTAAAAACTTGGCTACAGTCAACAATGATAGAAAATTGTCTTTTCGGTCTTTGTATGATAAGTGTGCATAAAAAGAGGGTTCCGGAAGTTAAAAATAAAAATGAGAAATAAATATCCTCAAGATTTAGCCAGAACTCCCGTAGGCTAGTGCTGAGATAGAACTTAGATAGGTTTGGTATAGCATTTCAACAAATAAACTTAAGCATTTTCAAATATTCAAATAAAGCAATTAAAAAAAAGATTAACTTATTTTTGCCCCCCTCCATGGAGAAAATCCTGACTACGCCACTGCTCGCATTAATATTTCCAACGATACTTATTCAAAAACAAGGCTTCACGACATAGCAACACAGCACTGAGAACCTGCGCTGACCGGCATATCCCGAAAAGATGAATACCATAGAAAAGACAATGATTTTATTTAAGTATTCTATTCCTATTTCTTTCATTGGGAGGGCTTGGTGGCATTATATTGTTTTGGCATGAAATTTCTCTAATTACGCATGATTGGGATGAGTAGACCCTAGGGTTCGTCCTCAACGAAGGGTCACTGCGCCCAACATCTATTGTCAGACAAATAAACTAAGAGACCAACTATTAACTTAACCAATAGGAAACTTTATGTTAAATTGCTGCAATAAAGTATATCAGGGAGAATCTGAGCAAAAGGAGATATGCTAACGAAATCGTGGATGGCCACATAGGACAGTTTGACGAGGGTTATTCCTTACACACTCTCTGCTGTCCTCCGGAATTGTCCACACAAGATGTTTAGCCTTTCGCGTGCGACGCAATATGCAGCACTCTCTGCCAGAAGATATTACGCAACAATGTCTACTCCCTTTCTTCTGGGAAATGTGCAGATTTGTAAACATATCTATCCTTCAATGCTTGCTTCAGATAGTATTTTCCCAATCCCCTCCGACGCCCCACTCCATTCTTTTGTTCGCGCGTTCTACGCATGCGCTGACACCCCCGCTTCGTTCTCGCTCTTTCCAGCCATGGCTGCTCACTTCAAGCTGCACGTGGTGGCCCTGCTGCCCCTGCTGGCCCTGGCGGCGACGGCCGAAGAAGTCCCCGGTGAGCCACTCAACGCCATGCTAGCCTTGTCGCTGGAACACCGAACGCTTTCTTTCTCTCGTGAAACAACCCCTGCCACACACCTTGCCGTGGCTTGGGGTGCACACTGCACATGCAGACTCAGATCTCCAGCACTAAAGCCTCTCCAGATCACCTTGCATTTCATTTGTTGAGCAAGTTGGTCGCGTTATCATTACTGCGCACACCTTTAAGCAACTGATCACCTACCACATATCCGAGTTTCGTCCCTTGATGCTTTAACTCGGCCGGATGGTCACTCGTTTCATTCCTGCAAGAGCCACCATCTGCTGTCCTGGAATATCGGAATTTGTGTCCACACTCTGCGACAATTGTTCGCGGCGTGGAGACCCGAGAGGCTTGTGCTGGACTACTGTTGATTGCCCGTCTTGATTACTCGCTCTCTTCCTGTTTCAGCCACTTCAACACCAGGGTCGCTGGCCGAGGGGACTGTGGACGACTCCCAGGTGCAGAGACTGGGCTTCAAACACGATGATTACTGGAACCATGGGTATGGAGCTGCTGTAATATCCCTTCGCCTCAATCCTTTACTTCGGATTCCTTCCTTTGCGATAATTTCGCATCTCAATCAGATTTATGACGTGCAAACCAGACTATACGATCGTCCCATCAATATCATCAGAACGTCGTACAAATTAAAGGATAAATTTAGAGCTGAACTAGGACACAACTTTGAAATATCTAAGTCGGAAATAAATGATAAACTCTTTTGCCAAAACTCTACCCCTGAGCAAAGAGAAGGTTTCTACCTTTTGAAACAAAAAATTTTCAACAGGTTTCCTGCTCCGAATTATTACTATCTTTCTTAACAGGAACTTCAATCATCAAGCCATAACTCTATCACTATCCTCTCACTCTCATCCGAATCGTTTTTCAGCGGAAGTTTTCCCCCTCTGACTCCCTCGTGAGGTGCCATACCTTTAACAAGAACGGTAGTGGATTGGAATGCCCTGTACAACCAAATCTTTTCTCAGTTCCTGGTTTTATTAGAAGCCTTTTCCTATATTGTTTGGACCATACAATAGAGATGATCTTGCGGCCCGAAATCCTGCCTCCGAGTCCTCTGGATTTCCAAATAATAACTATATATAGTTTATTATTGGCCATCCAGAGGACTCTGGCCTGCCTCATCTCCTGCTTCCACCTCTGCATATTTTCCTTCGTGAGTTTTCGGCGTATGCCATTAAAATTCTCAGTTACTGATGTGCTTGTGTCGTTGTTTATGCCACTTTTTTCATTTTGTGTGGAATATTATAATAAATGACATCTCCCACTCCTTGGGTATTTCTTCTCACTTAGGCCTCCTGGGAAAAAGTAAGCCACACTAAGTTAGGTGGGTTATTCTGAGCTCCTGATCTTTCTGATCTCTGAGCTATATTAACGCTCCAGAGCGTTTTCCCCAAGTCGCGTGTCTTCCATGACGGACTTCTTCTCCTGTGCAGCCTTCACGTTTGCTCCATCCCATCGTTACGCTGAGTTCACAGGACATACAGAAAGAGCCAAAAATTTAAGTCTGCAACGCGACCTTAGATTTTGACGTCGTACGGCTTTCTGATTTCGATTGAACGTTTCTGATTACGGTAATATTTCTAGGGCAGAGAAGATTTAAAAAGTCAGAGAAACGCATAAAAAATCTTTTATAGAGTCTTAAAATTTGTATTTGATCGGTTGACGGGTTCTTGAGAATTAATTAAATTTGTAAAGGCGGGATAATTGTTGAACACGTAAAAAAACCGTCACATTTCCTATTGTAACAGTTATAAAAAATACAAACTATCATGTAAGAATTTTAATGCACGGTTAATTAATTTGTTCTACGTCAATTGTAATCACGATCTTAGAATACACGTCTGGACACTTGGCACTAATTCCCTATGGAGCGCGTAGTAAGGCTCTAGTTCGTCGCTTTTAGGATAGGTGCCTTACAGCTTTAGGCTTAAATTTACATTGTGCCAGTTCAGGTAAGATTAGTTTTTTTGTTTTTTTGCGATAATTGAGCAAGTTAATCGTGAAATGTTTTCCTACTATTGTTGGATACGATACGTCAATGTAACTAACAACTACGTGTCGTGAATAATCCATGAAAATGCTGAATATTTGCATTTTTCCTGGGTGCAAGGGTACAATACGCGTGTCGAAAAAGTTTCGATATTTAATGTGCCTAAAAATGAAGCATTACGGATCCAAAAGGAAGAGTCTTTAAGATTTTGTCTTTTTGCCGAATCATTTTGCTTGTGAAAAACATTCTCACGTATGCTACATTCTATGCGGCAAGAGGTCACGGACAGAGAGGATGACATTGCAGCTAGAGGTTCAAAGAAACACGTAAAGCCATTATTAGATATTCCTTATTGTCCATTCGTGGTTTCTTGCACATCTAAGGCCAAAATTGTGTTTCAATCTGAATCGTCAATTGTTTTAAAGCAAGTAGTGTAATGAAATTTAAGCTAAGGAATCACCCTGTGCAATCTGTTTTCCCCAATTATCTTTGGTAGGTATATTTATTCTAAGACGCCCCCTAGAAGATCTCCGCCTCAAAGATAAGTAACGAAAGAAAATGTAGGCGATGTAATTTTAGTGTTGCCGCCGTGATCAATGAATTTCTATTGATCAGCGATAAAGTTGAGAAAGAAATTGACACGCTAAACGAGAAAGTCGTTTATAGTACTTCAGTTGATATTTATTTATTTTATGTGCTGCTAAAATTATTCATTTTCCTTATGCATGCAAAAGTATTCGGATGAAGTTTGAACGTTTTCCTGTAGCTGTTGCTGTACATTTCTATATAAAATTATAGAGCTTGCCTGGTTTCCCTAAAATATTGGATGTATTCAACCAGCCTGATGTATCAATTCCGTATGAGTGGCACAGATTTGTTTCCTCAGATGCATTGAAACGTGTGGGATAAGGAAAAACTATATTCTTAAGATAAATAAGTTTACGTTATCGGAATTATCGCCATATCTAAACCCTTATCCTTAATAATGTAGTCGGAATTGCAGCTTTGATTGGTCACTAAGAAATTCTTGACGTCTTGGATATGGAAGATGTGATCAAAATATTACATAAGGTGAGGATGTGCAGTGGGGCTCTAATTGAAGACTCACTGGCTGTTTCACGTATAGATACCATCTGGAAAGATGACATCGGCCTTAGACACCTTAAAAACTGCAGCCTTTTCCTAATGGTACGTCTACGGCCCTGGTGCTCGGTCCAAGTGGAACATTATACAGAGGAATTTGCACCCAAAATGAAAACCCTTGTTCACAGGGTAATTCGGACGGTGAATGAGAGTAATCTAGGGAAAGTTGCCCTACTCAAGGGAAGGAATATCGTCTTGAAACTATTATGTCGACGATTTACGAATGCCAAAAAAATAGCACAGAAAAGGATGCATTTGTAGCGAAATAATAGAGGGTAATGAAAAAGAGGAAAACTCCTAAAATTGAATTACTCTTCAGCTCAGATAACTTTGTCACTGAGATAATTGCTGCATCAAAGGGGCAAAAAAGGTAAAATGACTGGATAATTGTTTTTATGCTGTTTCATATCGGCCTCCAGGGCACCACCAAATTCTAAGAGGTAATGAAATCCTTTTACTCCCATCACTCCGAACTATTGATCACTCCGAACTATTAGGAGGAATCGGCCGTTGGTAAACAGTAAGCATGGACATGATGACAAGTTTTTGAAGTTCATGAAAATCATTTTAGCTCCCAAAGTGGTAGGAAAGTTCATAGTATTCTATAATTAGATGAGATAGGCACGAGAGGGGCTTTGTAAGTGTTTTCATCAACATTGATTGATAAAGTGACCCCTTACCTTCAAGCTAAAAATCGAAATGTCTCCTCCATAGAAGCAAACTGATATATATTATATTGGATTTTTTTTTATTTTACAGAATTTAAAATATATAATATAACTTATGGGCAATATTTTTTCTTGATAATTAAATCAATAATAAACCTTTCTCAAATGTTTTTCAACTCTACCTCTTTAAAAAAATATTTTTTTATCTCATATGTATAATATATCATTTTAAACCTCTCAACTCTTAAGGCCGTTGTACACGGTACAATTTCTTGTACAAGAACTTGTACAATGCGCAAATTGTATCGTGTACGAGGGGTTCGTACAATTTATTGTACAATAAATTAGATCATGCTCTATATTATTGGATGAAACCGTCCAAGATCCACTCAGTAGCTTCTGCGCATGACATGTGACGGTAGTGATGCGTTCGTTTAGTATTCGTAAGGTTGGTGTTCTGTTTGCGATCACTTTTATTCCTGTGAGCGTGGCAAAACTTCCATTTTTGTTGTACATATCGTGATATTCTTTGTTGCTTCCATATTATGATATTCTTTGTTGCTTCCATATTGTGATATTCATCGGTCACGTTGGAAGTATTCTATTTCTCAAAAGATGAGTTGGACACACTGGAAAACATTAAACCTCAAGGAAATTAAGATGACGTTATTGAACCAAAAATAAATACGTGCAACGAGCGAAAACATGCTGTTTGGACGATAAATGATGAGTTTCATGAGCCGATAAAAGAGTGCAAGTAACCAATCGTATAATTTCACTTTATTAATGCTAGGATTAATGGTAGCAAATCATTGTAACCCATGGCAGTATTTTCAAAATACTATCGTCATCGGATATCGCGATTCAGCTGTTGGACAGAAAACGATATCTGCGCATGTTATTGGCGCATAAATTGCATGAAAATCTTTGATCGTGTACGACCGTGAACCAACTTCTTGTACAATGTCTTGGTCCAATCTCGCCGTTCAATTTATTGTACAAGTTCTTGTACAAGAAATTGTACCGTGTACAACGGCCTTTAGACCTATGAAATGTATAATTTGAAATTTACACATGTAATCTGTTTTCTTTATAGCCATTATTTGGATTCAGAATTGACCCTACATTAGTCGTTGCACATTTATTTCGTGATAGTGGGTCATAGTTAAAAAATCTTGCGACTTATGATCGTACATTCTACGCTGGTAGAAATTTGTGGCGTACGATCCCCCTAGGGAAAATTATCGAAAAGAGAGCGCAAAAGGAGTAAACATCACGATTCCTCAAAATTTTCTTACACAATAGAGGGAAGAGGAGACACAGCTTAAGCGAAACAATGTATATATTTTGCTACTTGGACGTGTAATTGTTAACTGTTAGATCAACTTCATCCGATTCAGTTCAGTATTGAAAGCACCTTCATTCGCATTGTACGGAAATTTTCCTCCTATGATTGCAATTTTGGAGAGGTAAACAAAGTAGGACACCGGAAAACATCATTTAACTGTTTTCTCAAGTTATTCAGCCTAAAGGACTACTAGCATCTCTAGCGGCCAACCGAGAAACAACAGCCTGATTAAGCAACCGCCGAGACAGCAGAGTTGCGAGATCTATATTCTAAGATCGTGATTATAATAAACATAGAATTGAACCGGAAAAACAATATGTAATTGAAATGCCAGCAAATATTTCGGTTACTTCATAAACACGCTTCAAACTAGAGTGCGCCTAATACTTTGGCCGACGGTACGTCTCTTTCTCTCGTCCACACCATGAGATTGGAATCTCCGTTCTTAGGCTGTTCCACATTCCGTCCACACACCCTCGGAGAAGTTTTTCCCCTTCTGGGGGTCATCAACTTTCCTTACATCAACATTCCTCACTGGATCACCTCAAAAGAATTCTCCCCTGCGCCTTACTGCACCTCTTACTTCCGGTCGTCTTCACTTAAAGAAGACGTTTGAAGGTCTGAACCAGAGTCGTGCGCGAATAGAACACTGTGAATCATTAGATTACTCTTTTATCTGAGCATGAATCATGCTCGGAATCGGTCACACAATGCGTGCACCGCCCGACCCCTAATAGCATCAATTACCATTTTAACGAGATGTAAAGGGTTCCCGGCATATCCTTCCTGAGAGCCACCCTAATGATGATTTCGATCTTGACCAGAATTATGACGAGCATACCAGGTTATACTGTCATTACATTATTATCATCAGGATGACGTTCTAATTTATGCCTTGTTCAGAGATATGCCATAATTATTACCTGATATAAAACTATAACGATGGAATAATTTGTCTTTAAAATTCAGGCCACTTGGAAATTTTTTCATATTTCCCTTGAATATGGCGCCACAAACCTTTCTCTGACTGCCTAGAGCGTTTTTTAACAGTGTGCCCGATATGGATTTAGCTCTTCATTGCGATGATTACTCCAACACCGGATGAACTGCTGCCATCAAATACCCGGAGTCGGAAATAATCATCTGATTCAATCACGATAATAATATTCGACTGTTAACTTTCAGTTCCCGATTTAATGGTAATCCTCCCATATAAAAGGCAGATTGGCTGATTCTATAGGTTCTTTGAGAACGTGATTGGTCTATCAACCCGATCGCCCAGTTCTGAGTTCCGTCAGGGGGAGAGTTATCGGGGATATGCTCTTCCATACTTTCAACCGTGGGCCTTACTTTAAGGGATATTCTTAATGGCGCAAATGACTTCAGCTGTCAGTTGCCTCCCCTAATAGCTACAGTGATAACTCAAACGAGGCAGAGAGTGGAAACGGACTGAGTCGGAGTCGCTCCTCCTGGGCACTCCTAGCAGGCCCGCAATGGGTCTTCTTCCCCACAGGGACCACCACCCGAGTTGTCGGTCGCACTTCTCCAAGGCGGACATCTCGAGGACGAGGCGGCTGCGGCAGCCCTGCGGTCTCAACACCACGAAGACTTGCGCCTGCGACGATCCGCCGTACAGGGAGTTCGACGGAACGTGCAATAACCCCAACACCATCGCCCTGGGGGCCACCCACACCCTTTACAACCGGGTCCTCCGAGCCCGATACGCCGACGGTGAGTGAGACGGAACCACCCTCCACTTCCCATGCCATCCTAAGAGTCTTCCTTCCTTTTCTACAGTCACCCCCATGATGCGCCGCCGTATTCTATCCCCAATTTTGCGGTGTATTTCTTTTCAAGTTCCTCCTCGTTCATCATTTGCCCACTCGAACATACACCATTTTGGATCACAAAGGTGTAAACTGCAAGTAATCAAGAGGGTGTATATGTATTTTAATTAAAAGGCTGCGGTCCTGAAAAGTGGTAATAACAGTAATCCTAAATATTGTACCATCAGAACAGGACGTCATGTCACAAAATCTTCCCACATATTCTCTTTTTTCATCGCGCAGCTTGTGACCCAGCCAACTGTGCTAAAACTGGTGGTAAAAAGTGTTGGAAAAACCAAATGTGGGCCATATGTAACTGCCTTGATGAATACCACCCATTCTTTTCTCTGCTCAGGTGTGGACGAGATGGTGCGGAGAACACCTTCAGGGCGCCTGCCCAAGGCTAGGGCCATCAGCGTATCCATTTTCAAGAGCAAGAGCCGGAAGGACAGAGTCCTCTCGATGATGAACATGCAGTGGGGCCAGTTGATCACCCACGACGCTGGGCTGAGGTTAGCTATGGAAGAAGGTCAGTTTCACCGCTACAGACGCGTGGTCGTGTGCAGTAACATAAGAGAAGTGGACAAATGTGAGGATATATGACCGGCGAAAGAGATAATCGCGACCAAGATAACGTTCTACTCATGCGGGTACACCATGGGCCCATATATACTAACATCTGAAAATCTTGGGAAGGCAGGAGGAACTAGTTCGAAAGTTTGCATGTAAGGGCACAAGACTGAACGAACTAGAGTATGATATTGGAAAAAATAGTGGGACATCGGTCAAAATTTGTAGAACATTGAATGTTTTCTCAAAGAAACATCTGATTAACTAAATTTTGCGGCAAACAAAGGTAAGTCGAAATGAGGAATAGCGTAGGAACGGAAAGGATAGATGAAATGAATGCTAAGAAGAGAAGGGAGACTCCACGAAATCTAAACGGCAGGATACTGTCAATGAAAGCGAACTCAATTGCGTACCCAACACGTGACTCAACTATCATAAATAATCCCTACAAGGCATCAGATAACATGTGAGTAGGGATAGAATCGCTTGAGCATGCAGAGAACCATTTTCGGCGATCACTTTTTCAACAATCTAGCGTAGTCCCGATCGAATGTATCACCATTTACATTTAGCACTTAACCTTCTTCCGAGGCTTCCGAGCAGGTTGGAAGATAGGTGACTTGAAAGTGTCTTATTTCTGCCTGGGATCGTAGAGTGTTTATTGTTTGATTTACATTTCGAGTTTCTCAAGAAAATTGCTTCTTTAGTCAACAACCTCTGGCATACAATGGCATAATTGGAAACTCTGCCCTACGGATATAAATAACAATATTTTACTGAGCGAAAATTATACGAGATCTCAAAAGGCAACATGATAATAAGATATGTTGGTCTATCGTAAATAGCTAATTAGTATCGTAGATAGTCTATTAAAATAATTTAACTTTGTTGATATATGTTAGCTGCATTATTATATTACTAATGTAAAAATCACTTTGACTAATCAAAAAATTGCTAAATCATTAAGAAAAATAACATTATTTTTATGTCTAAAATATTTTTTTCTTTCGTTGCCTACCAATCTAGCAATACTTTTCCCTATTATATAGTTAAATATATTGTCGACACAAGTACCTGTTAGACTTGGGCTTCTGCCGCAATGGGGGCGTTTACTCGGAACCGAAATCGCAAAATTGTGCACGAAATTGTTTGATGGAAACGAAAAAAGAATTTTAGTGAAAAAATTAATCTTCCAACCACAACCATTCACTCATAAATTAAAAATTAAAATAAGCAAAAGGTGACGCCCACCGCAAAAGGTTCTGTGATAACATTGACGTCATTTTCCTCCCGTCCTAGACTGCTCTTATGGGAAGGGAAGGGAGTGGAGGGGGGTTCTCGCAAGGTCTGCACGCAGAGATCCTGTCGTAATCGCTCCCATTGGGAGAGCCAGCTCGAAGTCGATAAACGTCAGAGGTTGCACCACACCCACTTTTCCGAAAAGGTTAAAAACATCAGTTTTTCGCCGCTTATAACTCGAGAAATAATTGACGGATCAGAAAACGGAAAAATACGAGTCTTTTTATTTTACGAACTCCATCATATTCGGCAATAAAAAATATGGTAAACGACCCCGTTTCACGAGGTGGCTTCAAGTGTATTCCGTAAACGTGGATAAGTATCAAAATCACCAATCTTTGTGTCCGCCCTCCGGCAGCTATAGACTGCTGCTCCCACGCTCAACCGTCTGCCTCTCGGGGGAGGCGAGGCAAGAGGAGTCCAGGGGAGTCGAGCAGCGAGGAGAGCACCAGCAGTGGAGAGGAGGAGGGAGACCCTCGCTGCGTCGCCTTCAGGATCGGGAAGGAGGACTCCTACTACTCCAAGGACGTCGTCACGTGCGTCAACTTCGTGCGCTCCCAGTACATCGTGTGCTCCAACGAATCAGGTGAGACTCCCAGCACACCCTCTCGAGTTGAGACCGCGATTCCACGGAAACTCACAGTTGCGGCTGCTTTGTCTGCCCCTCCCAGTAATCGCGCGAGGTGTAAAGCATGTCTCACCGCACCGCCCACAGTTATCCTTCATCTCCTCTCTTACTTCCACTGGTGCTTCTACCAACGTTATTTACAATCTTCAATGTTATTTCAACCCTGGTTTTTACATTGGCTAATGTACTACCCTCTCAATATCTATTCATATTCCTGCCTCCTTGTCCCTAAGCATATCTCAATGCATGATTCTTCCTTCAATAATTGTTTCTCTCCCACAGAATAAATCATAAAACTCCACACTCCATGCACATGGTTCCCCAACGCTATCAATTTTCCTGCCTTAAATTACCTCTTTCCCAAACCACACCTCTTCCCCAAGATATAGAGATTTCCTGGTTTGCCGACTCTAGAACACGCAATTGTCAATGAGAGACCAAGTTTGGCAAGTGTTTTCAAGGGAGTATCTACAGGTCCACGAATATTGAGAAAGAGGTTGAACAATCTCTGCAATCTCAATCTCTGAAACTACTCTGGCTATTATTCGTTCGATTGTTTTTTGGGCTCTTTCTGCCCGTTTGAATGAATTTTTGAAAGCACTATCTAAGGTTATGATACCATAATTGATCCTAGAATAAACGAAGGCATAATAGTCCTTATACATAAAGCTCAAAATGCACTTATTTCGGATAAAACAGAATTTAATTTTATAACTTTTCAAGTTATTTGTGACATTTTTAATATGTTGTTCTCATTTTAATTGTTAATCAATTATTACACCCAGGTATTTGTATTCTCTAACTTGTTCCATTATAAAACAGTCACTGCAACTTACATAGTCACACTTGGAAGTAGACAACTTTAAAATCAATTGAGAGACGATTACAATTATTGAAACATTCAAATTTTGTTTTCTCACTTAATTTAAGTTTGTTGGTTGCATACCATTTATTAATTTGATTAACATCAGAACAACTACAGCTTTCTTTAAAGCTGGAGAGAATACACCATTTGTAAAGCTTCGATTGAAGAAATTGCAGAGAACATCTAAGATGTCTGCTATGATAATTTTTAACAAACCTACTTTTATTCTACCTGGCCCGCCGGATTTTAAAGAGAAGATGGCATTAATTATTTTTAATATTTCAGGGGAGGTCACTGGTTCCAAAAAATGAGATAGAATTTTGATAATAACAATTTTTTGATAATTCATCAATCAGTGAATCGTTATTTGCGTTTGGATATGCTTTGGTTGACTCAAATACGCTCAAGAAATATTTACATGCTCGAAGAGAAGACGCGCTCGGCGGATGCAGAAAAATTCACACAAAAAATAAAAGTGCATATTGTACAAAGAGACACGAAAAAAGGGGTACTCACATAAATATGTAGGAAATGTTTCGGAGCTCATGGTAAGCAATGGAGCTTATGGCTCTCGATCCTAAAGGACTGAAGTTCTTTGCGAAAAGGAAGAGAGTAGGAAAGTGAGAACGGTGGGGTAAAAGGGGCAAGTGGTGGGGAGGGAACTGTGGCCAATAGGGGACCTTAATATTGTAAGTTCAAACCGCGCGGCTAACACGCCTTTATAATCAGGATATCGGCCGACTCGCATCACACCACCATCTACGAACACTCTTTTCTAATAGCCTCAATAAAATTTTGGAACTCCCTTCCCATGCCTCTAAGACAAAGTTCATCTGTAGAGTTCTTTAAAAAAATGTACAAATGTTTATTTGAATTTCAGAACAATTAAAGTTAGACATCTAAATTCACGGATATACACATTAGTCCTCAATATGAAAAATATGTAATAAATTGTGAATTGCGTATAAGTAGGAAATATAAACATATGTCAGAAAATATAATTTCAAATAGGAAAAGCACGTTGGTATTTTCATTTTTGTACCTAATGATGACTGAAAATTGATAAGTTTTTGTATTTCAAATTTCTACGCTGAATATGTGTAATAATGACATTAAATTCAAAGCTGTTCCCTACTTAAATGTACTAGTTCCCTACTTAAATGTACTATTATAAGGCGTGCCCTAGCACGATAATAAAATCTATCAGTGTTTTTTTCTGTTTTCCTCGGCCATAACTTTTTACTCTGCTTCCCGAAACGGCTATATCTCATCAAATTTGCGTCTTCCCGTGCTTTTGACACGAGTCGCCCCTGACCCTCATACCCTCTCTCCTTAGATCACCACACGACCTCGGCACTCGGCGGCGAGTACTCGGAGGATAGCTTTGGAAGGAATCCGTGGCGCAGAGGACGACGCCCGCCCAGCCGCAGATCCGCCAATCAGGTGAGGCCTACTGCCATTCTGCTCCTCCCTTGAATTCTCATCACTCGCCGGAGATTGACAGCAATGTCTCTTGGCTTAGTCATCTTATGGCCTTGCGAATCATGGCCTCTCCCTAATCGTACGAGTGGCAACCTTGATGGACCCCAGTGGAGCATGAAAATGATTTAAAGATCTTTCTTGAAACATTACTAAGGATCAGGAATCCTCTTTACCGTTTGGCTCAGCGCAATGTCCTGGAAAGTTAAGGAGGTTGGCTCGCGGCTGCTTGAGTCAAGTTGTCTAAGGAATCTTATTAATTTAAGTACGAGTATATGCCAGCTAAGTGATCCTTACATCACAAAGAAAATTACCTAAGCTATTGAAAGTCACAAGGAATACGATGGAAAGTCGAAGGATTTATATTTTAAGATAATTTTAATTACCTCGACGATAGATTCAATTCAGCATTTACGTTACAGAAATAAATTCATTTACTCAATGAATTTACTAATGTATAACCCTAGAATTTTACTTTAAAACGTTATGCTATGATATTTCTTGAAATATTTTTTAATATCTCATTAGTAATGATATTATTCATCATCATCATTGGTCAACAATCGTAGGATTGGTTTGACGCGGCTTTCCACTCGATTCTTCCATCGGCCAACCTTTTCATTGTGACGTAATTCTTCTCTTTTACATCCTTCACTACCCGTTCCATGTATCTCATACAAGGCCTGCCTTTTCCAATCTTCCCGTTCACTTTTCCCTCGACAATAGTCTTCATCAGGCCATCGTGTCTTAAGATACGCCAACCATTTTGGCAGCAGTGACTGCAGCACCACTTGAAGTCAACTAACGCATTTCGTTTGCCATAAGCGCAGAAATTGGTGGATTTAGAGAAAAATACGGTAGGTTGATACTTTTTTTTTCGTGTCATTTTATTTCTCGTAAAAATTACACATAAAATATCAGTTTTTTGAAAAAATGACATGTCACTATGCTATTTTTAAACGTTATATTCCCATGTGACGGCCATTTTCGCCGTTAATCGTATGTAATTTCAAATGCATTGTGTGCAAAAAGGAGTATGAGTTGGTATAATTATCTTTACTTTATTAGATAGAGGAACTTTAGTTTTATTGGTGCTAAAAATATAAAAAAATGACATGACCTTCACTTTTCGATCAACCTACTTAAAAGCCCCTGGTTCGATATTCGGTTGTCTCAATTCCTCTTCGCATCGCGGAACACTCAAAAGCCGCTGGCTACAGAGGCAAACGTATTGTAGTTTCGTAGTTTACTCCATTCACCATCAGTGTTGGACAAAATGAGCCAAATAAAATGTCAGTGATACGATTTTTATTTCTCTGCATGCTTTGAGTGCCGTATTTCTTTTTCTCCGAAGTGCTTCCCGCTTTTACTAAATGTTAATCACAAGAACATCATTTCCCACTCATCAAACCTAGCAACTTATTTCCGTAATTTTGAATTTTTACCAATATTTCAGAGTTTCCAAAGATTCCTAAGGGTTTGTTAAAACGCTGATATTGGATTGCACTGCTTTCAATGCTGCAAGTCACTAATTGTTCATCTCAAATGAATTAGTAACTCTAATCATCACTACTCCTCGATTCACTACCCTAAACAACCAATTTTAGGATCTCATTGACCCCTAATTCTTAATCCATCAGCCTGCATTTTCTCCTCCTTATTTACTCCAGGAAGTTCTTTTCCTCTTGTACCACTCAGTTGAAAGGTACAGACAAAAGAATCGAATATGAAACTAGCTCTCTCACTCAGTGATTCAACTCGAAGGTTGGTTTGGATAGGCGAGGGTAGAGCTCATCTGCGAACTAAAGCGTGTGAATTTCACACATTCAGGGTAGGGGGTGGGGGGGGTAGTTCCTTTCCCTGGGCCACCTCGCACTCCGAGGATTTTTCTTTTGGGGGCGTCCAAAGGCTTCACTCGGATAAGAACCCGGGACCCTTCGATCAGTAGCTCAGCGCTCTAATCACTGGGCTACCAAGCTCTACCATGAAACTAGATACACGACGAAATGGTAAAGGGTTAGTAGAATTTCCATCGGTGCCCACCTGCTGTTGCCTTGCTGCTACCAGCTCTTACGATATCATAACTACGACGACTATAGCATGCAAATACGACAGCGGATGAGTAATCCATTGGTTGAAATCTCCACAGTGGAACGAGGTGACCAGTTTCCTGGATTTGTCCATCGTGTACGGCAACAGCAGGGCCATCAACGACAGGCTGCGTGAGGGCACAGGAGGTCGGCTCAAGTCGAGGGAGGTCAAGGCCAAGGATGAGTGGCATTCTTCCGAGGAGTCGAGCTCCTCCACTTCCGAGGAGCTGGAGACCAGGGAGTTCCTGCCCCTGAACTCGCAGAATATTCTTGGCTGTAACCCACAGGACCACGTCTGCTACTTGGCCGGTGAGATGAAATCTCGTGGCGCACGCATTGGAGTATGTATGATGTCCCGTTCTGCAAACACGCCGCTGGGCCCAACCAACTAATAAAATCCCCCATCGGTGCCAACGATTGCTTCCTATTTCTGCACGCGTGATATCATTGCACTCCGTGTTGACGGAGACTCCATTATTCTCATTTCTGAGAGGAGAGAAGATGGTGAAGGGACAGTAAAAACTGCCGTAAAACACCTTCCTTAACTGAGGTAGGTTTGCCGAAGTCTCGTAGTGCCTCTTTACGGCCTCACCTTCTTCGTACACTGCCTCGACAGAGCAGAGGTAATAGACTGAATAGAATATCTTTTACTTCCGTCTAGTCAGTCTGTAAGTTCTTCAGACCTTGACTTTCAGTTCTTCACGTGCTTAATCCTGTCCCATTCGAAATAACGCACTCTGGTTAGACTATCTATATTGTTTTCCCTAAGCCATCGATGATCAAACCTTATCTTCTCCGTTCCAGGAGGCGTATTTAGGTATTTCTCGACCTAAGCACGCCTTCTGGAAAGAATGAGAGGTAATGATGTAAACAATCTCTGATCTACGCAGCTAAATCCCGAAAAAATATTCTGCCTCAAAATCCGAGGAACGGTAGAAGATGTGCTCCAATCTGTGTAAAGGTCACTACTACAAGTATCGGGTGTTGGCCACTGCTTAAAAATGCCCTATGACCCCTATGTCCTTTTTGGGGAATATATATCTCCCTACGACCACTTCACCCGCACTTGATCTTCATTTTCTCTCCTTTATTCACCGCAGGAGACATCCGCGTGAATACGCACCCATGGCTGGCGTCGATGCACGTGCTGCTGCTGCGTGAGCATAACCGTCTCGCCGACAGGCTGAGAAGAATTCACCCGGAATGGAACGACGAGACACTGTTCCAGGAAGCCAGGAGGATTTTGATCGCCCTGTGGCAGCTCATCACGTACAGAGACTACCTGCCCAAGATAGTGGGTGCGTATCATAGGGGATGCAATCAGACGTCGCTCAAGGTCCAGTCTTAATATAAGATCTCTCGCAGAGACGTCTTCCAGATTAACATCTTTTATGAGACAACATTTCACACTCCGTTTCTGTTATGACATGCATCATTATTAGAGCTCAGCTGTAAGCACATACGAGAGCAGGCGCCAGCATGGTGAATGTTCGCTCTTCCCTGATGTGTACAAGAACGTATTCCTTGCTAAGAATAGGCATTAAAATACTTTCCACCCGAAAGGACGGAATAGCTAGTTAGTATTAATACTTCACAGCATATGTGGATGGGTTTCCTTACGTCGATCCACTTTGGATCGCTTCCTTCTTTTTCTCTCTTAAATCAACTACTAGGAGATTGAAATGTTGTTCTTTTTCGACAGGCAAGAAGATATTGAAGCGCATGGGCCTGATAATTAGCCCGTACATGATGGGGAACTACAGCAGGCACGTGAATCCATCGTCCACCAACGAGTTCTCGCAAGGGGCCTTCAGATTCCTACATAGCCAGATCGGTGGAACCATTGAGTGAGTATAGACAGACCAGCAATTTTCAACAAGCCTGCATCCCATAATATCACATTAATTATTGCCACTCCCATATAAACTCCTATTTAAAAGAAGACACGAAAAGGCATTATTTTTATACTATTAGGAACTCTCCTTTACCGATATTGTTCTTTTAATAAGAGATAAGACGCTGGTCTCGTTTTAATAAACATAACACACACCTAAGAGTGTTTCGATACTATTATAATGGATGAAATGTTTCGTTTAACATTGTGGATTAGCATAAAATATAGTTATATAGCATCGGCGACTATACCAAGGAGATATGAGGGACGCTAGCCTATAATAATATCGTCGAATACGTCTTTAGGTTATCCAAAACTCAGGTTATTTCGCATCGCCTAACCAAAGCTGTTAAACCTAAGACCAGTACAACATCCATGCCCGAGACGACCTTTGGTGCCAGGCTACCATGCAGCCGACCTGGCTACGCCTCGGTCTTAAACTACGCGTGGCAATTAGGCCAGAGCGGGGCTGCTCGGGAAAGGTAAAGCCACTCCCACTCGGCACGAAACATGGCGTTTGCTCACGGAGATTGTACGAGTGTTCGAAGATAAACAACAAATTGCAGCTGTGTCAGTTAATTTTTTTAGATTATTTTAGAGAAGTATAAACACATTTTACTCCACTGTGTTTTACTTATACTTTAAATAGCTGGTATAAATTTCAACCAGCTAAACTATATATTTAGAATACTTATGCGTACTAACACACTTTCAAAGGCTTACATGAATTATTTCCGTGCATGAACAGTGAATCCTATCCTAGTTCTTCTACTGAGCTCCTAAGAATTTTGACTAATATTGCTTTTGCGCATCCATCATAACACATCATAACATCTTTCCTATGATCATCATCCTTTGTCAGCAATCCTTAGATTGTCGCAGACTTTTCCATTAATTACTTGATCGATCCACTCGATCTTTATCATTTTACTATTGCGGTATTAGATTCCTCTTTTTGCAGAATGGGGTCGATTACCATGTTTTTACAGCCGAATCTGATAGAGTTTGTAAAATAAAAAGACGCGCATTTTTCCGTTTTTCGATCCGTCAATTATTTCTCGAGTAATAAGTGTCGAAAAACTGATGTTTTTAACCCTTTCGGAAAAGTGGGCGTGCATGCGTTCTCTTGCGTCATCCACTTCGTCCAATCACAACTGAGCCCGCGAAGCTACTTCGCCTTATCGCAATGGGGATACACAGCTGACTCTGCCAATGGGAGCGGTTGCGACAGGATCTCTGCGACAGACCTTCCGAAACCCCTTCCACTCCCTTCTCTTTCCCTAAAAGCAGACTAGGCCTGGAGGTAAATGACGTCAATGGTCTCAAAGTATTTTCTTCGGTGGGCGTCACCATTTTCTTATTGTAATTTATTATTTATGAGTGAATAGCTCTGGTTAGAAGATTAATTTGTTCACTAAAATTAATTTTTCGTTTCCATCTAACGATTTCGTGTACAAAATTCTATTTCGGTTCCGAGTAAACGCCCCCATGCCCTCTTCGACACGGCTATTTTAATGATTACTCTTTCTTTCTTGATTTGTCTATCGCTAGTTATATGTCTTCCTAGATAGCAATACTAGCGCTATTTATTCTAGTTTTTGCATCACAAGTTTAACATTCATGCTGGGCTCTTCTCTCCTGCTCCAAACCAATGCCATACTTTTCTTTTCTTGATCTCCATACGACATTAGGCCTGTGTTCTTTCCATGTGTACTACTGTCTTCATGAAATTCCTCTCTGTCCCTGAAATGGCTGTTATGCCATCGGCGAAGCACAGCATGATATTTTTACCCTAGGATATTCACCCCTGAAGCCTCTCCTTGATTTCCTTATTTGCTTTTTCGTTATAAGAAATAAAATTTACGGGAGATAGTCGATAACTTTGCCTCACTTCTTTGTTAATTCTTGCTTCTTCACCGCTGGAACCAGATGTAATCATAAACACCAGGTTTTTACTCAAACTGTGAATATCCCTTCTGCCATAAGAGGCCCCTCTAATTCCTTTTTGAATCCCAAGCATTGAATTCCCATCCTCATTATCCAATGCAACCTCGAAATACACGAAAGCAACGAGGGTTGATTTTTCCTTCTCCAGTCTCTCCTCTACGAGTAGCCTTAATAGCAGCATTTCCACTCTTGACGAAATTTATATTAATTTTCTCGCTTTATGACATATTTTACACCATTTTTTGTTTCGGAGTTGTCCTTCTTCAGATTTTTCATTTTTGCCCTTTTTCTTCTCTCTACAATTAGTCCCTCTTTCCTCCTCTACTATTTCATCTGAAATACATGGTTTATTTTTGACAATGTTACTTCTCCAAAGAACTTCTTTACCGCTACCAGTAGCCCACTCACCTCTCTTCCACTGAATTTACAATCACGTGCGCTACCAACTGGTTTTTCCCTGCCTTCTAAAAGGTCCTCCAATTCTTCAATTTTTATATTATCCTTACGTTCTTCATTGCTTTTTTACCTTTCCTGAATTTCATCGACATTTCTTTGTATGGACCACTTGTACTAGCGGCGTATTCTGCATGAGTCCTAAGACGTGACAAGTAGCATTTTTTTTCCTACTCTCGGATCGCAATCACCTACAACCTTTAACGGATCATAATCAACAGTTTCCTACAACTGCCATTTCCCTGACGTGCTACTCCCATGGTATGTCTTCGATGATGGTGATGCATAAATATTTAATACATTTTGCTTAAATGCTATATTTTGCTTGATGCAATGAGTGTTTTGGGGAAGTTTTTTTTATAAAAGATCAACGCCGCCCATTTCTTCATACGTATTGCAAGTTTGCAAGAAACTCAAGAATCATCAATCGTGTCTAAATCCTTGGATAACGAATTCCTATCGTTATCATTCCTAAATTCCCTGCATGCCAAAGAACCTATCATCGGAATACCTAATTTCTTTATACTATGTCATCGGCCAAACGACGTAGCTAACAGTTAACTAAGACATTCAAGAATGTACGAAAAGAAGGATTAAAAGTGGATCTATCACACCTCCCTGAGGAATACCCGGCATAACTGTTATTCATTGGAACTAACACCACCCAATACCTTTGATTGCGTTCCATCAAATCGTCTACCACCCAGCCTATTATTTTACTGTCTATCCCGTAGGATGCTGGCCTCGCAAGTATATTAAAAACGGCACCTTAACAAACGCTTTTCTGAATTAAATAAACGCTACGTCTATCTGAACTTTACCTACTCTGTAAACTAAATTATCATAAACAAAAAGACAATTGAGTTTCGCAAAGTTTACTCTTCCTGTATCCAAGCTGTTTTTTATCAATAATTCTTTGCTATCGAGGTGTCCCATATACTTCTCTGTACGCACGAGCCAAAATATCATCAGGGCCTGGGGACTTATTCGGACAAATGTTTTTTTAGCTACGGTTTTGATTCTGCAAAATGAAAAAATGATTGGGGCCATTGGATAAGGAATTTTTTGTCAAACATTATTTTCTCTAATCAACGCCTATATTGACTAAAAACGCTATCAAAAAGGCATTCAAAAGTCAGCTTTAACTAAACTACTGGTTGCAATTCTCCCCATGTCATTTGGCAAAAATTAACCACGACTTTTTACTTTTTTCTATACGTTCCTAACGGCTGAAATGCTTTAAAAATTTTCGTCTCTTTAATGCACAAGCATGTTCATTATGAATTTAATGAACGCTTTGCGAACGGCTATTTTCATTAGGAAATGCCAAGAAAGATACAAATGAAGCTGTACACGTCCATAGAGTATGCAAAGTTGTCGCACCAAGATGAAACGCAAGAAGCGACAAGTCCGTTGTCTACTGGTGAGAGACCTCACCGGTGAAAACTTAATTCATGGTTCCCTCGCAGGCTGCACGACAGTGGGCGCCGTCCATTTAAGAAGCTGCGACTGAGCGAACAGTTCAACGACCCGAGCGTGCTGGAGTACGGAAGCAACCACGACGCCATAGTGCGCGGCCTCACCCACCAGGCGGCGCAGCAAGCGGACCGCTTCATCACCGAGGAGGTCAGTGGACTACTCTAATATCTACTATATCTAATGATGAGTATAGAGGCCTGCACAGGGGCGCAAAATACGGACGAACGCCGGATGCCTCTGCGTGACGTGGACCTGGAGGCGGTCGTCCGGCCAGTAGGGATGGGTGATGATAAGAAACTAATCGATATTTTGCAAATCGATTAATTGCAAGCAGCCGATTAATCGAACCCAATTAATTGCTTTTATTAATCGATTGGTTTATGACAGCATACAAAACAAAGCTTCCGAGAAAATGTAGTTAAATAAGGGTAATGTTATCAAGTGTACAAATTATAAAATCTCGATAAACTTGTTAGGTTGGGTAAAATGTTCTTAATTTAATTTAAATTTTGTACTAATGCCAAACTTTTACTGGAACTGAAGCTACAAATCACAATATAGGTAAGTGGGTACTAGTAGGTCGGCTTCCCAGATCAGATTGAATTAGTCTCAGCACGGAAAAGATGCGGAACTGATGTTGCTACTCCTGACAGGTACTTCCTCGCTGTCTGATGTAAGTGAGGGTACTCAGTTGGCATTGACTCACACACCGAAAAAGGATTCAAATGGCGGTCAACGACGGGTCGGTTGATGAATTGCCGTAATTCAAATGGTGTCCCACTAGCTTCATTATATAGGCTTCTCTGTGATGCTGCTTCACTGTCACGAAAGTACCAGAGGTCATCTGATAGTGCTGCATCACGTTCAGCGGGTGAAATCATCTGCAGGACGTCACATGATCTTCCGCGCGAAACATCACAGCGATGACGGTGCTGTTTTTAAACCGTGGGTGAAGCATCGTTTAGACGTGTAACCACTTTTATTAGCCGCCCTAGCCATCACAGTTCACCAGACACTAAAGTCTGAAATAATCGGTCATATTAATCAGGCATACATATCGATATTATCGATATCGGCTCTTGAATTAATCGATTCCAAATTTTCGATTAATTGACAAAAATAATAGATTATTCGATTAAACGATATCGTAATCGCCAATCCCTACCGGCCAGGCATCGTCATACATCACGCTTCGGAACAGTTCGTCGAACGTCTTCAGGTTGTGCCTCTTTCTCTACTCCTCCAACTCAGGTGGGCGAAGATCGCCCGTATTTCGTACCCGTGTGCAACGCTCTAATTACTACTCTACTAGCCACCTCTAGGGTGTGTGGCAGGGGGTGAGTTATCAACAAGCATGCAGTACGTTGACGCACTGAAGTTTATTTACGCTAACTCAGCAACAGATTGCTATTAATATCACACAGACATTCACCCAATATGCATTAAAACATCAAAGAAGTATCACAAACATGCATGGCATTTGTTACGCGTTTATACAAACACGCTAAAATCCTTTAAAAAATCCACCACACTAATCTTATCCCTTATTGCTCGCTTGATCCACATCAACCTAATGTGAGGGATTTCAAGGTCGTATCATTGAAAATTTAATTTAACTATGGCAAAATGATTCAAGAAGTTTCAATGTTGTCGCAAATAGCTCTCGAGTAAAGAAAGAGTATTTTAATCTGACCTCGATGCAACTTATTTCTCTAATCCTAACTGAATATTCCTGTCTCTGCCAATGCAATCTGTTATCTGTTTAATTCTCTCTGCGTCGGAGGTAAATTCGTCTGCGTAAGAAAACTTAACTTTGTATTTTTCACACTTTTATTGAGGATCCCGACCGGTTTCGATACTCCTGTGTCATTGACAAGGGTTTTCTCTGGCTACAGCACCATTGGAGAACACCCTTGACAATGACACGGGAGTGTCGAAATCGGTAGGGTTTCTCAATAAAAGTGTGAAAAATACAAAGTTTTCTTACATTATGCCAATTTTTCATAAAGTATCGCCTTATTCTATTCAATTTATAAATTCGTTCACCCTGTGCCAATGAAAAACCTTGCTATCTTCCTTGCCTTCGAAAGAGCTGTCTGTCTTAGCGTTTAAAGTGTCTCCCATCCTCTAGTGAAGTTACGCCTTCCAATGTGCTATAACAATTGTTTACTAAACTGGACTATCTCCTCTGAATTTTAACTGATACCTTCATTTATTCCTTCCCAACCGGCCCCAAACGCTAGTGGGATATTCCATTTTGCATCCAACTAACACGAAACAGCACTTCTCCTCAACATCTATTCTACACTTTCTCACTGCCGATCTAATGAATCCAAGTTGCTTAGAAAAGGAGTCGCAAATTTGGTTTTGTGCGCTCCCTAGTGAGTTTCTTGGTTATTGAGACATCCAGGTACATTTAACATGCCCCGATTCACTTAGGTTGTCGTTGTCAGCCAGTTATATATAATATCCTCCATTATTTCGTGCTCTATGTATCACTTTAAATCTGACGTTGCTGTTTATGTTGGAATGTATCTCATATTACGAATAGCAGTGGATTCAAAAATCCTTAAATTTGGCACGCTAGATGTCACATAACTTCTCTCGAGCTAATTGCATAAATCAGTTGGGGGCTTGTAATCGTCCGATTACAAGTCCCCAACTCATTTATCACTTTCTTGTTGCTTCCGTAGGATAAGAGTTAGTGTGTAAGTTATTTTTGTGGGACTTAAAATCTTTTTTAAAACCTAAAAATATTGCGCTCCATTTGATTACTTTCTTCCGATTTCAAAATGTCATGAACGAAAAGACCCAATTATGTTTCACATGATCTACTCTTTCCAAAACCTTGTTGACTTGAGCTCAATATTTCAAGCTAAATCACCTGAGCTCAATTTCCAGACGTTCATCTGGGAAGGACAATAAGATACTGGTTATGGTGTGCTCGAGGAATTTTCTAGAGTTATGTCCTGTGTGCATTTGTTGTGATGAGGGCTAACTTCCAATCGCGAATTACTTAACCTTCTATAGTGGACTTGCGTTTGTATGTGTCTTAGCCTCCCTTGAGCTCATTAGTTAATATCCCATGGAATTTTTCCAGCCACGCGATTTGATGGTTCTGATGTTTTTGAAGAGTTCGGTGGTCTCTGTTTATGAAATAACTATCTCGCTCATCATATTGTTGGGTATTCTTGTTGTCTTGTCTCGTTTGGTGTTATTTTTAGCATAAAAATTAAGTCTCCGTTCTTCAAAGAGTCTACTGTTGGTCACTACTCTTACAACACTCTCCATAAGATTGTTTCTGGTTCTCCTCCAAGTAATAGCATAGCATTATTGTATTAGATTTCCATTTAACCTACAGAGCATTGGGTGGCATTTTCGTTACCAGAAAACTAAAAATCCACGAATCCGATATAATACTACGACTCCCTGAGTCCATGATGAAGTTGTTAACAGACAGAGCAATATTTTTTCTCCGCAGATGAAAAATTTTGGATTGGAGCAGGCCAGCGATGATATCCAGAGAGGCAGGGACCACGGACTGCCCTCATACAACGCCATGAGAGACATGTGCGGACTGCGCAAGGCAGTGGACTTCGAGGACTTCAGCGACGTCATGACAGAGAAGGTATTCCACCCCGAGGGCCACGGCTAGTATCCCGGCAGTGGCAGAGATTTCTAAGTGGTATAACGGTCCCCACTTATTGTGATATGGCCTCAATATCTCATCAAGCACCGTTTTTATTTTTTATGTTCTTTTTCCTGAATAATTTAGGTTAAGCGTCAATTTCTTTTATTCCTTATGTTTATTTTTTCCATTAAAAGTGTGTACGACATATTTCGAAGCTATTTGATTCCCTATACTCACTTCAACACTAAAATATTTTCTGGATGGGGAAAACTAACAACTCAATTATGCTCTCTCAGGGGAATGGTCAGTCATTATCATTTTTAGTAACAGTGCCATGAATATGAAGGCAAAAGGAATGACATGGTCACGGATCTGTAAAATATGATGCTCAATTATCATCTAAACTAGGGTCGGATGACTCAATTCTACAGTAGTTTGATAATTTTGCTTTCAATAATTCTCTTCACCCATTTAAGTTCACTGAATAATTATTACCTTTACGCAATAACGCATCTATTTTCAATTATGCAAAGAACCTAAGATGTTGGTCGTCACCTCCCAATGGTAACAATAATGATACGAGATGCTTAACTTGTTGTTAAACGTTACTCCAGGCGCAGCTGATATAAAGATAAAGTCTGATATAAAGATAAAGTCTGATATAAAGATAAAGTCTGATATAAAGATAAAGTCTGATATAAAGATAAAGTCTGATATAAAGATAAAGTCTGATATAAAGATAAAGTCTGATTCAAAGAACAATATTAGGGCGTCATTCAACGAATGGTATTTGGAGTACTGAGAAAAGTACAGAAAACAGGGAGTATAGAAAAAAGAAAGCAAATGAATTATGGACACATGAGACAGGTGTCGGGTAGGGTACACCTGCAACATTACGGGTTGCGTGATTTGAAAATGAGGAGAGGAAGTCATCATCGAGGAAAGGGATAAAGGCTAAGTCCTGTTCGTGCTCGAAGATTCTCAATCTGAAACATTCAATCTCTTTCATGTTACCGGAACTCTTTGGGAAATATTCCCCATTTATTCGGTGTTAACCAATCATACCCAAAGACTCCATTCTTTCCAGAAATATTGAAAATTAATGCATGAATTTGACGCTGAGATTGAGCCAAAACGCGCTAGATAGTTAGTTCTAGTATCATTACGCCATTATCGATTATATCACATGCATATATAAAACAGATAAAAGGCTTCAACCTGCTAATATTCCCCGGGATAAAAATAAATTACTAGCGCCATTGCCTTCATTACATTTTTTATGAGAGGATGTGAGGTCTAATCAAATGACTATGAAAAATTGCAAGAATAAACAAAAATTCTTCTGTTACTGTAAACTTTTAACGAAACCTTTTTCCAAAATCATACTTTATCGACTTTCATAACTTTGTTATAGTCGCTTAAACCTGAAAATAGAATTTTTCCTTTGTAATTAAACAACGTAGTCGCGAAACTCCACCCGCATTGAACCACAATAGAGAAGATAGAGAGCAGTAGGTAAAAGTTTTGTCTTAAGTGCCATAAGACATTACGTCTGTAATAACTGAGATGTCGTTTCTTATATTCGGTACGAACTAATGGGCTGAATTTTTCACTATGAACCTTGACACAATGACGTACAGTGAAACGTACGTCATTGTGTCAAGTGACGTACAGACTATGTTGGTGAAAAAGGACAGTACAGCCCTTTTTCACCAACATAGTCCTTTTCAACCAGCACAGTCCTTTTTCACCAACACTGGCCTCTCGCATTGTAGAGCATCAAGATGCTCAAGCGCCTGTACCGCTCCCCGAATGACGTGGACCTGTACGTAGGGGGCACCCTGGAGGAGGACTGCGTGGACGGGGACGATGGGGCCATAGTGGGGCCCACCTTCGGCTGCATCATCGCCGAGCAGTTCTACCGCTGGAGGAAGGGCGACCGCTACTTCTTCGACCACGCCAACGGACCCGGAAGCTTCACCAAAGGTGAGGAGTCTAAAGCCAATCCACTGTCCGCACTACAGCGTCTACTGCGTTTAAATATCGTAGTTTTGAACAGTACCTATAAAAGTACTGATCCTTTTTTTATGCATGATATGTAGTGCATGTTTGGTGAGAGTTCACCCCCTGCCACACACCTTTATGGTGGCTTGCAGGGTATTTTGTAGATGTAGATGTACTGCATATGAGGGGTGATGCATTGGTCAACTGGACACCACAAATGATATGCTGACCGCTCGGAACCAACATTACGATGAGAAAATATGAAAAAAGGACCTTAGACCTCTTTTGCTTAACGCACGCGAGTACTGATGCTCGGCTATAAAGGCGAGAGCTACAATGGCTGTACTGGTCAACTCAAATGCATTCCTTCGGGTTGGCATTCGATGATCTACGCATTCGCCACTTCTATACTCAAAGACTGTCCCTCCTTCGAATGACTATAGCCGCTCATTTCCGCAAGACACTCACGATTTATTTCGTGTTCTCTTTCATGCGCAGAGCAATACCGAGCCCTCAACGAAGTCTCCTTGGCCAGCATTATTTGTGAAAACTTGCCCGGCGAGAAATACATGCAGAAAAACGCCTTCGAGAAAATCAGCCACCAGTAAGTACTTGATACGATGCAAAACCATCGGCCGAAATGGCTAAGGTCATGTGCCAATCCACGGTGTTGTAGAATATTTTGCCGTGAAACTGTATTACTAGAACATCGCCTCGAAAGATGCTTGAGATGCTCACATTACGTGTTTGTGTATCCTTGTGGGATTACAATCTTAATCCACCACATGTATCTCTGTCTTACAAGTAACGAGTTGAGGAGGTGCAGGGACATCCCTAGGCTGGACATGAGACCCTGGAAGAACTACACTCCCAGGCAGTGCCTTGCGGTTCCCGATGATACGGCCGCGTAATGAGTGGAGTGGAAGGGGCGGCTCCCATTGTTCGTCACCCTCACGCCGAATCGTCATGGCTCCTCCTGCTTCCGAGGGGAAAGTTGCCAGCCAAGGATTGCAATTCGACCTCTTCCGAACATCTTTATCTCCAAGCTGGTTGAAAATGAAGCGAAAAGAGGCGAGTGGATGCCGGGAGTCGATCGAGATTGAGTTATCATTCAACTGATGATAGCAAAAAAGATTCATTAAAAGCTTTAGAAAATGCATTTGAGTATTATTTGTGTTCCTCATATGACCTAAGTGTACACTAGGCGTACTGTATCGGGTGAATTTAAAAGATAGAAGCGGATAAGTTCCCGGGATTGGTTCTGAGGTTTCCGCGGCGTTTCTCAACACTGGTAACGGCTTTCGGGCGTTCCTCCGCGTCGTGTGTTGTCAGGGTGACGACAGTTTCTCCAGCCATCCTGCTGGCGTCTTCAGGTCAGAAGTGTCGATGCTTCGAAATTGGCCGTCTTATATAGGGGCTTGGGTGTCGTAGGTCGTCTCTGATTGGTTCTGATGTTCTGAAGAACATCAGAACCAATAAGGGATTCTCTGCAAATCGCCAATAAATGCGCATGACTTAAGCTTTTACCTGTATTTCTGATTTACTGTACAATTGAGCATTTAACTCAGAAAGCTCCAATAATCAAAATCAAGATCTGGTAGAATAATTAAGTAAAAGCACCTTACGTAAATCCAAAGGCATAAAATTGTTAAAATGTTTGATCTGCGCAAGCGTTTATGATCTTTATTAGAGATCTGAGTTACATGCTCTTTCCAGATGCGAGTATCATCTAAAATAACCTCCAGCTTTTTAAGGCCATAGAATATTGATTTTGTAAAAATTTGTCCAAGATTGAAGAGCAATGAACAATATTCATTTGTTCATTTCACAATATGTATATGAACTGAAAGCAGTAGCAGGGTGGTAGATCAAGAAAAGACCTCTCGAATTCTTCATTAACGAGATGAGTAACTCGTTCACCGTTGGGGAATATACGTAGCATTGATGAGGAAATGTAAATGCAAACTCACTGCAGCAAAGGGAAATGTCTTCTATGCCGTATTTATCACACTTTATTTTCAATTTTCCTTTGCGAAGTAATGTACTCCTTGCTTGATTTGTCAGAAAACTAACACAGTTGAAGAATTCCGATATTTAGAAATGGTAATACATATTAACTTTTGGTTAAAAGTAGAAAAAATTAGAAAATGGATAAATAATGGGCCACATATATTCTACAACTGTTTTTGAGGATAGTTATCTTCAATCCGCCTATATTTGTCAACTCTTTTAAGTGATTTGTCTAGTACAGTTATTGTGAAATAAGACTTTAGGGCTGATGAGATATGCTAAATTATTTGGTGGATCGCCACAGACTATGGGATACAGGATATAAGACTCCAAACGTCCTTAATATGGTGATTTAATCTCTCGATGCGAGAAAAATTAAGTTGTGCCTGCAATCGTTTCCGTGTACGGAATCTCTAAACACCACTTGATCCAAATTGGTCTGAGAGGTGTATAAATTATCATTGATTTGTGGAAGGTAAGAGGATAAAAACTCGTGTATCGTACCACTAACGACTTTTCAGTGTGCATGAATTTCTTTCGATTTGGACTAGCTGTCACCCTAATATTTATGATACTTTCCCATGGCGTGCACTGCCTTTAATTAATTCGTGTTATTTGGTTATGATCACAGGAAGTTTGCATTTATCAAATTATGGCCTTGTCAATTCTTTAATACTGTAGGGTGCGGTTCCTCTCATTTTCAAGATCGTCACAGTATTTTTTTTGTTCCCTTTCAGCATTCATTGATGAATCAATTTTACCTCTTTCGTGCATACCCTTAATTTTTATCCAGTTGTATACCGTATGGTATCGTAGGTACCTTTATATTTTGTGTTTTGCCTTTTTTGAATTTGATCATCCTAAAAGTAAGAGAATGAAATACCAATAACGAGCAATAATAGCCCTCTCACATGACAGATGACACCCTACCCGCCTCGGGCGCTCCCTCCGTTTCTACCCTGCCTATCGGATTGATAACTTCTCCCATTTCCTTTATACAAACTGCACTACTTTCTCTTACAACTCAGAATCCCAGTTAAGTGACTTTTGTCAAAGAATTGTATTCTCTAAAGTACAAGAAAAGTTTTAAAGATGCCCCTAGATTCCTGTAACCCTTTCTTTTATTAGCTACACATTCCAGGCAATGATTTGAAAGAAGTTGACTTCTTAGGGCCGGTTGCACCATATGCCGGGTTACACCTCCAGTTAGGGTTACGGTTACTGTTAAACGCTGAAATCTGTTGCACCACCAAGCGCCTACGCCTTGGCCTCCGGCTACCGCGGGAGCAACCGTAGCCGCCGAATTCACCGACGTTGTAGCTGCCGGCCAATTGAATTGCATCTTGGGAACCAATTCATGAAGGGGTATGAAATAAGTAAACAAACAAGATGAAGTTTGGTAATTATTTACATTTCTATCCTGAATTTGAGGATTCCGACGAAGAATTACTTCCATATTTTATGCATATAGTTAATAACCCAAGAAATGTACGGAAAAGATATTGACATTGGGTCAATAATAACTTAAGGCAGACAGATGCAAAATAATTAGCCCTTTGCAACGTTATTCAGTGAAGCTGGAGAAAAAGCCATCCCCAAAATCTGGAATAATGATTAAAAAAATGAAAAGAAGGGTTTGTCGATAATACTTCATATAAAGTAGTGAGACGGTTCAGTGGCCAAGTAGAATAGTCAGCGGAGAGTGGCTAAGTGGACAAGAAGGAAGCATCCTTTCATGTCTCGAAAGCATTTGCCAACACTGTGATTTAAAACAAATATTTCTATTATTTAATCCCGATCATGTGTCTAAAACCAATTACGATAAGGATTATTCTGGGCAGAGTGGGCGGATTTACAAATTAGAATCAAAGGACATAAGAGTAAATGGCAAGCTAACATTTACTTGCCTTAACAGAGATATTAAGCAGGAACTTCACTCCATTGTAATATTGGATTGGCAAATTCTCACATAAATGTCCACAGACTGAACCCTAAAAGTGAGAGATTAGCGGCTCAACTTCCATCATTTTTCGCCCATTTTTCTCCGGAATGCTGAGTCAAAATTGATCCCAAATCAATAATTGTATATTGAACACATTCTAAGGGAGAGATCCCTCAGCAGCCAACGACAATCACCAGGGAACTTAAGTGGAAAACTTCGCGAGCAGCATTTATCCCTCTCATTCCTCCACGACGATTAACGATCCCCCGTACCCACAGTCACTGCGATGTGAGATACACGCAAATATGCTGCAGATATGAAAAGGTATTTCCTGAGATCTGGAATGAGTGAGGCATTGAACTCGGATGTCATCTCGCGACAGGATAAACTCCCCCACCCTTTCCCCTTGCACAAGCTGCGGCGAGGGGATGGACCCCTCGAAGCGAGCAGCGCCGCGGCGCGGCGAGGGGTGGAACGAGGCGAGAGGCGTCGTCACCAGTCGAGAGGCGGCGCTGAGCGTCGACGGACGCAGCGTCGGTCGAGAGGGGCGCACGCAGGCGCCGGGTTTCACTCCGTCTTCGATCGCCCTGGGCACCTTGGCGCTCGTGCGTTTTCGGCAGCAAGGGAAGCCACGCGCTTCAGTATCGACTGCTCGCCGAGACCCCTGGCTGCAAGGGGACGCCAGAAGGCCCTGCACAGGGCCCCTCCCCCTCGACCGCTCGTCTCGACTCGAGGGCGGACGCGGACCTTTTGTTGGGCCGGGGAGCATTGTTGCGGGGGTTGGGCATGTGGCCGGGGAGAGAGGTCGTCGTTCTGCGTTGGTGATCGGTGCCGGAGACGGTTTCTTGGAACCAGGCGGGACATCGGCGATCGTTAGCGCGAGGTTCTCGCAGGCGAGAGGCCAGAAGGGCTGAGAGGAGGGACTCTGCGATGAGGAGGGAGACCTAAAGGGTCCCCCTGCCCTCGCCCGGAATCCTGGAGGATCATGTGGAAGGACCACGCAGGCTCATCTGCAGAGTGAGGTGAGTGAACCCCCACACACCAGGTGGCAGTGGTGCGAAGCCACCCTGAGGCATCGATGCTCCCCTCGGACTTCCACCAAACAAGGCTTCAAACGAGACGGCAACTGAGGTCTGGAGAATCTATATGTTTGTTCTTCGGGTGCACCCCGCGTACTATTACCAGGTGTGATACCTGACGTTTCGTGGCCGTTGCTGGTCACTTTATCAAAGGGATTTCATGGTGGGAAAAGGATGGGAAGGGCAGGAGTGGAAGGAGTAGTCATAGCATTTTTAAGGTTCAAAGCAGAGTCCCACGTGTGGCTGATTTGGAGGCCACAGTCCCTATTGTAATTTTGCTGGCATTTTCTTATTTCCAAAGCTTCGCGGATCAGTTGGGGCTTGCAGATTTTTACTTTCGCGATTATCTTTGTTTTTTTGAGGCCAATCGCGTGTCCCGAGGCTACATGTTCCGCGACTGATGATTTTAAGGGTTGTCCCAGTCGAATAGCCCGCTCGTGTTCTTCTAGGCGGGTTTTAACCATGTTTCAACCGAGAAGTCTGGAGAATCGCATTAATTTGTCCATCTTAACCCAATTTCCAAGGGAAATAAAGTGTTTATGTTCTAAATCCCGTGTTTTGGCTAGGATTGAGTTACGTCCTCATTCAGCGGAAATTAGAGCGGTAACCTTGGCTCATCGAGTGTCCATTGTATTAATTTTTAAATTACGTTGAAAAGTACCGGGACCTCATTTCATTTGAGTACAACAAATTTTGCGGTACCGTAGATTTCATAGTGGAAATTAACCATGACTTGTAAATCGTATTTTTGCCCTAATCAAAGCATGTCATAACTTGGCTAAACAAAGAATGTCATCGGTACCATTG
This sequence comes from Platycnemis pennipes, assembly GCA_933228895.1. Taxonomy (NCBI): domain Eukaryota; kingdom Metazoa; phylum Arthropoda; class Insecta; order Odonata; family Platycnemididae; genus Platycnemis; species Platycnemis pennipes. The sequence goes on along the minus strand of OW121857.1, from coordinate 92,576,045 downwards.
GTAGTTTTCGGCAACGTATTCCAAATTATGGTGAAAGTTATATTTAAATACACTTATTTGTATTTTTGAGTCGGTGTGACATCGAGATATTTGTCAGTATCCATTACAGTAATATGATATAATTTGTTTTTTTATATTAAGAAGGAAATCTGTATATGCGCTATCGAATTTTTAAGAAATGTACCTACTTAAGTACCACAAGGATACGTGTAAAGAAACGTCGAATTACCAAAATATAAATCGATAAAAGGCATTTTTTCTCTTTTACCCTTAGGCTTAGAAGGACACATATATAACAGATAAGACTGGAGGCGTCACTTAGGGGAATTTCGTAATATTCGTAGCAACGAATAAATAAAACCTTAGTCAATGCCACCCAACTTTTAATAAACCGACAATTGTTGTCATTCTCAACCTGTTGTCGAAACCTAGGTCCGTTTTTTAAAAGTTGTGTGGAATTGACTAAAGGTTTTATTACTTCTTTACTATGGACGTATATAAAGTTTCACGCCAATCTGTAGATAGAGACAAAAATCGCTCCAGCCACTCCTAAATTAGCGTCACCAGTCTGCGCTATGCAGAAACCTCACTTCAATGAAGAAACTCTATGCTATTCCAGACGGAGGGGCCAAATTGGAGAATTAAACTTTTTTTCACTTTTATTTCGGTTGTTTCAAGAATCAAAATTTCTGAATTTTTTTAGTGCAACGAAACCATTATGAGGTGACTAAAAATATTCGTCGAAGATTGGCACACTGTTAACGCAACAAATTAGAGTTCGGTATATTGTCGTGTACACAAAGGAATATAATATTATGAATTAAACTGATATTCGAATCCCGAACAGTTTTCTCACAGAATTTACGTCAACCAAGTGACTAAATAATTCACCTTATCTAACTAACATAGACAACCATTCTTATTCTGAACGCGAAAATAATTTTACCCACAAAGTAGCTACACTACGGCAGTTTTACCTTTTACCGACGTTTTATTTTAAAACACACTTTTTCCATTAAGTTACATTCTAAATATTTTGAATTTTTTGTCCTCTTTTATTATTTTCAAATATTTTTAAAATTTTCCACCCAAAATTTTTCCTCCAGTTTATAATTTCCTCTTAAGGCAATTACTATAGTTTATTTGCATTTTTCTTTGATTTATTCTCATTTTAAAGTTCTGGAGGCGCTCGTTATAAAATGATAAAATTTATTTTTGCATTCAAAAATCCACATTTCCATGACCACCTATGGTACAATCGCACCCAAACCAAAATTGCACTTCATGAGTAGACCACCAACGTTCCCACGCAACATAAATTCTCGAGCTTCCGGTTGTAATTTTTGGAGTTTTTCATAATGAAAATCTTCCTAAACACTCCTGGATTCGTCTATGCTAGAATCGTCTAACGCCACGTTCATTGCGGTATGAAGATTGTATCTTCTGATATGAAAACGCCCGAAGGATTATCTGCGGTCGCCAAGAGATACACAGAACGGAAGGAACTTCCGATAACCGTTACTATAGAGGATGAGCTTAGGACAGGTGTTAGGCATGAGGAAAAGGTTGATGTTCTTTCCACCGAAACGTCAGAAACAATATGCCTGACCTGAGGGAGAACCCGAAAAACCTCCAAACACAGCATATGCTGAGAGGGTACCAAATCCTTCAACATAATTCAGATTAAGAACCGTAGCACTGTAATATCATTCCATGGAGTGTACAACGATTTATGTCACGTAGTACAAGCATAATAAAATTCTTTATTCTTCTAGAGCAGACCGCTGTAGCTAAGGTGGTTGAGAGGTAACTGGTCCTAGGGAAGTCTAGAGCATATTTCGTCTTGGACTTGTGTGTGTCTTAAGATTAGGAGCATAAGTCAGGAAGCGCGGCACAACCTCCACCGATTGAGCTCCATATTCTAAGGTTACTACATCAACTTATCTGCACAGAGAAGATGTGCTTTGCATTAGAAAAATGTGGACATTAAATAAAACGCCCGGAATCATAAGAAAATGAGTGGACTTAGTAGACTTGACTTATGCAACAAAAATAAAGAAAGGGAATGAAAAAAATTTCGGCACATTCGACATTCTCCGGTTGAAACATGACGGTACAATCTAACCTTAGGGATCACTAAGCATTCTCTCGTGAGAGGAGAGTATGCGAGTATGAGAGGAAAGTTCGAAGCAATAGGAAGAAAGGGAACAATAAAGAAACAAAAAACCAAATATGTAAATCAAGTAGCTACTGAATTGCTGCAAAATTATTGAGATTTTAAGCATTTATTACGATAATTTTAATCTGCATTCATCAGTTATACTTCATGAAATCGAATAGATGATTTGGTTGATATTGCAAAGATGGCTACTACATAATATTAAAAATCAGCCACTAGATAGATGACCTAGAATATTTTTCCATATTTGCATTTTGCAGTCATTTTTTCCAGATCGTTGAAAAATATTCAAAATAAAACCGTATAATATGGCAAAGGGGCCGTTATACGAACGCAAGGCTAAGACCGTACAATATTTCCAGTTTTGATGGAATACTATGGTGATGAGTCACTAAATATTAAGAGCAAAATAGAGCAACACATGAGAGCAGTACAAAATTCGTGAGTTAGGCTAGATCAAGTTTTGGGGAGAATGTTGCTTACAAGTGTAGTGACAGTTAAAAAACACAACTGCTTCGGAGTGCTGGGTTAAAGTTATTGCCTGAAAGGGAGCACCGCCCATCGACGCTTTGCGAAACTTCCGCTTTCAGGGTAGCAGAGGAAAGATGTCATTTGTCTTGACTCGAACCCGGAACTGCCTGGTCTCCGGTCAAGCGCTTTAACCAATTATGCCACTAAGGCGTCCTTTTTCTCCGTGAATCTCTCGGGACCCAGCGGCTAACTTCATTGAGGTTTATATCCGATGCTTAACTATCCTTGACTCGGACGGATTGAGTGGAATGCTGTGATCCGCAAACGCTTCCCCCTACACCGAGGGATAGCCTCGTTCGTTGGCACCACGAACTTATCGTGAGCCCTTTTGCCATAAAATACATTGCACCCATAATAATTTCGCTGCCATTCCCTATTCTCTGTCACCAATTTTCGTAGCCACTCATGATATAAAAATATTTTTCCAGATAATTCGTGATTCCTGCCAATTCCTCTGTTTTTTAATCTTCCATTACTTTGCATTTCTTAATTGTTTCGTTCCTCTCACAATATTTCCGCTCTGCGTCTTCGGAAGCCCCTTCTAACAATGTTCAATCGGTATTTGAGTGATCCCACTTGCGACGTTTACTTAATCCACAATCTTTAACTTTAAGTTTCCAGTTGTTCATCAGAGCAAAACGGCTAACCCGCGGTTTTCCTCCTCGATATGGCCCCCAAACCACTTGTTGGAGGCAGTTATGTGCCTGAGTGTGAAGCCAATCGTACTCGAACAGATCACGAGTGGTGTGTTTCACACGCCATTGGCTCGGAGAACCCTTGCATTCCACAACCCACGCTTTCAACAGTAGGGGGGACTGACTCTAGTCCAGTCCTCCGGTTCAATTTGCAGTGGCACTGATACGCAATATGCAGTGGCCGTACGATTATTTCCTACAAAACTTAAAGTCATTCAATTGCGTGATTTAAACTTGCAAACCATTGCGGTGGATGTAGAAGAGTTCTTGCTCCCATTGAGTTTGGAAGCTTCCCACCTTCCGCCAAGCTATCCCTCTCAATTGTGGGATTCTTTTCTGAAGAGATACGAGAATAATCAATATATCTGTTTATTAATACTTAAATGCAAAAATACCAATGTCTTTCCCGAACCTGGGATCTTATAATATAGTGCTTTCCCCCTCCCAGCGAAGGTTATATAGCACCTCGTATTTTAATTTAAATGCATCAGTCATTTCACAGCGTACGATGGAGTAAATTCTCGCAGGAGTTCGGGAACCGACGTTTCTCCAACCGGCTACGCTAGCATCATTGCCCTCAAGTCGATTTCGGAGTCAGCATACGAACCGTCGAAATCGCGACCCACTTGAAAACCCGAAAGCAATACACTAGCATTTTATTTTGAATCCTTCTTTACAGTCGGCGTAAAAAAAACAATCACAATCACACCTAGAATGTTTATCTCACGCGGTCACTTAAGAAATTGGCGGCTTTTCTATTCTTCTGGCAATACAAGAGCCCAGTTGAAACTTTGAAATATCTATAAACTCTTTCTGGGGATAGCTCATTTATCTTTTCACCATTACCTACTCCGTATTAAAAATTATAGACACCAGTAGGAACTTGTAGGATCTTGTTTTTTCCCGGCGTATAATGCTGGTGAAGTCTTCACGGGTTCTCCACCGGGTCAGGGAAACGGCTAATGCCGACGTTTCGACGGCTAACACTGCCATCGTCCTCAGGGCGTTGAGTCGGTCTAAACGTCGGTATTAGCCGTTTCCCTGACCCGGTGGAGAACCCGTGAAGACTTCACCTGTAGGAACTTGTTGGAAGGTGGTGCGCTGGAGTGGCAGGTATCGCTGCGCCGTGATTTTATACTGTCCGCATTTCTTTCTCTGTTGCATAAGTTTCAGGATGAATCCCAATTTCGCTTCAATGGCTAGCTATCGGGAGAGAATACAAAACAAGCTAATGCCGCTTATCTCACCGAGCAACTTAAGGTGGCTGAGATATGAAATCGCGCCATTTGAACTGACCGGGTTCTTTTTAATCACTGAAAATGGGGGCACTATTTCTCGTAGCTTATCCAATTGCAACCAGCGCTGAATCTTGGATAGATTATGTAAGGTAACTTGTCCATATTCCGACAGGCTAAGGCTTCATGATTAATATACAAAAAATCGTTGGTAGTAAAAAGCCCAATATTTTACGGAACTTTGCCTGTGATATGCACAATACTTAAAACCTTTTGTTTGATAATATCTGCACTACATTCGCAGTAACAACAGTTTGAATAAATGTCGGAATTTGGGCCCCATGGCTATGCCTCTAATTCCGACAGTGTGTGGTTCTTAAGTTTAAGAGCTAAATGCAAAAAGAATAGAATAATTTCATAAGAAAGTGTTTTTGACATTATGACAATGCTTGAAAAAATTTACTAGTTATCGCATTCAGGACAAAAGAAAATTCCACAAAATATAGCATCTAGCAAACCAGAATAGCTGTATATATAACACATAATTCAATGATCTCCGGTATTGTTATGAGCGAGTTAAACAAAAACAAAGAAAAGCTAGTCCTTATTTCGACAACTGTCGGAATTAGGGACCCCGATACCTTTCTAGCTCATTCTTCAAATTATCACTGTGTATCAATTATTTCTCTTACCTATTTATGCCGCACTATAGAGCAACAAATAAGCTTTTAATCAATGATAGATATGTATCACTTTCTAAAAATTAAATACCTAAAATTGCTTAAAATGACACCTCAAGACGCACGCCTGACGCACTAAAACACAATATGTGTTCTACTACAGGGCCACACGTAGGACAATGTAACTTTTTGTGTATTCTCGTTGTTAGACGCCCTTCCGATATTTAATGACCCCTGTCAGCCAATTTCAGTACTAAAAGCACACTCGGTTTCGGAATTACAACCATGTCGGAATATGACTTAGGTACCTTATTTCCGGTTGTCTGAATATCAAAGGTTTTAGATATCGCACTTAAATTCATTCGTTGTCTTGGTGTCTTCCTTCCTTGTCCACTATACGTTCCACTAGTCGATTTTTTATTTTTTTTATACATCTTGCATTCTTCGTTTCCACCAATTCCGTCGAATTCCGTCGACCGCACAAATATCGAACTCGGTCAAGTCCAACACCGACTGTTTGGAATTTTTTAGCATTGAAGGGAGAGTATAATGCTGCATGACACTGGACACAAAGGAAAAGAAAATACTATCCTTTCGAACCATCCGAAATTCACAGTGAGCATATTCCTGAGTACGTTATTTTGATTGCAAACATAAATTCTGACTTAGATGAGAAAAGATACAGAGGATTGAACAATGCAAAGGTGTGAGGAACAAATTAATCGGACAAAAGAGGTGAGGGATCTTCAGTAAAACGGCCAAGCACACCGAGGGGGGGAAAGAAGCCCCCTTTACGCGAAAGCGAAAATTGGTGTCCAGTAATAATGGGTAACCATCCTGGACAAGGCAGGAATTTTATTGTTGACCGCCTTACAGATTAAAACACTTTAGGGGCTAGTGATTGAGGTTTTTTAAAGTGTTACCACAGAGGAGATTATAAACCTTATAGACAATATCCCGAAAAAGAGAAAAAAAGAAATTATTGAATATTACATGATAATTAACGATGTTCTAACCTCTTGATATCATATGCACTTGGATTTATAAATAGAAGGAAGAAGAGAACTAATGAGTAAACAGTGGAGACCATTTCAAGCTTAGGAGGGGAAGGAAATATTTGATGTCATGGATGAAAAAGTAAGTGGCATGGCATATTGTGCACAATACTGTCTTTAGAAACTGTACTGACTGAGAGGAATAAACTGAGGAAAGATATTGAATGCACTGACGAGATTAATTTGCCGGCAATTACGAGATGGCCACAGCAGACGACACCGTGCATAAAGACACGAAGACATCGACTTAAGTAGGTGAGACAAATAGGCTCCGGAGTAGCTTTTCAGATGAATGAGGAACCTGAGTTTATTGTGCTTGGAGAAAACCAGGCATTCACCAACAGGTGAGATGCAAATGCGCCGAGTTACGGATAGTAATGAACTTGCCCGAAACGTCACGTTGAGTGATTCCGAGACCTTGACCTGATCTGAGGGAGGAAACAGTGTGGGAGTGGCTAGGCATTTAACATTTTAGACGAGATGAAGGGTGGCAGGGAATGTGAGACTGGCCCGTAGAAAGCAATAGCACTTACTCGGGCTAATCAAAGCCGGAGTACTCCGCCATAATCACCAGCAGAAATCTAATGCATGTCTATTTAAAATTCTTCCTCATATTTTGAAAGATAATAAAGGTTAAATAGTAATCATTTCCTTTGCTATTTCCACCTCAAGTCAATTTACTCGTAATCAGCTGTTATTTAAGGTAGTGAATCCTTTAAATGCATTAATAAATAAGGCATGAATAGTTGTTACACTTGGAAAATTTTTAAATAAGCATGAATATAAAATGCACTTCATATGAAAGGCGTTTATTCTTCAAGGGTGCAGTAATATTTTAGCAGAGATTATCTATTAATCGTAAAGCCATTAAGATCAGTCACCCGAAAAAGTCAGTAGCTAAAATGGATCATGAGAAATCGTCCTCAAATTTACTAAATATTGATATTATGTTGTTAAAGGTTAGTATTAAGGGAATCGTATGGCTTATGAAAACATACAGGTGAGCTTACATTCGTTCTCACGAAAGAAATAGATCGTTACGTATATGAAGTAAGTCGTTAAGTATATGAAAGAAATATAATATTACAGCGCAATGGCATGCTAGGGAAGGCGAAAGTCGCTCGGGAATTTCAAAATTTATTTTCAGTATTGACCATTAAGCAACAAAACTCATACGTTTTCTGATAAGTTATTTTTTTTAATGTTAAAATACATATGAAACGATTGCACAAAAGTTTGTCACACAAAATGACGAAATTTTTAAAATATATTTCAAGTACTCGTCATGCTGTTAAAAAGCAATAACGCTAAAAATATTTTTTTAATAAAACTTAAATGAAATTATTGCAATACAAAACTTACAATGCGGTTGCAGATATGAAAATCCGTTGAAATATTTCAAATCACTGAATTCTCCCACACTTCTACGGCACCAAATGCACCTGTTGATCTTCGATCTTGTGGTATTTGCCGCCGCAGCACACGTCTCATGGAAACGTGGTGTTTTGTCGCGGTTTTTCGATTCACGGAATCTACTCATGACCTTCCGGGAATGCCCTCGGAGCGAGGGATATCGCACGCGATGCACGAACGAAATGGGGATTGTTTTACCGCAATCGGGCCCAAAACCCTTCTTCTTAATCACTGGTATAAGTTTGTCTGAAGATCAATTTGATATTTTTTTTCGGAGTCAAAAATTTATTTTTTCAGAAATGAGAATCTTGAGCCTTTTCCTAAGTATTTTTTATTTATGCTCATCAAGATAAAAGTGAGAAAAATTGAAATTTTGACTGATCGGCTGGTAAAATTGCTTCGTTGGTGAAAGTCGTACAGCTATTCTGCACATTTTGATATATTCCATTTCATTACTCTTCGACTATATTAAATCCTGGCTGAGACTCTATCAGAGGCGTCTCACAGCTTAAAAATTCATCTTTTATCCTATCGGCAATGAAATATTTCTTCATAGAGCAAAGGCAGGGGCGTCGGAACTATCTTCGCTGGGAGGAGCCAACCTTGAATAGGGCCCGGCTCATAAGAAAAGGGCCCAGCTCCTACGAAAAGGGCCCGCATTTTTTTGCGGATATGAGGGGGTAGAGACTAGAATTCCGCTAAAAGTGCATACGAATGCGGTAGAATATGCGTCAGAAGGGAATAGGCAAGCTGGATACAAGTGAAATTTAATTTTTATTAATGAAGACTCATTTCTCAAGGGCCCGGGGCAAATTCTGGGGGGGGGGGCGAATGCCTTCTTCCGACGCCGCTGAGCAAAGGCTTTCACGTTCACATTTAATTAGAATGGAAGTAACATCCTTTCCAACTTTGAGATGTTAACAGATTTTCAAAGCCCTGATTTCAAAACACAAGTCAAAGCTGTTTATCTCCGCAGCGATACCGAGGTTGGTCCTATTTTCCATCATCAATTCATAGTTCTCTACCACAACTTCTTCAGTGAAAAAATCATCTTGCCAACAAATTCTGTTTATCGCTCGTACTTATCCCAGACAATACAAAATTCGGGCATTAATCGGGAGACATCCTTGCCCCTGGGCATCTGAAGGTGTTTCTCAAAGGTCAAGATTCCGAATAATCGCACGTCCCGCATTCATTTTACGTGGGAGCTTCCAAAATGGCTTCACCAGGGGGGTTATTTTGTAATTTCACATTTTTAATGACTCTTTGCGGGAAGGCGGGAGATCCGTTTCGCTCTCTTAATGATCGGCTCACGAACGGTTCGTGAATTGTCAGCAACATTGTTTTGGAAATAGTGATACAAAATCCAAGATAATCCAAGCTAATAATAAAATAAGCATTTCAAACAAAGCATATCTTCAAGTGTCCAATATATTGCAGTTGAAAGTGCTGAAGTTCTTCACGTTGCGCAAATTCCAAAAATATAATTAAAAATCGTTTGTACCTTTCTCGCTCTTGCTTTTTTTCCAACTCAAGCTTCAAGTGGAAACGATGGGTGGCTCCATTTCACGTTCTTTATGAAGATGAGATGGGAACTAATGGTAGGCGGAGATAATGAAACGGATCAAGAGTCGAAGGATACGAATCAGAGCGGATGAATCGTCTAAAAGACCAGCACATGACCGGCAGTTCACCGTTTGAGATCCGAAGATGGTCACGCCGCCTGGGTGGCGGAGATTAACTACGAAAAAGTGACATTTTATGACGTATGTGAATTGGAAAAAGTGAAAACAATCTTCACTAAAGTGAGATTACAAAATAACCCCCCAGGGTACGACCTTGGGACCGCCTCCGCTGCTTAGCAGGGAAGTCATCCCCCTCGACTCTCCCATGTTTCTCACGACGAATGGCATCACTCAATGACGAAGGAGATTCCCACTTCCGGCAGGAGGGAAGAGGAGCCAAATCACGGCCCCCTTGCCCTGGACTCTCGCCAGATGGGTGACTCGTTTCGCCTGGCCTCCGTGAGGCATCTCCAGTCAGCTGACGCGGGCAATGCTCCCCCCCCCCCCCCTCCCGGAAACACGCGAAGGGGCGATGATCACGCGAGGGGGTGACGAACCGCTGGAGGCACGCACGGGCGGCACGCGACACCCGAACTGAATAAACACGCCGACTAATGTTCCCTGCGAATCACGCAAACGGAGTCGACTCGATTGGTAAGCGGCAGTTCCTACCTGACCGATATTCCCACCCCCGGCAACTGCATTTCCACGGCCACGGGAGATCCGACGCCTTGATGAGATTGTTCCTGAGTTTTAGCTACCTACGGAGTGATACGGTTTGAAATATAAACCCAGTACTGTCTGCATACGTATTTTTGTTCGATTTTCGAGATGAGAGAGGCCGAAACTTGAGCATCCTCTCACATATGGCAATGCCGCAAGTGGCCAGATCCAATCCCTTCTCTGGGGCGAACAATTTGGGGCGAAATTGGGGCATTTCAAAGAGTATTTCTCAAGCAAACATCAGCTTAAAGATGTCAATATTCGCCTATTTTCATTTGAATGAAATTATCTCTCTCAAGTTTCACCTTATAGAATCGCTCCATAATGTTTTTAAAAAAACTAAATCGCTTAGTATATTCCTTATGAAATTTAAGAAATTTCGTATTTTCAGGGTAAAGAGATCTTTATGGATGAAAAAGTGTTTCAGTATGTATTATTTAGATTTTAAACCAAGATGAGTTCATAAAAGATTTTCTGTGTTCTTCCAAACCAAGCTGTGGTCTAATTTTCAATCTTCCATAGCGGTCACGTCGCGCAACTCTCTTAATATATCCGCCTTAGCGGTTATGTCTCTTACATCTAATATTTCCGTCTCACAGAAGCGAAAATAAGATGGCCATGTATTAATTTTATTCCTGAGACTGAAAATCTATTGTCCACCTAACGACATCAACTTCGACCCCCGCATTGGCCTCGAATGTTAAGTCTGCCTAGAGTTGAAGGCTTAAAATCATATAGGACGGTACAATAAGACTCAATTAGCTGGAGAACCTAAAAACCCAATTATAACACAGCTAATTACATCGATTCGCTCTGTCTCTTACTGCTGTTTACGCAGCCTAGTATTAGCTATTTTTCTCTAACTCTTTGGGGTCAATCACTTTTCAGTCACTGAGGAATACGAGAGAGCTATGCGCAAGAAACTTACTGAAAGCACTTTTGCGGAAGTTGAGCAACATTCGAAAAATGCTAAGCCATACTGAAATAGAATGAAAGATTGAAGTGGACATCACGGGGTGACGACGAATCATTCTTCCACTCTGGATCTCAAACAGCATTATCCACTAATAAATATTCTTCTCTGCCTACAGTAAGGAGTGAAATGCCCTCAGACGGTGCTTCGTAGTTGCGTGCAAAGCCGACAGCTGTGAAGAGAGAATCTAAAACGAGAGCACCCACTTACCTAAGTTTCCCACTTCCGCGATGGCTTCCTTCTTGCAACACGATTCGCTCCCTGTGAATCACGAGCATTCTCTGCCGCCAATTTTAGGAACACAGTTCATTGAGCACAAAGCGAGCGCGCATCTACTCCGTACACAAGAAAACACTAAGGGAGACATCTTGAGGCACTTTGGAAGACGAACGTTGATGGAGAGGTGGAAGGAGGCTAGAGAGGGATTAGAGGAGTGTGGCAAGTGACGAAGTTTGAGACGGAGATGAGCTGTGTCGACCTGCGGCAAACTGATCTTCGGGGAGATCAGTGACGACGAAAGAATTTGAAATTAGTCAGAATAGGTAGAGTTATTTAGCCATTTCTTAAGTTCAAAATAGACTCCTTTTATGAAAAAATAACGAGAAAGAGGTATATTCCTTCTCTAAGGCACCTGGAGTTTTCCAGAAAGTTCTAGCGGACTGTTTTTTCGAATTCGAGAATCTATATTTGAAGACGAAGTGAAAGAACTTGCAGAAGTGAAGCATGGCACCCGCATGGCGTCCTCCCAGAGGAAGAGGCACGAGAAGAGCGCATGGGTTGGGTGAATCTCACTCCTGCTCTCGAAGGAGTGACGATGCGGAAGCCATTTCGAGAAGGGTCAAAGCAGAAAAAGGGCGCCCTCACGCCAGGAGCGTTGATTGGCTCCACGCAGCAGCGTTACTTCTCGTATCCGATGCTGCAAGTCCTTAAAAAAGATCAATCTCCATCACTTGGGATGTGCAAGAGTGCTTGGGTGGATTGAAAATGTATCCGTCCATCTTTCCCTCACTACCATGATAACGTCGCAGGAAAAAGAAAAAATTTCCTCACGCCAACCTTAGTCCTCAAATCCTTCACCTCCTTTAACACCATTAACTAGATTTTTAAACGCTTAGTGGTATTTTTAAAGCATTTTCAACAATCTGTAAGAATATACGAAGGAATAACTTCAATGAGTTCAAAGTCAAACACTCGATTCACGCCTTAGCTAAATGACACCGACGTTTCATTTTTAAAATTATTTTTTTCATTCTTAATTGAAAACGTATTTTATAAAAACGTTATCAGTAAAAAAATCAGAAATATAAAGAATTATATAATCTATTGATTTGTATCCATTAAAGGTTTTGAAATAAAATAATTATCCAGCGCTAAATGCAAGATATTCCATAAAAACGAAATTATAAAGAAAAGATCCACCTTTTTTAGGGTCTCTGATGGTCTAAGAGACAGTTACTACTGACAAAGTTAGGCGTAAAAATTCACGAAACGATCCATTACTTGGAGACAACGGCGCCCAAGAACCTCCCCGAGGTCGAGGAATCCTTGATACTCACCCTAGGCCTCATTCAAGCTTCGAGGAAGTGGGACGAGATGATTTGCGTCATTTAGGATAGGTGGTTCATCGGGAACGGTTAGGAATTTTTCGGAGAATGGAGGAAAACCTGGCGTCAGCATTAGTCTACTCTTAACTGAAAGTGCCGAGGGGTCAATGACTTAGCGGCCTAATCGCGGACAAAGTACTGCGCTCGAAATGCTATCGACACAGCACTCAAGTAATGAATAAGGTGCGCCAATTAAAAATCTGTCAGAACCGGGAATCTAAATCGGGTCCTCGGGATGAGAGGTCAAGACTCCAATCACTAAATCAACCCGATTAACTCTTTCACGTGCCACACGTAGAAGATCAAAACGTGTTTAATGGTGACCGCCCTCCAAAGTTTATCCCCAAAAGTATGTCAAAGATAGCTCCATAATTAACACTCCCATGCAACCCGAGACAATCACAACAAAGAACGGAGGATTGCCCCATGCCGCTCTTATTTATTGAGTTCTTATGACATATAGCTTGATACGTGCAATTGTGGGATACCTTCTATTTTACTCCTAGATCCAATTGTCCAGTATTATTTATGTTTTTACATTTAGGCCATAATTCAGGAGTTAACTGTTCGCCGATCTTCGTTCTCCCTTAACATTTTAGTAAGGACCTCCCTATCTTAGCCATAGTAGGTAAAACAGTCGAACAAGGGAACAAACTGAAGAAATAGAGCTTCTTGAGTTGCGGACAGGAGGAAGTGGAAGTAGTTGGAGGCGTGAAATTGGGCAACGGCGGCCCTTAGGATGTCAGATTCAACTTCGCGAAAGCCGTCGGTCGCTGGGATGCGTAAATTGCCATTTGATAAGGGATTGCAGGAGGAGTGACTGACTGATGAAACGAGATGTGGCGAGGCACTCGGGATATGCGATGAACCAGAATAGCGACCATCGCGGGGATTGGCTATGCATTCTATCCAGACAGAGATGCGCAGCTGTCGAAGAAGTGGAATCCACTCTTGGAAATCACTCGAGGACTGTCCTTATGACGCAACACCAAATTCTAGAGAAAGTCTGTTTGATATTTATAATGGGTTTGATTTACAGCAAAAGTACTTTAAACTACGCGATAGTGAAGGGCGCTTTAATCACATTGCATTTTCGATTTAGTTCTGTTGCCTTGGAAGCCGAGTAACCAACAACGGACGAAGCAAGAAAGAAATAGTCTGCAGAATATAGCCTAGGCAAAGAGGGCATTCTATCAAAAGAAGAACCAACTTACATCTGTAAAAACAAGCGTAGAAGGAAGGAAACAATTCATCAGAACGTACATCTGGAGCGTGTTTCTTCATGGTAGTAAGGCATGGACAAGACAGCAGCGGAAAAGAAAAGGGTGGAAGCATTAGAAACGTAGTGCTACAGAAGAATGATGAAGATTAAATGGATCGACCGAGTAAGTAACGAGGAAGTTCTAAGAAGAGTGGGAGAAAAGAGAAGTCTTCTCAATACCCTAAGAAGAATACAGGACAACTTGATCGGCCACATCTTGAGACACGATGGCCTGATGAAGACAATCGTCGAGGGACAAGTTGAAGGGAAGAATGGCAAAGGAAGGCCCCGTGCAAAATATATGGAAGAAGTGATTAAGGATGTCAAAGTGAATAATTACGTAAATATAAAGAGATTAGCCGATAGAATAACTCCGTGGAGAGCTGCGTTAAACCAATCTGAGGATGGATGACTTATGATGATGATTTTCGATTTATATTTGGCAGCATTCACGTAACCGCACTGCATAGCCATAAATATTGTTAGCATTCCTTCCCCTCCCGTGTCTCCTGAATCTAGTTTCTCCGAAGAACCACTTTAATCAAGAGGGATTTAGTTGGCACTTTTCGTCGTTGCTTATTGCTAAAACGCCCGTAGGTGAAGGCATTGATGGTGGCGACGGACCGAATCCAATGGATGCGACGTCACTCTCGACGAGAAAGCCTCGTGCTACAGCTCTCGAGACCGCCGACAACTCATTCAAATGCGAACACCACGACGGCCGTCACTTGATGGCACAACAAGGGTTTATTAAGGGCACACGCTGGTGGTAAGATCACGGGGAATTAGCGTAAGGTCAGGCGACCGTAGTCATTTTTCCGGGTATGCGAAATTACGCGGTTGCCTTCATAAAATGTTTTTATAAAATCATTTTCCAACCCAAAATGTGTTGGGTGGATGGAAACATTTCAAACAAATTAACCTAAATTTTTGGCAAACCACTGAATGTCTTGCACATACTTGTTCATCGTGAATCACATTATTGATAAGTAAAAGTACAACGCACTTTTCTGCTTCACAGTTTTCCTTAGGATGGCTTAACGGCCGTGGTACGAGTTCAACAAATACACCATGGAACACATAATGTTTACTTCTCTCTTTTTTAATGTACGTTACACTTTTTTGAGGATGGATTTCACGAATAATTAATGCAGCTAGAAAAATGGCCAATATCAGTTTTGGTAAGGTTCCATCGAGGAGGCAATAAGTTCACGATTTTACGTGTGAGTGAAAAGCTTTGAACAAGCTTTGATGTATGCTTGTGGTAGCATTCCTATCAGCAAAATGTTTCTCATCTGCAGCTCCCATTCGGTTCCCATCGGATTCCGATCTCATTCCTGTACGCCACACTTTAGTTTTCCTTCCTCTCAAAATCCGTCTCTCCTCCCTTCTTAACTCCTGTGTTCTTCTCCGCCGGAGCCTGCCAAGGACCACATCTGCACTCCTCCCTCACTTCATTGCCGTCTCTCCTCAAATTCTAAACTTCTGAGGAGCATTCTGAATCCTCAGAGCCCTGACGCGCTTCCTTGTCCCCACCTCCGATTCATTGCAATGGTGGGTGACGCACCCTACTGTCGGCGAAGAAATTATGTGCACTCGAGTTTGAATGCGAATAACAAATTAACAGCTAGGCCTACAAAAAAACGAATCACACCGTAATTTTCCTTATTTCATTCTCCGTTATTGGATAGCAACCTAAATTTCAAAACGCATATTCATATCTTTTATAACAGTTGTCACGTAAAAAGTGCCGGTTTTCAACGTTCGCCGGCGTACGAATAACAAATTAACAGCTTGGCCTACAGAAAAACGAATCACACCTTAATTTTCCTTATTTCATTCTGCGTTATTGGATAGTAGAACTAAATTTTAAAACGCATTTTTATATTTTTTTACAAAAGTTGTAACGTAAAAAGTGCCGATTTTAGACAGCGTTCAAGCAAAGCGCCGAATTTGATGACTCGTAAATCAATAATAAGGCGTTCAATTGCATCCAAACTGCAACACTGCACGGCTTAAACCACGCCACCAGTAGCTGGCCGAGGGAACTCACTTTAGCCAGCATAAATACCAATCGATTTAAATTAAACGCATGTGTTGAAATATTAGGCAATTACATATTGGATATGTTCAGGGCCAGTGGATTATAACGCGACCAAGAACGAAATTCTATGACACCCCAGTTTTGAAATGCAAACTTTTTTTAAGTTGACAACAACTTTTCTTCTATTATAGTTATACACTGGAAACTTACAGAATGCATGGAATCCATATGTATATCTATAGATATATATCATCATTCTTCCAACTTTGGTTGCAATTGAACGCCTTATTATTGATTTACGAGTCATCAAAGTCGGCGCTTTGCTCGAACGCCGTCTAAAACCGGCACTTTTTACGTTACAACTGTTGTAAAAAATATGAACATGCGTTTTAAAATTTAGGTCTGCTATCCAATAACGCAGAATGAAATAAGGAAAATTAAGGTGTGATTCGTTTTTCTGTAGGCCAAGCTGTTAATTTTTTATTTGTATTCAAACTCGAGTGCACATAATGCCTGCGCCGGCAGTAGTTCGTTGCGTCGAGGAAAAGCGATCCACCCAATGCATCCCTACAGGAGTCTGCAAAGCGTGGCCTTGCTTCCACATCAACGATGACCCATGAAATACGATTTTCGCCCGAATGTTCTGACTAATTGCCGCCGCACTTCTACTAATGTATTCCGTTTCCCTCGCGCCTGCCTCCCCGCGATATATTTTGGGCGAAATGAGCGATCCGGAGTGTGGAAGAAGAAGGGCGCGGCGCGCAGTCTCTAGGGAGTGAGGGGATGGTGGTGAGAACGGAGCTCCCTGAGATCGCGAAATAACGCCTTTCGCCACTTCCTCCGTTGCGATCAGAGTGCGCGCCCATCCAGCCACAAACACGGCTTGCTCACGGTAGAGAAATCCCCCAGAATCCTCTCCGGCAATCAGCGAGCGCCAAGTGCATCACGAGAGCCTGAGGTGAGGATTTGGAGCGCTTAAGGCAGTCTCAAGTGGGCCTAAAATGGAAAGATAAGGGAACTCGATGGCGGTCATTCCCTCCAGAGGGGGACGAAGAAAAATTCGAAAGCTGCGCTTGGTTGCATCTAGAGAGTCGTATCTTCTTAGAAATTGTGCCTTTCGTGCAATCTCTGTTGAACACAATTCTTTGTTTTCTTACCTACTCTCCCATAAATCACACTCAAAAACACGATAGCTAAGGAGTTGAAGAGGAAGTAGCACTGGAAAAAGATATTCGTTAATAGCGCATAGCTGTGTAAAACTTCCCATGCCTTCATTCACGCCTGAGACGATCGCAACATCACTCAACTTTTTCTGTTTGCAATATTTTCCGGAAGAATTACAAGAATTAGATTTACTAAACTAACCTGATGGACATGGGTAATAGGCTACAAATAAGGTACTGATGGGCATGTATAATAGGTAGGGACATGACATTTTCGCGAAACGTTTTTTGCGACAGGATTCACGAAATAAGCGACTTTTTGGGTTTAATCGCGAAATAACCGTGTCTTCTTTGAAACACTATTTTTTTTAACGAAATTTGAGATATTTTGCAAATGCCGAATTTTTGTAGCATGAAATATTTTCTTTAGTGATGACCGGATCGGATCTTTCATTTTTCTCGGTTCCGGATTCGGATCCAAAGACACGGAGTAAAATCGGATCCGGATCGTAGATTTTAAATTTTCGCGGTTTAGCGATCGAAGTACCCCGTGAATGGAATGTAGGTGCGGTAGATATTGACAAGAAGAGGATGTGTAACTAAGGTCACGTAATTAGATGAAAACGTTCCCGTGCAACTTGAAGCAAAATAAAGATATATGACTTTTTTCCCCCATTACCATTGTATCGCGGGAAAAAAATACGTAGGATGTCATGCGGGTAGCCTACATTCGCCGGGATCAGGCATATAACGAGAGCCATGAACGAGAGCTAGCGTACTGTGCGAAGTTCGATCCCAATCGCAGTTTAATTTTTTCTTTCAGTCACTGCATCGAAAATGTTATCATATTCAATTTCAAACCATTTCATCTAAATACACACTTTATTAGACTTTGTTGTTTAAATTAGATTTACAAATGAACCACTCATAAATTAAGGATGGTCAGGTCGGATCCAAAGAACCACGGGTCTTTCATTTCATTCGCTACTGAAATCATATCCAGAGACAGTAAAAATTCAGATCCGGATCGGAGATTTTAACATCTTGCGGCCTCGTGATCGATGCGCCCCGCGAATGGAATGCATGTATGGTAGATACCAACAGGAGAGTTAAGTAACTCGGGTCACGAAATGAGAAGATTTTTTCCGTGCCACAAACGAGGAAAACAAAATAAAAAATATTCGTATTGACCTTTTTCTCCATAGGCTCGGATGTGCGAGAAAAAAATTAAGCCGAATGTCATGCGGGTCGCCTACATTCGCCAGATTCCCGTGAACCTATGAGAGCGTAGTTGTTAAAAATGAGGGCTAGTGTACTGCCAGTCGCGAGTTCGATCCTTAACACTACCTAAGAATACAGCCGTGCCGTATTCCTAGGGTAATGCTAGTAGGCTGTTAAAAAAGTAAGTTATCAGAAATTTCATTCCAAATTATAAGTAAAAAAAATAATTAAATTAGGCGAAAGGAAATGATTGGAAAACATTTATAAGAGAATTAAATCGTGGAATCATTACGTTAACTTTACAGTGTATTTTTGAGTGACGCATTTGTAAATCTAATTGAAGCGATAGAAGTACAAAAAAGTCAGTATCCACACACAAAGGTTGGAAATGAAGGATGATAAAGTTTTTTATTCAATGGTTGAAAGAAAAATTTTAAACAGCGTAAGAATCGAACTTCGTTACCTGCAATCCACTACTCCACTCTGTTATTGTTATTACCATTATCTCATTAATTTGCCTTTAACTTAATTTTGCCTACTGTGTTTTTTATGTTGCGTAGGGTAGCCATAACTTCTGTATTGGATCTCAAATGTATGTAATTAACTGTTTGTTCACATTGGTATGAAGTATTTATTAATAATATTAAAAAAAACTCTTCCTTTAAGACTCCTTTTTCCCAACATTAAACACAGCTTTCACCTTTTTAAAACGATTTTATTTACCGCATTTGTCATTTTAAACACCGCTTTTGATGATTTTTATTTACCATTTTTCGGTGTCCCTAATAATAGGCTACAAAAATCAAATAAAATGTCCGAAACAGATCGCATTACTCGAGAGATATATTAATCCGTGCTCGAGAGGTAGTCCGGTAATATAACCGTATATTGGTTCAGAGGAAACGGGAACATAAAATACATTTAGGATATAAAATAATAAAGACTTCGATTTCGTGTCTTAATTCCTAGAAAGGTGCATAATATTTGCCAATGAAGATGCATTCCATCACTACCATCATTATGCCGCATAAAAAGGGAAAATGTTCCTAATGCGAAAAATCTTTCACTCCCACAGTCTTATACATTATAGGACCTCATTTATTAACGCACAATAGTATTTTTAAATATAATTTTGAATAAGCTATGAGAAAACAAGAAGAAAAATTTTCATTGAGATGAATGCAGAGAATCTTTTTCTCATATTCCGTAACACTCAACGTGACAATTGTCTTCCTTCAGCATTCAGTCTCAAGTCAACATCTACCTACTTTGAGTGAACAGATTAATTTATTTTCGCTTCTAAATAGCTAAAAATGTAATGGAAATGAGTGAGGTGCATGTTAGTGTTAATTCTAATGCGGTTTCATCGAAATATTCACGTCCTTTCCATGCAACTCAAATCATTTTTCCGGAATAACTTTTCCATGACACTCCGGAAAAACTCCTCTCTGACTCCTAGCATCAATTACTGAGAGATGAATGATTCGTCCACATTACTGAACAGGAACTCCAATATATTTTAAATGAGAAAAATTAACATCAGCTTCGTGTTTCAAAAGGTTCGGTTTCGGCCATAACTTTTGACAAACTCACATAAACTATTCCAATTTACAAATAATGGAGCCATATTCAGTCGATAACAATTGGTGAATTATAAAGGATACAAATGTAAGTAAATACTCGACGCCCAGGACTGACACAAATCCATTAGTTTGATTGAATATTTTTTTTCACTCATCAAAGGAAATAAGACCATAACTTAAATAGTTCCGAGCCATTTATAGTGGTTTACTTTATTGTATTTTTATTTTGAAGCATAAAACATCCTGTATGAGAGATTCAATGATAATTCGCTAGTGCAGAATCCTTATTCAGTTATTTCCTATTCACTATGCATGGTTTATTTATCTAGCATTTGGCTTGCTTTCCCCAATGAACTGTGCCTTTTGGATGAATGGCCCTTGGTGAGTCGTTGTCATCCACTAATGATATCATGCTGTGCAAGCGTACCTACGAATGCAATTCCTTGACCTGGTGTCTGTCTCTGGTCGCAAGCAGGGTGTCCGTGGCCCCGAGGGGCCATCCGCAGGTGTACGTGGTGCGGCCCGAGGACGTGGCGGGCCACGCGGCCTACCTGCGGGCCATCGGCATGATGAGCGCCACCAACGGCTCCTCCGTCTGCAGCGGGACTTCGCCGCCGCCGCCCCTGCCTGCCTCGCCCCCCTCCACCCCGCCCTCCTCCTCCACCCTCCACCCCCCCTCCTCCTCCACCACCTCCTCCTCCACCGCCTCCTCCTCCTCCTCGCCCCCCCACTCGCACTTCTTCCACCGCAACCCGGACCACTCCTCCGTCTCCTTCGCCGCCATCAACAGGATGAGGCTCAACTCACAGGTGCGTGCCCACAAACTCCAGCCTTCCACCTCTGGATTCTCCCCAAACCTCACATCAAATGCGACGATTTCCTATTAATTTTTAGCGTTTCATTTGTCCAAAACATTTGACCTAAGCATTAAACTATAGTTAAATGCTTAAGTGTGCTAATGTAGGCTATGTAATGCTTAAGTGTGTAATGTAATGTAAGCTATGTGCTTAGTTCAAAGCACATAGCTTAAAACTTGCAAATGTAATCAGAAGTAACCATGGGACCTCCTTTTGTTTAGTTGATGAACATGTTGAGAAAAATAAATGAGACCTTGAGAGAGAGTCTTTCAAGGCAAACTCTTCCTTCTTCACAGCTGTGCGACATCCTCCTGAAGATCGGCAGCGAGGAGATCCGAGCACACCGGGTCGTCCTCGCATCCGTCAGCCCATACTTCTACGCCATGTTCAACGGTGAGCCTCTCAACGCATTCTAATCCCTTTCTATTATTCTTTGCGTCAGCATTTGGTTCCTCTACATTAACAGGAATGTCACATTGCCTAATCAACTGTATATCAGATGAAATGGTGACTTAGCATCATTTACAAACCCTTTCCTAAGGTAGATAATTAATTCCACATCCTGCCACTTTCATTTCAATGCACCTATTATTTACTCACTGTAAATAGCTCAGAAAACTACCCTAGCGTACATTACTTCTAATGTACATTGCATAGCGTGCTACATTACTTCTAGATATGGGAGTACTACGTATCTGCCACGGTAATGGCCAACCCATGCTATTGACCTCATGCACCATAAGTAATTTCCAGCGTTTCACATTCTTATAGTTTAACATGTCGTCCACAATTGTTCGCATTCATAATTTAAATACCAGATGATAGCATAAATTGCAATTAATCATTTTTGAAATGCCTTCATGCAAAATTTATAAATGGAAAGCAATGTGTCGTCGTTTGGTGGAAGCCATGAAATTATATATTCATATAGTATCTCAGAAAACCAAGTAAATTAGACAAATTTCCGTGAAAACAAAAAAGTATTTCCTCCTTCATAGCAGCCAATGAACTGCCAACAGACAGTAACGGGCAAAGTTCGTATAATAGCCAAACAATTTACCCCTTAAATATTTTCAATAAGTTTATGTGCAGAGACTAGTGTCAATCCAGGAGGATAGATTTACGTATGTCGCTATTAGTCCCAAACATTCGAGAATTCTCTGTTGGTCACATTCAGGGAGAAATATTTAGATTTTAGAGGACCAAATAGATACTGCGAAACAAGTCGGAAAATAAAGAATAAATATTTTATTGTGAATCGTGAGAGTCAGATAATATGATAATCTGATTAATAAAGCACCGCGCGAAAATGCTTTCTCGTGGAATATAGCGTTGAGGGGAGTGGCTTTCTCACTGTAAAAAGTTGATCTGATTTTCAGTGCGATCTGAATTTAAGCGCTGTCTGGTTGTAAGGCAGGAACACGGATTTAAGGTACGGAAGAGGCAGGAACATGGATGGTTGGTACAGGAGCAGTTGAGCAGGAAGCAGAGGAAGCAGGATTCTGGATGGTCTGATTTTCAGCCGTTCACCTGCCTTATTTTTAGACAAGATATTACTGCTGAAATTCAACATACCCTGTCTTAAAATTGTTGCATCTGAAATTCAGATCGCTTTTGTACCTTAAAATCAGATCTACTTTTTACAGTGCTGTGTATCTTCCCTAAGTGTAGTCCAAGTATACATGAAGCAACAGAAATTTGAAATAAAGTTTATAGTTAGCATTAATCAGAATATTGAAGAGAAAAATCGCCATGCGGGTATTAATCATTGATATTATCCGTTCGAGCCTTTTTAACATACCCCGTAGAGTAGCGATCCTAATATATGAGCGTAAAATTTTCTCTGCGTTTACAATTCACTTTAGGTGAAGCGTATACATTTTAAGCATTGAAAAAGTATCATTCTTCGAAATGTATTGATATCCTAAATGTATGGTATCCCTATTCTTGGTATCAAGGTAATAACGAACTCTAAACCAGGGGTTCCCAACGGGTGGTACGCGTACCACTGCTGGTACGCGGGAACGTTTCAGGTGGTACGCGTGGGTGATACCAGCAATAGGCTAGTTAGGGCCTCTGTGTGTGCGAGAGCACGCAATCTTTACTCTACTGCCCGTCTGCCGGGCGCTGGCATCTCTATATATTTTTAAATAAAAATTAGCAAGAAAAAATTGAAAAAAAATTGTCTTGTAAAAGGGTTGAAAAACCGAAATACAAGTGCAGAAATAATTAAATATTAAGTTTTCTCATTAATTTAATTAAAATAAAACTAGCCATTGGGCACTTTTCCAACAGTAAATATGTTTCTAAAAAAATATAGGACTGTTGGTACGCCGAAATTTCTAAAAGTGCTACGCAGTGGCTTAAAGTTTACGAACCCCTGCTCTTAACCATTTCTTGAGAGTAATATTTTCAGTTTTTGACGCAAATGCACTACCATGTTAATAAATGAGTACTTAAGCAAGCTGCCCACCTTCTCATTGTCCCCGCGTTCACTCTCCGCAGATGACATGGCAGAGAAGATGCAATGCGAGGTGACGCTGCACGACGTGGACGCGAGTGCGCTCCATCTGCTGGTGGACTACGCTTACTCGGGCGAGATCCTCATCACGGAGGACAACGTGCAGGTGAGAGAGTCCTCCATCTTGCCTCCATCACTCCCCTTCAAAGCCTGAAAGGAGGAAATTAGTCCAATGCATCGTCTCATACCGATCCTTTAGGAATAATCCTACCTTCCACAATTATCCCAGATAACCCATCAAATTACAATATATGCTGTATACTAAGGGCAAAGAAAAGATGTAATGAACTTCTCTACCATGATTGGAATGTCATTTTCAAAAATAAAATTTCATTTAGAGCATCAACAGCTTGAACTAAATTTGTGCTTCTCATACGACTCTTCTCCGACTTCTGAGACATCTGAGTTGCTTAACATCTGATTTTGAGCAACAAATAAAAAATATAATGGTACAAACAAATAAAGTAAAATAAATAATTTATTTCATTACGTACAAAGTTCCCCCCATGAATTTCAAAGCGTACCTCCCGTTAGTACATGTATATTGGCCATAAATACGGGCTATGTGCATGAGACCAGTGACATCTAATTAAAAGCGGCCAATTTTAAATAAAATCAATAGCTAGACTTATAGAACTATTCGGCCTTGCACTGACTTCCTATGGTATATGCTATATAAATACACGTTGGAAGACTTATTTTAAGCCTAATAAATATCACGCTCAGCATCATGTTTTCGTTAAGCACCATGGTGTTTCGTATTGGCAGGGTTTTAAGGGGCAACCAATTCAAACATTACAGGTATTGCTTCCGGCCTCGAGTCTCCTGCAGATGGCCTCTGTGACGGACGCCTGCTGCAAGTTCCTGCTGCGTCAACTCCATCCTTCCAACTGCCTCGGCATCCGAAGCTTCGCCGGTGAGTCGCCTTCCCTTCAACGATCCGTTCACGGTCTAATTCACACACTCGCAATCAATCCTGAATTTGGCGCCCGATATTAGGGAACTGATTCCGAGCTCAAATGGAATACAGTTGATAAAACAAGGTGGATTGCACGGCAAGTGAGTGATGTTCAATCAACCTGCGCAGATTAGTTCACATCGCAACAGATGGAGAGACGCAAACTAGCGCACTTTCGTGGAGATGATTGGAATGATCTGCGCAGGTTTGTTACCAAAATGGAGTGATCACTCATGAAGGTGACTAATTGACAAACCCAGTTAAGCAGTGACAAGACTACAAAGTTGATTTTTATTGATCTTCTATGCAATTGGACATAATCTTTCCACAGTTGAGAGAATAAGTGGAAAGATTGTGCATGAGGTACGTCTTTCAGGATCCATCGTCCTCTAGCACTCACTGCGGAAGGTAAATGTCTTTTAGCAAAAGAAACAACTCCTTGAAATAGAGTCTAAATTTCCCTGGTAGCACATTATTATTGCTAGCTTTGCTATTTATAATTTTGTTTTTATCTTTATTGATAGTATAATAATTAATAACAACAATAAATGGTAAATAAATTCTTAATTCTTAAACCAAACTAATTAAAGTTAAACTCAAGGATTACGAACCTCGAAAAACCGTAAAGGGGTGCCCGCTGATATGCACATAGGCAGAATTCGTACAAAGAAAAATCGTTTGCCTTGACCGGAACCCACAGAATCACATGAAAAGAGATCCACAGTGAAGAAGAATGCATTGGTATCACAACCAGCTGAAGCACCTGGCCGGAAGTTAGGGGAATCCGGATCCCTGTCAGGGGTTGACTGATGCCTAGACCGATTAGAGTTAGCTTCATTGATGCACTCACGCCTTTAATATTTTGCAACATTCCACATTACAGGGCATTGCTCATTTTTGGACTTTTCACAAGTTTTCAAACTAAAACATCTATCCTAAACGAAGATTTAATTTCCAGAGATTTATTTAATATTTCTTTCTAATGTCAAAAGGGTGAATAATATCATCTTCTCATGGATGTTCAAATAATTACCTCAGAGTTTCGGTATTCCCTATTCAAGTGTAGTCATCTATTTCCAATGCCATATGCTAGTACACATTGCTAGCACCGACAAACAAGAGCTGCTAGATGCGCTATCGATTCAGTTTGGGAGTTATCGGACAAATACTAATCAAGTGAAAACTATAGCGAAGACATTTTATAGTAAAATAAGAGAAAATTAAGCATAGAGTAGGAAGGCGGATGCATACAGAGGATTTCGGGGACTGGGATGGTTCAAGGATTGCGAACTAGTCGCAAATGCCTTAGTAGAGTCACCCGCTGAATTTCACAATAGCAGAATTTCCGCAAAGAAAAAATCCACCTCCACAGGGAGTTTCACAGGGGAGAAGGAGGCCTTGGTAGCTTTTTGGTAAAGAACCTGACCGCATATCAGGTGGTTCCGGATTCGAGTCCGGTCAATGTAGATTTTTTCTTTATGGAAATTCTGCTATTTAACTAGAATGGTATTCTAGACCAAGGTTAGAAGCTCAAAATGCATTCGAGGATAAATTATATTGAAAAAAAGAGGTATATTGTACATTATCAAGTAAATTAGCATGAATATACACTTCCCGAAAAATGCATTTATATCGCTTTAATGGAACAATTCGCTGGATAAGTTCATAAAGAGTATAGAATTACGTATTTCAGCGTTTGCTACATGCAGGTATACCAATATTCTATGCACAAAAGTTAATCTAAGACTTCATATACTAATTTGGAATTAATAAGGTGATAAATATCCACTTGTCAAATTTTGTTGATATCCGAAATGGAATTTCTGTAAAAAGGGAATGGATGACGATCGACAAAATAGAAAAGAAACA
The DNA here is from genome assembly GCA_933228895.1 of Platycnemis pennipes. Classification (NCBI taxonomy): domain Eukaryota; kingdom Metazoa; phylum Arthropoda; class Insecta; order Odonata; family Platycnemididae; genus Platycnemis; species Platycnemis pennipes. Next base: position 92,549,915 of record OW121857.1, on the reverse strand, counting down.
CAACGAAATGGAAAATGAGTCTTTTGAATACGCATATTCACGATGCTGGAGGGAATAACGTTGCTCAGACTTCCACCTAACTCACCACTACCAGATTGTTTTCTTACGGTTATCCCCTTGAGGATGCTACAAACTACTCCATTTATACTTCCTCGCAATAATATTACCACCTTCAACATTACTAGGACAATGGAGAGGCAGATGTTCGTTCCAAATTCTATCCATGGCGCAGTGATCATCTATTTCTATATCTACTCACTACCCTACAAGCCACTTCGAGTGCATGTGGCGGAGGAAAACCCGCTGGGTGAAACCCTTCATCATGGCTGCGAAGAGGGACGACTTTATGCCGATCGAGATGTCGGCCAAAAAAGAAGTCCTGAACTTAAAATTGGACTATCAACGATCCTTTCCGAAAATCATTATTCAAGGTTTTCAACCCAAAGGTCGGTTTCGTTTGAGTGAGAGCTGGTTGCTGGAATGTAGGTTCCAAAGGAGATGGTGGTTCATCTTTATTTTGAGCGTTGGATATTGATTGATTCGATTTCCATCTTTCAAAATCTGTTACTTCCACGGGGAATGCTTGGTTTCCGCCCACTGTATCTCAGGCCGGGCTACGGCTTTTAAAAAAATTACATGACTGACGAGTTAACCTCCAACAATGAGTTAATTGAAAGTCCCAAGTATTGGTAGAGAGGGCCACAAGAATAAGATAAGAGCTCCGAAGATAAGATAATTCTCTGCATCACAAATGGATTCAAATATTCATTCTTTCCCCAAAGATTCGTGGACATAACAACTCCAAGACTTCTTACACCGTCATACATTCATAAAATAAATTTACTTTAACATTAAAATGAAATCTGAGGAGAATGAGCTCTACGGCCTCTTAAAGTGACAAATATAAATAAAAAATCTCCAATGGCCGTAAAAATTGGCAACCCTCGTCAGCAAATTGCTGTGTTGGTTTGCGGGAGGGTCAATTACACAACAGTGACCAACTACAGCCTCTCAACCAGGAAACCCTCCTGTGGTGGTTTACGGGAATGTTACTTCCTCGCCAGTGACACAACCACAGACACACACACACTCAACCCAATTGGGATCATTCACATGGCTGATGGGACCCTGATCAGGATGCCTGTGTTATGAGATCCCAAACACTCATCTTTCACTTCACTTCAGTCCCCCCCCCCCTTTCGCTTGACACCTTCCTTCCCACTCCCCCCCTATCTGTTCTATCCAATGCCTTTTCGCCCTCCCCTACATCCCACTGTCATTGGTTCTCCTTCCCTCCTCCTCCTTCTGCTCTATTTGTATTTATTCTAGGTTGTCCTCCCCGCTAATTCACTTACAATTCCGTGTTGCAAGTGCTCTCCCTTCAGCTCGCTGAAGAGGGCCACCATGTGGCCGAAATACGCATCTCGTCCTTACACCTTGACTACGCTCTTTTTGAGCTCGATTCTCCCAGAAGGTGTGCCCATTTGAGTGCGTGAGTGAGTGTTTTTCAGAGTTCTCGTGAGTGTGTTTGTGGCCATAACCCAGGCATCCTGATCAGGGTCCCATCAGTCCTGTGAATGATCCCAATTGGGTTGAGTGTGTGTGTCTGTGGTTGTGTCACTGACGAGGAAGAAACATTCCCGTAAACCACCATAGGAGGGTTTTCTGGTGGAGAAGCTGTGGTTGGTCACTGTCGTGGAATTGACTCTCCCGCAAACCAACACAGCAATTTGTTGACGAAGGTTGCCAATTTTTACGGCCATTGGAGATTTTTTAATGAAAATGAAATTGCCACAATAGAATAATACGGATCAATGAAGAAAATAGATATGCAATTAAGGGGCTGGGTTTTATTATATATTATTTTGTTACAATTAGTAACTTCTACCTCCGAGTCTCCGGCTAGTATCAAGTTTTGTTGCCGTCATAATTGCCGGAGACTCGAGAGGGGTCGCGCCTAAGGGTAGCCACGTCCGCCACCGGTGGATAGGTGGCTACCCAGCATTAGGGTCATGCGTACGAAGCAGGCGGAGGGACCCGAGAAGGACCGCCTTCTACATTGCACTTGCAATTGCATCCGCTCGCGCCCTGCACGCTGGGATGCACTTGAGATTTTCAACCAGTGAGCTCTTGACACCACCAAGCACGATGAGCACTGCCAGTTTCACAGAATATTTATTACTAATTATTATTTAAGCATACCGGCAAGAAATAATAATATGTTGTATGTATGTTTTAGTACTTCTTAAATGTTTCTTTGTACGTAGGATAAAATGAGAACTGGTAATATGTCCCGCATGATTATCGTAGAATCTCTCCTTGAGAACGCAGTATAGGTGACTTAAGCACATGCAGTAGTGCCTGTTTGGCTATCGCATATCGTCAAGGTGGCTCGCATATAGATATAGATATAACCTCGTCGCCTAGGTCTCAACGACTGAACTCTCTGCAAACGGAATGGAGCTCAGGGAATGAACTTTCAAATTTGCCTCGGTAGCCACTGAATAGTAGCGAATGGCAGGCGCTGTTGAAGAACGTGAAAGGATTTATGATGCAGCGCGGCGAAATATTCCGCGGAAGGTTATAACTTCCGAATTCATGAGGCAGCAGGAATTATACGTGCTCCTAAAATGCTCTTAGGTGGCTGAAATAAATCCATCAATGGTGACATATGAGGCGAAAAAAGTCCATTTTCTTCGGAATGAAAAACGACGTCTATATTTGATGGCCGTACGCGATTGATGAGTTTAATATCACTAGCGCCGTTGTTTTCTGGTGTGTTTTCAAGCTAAGAAATATGAAATAGCAAACATAAGAACAAGCCAAATATATACCTATATTTCCTTTTAAAATGTATTCGGTACAACTAGTTTAGACGCATAGGCGTCATCTTCAGGTAAAAGTTAAGATTTAAGTGTCGTTGGTTTAAATATACCCAAAAGGTATAATGTCAACGGTATATGAAAGGTATTTGTGAATCACTTCCTACTGCTGGAGGCCTCCGTTTCCTGGATGGATAAGAATTCCCGTACCCCAACAGTGAGCCTCCCCCATGATCCCATGACCACCACCCCCCACCCACCTATTGGTTTCACCCCAAACCAGGGGCGTCGGAACTATTTTCACTGAGGGGTGGGGCAACCTTGAAAAGGGCCCGGCTCCTAAGAAAAAGGTTCGGAACCTAAGATAAGGGCCCACATTTTTTGCGGATAGGAGGGGTTAGAGACTATAATTTCGATAAAATATCATATTAAGGTGTGAGAATGCGTCAAAAGTACCCGCTTCGTCTAAAAGGGCCCGGTGCTAATTCTGGGGGGGGGTACATCGGCCCCTCCTGCCCCCCACTTCCGACGCTGCTGCCCAAAACAACACAATCCATCCCGCCCTCTCCCCCACCCCCCTTTTGGGTATATTCAAACCAACGACACTGAAATCTTAACTAGTACCTGAAGATGACGCCAGTGCGTTGTACCAAACTCGCTGTACCGAATAAATTTTAAGTGGAAATATACATAGTTGGTTTGTTTCTATATTTGGCCATGAATTCCACATTGTTACGACACAAAGCATTGACAGCATGAAATAGCACTACAAATAATAGAAGGGAGGAGACTGATCGTGATTCCCCTCCAAATTCCAACATGGCTCCGACACAAAAGACACGCGGGAATTCCTTTTCATATAACACGACTGCAACACATGGACAGCAATGAACTTCTATCACCCACTGGTGTCGACTCTCGCACTCTCATGCGGGAACGCAGTGAATGAGAGTGCGAGACCAGTGGAAGATAAAAGATTCTAAAGTCACGGCGGAAAGGAATTAATATCCATTCCCACCACCTGTTGATCGGAGCGAGAAAATGATGCACGAAATTATCTTTATAAAAATTACTCGCAGCGCGCGCGTTGGCTGCAATCCGCATCACAACCACGCGAAGAGATACGAAAGGCGAACGAGGCGCCAAGAAGAAGAAATTGCATCGTGAGAATGCACCCGAACCCACAGTGCTGTAAGCGGTCAAATCCCTGCGCCCTTTATACGTTTAGCAAGGAAAGAATATAGGCAGAAAATAACAAAATTCGGAGGCAAGATACTGGGCGAATATCACATCTACATCTACGCGATACCCTGCAAGCTGCAATATAATAAATACTATTGTATTAAGAAATATTAACATTTTTCATGAAGGGGCGAAAACAAATTTGTGTTATGGCTTTAGCTATGGCTCCAAGTCAGTATCGGAACGATAAATATAATTTAAGCCAAGGTAAACATATAATTTCTGCCTGGACTCATAGCTGGGCCTTTACATAAATAAGAATATTATTTAGAAACTTTCAGGCCAGAAGAAACAAAGGAGGTTACAATCGAGGGTGCATACGAATGTCAGTCTATTGTTGACAATGAGGCCAGATTCGGGTTTTTGGGAATGGTATGACCCACCTGTTTGGCAAAAAAAAATTTTTTCTCTGGCCTTTTATGCATGCTATGTTTGTCTCAGTTCTGAAACGTCGTGAAAAACGCGTAGATGAATTTCCTACGGATACACATTAATGCATTTTATTCCAATTGCAGTACATTCTATTCTTTCTACTCGGTACAGATTTAGTCTACTTAAATAGGTACTTGTCGCTCGGTTACGTATATTCACACATTCTACTGTATATTTGACGGATAACTACATTACAATACGTATACTTTAAGTTATACCGAATGCATTCCTATTTGCTCTGGGAGTAGCGCAAAACGTAAGCCTGTATGATTTTTCTGAATGAAATGGCCGATTTAGATTCAAGAATTTGCTGCAATACCTCTTTAGTACCATTCCATACCTTCACGGAAAGAGCAATACAGTTTACGGCATCTCTTTTGGACGAATTTTTTTAGCATCATTGCAATGCCATCAATCAACATCCCACAGATACGTTATGAGACATTATGTTTCATTTGGATATGAATTTTATTCCCTGGTTTTTGTTAAACTATCTCAAATCTCAATCAACGACGATTTCGAAAGCGTCCCATCTCTTCTCTTCATTTCCCAGGTTGGTTGAAATGCACAAACCCGTAAAGAAATAAAGAGAGCATTCACAATATGAACACCGCTGAAAAGCTTATTTAAATAATCCTAATTTTAACCGAATGCAAACCTACTAAATCCGTGAGGGGCGCTAGCAGTCAGCACGTAGCTTTGTGCGGAAAATATGGCTGAACTTGCTTCACGAATAATCTACAATGCCTTCAGTATCTTCATTTACCCTGTATAGCATATAGCACCTTGTAGTGCATACGCTAGAATCCTACAAAATTTTAGCTCTATCGCTTCCGTAGTTTTTCAGGAGTTTGCGTAACAAGCATAGAAAATACAGACAGACATACGCCACTGAACTTTTATATATCAGTATGATAATATCAGTATGATAATGATAGTATGGTAATAATAGTGTTGCGCGGCAAGAAAGCACGTTTGTCATGGCGGGAGAACGCCAGCTTGTTTTAGTCGGTGACGGGAGCGCTCTCTGGTGAACGAGTGGGTAACTGGCGCGGGTGGTATAAGCAGGTAAGTACAAGGTCTAGACGATCTATGGTAAAACGCGAGGATTATAGTATGCTTGAGGGTCGATTAGGCAGGAAAGTTCTAGTACCTTCTGTTCCCTATTTAAGCGCTGCAATCAGTGCGAGTGAGTCAGTTGAGTAGGCCGACGCATTGGAGCTAGTCACCACAATCCCGAAGTTGTAGACGACTTAAACGAAATAGTAGTGATACGAAATACGGCATCCACAATAAAAGCAATTATAATATACCTAAGATAATCGGCCCTTTGTCGTAAATCCATACCGAGGATACCAATGCTCTATGAAACCGGTGGTCTCAAGAATATAAAAGTATCGCCACATTCAGGGAACATTATGTGCAAATTGTTATGGCACTTGGAAAACTATCAACAGACGGTAACAATAAAACGAGAAAAGCTGCTTTTCAAATACATTGCTCTGTTACAAAATCAAAACTAATTGTTAGCATTTGTTTCATGGCAAAATATTCGGCACTCCTGCAACCGGTGGTAAATACTCTATAGTCAAAAAGTGTGGACTTACCCCAAGGTGCAAATCATATTTTAAAAAATCACAGAGGTCATGAAAAAACACCGTGGAAATACGGTTGTTGAAAGTAAAAGTGTTATAGCAGAGGCTGAAACAAGCATCTTGGAACAGATATCAATATGCCTTGAGTCATAAATCAGCAGAAACATCGTGCGAATCCACCAGCACGGACATCCAGAGAGTTTTGAAGAATATCACTATATTATTACCTACATAGTTTCATTAATAATGTCTCTGGAACGGCGTTTTTCTGATGAGAACTTGCCCACATTCTCATTGCTTACGTTGTACCATCACATAATCCTTGATATGACGTGTGAGGATTTTTTAAAGAAAAACTACAAGTTTTGTAGTCACTACAATTTGAATTAATCTTGAAGTTAGAGGAACTTTAGCGAAAGCCTTTTTAAAATCTAAAAATATCGCATCAACTGCAGTACTGCTTTCGCCGTTGACTAAAATATCGTGTACGAATAAAGGTAATTGTGTCTCGCAAGATCTACCTTTCCGGAACCCATGCTGGCTGTTTATGAGTAATCCCTGACTATCCAAATGCCCCATGATCGAACTGACTACTATGTGCTCAAATATCTTACAAGAGATTGACGTGAGTGAAATGGATCTGTAGTTACTAGGTTCTTCCCTATCACCGCTTTTAAATATAGGTGTAATGTTAGCTACTTTCCAATCCTTGGGTACTGTGTGGTTCTTTAGTGTTTTATTGAATATTATTTTTAGATAGGGGCTATTTCAGACGCTAATGTTTTATATACTCTGAAAGGAATTTGATCGGGACCTGGTATTTGTTTATACTAATGCTTTTTAACTGCTGCTCTATTCCGCGACATGAAAATTTTATTTCGGGCATTTGCTCACTGAAAGTGTTCGGCGATGGTTCCACTGCGTTGCGTGACGATGAGTTGAATGCGCTTTGGAAGAAGGTGTTTAAAGTATTGGCTTTTTCTACACTGGTATATGAGGTCAGTGTTGATCAATTTTTGCACAAAAAATCGGCCTCCTTCAATTTTCTCGGAAAATCTATAAAATCAAGCGGATGCTGAAATTTGAAAGATGATATTTTGGAGTAAACATACCTTATGCCCCTGTTTACAATACGCTGAAGCGCAATATCCTGTTCTGCTGACCACAGTGAACCAAGGAGCAATAGTCAACGATGGGAAAAAGAAGTGTTTCCACTAAGTGTTTTCGTAGTGCCAGAGTGGTACTTTTTTTGAAGAAATGAAGATGGTACATGAGAGATCTCCACTGAGTGAGTGCTTCCATTGGGTGACGATGGAAGCCCTAACCCGGTGGAGATGCCGAGAGCTCTACATTTAGATGTGGGTTCTATAATTATATCCCGCACATAAATTTTCTCTTGCTATTAGGCATGATTAGGACATTTGAACAGTCTTGTCAGAAAAATATCAAAATTACCTGCGATGTATTCATATAAAATATTACTCTTTGATTTCGAGTTCATTAATACTTGTGTCTTTAGGAGTGAAACGATGATTTTTTCCCAACTGGATGCATGATATGATTTTTCGCGCTCACATAGATCCAACTCCAAATAATGATTTTCAAGTGCTGTCGATCGGCAACATTCTTAGCGGAAATCGGACACACAGCACCTAAGTTCGACGATGTCGAGTAATAAGGCCCGGCTAATGGAGTATAACTTTGTATACTCCATTTATTCCAAACCAACTGTATATTCCAAACTATTTGGAAATACAAAGTTACACTTCCTTGTGAAGTTGAATTTCCATAAAGTTACGCCTGACACTGTTAATTTTACCCGGCCAATGGGTTTAACATTCCTCTCTCCAGAAAGCGTCCGTCGTCATCTGCTGTCGACGTAACGCAACGGAGTCGTGGGACTTCTTTCCCCTCCCCCTTCGTCCAAGCGAAAGCGCCACCAGGCGGAACTAATGTTGCGAAAAGCGTTTGCCTCGCTCATTTTGTAAGAGAATAAGGAAAAGGACGTTGCCATTTCGAAACGGAGCACGGATACTCCCGATACCATTACCTACTTTCCATCAATTTCATCACAATCCATTGTGTTGAGAATGTAGAGGAAAAAACGCGTAAAATTTTGAACAGAGCAATAAGAATATTATTAGCGAGAATATTAATATTTGTTCATACCTAGAGGGACACATTACAAGTTCTACTCTTCATCCAACATGCAAAGAAACATTTTAGATGCACTACAAGCACTGGATATGTTTGTAGTGCATCTCTGTTACTATGCACATAGTAATTCATGAACGCATGCTTAAATAATAATAATTTCAAAGAAGGTAAAAAAATATGCAAATAAAATCGAGCCTTTTTAATTTCATCTCTGCTTGATTCGTAATAATCCGTATTAATCTAATGTGTGCATTCTCATGTTAAGGTAAATTTATTTTATGAAGGAACCATGGTGTGACTTGCGTATCAAAAAAATTATTAATGTAATTTCTTGAGCGACGATAGGCAAAAGTTTTTGGATGTGTACCTGGATCTTTGAGTGGGAATGGGAGAGAGGCTCTCCCATTTCAGCCTCTGCGTGCGCCTTAAGTGCAAGTCAGCACCTAGTACAAACTTACATCTACACGATACCCTGCAAGCCACCGCGAGGGTGTGTGGCAGGGGGTGAAGATCACCAAGCATGCACTACCGACATGCAAACAAGAAACTACAGGGCCTCATGCGACTAGATTGTTAGTATCTATAGTATTTAAGGGATTAATACATGCATCATGCACTACAGACTACTCTAAAATATTTCCCCTACCTATCCCACGGCGAATACAATACTGAAGCGGCAAGTGGGACAGAGCTAGGCAGGAAATTATAAAAAGTAAGGCTCGAGGGATCAGATCTGACCTCTTCCAGTGTGCGCTCCGAGCAGAGGATTCGCGTCATAAGTGTAGCAAAACCCTTCTTACACCATTAGAGATATGTGGGAACAGCCGAAGCTGTCGTGTGCTGGTGAGTAATTTGATGGTCCCAAACGACAAATTGAAAATTGGTATGATACATGGCTGTTAGAATTAAATTTTTTTAAATGTCTAGTAATGAATTTTTGAAAAAAGAATATCTCTCCTCCTAGCACTTACAAAATAAGTAATAATGAATTAACAAACGTGGAATTCATTAAATATCTTGGAATGAGACTGACACATGATCTTTCCTGGGGTGAACACATACGTGAAATACTTAATCAAACGAATCGTAAACTGGGATTCATCAAAAGAATACTGGGTAAATGTGATGATCATGTAAGAGAAATCAGCCACTTTTCCCTTGTTAGACCTCATTTGGAATATGCTGCCAGTGTATGGGATCCCTACAAAATCGGTCTAAATAACGAACTTGAACGTGTTCAGCGAAGATCGGCAAGATTTGTAAAGGGAGGGTACGACAAATTTATTAGCGTAACCAGTCTATTAAATTAATTAAATTGGGAATCATTGTCAGATCGCAGGTTGAAATTTAGACTTAATCTCTTAAACAAATTCCAATACCATATTTTCAGTGATGATATTAAAAATATTTTACGAACCCCAACTTACTATGGTAGACTGGACCATAATCACAAACTTAGAGAAATTGATTGCAGAACTGACAGATTTAAAATGCCCTTTTTTCCTCGTACAATTGGGAATATGAATAGCGGTAAATATATCCAGTACGAGTGTAGCAATGGATAACATTGGTAGCTACATGTTGGTATAAGGACTTGAAGCTTACCCAACTAACAGCAAGTTTTTGAATGTTTTCTTTGCTATTTGTATCTTGTTTTAAATGGTGACGTTTAGAACATTATATAAATACTAATCCTTTTTTATGCATGATACGTAGCGCATGTTTGGTGAGAATTCACCCCTGCCACACACCTCTATGGTGGCTTTCAGGGCATTATGTAGATGTAGATGTAAATTTGAGAGAATTATGGAGGCACACATTGCGGTCAACTTCCCCATGGATGAAGTGTTTCTTAATTTCAGTCAATATCATCATCAGTCTGTCAACAGTTAACGGACGGAAAGCAGAGCTAGCTCACGCTTGGAACACGTACAACACCTCTTCATCATCGCTGGACAGCATAATAGGATTACCCTCCGGAGGTAGTGGTTCCAATTCCAAAACTGGGTTATTCCGTCTCACGCAATTTTTGATAACAACACAACCAACTCCCTTCACCCTAAGGATCGCGATAGCCCGCCCAGCCCGGCCAGTGATTGATTTGAGGTGAGCAGTTTCTCGCGAGTCAAGCACCAACAACTCTCGGTCGCAGGTGCTGTCCATTCAGCGGAGCGCGTGTTTGCTAAGCCCTCCTTGGTGCGTGCAAGGGGGGGATCCCTCTGGTGGAATGCGGGCGCGAAATCGATCAACCCTCCCGTCGACCCACATCAGGAGCGAGCGACCACGTGGGGACGCCATCCACGAATGGGGCTCACTATGGTGCTCGGCCTCCGCTTCGTCACGCACCGCGCCATGATGCGGAGGAGTGGTGCTCGCGGGAGGGGAGGGATGCGACGGGAGGCAGTACTCGATACAGGCGACAGCGACACTCACCGACGCTAAATTTAATTTTTCATTTACTCCTAAAAATTACTTCCTACTCAAAAACTATTACAATACATTGTATTCAATAACAATTTTGTGTTGCTTGTAGCTAGATTGTCACTGCTCTCTCAGCGAGCGACTACGAGATAATCTCGCAGGAGACTGGACACGAGCGCTTATCCCTGACGCTCCCCCTGCCAAACCACCTTCAAATTAAGCCCAATTTGGTTCACTTGCAGCGGAGCCTTTAAACTAGTTGTTTAGTACGACGGATAGGGTCAAGAATTCATTTTTCCCGCGATATTTTTTACACGATTAGGGACAGTAATAGGTTACAGCAAAGTACCATGGGGGAATCAGAATGTTTATTGTAGGTTTTGGCATAGACATTAGAATATAGTGATTTTTGTAATAATTCATGCATAGTTGATCAATACTAACTTTTGCATACTCTAGGACATAAAAGTTCATAATTTTATTTATAGATAGAAATCATTATATTACCTTACATCAACCAATAATTCGGTGTCATCTATGATTATAAATTTCACGTGTGTTGTGACCGTACGCTTAATATTTTCCTCTGGGTGGTAGCACTGGGACTCTTGGTTTCACAAAAGTATTGTTTAAACGAGGTAGCATTTTTCCATGACTACATAGTATAAGTGTTGTTTTTCTGATTAATAATGCATGCCTCGCGATGACACATCCCGTACCACATACCCTTGCGGTGGCTTGCAGGGTATTAAGTAGATGAAACCAACACTGATCGGAACATCCCATTAATGTTATGCGTGAGTCAAGCACAGCGTTTGACCCGAAAGTCGGTCTGGCCGGTGAGCTCAGCAGTGACTAGGCTTAATGGTGCGTGAAATGCACACACCAGGGCTCGGTCGGTCCCTTCCATCAGTGGTTTCCTCGGAGCACCGCACAATCTGGGTTTGACTGGGCGTTTCCAAAGGGCCCTCGTCCAGGTGTGACCTTTGGTCAACTGCCCAACGCTCTACCCATTCCTCGGGAGGGAACGACCAAAATGCCATCGGAAATAAGATCAATTATTCCTCGTATACATACACTCTGAGTAAAAAGATCCATCTAACGTCTGTTTAGCACTAAAATACATCGTTAAACACTAATAAAATTAAGCAATCAGTAGCAACCATAACCCAAATAAACACATTTCAAAATTTGGGAGATATTTTGCAAAAATCGTGGGATCCACAATAAATAACGTAAATATTACGGGAATCCTTTTTAGCAAACTTGAAAAGTCCACTGTTGCATTGTCGGCAGCCCATTTTTACAAGATTATGGGCTAACAAGAGAGAACATTTTCTACGCAATAAAGAATGCGTTCCGAATCGTGGATCTCTACAATTCACCCGCTTGAATTACCTTTTAAGCCCGTTTCACATGATACTTGATCCAACAGAAGACCTAGTGTGCTAGCCGCTACTTGATATTTAGGACGGAATCTAGTATGATTGGAACCGTCCTGGGAGGTTTGACACGATCATCGACCTTTTGCTTGCTATGAATCGGTTATTCCATAAGATTCCATACTAATTAACAAAAGAGAAGTTCGCACAGCGTCTGTAACGTGACTTGATTGGTCGATAGCTACTGGGCTACTAGGTCCTACTAGAAATCTAGTACCGCATCAAGTATGAAATCCGTAGCTCAGCGAGTAGAGTACTAGCTAGCATGCTTGCCAGCCAGTATACTGGTTCTTTTCACACGATACTGTAAAGCTACCATACTAGCGAGTATACTAGACCTTGTACTGGATCAAGTATCGTGTGAAACGGGCTAAAGGGTTTTTGGGAGACATTATGGAAAATGCATCGCCATCTTTTAATTTTACCCATATCCCTCAGGTGCTGCGCTGCCATCATGTTGCGGTAAACACGATTGCCAAATGAGTTCTCGAAGAAGTTCACTCAATAGCTAGCGGCAAGGAATTTCTCTCTTCTGCAGCAGATGCCTAACTTAACTTAACGATAACACACGTAATTAAAAAATATTTCCTGCCGTACACGCCATAAAAATAAAACATTCCCTGATCCCACTGCGCTCATTTTTCAAAAAGATACCTCTACATCTACCGTCTAAATTGCATGTCTCCTCGATAGTGAATGGCAGGAGGTTAGTTATTATTAAATATGCACTAAATTTTACTTATACTACCTACCTAAGGTTGTGAAGGATGTTAAAGAGACGTTAACATCCTTCCGTTAATATCCTTACGTTAATATGAAGAGGTTGGCCGATGGAAAATTCAAGTGGAGGGCTGCGTCAAACAAATCCTAGGACTATTCACCAATGATGATGACCTACCTAATGTGAGGTTACTATGAATATTCAGTGGTACACACGTTATACATTCCATTTATCAACCAACAAACATGGAAACATTTAATAAATACTACAAAAATAAATTACTTAAATGAGGGATTCATGAAAACAAGCTCAGCTAATCAAAATTTCATCATCTCAATCTTATATCTGTTATTTTTGCTTTACTTATATTAATTTCATCATCATCATGGGTCAAAAATCCTAGGATTGGTTTGACGCAGCCCTCCACTCGATTCTTCTATCGGCCAACCTCTACATATTAACGTAATTCCTCTCTTTCACGTACTTCACTACCTGTTCCATGTATCTCATACGAGGCCTGCCTTTTCCATTCTTCCCGTTCATTTTTCCTTCGACGATTGTCTTCATCAGGCCGTCGTGTCTGAAGACATGGCCGATTAAGTTGTCCCTTCTTCTTTTTAGAGTTGTCAGCAGACTTCTCTTTTCTCCCACTCTTCTTAGGACTTCTTCGTGGGTCACTCGGTCGATCCATTTAATCTTCATCATTCTTCTGTAACACCACATTTCGAATGCTTCTAACCTTTTCTTCTCCGCCGCTGTTATCGTCCATGCCTCACTGCCGTAAAGTAACATGCTCCAGATGTATGTTCTGATGGATTGTTCCCTTACTTCTACGCTTGTATTTCGCCGTATAAATTAAGCTAATAAGTCGAAAATCTCTATTCAATCCTCTCCTCGATTTTGTAAGTGAGTTTTATCGCATTAATTTTCCGCCGATTAGTCCGGATTGGGAGACGAAATCTTTTCCTCCCTCGAGAATGTAGCAATAATAAGCATTTACTTGAGATGCATTGGATGCAGTGCGCTCGTCGACCCTTGCGTGATATCCTATCCCCTCGTAACGCATCCAGCCACGAGAACTCCCTCCCTGGGCTTCCCTTACCAGAGGACGGTCGGCACCCCCTTCGCTGTTATGCAACCCAGCGAGCCTTCAGAGCGGTACGAAGACGCCTACCCAACAGGATGCTGGCGACCCGACCGGGGTGGGCAAAACTGTTAGCAGCAGTTGCTAACAGCCACTACTAACCCGAATTACTATGAGTTGGAAATAGCAGCTTATTTTAGCAATTGCTAATTCTATCAGGTTCATGGATTAACTATTGATTTTTAGGTACTGATGGACATTTTCTAATTAGCAGACGATAGCAAACCTGCCACAATAATACTCTGGCAAGCTCGAAGACATTTTCATATCATTATTTTTTTTTAAGTTTAAGTTTATGCTAAGACATGATGGCCTGATGAAGGCAATCGTCGAGGGAAGCATGAGTGAAGAAAAGTGAACGGGAAGAATGGAAAAGGCAGGTCTTATATGAGTTATAAAGAACAGGTCGTGAGTGAAGTGAAAGAGGAATTACGTTAATATGAAGAGGTTGACCGATAGAATAATCGAGTGGAGGGCTACGTCAAACCAATCCTGGAATCGTTGGCCTATGATGATGATGATGAGTTTTTTTTACCAGTGAAGGTAAGTCCAAATGGACCCCACATTGTGCCACGCACCATATTAAGGTTTTCACTAGTATCTTCTTTACTTCCTTACTCAACCCTCCTGATATAGTTCACGTCTACAAGTAAAAGCTTCTTTTGCAAATGCATTTCTCCTCAATTCAATTCTGCTTTACGCTGCGTATAAGAGTTGATATACGGTTGAAATTGGTGAGGAGCAGATGAAAGAGACAGTGAGCTGAGATCTAAAGATGCCAGAGTACCGAATGGTCGGCGCGTACGGTGACTGTCCAGCGTTACTCCTGCACTCAAAAGTTCTTTTCTTTCTTAAATGAAACATTACCTCTACCAAACTTTTTCAATTGGTACAGTCTTTAGAAATTTAGATTAGTTTAGTTTTAGAGTTTAGTTTTTAGAATTAGATCAAACCTTCATAGTTGCATCTACAATATAAAAAATGAGGAAAATTAAAGATATATGTACATAGTCAAAAATCTATTTGACTTTAAAATGGCCAAAACTTTAATTAATTGAATATATTTTTTAATATAATCCCTTACTAACTATTTTCAAATCAAGGCCTTTAAAATAAGCCCTTTTTCACATTTTTACATTTATGAGTCTCGGAGATACACCGTAAAATGTGTAGCCACTTCAACATATTTTGAATTTTGCAGCGTTATAGTTTCTCGTACTCGTACAAAACGGCTTTGAAGTTTTCATTTTCCAAACAAAAGATGGCGTTTTGCCAAATTTGGTCGATTTCCCTATGGGTCATCTGGTCGATTTGACCAATGCACATATTACATGTATACAGTATTTATCGAATCTTTCCTCATTGCATGTTGGATGATGATTAGGATTTGTAGTATGTGTCCCGCATGATATTCACAGTATCTCTCATTAGTTTCTTAGCAAATGTAAACATTATTACATTTGCAATGGTTTGAGGCGTAACTTGATGGAACTCCTTCATGATTAGGAAAGAAGAAAAACTTAGCTAGTTCCACAAATATTTAATCACATGCGACCGGTTTCGATACAGTGTATCATCTTCTGCCAGAAGATGATACACTGTATCGAAACCGGTCGCATGTGATTAAATATTTGTGGAACTAGCTAAGTTTTTCTTCTTTCCTAATTATTACATTTGTATATTAAATGGTTGGTGATAAAGTACAACCTGCAACACACCCTCTGGGTGGCTTGCTGAGTAGTTAGTGGGTATAAATATAGATGAATAAGAAAAATATTTATTTCTACGCCGAAATAAGTATTTTTAACTTGTGAGTTATGCCCATTTTTAGTGATTTCTTAGAGATGATTCGTTTCCACACAATATCGTCGGATCTTCAGAATTTGATTTGTTAGTTAGCTCTCAGTTCTCTGCATCCTTGCTTTTACTCCAAGCTAATGATGATTCCTTCATGTCCTGATTAATCGTCTTTCTCACATCCTTTTCACAATTCCAATCTTCCGTCCCAAGCTCAGTTTCTTTTGGTCACATTACATTGTAACTACCAAAATACAAAGCACCCTTATATTATGAGTCACAATAAAGCATAAGATTTATATTTTTCATCTTTGTACCTCAATCGTTTGCTTCTCCTTCCCATACTATGTCGGAGTATACTTCCTTCAAAGTTTTGCGAGTCCTAAAGCCTCAGTCACTCTCCCTCCCTTTCGTTTTCATCCAAACATTCTGAAGGCGTCGAGTTAAAATGTCCGTTTCGTACACTGCATTCGCTTGAATGCGCCGATTTGAACAGAAAATTCATTTTTCAAATATCTCACGGCATTTTTTTTCTCGTAACACTTGGCTTATATTGCTTTTTTATATGCACAATGTTAATGAGAATAACTCTTGAAAATGGTACGATTAATTTTCAAAGAGAGTTTCCATTTACAATGTTTTCTGCGCAGTTAATTTATGTGGAATTTGTATGATCGGTTCCTAATTTACTGATCTATCATGAGCGTCCAATGCGATTGCACCCCAGTTTCGATAGACAAGCAAGATTAGATAATTAAAGGTATTTCACTGGTCAGGGTAGGTTTTCACAAATTTCTTTTCTACTTATATATTTCAAATAATATTTTTCTCGCCACAAATTAACATAACAACTTTTCATTTTTATTTCTTTTTCCCTTTTTTGTCTAGCATATCTCCTTTTCTTCCACGGATAAAACCCAACCTTTTCCTACCTTTTCAGCTTTTCCACAGAATTCCAACAACTTCTACGGCCTTCAGTAGGTCAATTCCCTTCAATCAGTAGCTCCATCTAACTTCTTTCACATTCCCTTCCACAACTTTCTCTTACCTCCAGCCATGTCCAGGTCTCTTTATTTTCCTTCCTCTCCGTTTATTTTACCTTCTACATACTCACACCTCAAACACCTCCAATCTCTTCTCACCCGCCTTCCGCAAGGTCCAGGTTTTTGCAGTGCCTCACTCTCCAGATCAAACTTCTTACAAAAACTTCATTCATATCTATAGCAAGGGCTGCTGTCACAAGTTCTCGCCTATTCTCTCTGCTCAGGGATATCTCCTCTTCAGCCAACATAATTCTTCAAACTATAACTTGGTATTAAGCCCTCCATTGTGCAAAACGTTGCTCACGTAACTGCTCAGCTTGCTTGAGTTTTTGCCACCAACTTTCATGCGAAGCTTTAGCTAGTTCCCCCGAAGAACCCTGTCGTCTCGGTTTAGTTGTGATCGCCCATGCATTCACCGCCAAGGACAGACAGTGGCTCCATCATCAGTTCCACTTTGACGACGCGAAGCACACATAGCCGTTCTTCCCACGGAGGAGGCTGTTCCCTCATGGAGAAGAGTCCTCCGACTCGGGAAAGGGTGCCTCCCGTCAATTGTTTCGGGATTTCCGATGTAAATAAATGAAAGGAGTGCTGAATAAGGGATGAAGTCCCTTCCCGGACGATGGAGTGCACTAAACCCGCCGTAACCCCTCCACCATGGGCAAAGAACTTAAATTAGAAACCGCGAAATCCATGCATTTATTATTCACGAGAGGATGAAAATTGCCCTCACTGGGATCAAGTGGTCTGCGGTCTGGTCTCCAATGTCATTTGGTCCAGGCTTCCTCTCAAACAGCACATTAAGGATTATAATTTAGACCGTAGTTTCCCAAGTACTCCAAAGCCAGTTCATTTGTACCGGTACCCAAATGCGTAAAAAAGTTACTTGATGATAACTTTTTGGTGAAGATTTTTTTGCACTCTTGGCTTTAAAGCAACAACGCGTTAATACTTTCCAGACGTTACATTAATTTTGCTCGCCACTAGAGTTATCAATTAGAGAATACTACTTTTATGAACTTTTTCTACAGATACGATGATTGGGAAGGCAAAAAGAAGAAACTAATGCATTGATACGATGAATATCAGATTTAATTTTTTCCCGGCGAATAACATGCACAAGATTCTCGGGTTAGATTAAATTTGAGGATGGAGTTCGAGTCGGGCTCCGAAACTTCGGCGACAATTAAATATACATCCTCGTGGAAGACCCGAGAATATATCATACATATTAGATGCGCTTGTTTTCTTCGTGGATTTGGAGAGGGCAGAGCACGGAACATGTTGCGCAAAATAATGTATCGAGAAACATATCATTTTACAAGAGATTGAAATAGCAAAGCAGGTATGCAGAATCATAATGTTAGATGGGTTATCTTTAAGTCCTTATACCAACATGCAACTTCTTAGGCTATCTATTGATACATCTCTATGCATACTATTGTGCACTTTGAACGCCATTAACCACGGCACTCATGAAGAATGCAAATCCGAACACCATCTAATTGACGCGGTGAGATTTGCTAAACGGTGTTGGTTTTTGCAAGGATCATTAACATTCTCTCTTTCTCTTTCTCTCTATCTGCCTCTCCTGGGAACGACAGACGCGCACGCCTGCAAGGACCTCCACCGCAAGTCGCATCGCTTCGCGCTCCAGAACTTCCAGGAAGTGATGCAGACGGAGGAATTCCTGCTGCTTCCATTCCACGAGGTAAGAGGAGCGACGCTTTTCACTTGTCATATCTTTGTTTCATGTCACGGCAGGTCAAAATTCAGAATTTCCATCTAAATTCTTGTGGTTCATTACCTCTTATCACATTTATTCAAAAGATGAAAGGCACAGTTCTGCAAAATATCGAACCCGATAAGAATAGTGGAGGTCGAAACCGATTGTAAAAAATTAACATATTGAGAAAAAACAAAGTGTTCGTAGATTAATAATGAATTACTTCCACCAAGTGAGAGAGTATCTACTATAGAGAGTATATACCCTCCGTCAGCCACGAATGAAAACGCGCCAACGCCACTCCGGAGAAAGGAAAAGAAAGCTTCGCTCCCAAAGAGAAGCGACAAGGGGTGCCACTCAAAACCGGGGTCAAGCTGATCAGCAAGCAGAGATCAACGAGAAAAATATCTTAGGGTGAGGCCTTCGCGGAACTGCAGCATTACCCTCCGAGATCGGCGATGATCGGACCTGAAAATCGAATGGACGCAGATCACCGCGTTCGGGAGTAAAAGACGACTCGCGTTCACAGGAAAAACACCGATTTATTGCTAGACACATAGGATTATTACACTCCTACACTATAATGAGGGATGAATGAGTTGGTGATACGTGAAACATTAATGAAATATACCCAAATGATAGCTAACCTAACTAAGAACTAATGAATGATACAAAAAATGAACAGTGAAACCCTTTAAAAAATGAAATGAAATGACATGAAACCCTTTATACAATATTTACAAGCTCCTCGTCCTTTCGTTTGAAATATGGTTGAGGACCACTAGGACGGGAGGAGAATGATACAATTTCAGTCTGCTTGGGACTGATTTTCAAATGACGTGCGCCCCTCTTAGAGAATGTGAGTTCACTTGCGCAGGACGGTGGAGTTGACTCAGGAGTTTGGTAGCGACGGCTTTCGCCCCGATTCACTGGGCGTCGAAGACGGGATCGGAGTTCGCTCGACCGTTGGCCGATCGGTTCGGGGAGGTTTGATAGGAAAGTACTATGCCTTGTAAGGTGTCTGGAGCATGCCCGGAGACGCGTGGGTTTCCCGGCCCTGGGGTGAGAAATCGTTGGCACCGGTCCTCGGTCCAACCTTCTACGTCCGCCTTAGAGCCAACAGGGAAATTGTCGCCTGGCTGCGATGTCGTCCGCTTGCACGAGATGTGTCCTCTCAAGCAATGACTCCTTCGCAGGTCCGCCTCTCCAGCTCCACGCCTTATGGCTGCTTTCAATCTGTCCTCCTCGCTGCTCCGTTCTCTGCGTCCACTTGCGTCGCTTCGCTCTCCTTCCTTTGAGTCGTCTCTCTCCGTCTGCCGTCTTTCACTCTGGAGTCAGAGGTTTGAGGTCTGGGTCTGGGGCGAGCTCACTGGGGAACCCCTTTATATATCCTCGGTCATTGCGACCGGCGCTACAACTAACATTACAAATAATGGAGGATCGAAAAAATGGTGGGCGGTAATTTGAATCACGCGCGAGCCGTCTCTCTCTCCGTTTGTCGCGCGCATCCACCCGATCGCGCGAAGACGCCGCGATCACGCTCACACGAGCAGATCGTCACATCATATATATATATATATATATATATATATATATATAAAACACACGATGATAGCACACGAAAAAAATAGAAACACAAAAATATAAAAAACGGGACACTCACATTTAAAATAGTTGGAAGCTTTCGACTGCCTCTGCAGTCTTCGTCAGCCGGAGAGGAACTGAGTGCGGCGGGGGTGTGAAGGCAGTTGGAGGGGGGGAAGCCACAATCGTGGAAAATAAACAATATCACAGGTGTGAAAATAAAACATAGAGACACAGAAAAAGAACACTCACACGTATAGTAGAATATTTCGGTGGTCACAGACACCTTCCTCAACAAGAAGAGTATTCCTCTTCTTGTTGAGGAAGGTGTCTGTGACCACCGAAATATTCTACTATACGTGTGAGTGTTCTTTTTCTGTGTCTCTATATAATCTCGTGCCTACTTTTCTAGTGACAGCTATACTGGAATATGGAGCATATAACTAACAGGCACTGAGGACGCTGCACACCTTTCACCACAAGTATAAAAACGTAGAAAGGTCAAAGATAAAATCTTCTGGGGTGAAAATTTCCTTAATTTTCACCGAAGATCAAAAGGAATATTAAATAGCATCATGTGAAAATTAAGTTTTTCATTAAAAAGTTCTCTTAATAGTGAAGAATATATGTTCCTCAAGAAATTTCACTTATCATACTCTTCATTAAGGGCTTCGTAGTAAGTCAATAGCACTTCTAATTGCTACGTTACTTCTTACTATTCTTACCTTCTACCGTATATTGTAGAATTTTATTCTAATCTACAATTTTATTTTAGTCTAGAATTTTATTTTAGACCGTAAAATTTAGATGCGTCTACAAGCTAGGAGACAACCTCAATCATGGATGTCAATCATCACGCCTTAATGTTAAGATCAATCTAGAACTGAAAAATACACTGATTTCAATTAACTTGAGACTGTGGTTGTATTTAGCATTTCGGAGATGGAATTACGAGAATTTAAATGTGTCAGTGGGAGGTGGTAGCCCCTCACTTCGCAGGGAAGGACGTGGTCGATGCCCTAGAAGTGGAAAGAAGAAAAGAAGGAGGTATCGATAGATTGAGCATTGTAAGGCAAAGGTCACAATAAAGGAGGACCAGGGAAGGAAGGTCAGAAGATTAAAGGGAGGGGAGCGAGAGGGGGGGACTGTCGCTTTCATCGGAAGACCCAATTCTTGAGGGTGCCCCAGATAAGGAGGTGAGACAGTGAGTCGTGTGAGAGCGGGTAAACATATATACATATATATAGTGGCCGGGGGAGCCGACGTCCCAGGGGTGACTGTGTATGTGTGTGCCGGCAGGTGGTCGATGGCTCAAGAGAAGGGAGTTTCCCGGAGTCAGTGGGTCGCCGGAGGAGGAAGAGACGGCGGAGAAAGGTCGCTTCCTCGTGCCTGCCAAAGGTCGAAGGAAGTTCCCGAAAGGGAAAGGCCGACGACGCAATCGGATGGGTGGGTGGAGCGAGGTCGACGAGCAGTACCTGGCCTCGAAAGTGAATGGCACGTCCCCCTTGCCTTCATTTGGAGCGAGGCCAAGATAATAGGGTCGTTGTCTCTTGTTCCAGTCATCCCAGCGCTCTTTAACCTCCGACCCAGGCACAAATACAACAGGCAGGGACGGAATGAACACGGCGGAAGTCCCGATAGTAGACTCACGGGCAAGAGAACTGCGGCTGATGCGAGCCTCCGAGCGAAACCTGGAGAGCATTCCAACTAATGCAGCGCACAGTTATATGGGGGCAGAGTGGACACCGGTCCACCAATCAGGGGAAGGGATTTCATTCGATACTGCGGGACGGGTCAGCGCACGGATCCCAGCCGAGACGGATGAAACCGATGCAGTCAAGAGGAGAGGAACCAAAATGACCACAGCAAAGTGAGCTGACACATAGATACGACTAAGTTCACCCATATTCTGCTTAGAATTACACTTCTGACACTGTCCTCAATGCTCCCAGTGATAAAAGCTCTAACACATGCATGGGGTGTGATGTAAACATTATCTAACGCGGGAATGTCATCATTCCTTTGCTTTCAAGAACATTCAAGCGAAGACAGGCGTGAGCCTCAGCAAAGAGTCGGAATAGTAAGCGGATTCCTTCCCCAGCCCATCTCCCTTTCACTGCCCTCTCCCTCGTTTAGCGTCTTGTACCCCTTTTCCTCCTCTTCCGAAAACCTCCTTCTGATTTTCTCCTGTTCCGAACTTCACCCGTGAATAAAACAGGGTTTGTTTCATGTGGCCAGTTATCATCTGAAAATCAATAATAATAAAACTAAGATGTTGGTGTGCAGCAAAAGAGAAGAAGCCAAAACCAACGTTAAACTAGGGAAGCAAAAACTGGAAGAAGTGAAAGAGTTCTGCTACCTGGGAAGCCGAGTAACCAACGATGGACGAAGCATGAAAGAAATAGTCAGTAGAATAGCTCAGGCAAATAGGGCATTCTACCAAAAGAAGAACCTACCTACAACTGGAAAAACAAGCGTAGAAGTAAGGAAACAATTCATCAGGACGTACATCTGGAGCATGTTTCTTTACGGCAGTGAGGCATGGACGAAGACAGCAGCGGAGAAGAAAAGAGTGGAAGCATTCGAAATGAGGAGCTACAGAAAAATGATGAAGATTAAATGGATCGATTGAGTGACAAACGAAGAAGTCTTAAAAAGATTGGGAGAAAAGGAAGCCTACTGAAAACTCTAAAAAGAAGACGGGATAACTTAATCGCCCATATCTTAAGACACGATGGCCTGATGAAGACAGTCGTCGAAGGACTAGTGGATGGGAAGAATGGCAAAGGAAGGCTTCGAGTGAGATATATGGAACACGTGATGAGGGATGTGAAAGAGAACAAATACGTAAATATGAAGAGATTATCCGATGGGAGAACTAGGTGGAAAGCTGCGTCAAACCAATCTGAGGATTGATGACTAATGATTATCTGTTTCCTGGTGATAATCCCAGGCAAATTAGCGTATGAAGGCATAATAGTAACGGTAAAGACAGTCCGATTTCCAAATTGCAGAGATCTGGCCGAGTTGACGACACATTGGAGACGTATACGACAAATATGAGATATTTTAGAAACCTGCAGAAAACAAAGGTGGCCAATAAAAAGTAAGTTATTGTGTTTGATTTAATAGGCTGTGATCCTGTCGCGCTCTGCTCTCGTCAAATTGACCTCCGGGTTGAATTCCATGGACGAAATGGATAGAACACAGACCTGCTTTCGAGGAAATTGAGAACGCTGTTATGCATTGAAAACGGCAATGAATTCCAAAGCGGCGGAAGGCGCCCAAACCCCAATCCCCGGAATCCACGCTCCACTCTTCTGACCGCTCGAGGGCATAGAACTAATCATGCTGTGCCCTCTTGACGATGAGGTCATGGGATGGGTAGAGGGACACCGAACACACCGCTCACCCGAGTTTCCAGCTTCATGTTCGAACCTAAAGCTGCAGCATATTGCCAGAATACTGAATGCTAGCATACGATAAATATTAATAATAGCCAGCATACGATGGAATAGATTTATTTTAGAATTTGAGTTAACAATAAAGCCTGCAGCATTTTGCGAGCTGCGAGCCAGCTTGAGTGAAAATTTGTATCTCATGACCCCCGAGGAAGATGTCAACCCACATATGGCACATAAATATCATACTTGTGTTATGCGGATGCCGCCTCACATTCTAACTTTCGTGGGATTTCCTTGCTATGCCATTGTGTAGCCATTTTGTGCCAAGGTTTTATACGTTTCCCGAAAGCAACGCCAAAAGCACTCCCCAGTTAATGAGCCCTCGCAGCCCAAAATCTATACTGGTGTCCAACTCATCATAAATCTTTGTAGTCTTCTCGGGCTTTCCACCGAGTTAAATTTTTATATAACACCAACGTTTCAACGGACGACTCGTCCATCTTCTTCAGGGTGAGAATTAATTTAACCCGGTGGAAAGCCCGAGAAGTCTTTGCGAAAATAATTCGCCGGGAAAGAATTAAATCAGATTTCGTCAAAAATCCTTTACGTGTCTTCCGTGCGGCATCATCACTTGTGTTCATCAAAGGCCTTTGCATCCTCCTCACTGAAACCTCACGTTGTAAGGACAAGCCTTCCGTTTTCTTCCATCTATCTGATAAGAGTGGACCAGGTGCCACTCTCCACTGCTCCCAAGAGTGTACGGCGCGTCACCACGTGGAGATTCCTTCAACCCCAGAGCGTCGGAGAGAAAACAAACAAGATAAAGGAAATCTAAGTTGAATTTGGTACCTAAATCTTAGACAAATGTTGGCTGTTTCGTTCTGAAGTTAATTGCCGTGCATTCCGGCTTCATTAACATTTTCTCATCCTCAATCTGAGGCACATCTTCCCCAAGCTCACCTCCACCTATGGAGTCAGCGATGAGCGAGGGCCCTCTCATCTGATGCCGACGTCATCCGCAAACACAGGGCTGCGCCTACCGCCGTTCGAAGTGTACACTCACCTCCCCTCCCCCCCTTCCCCCGGCCGCCTCCGTCAGAATAACACCCCTTCGCCCTTCTCGGAGGACTCTTTTATATTCCATGATGGCCTCCGGAGAGGAAAAAGGCCTAAGTACACTGCACCGTGATGAACGTCACTCAAGGACTAATTTGCATCGCATGCTAATGCTATGAAAAACCCCCGAGGGCGTCGATAAGTGATGTTTGGATAAAGCAGAGAGAGAAGACTTCTAATCGGAATTATTTTTTCACATTTCCTAGAATTTCACCTTAGAATAGAATTATTTAAAGTGAAAAGCATTTATTCGATCTCAAACGGGTTTTAATCTCTTCTCCTCATGGCCTTCCTTCCAAAGAGCAATAAATCTTAAATTAAGTATTCAAATATTATGTACAATATCCAATTTAAATTCGTCACCCCTGTCGTTACAGTTAAGTGCCCGGACTCTCACAAATAGTTTTAGTGTTCCTTATTAGTGCCGCGGTTAATGGCATTCCAAGTGCGCAATAGTATTCACAGAATGGTATAAATAGATAGACTACGTAATTGTATGTTGGTATAAGGACTTAAAGCTAACCCAATTAACAGCATGTTTGTGCATGCTTGCTTTCCAATTTTAATCTTTTTTTTAAATTGATATGTTCCGACTGGAATATAGCTACTAATCCTCCTTAAGCATGATAGATATAGCATTTTTGGTGCACATTCACCCCCTGCTACACACCTTTAGGGTGACTTGCAGAGTATTACATAGATAGTTATCGATTTCGCATCATTACGCATCGATTTCATGGCGCTGTTTTGGAAACACGCACGAAGAAGAGGAGTAAGCCCTCCAACAGAGAAACAGAGCAGCCAACCGCCATCATCTGCCACCGTCTCACTCGGGCGCAAGAGATCCCCATAGCTACACGTTGACCCTGAAATTAGGTCACACTCTTGCGAGGGCGTCAAGGTCCACAGATGGGTCACCCGCCGACTCGAAGTTCGATCGGTCGACGATTAGTCTTCCTTGCAATTGCACAGGCACACAATTAAAAACACGCCTTTGCCGTGGAAAGGAAGCGTCGAAGGAACGTCGCACGTAAGGCTTCTCCGAGAAAAGTCCCTTCCTCGCGTCGCCCTCCTCATCGGCCGCTTCCTTCCCCCAGGTCATCGACCGCACAGCTACGCTCGAATCCCCACGATCCCCGGAAGGGAAGAGGAAACGGAAACGCATTGCGCCGCTCCAATGGGATGATCACTCCCTGCTTCGCTACTTCTTCGTCGACATGGCTTTTAGGAAAAAAATCAAGTCTCGTCGTCTATCAAGTCCCTAATTTGGGTTCCTAAGAATATTCCGGCATTACATATGGCATTGAAGAATTTCAGAACGAAGGTTCGCCTCCCGCCCGGAATCCACGAAGGCGTTGACGAGGTTCTCTGCTGCTATGGAAAATCCTACGTAGGGCAAACAAAGAGAGCTGTACAATGCTGAATGACAGAACATTCACGGGCCCTCAAAATGCGGACAAGGAGAGAAATCGGCCATTGTGGAGCACGTTTTGATGGAACCTAACCAATCCGTGAATTTAATCGAACCAAAAATCCTCGCGAGGGAAAAGTGCTGTTTCCATAGAATTATAAGGGAATCAATTGAAATTTCCAAGAGGCCCAACAATATGAATAGAGAGGATAGCTACTCATTCTCCAACACGTGGAAACGAGTATTCACACGGTCATCAACAGCCAATCAGTGAGCAGCGACCACCTCAGAAGACGAGTATAAATAAGCGTCAACTTCGAAGCATTTGTCAATTCAGCCTGACCTGAGGACGCCCGCAGTAGAGTGGGTGAAACGTCGCCATTTTAACAGAATGATAACGCGGAAGACGCGAAGTTTTTTCCAATCATCGGAACGCCGCGAAAACCTTCGCCAGGAATTGAAGAATTTCCGTTGGAAGCACATGAATCCACGCCATGTTTTGTCAATTGCTTTCAAAAAAAGTTATTGACGATTCCCAATTTCATATGCAGTGGAGGTAGGTACACATTTTTATGGTCTGGTTGAAGTATTCTCTACATTCTTACGTCCAGGCTGTAGTGTATTGCTGGAAAGTCATTTTTTCCAAAATAGTGATTTTTCCTCTCTCTGATGTCCAACTAGCACAGAAAGCAGCCGTATTTTGTGTAATCGAGTTTCATACAAGCAGAATTGCAACTAGATTGAGTATTACACTCTATTTCTGGTATTTTATAAGGGTAAAAAGCAGTCCCAATTTGTTAAATGTCTCCTTCAGGTAAATGGCACGAGCAAACGTTGGAGATTGAAATTTTTTCCATTATGTTGAACAAATGCTGATGGACTAAGTTTGCTTTACTTGAATAAATGAATAGACACCAGCCGTGTACACCAATGTTCGTTGCCAAGAGTCTCCATAACGGATGCGATATCATTATCAATAAATGTGTCACCTTTGTGGGAGAGATAATCTGAAAATACAGAGTGCAAATACAAATGCACTCATGTTTGTATCGCTATCTAGAGGAAACCACCATTCTAATCTACATCTACATAATACCATGCAAGCCACCTCAAAGGTGTTTGGCAGGGGGTGAATTCTCACCAAACATGCACTACATATTATGTTTTTAAAAGGATTGGTATTAATATATTAGTCTAGACTGCAATATTTAAAAAGATAAAAATAATAAACTACGCAAAAACGTGCTGTTAATTGGGTTACCTTAAAGTCCTTATACCAACATGCAACTACCTATGCTATGGATTCAATCACTCGTATTGGACATATTTACCGCTATTCATATCCCCAATTGTACGAGGAAAAAAGGACATTTTGAATCTGTCAGTTCGGCAATCAATTTCTCTAATGTTGTATTTATGGACCAGCCTACCATAGTAAGTTGGGGTTCACAAAATATTTTTAACGTCACCAATGAAAATATTGTCTTGGAATTTAGTTAAAATATTAAGCCTGAATTTCAACCTACAGTCCGATAATTATTCCCATTTTAGTTCATGACATAGACTGGTTACGATGATATAGTTATCGTACTGTCCGTTTACAAATCTTGCCCATCTTCTCTGAACACGTTCAAGATCGTTATTTAGACCGACTTCGTATGGATCCCATACACTGGCAGCATATTCCAAATAACATTAATCAAGAATCTTAGACTGCTCTGTGGATAACCTCAAATCTCTCGTAATATTACTGAGACACCCGAGATATCCTTGTTACAAAAGCTGATGCTCCTTCAATGAACACGGCTCCTGAATGGCAGTGTCAGTATGAAGGTCATCTTCCTCTGTATCTTCTCCGCGCTCGTCGTCCAATTCATCCTAACTTAATGTCACATTTTCAGGATGATTTTGCACTGGAAATGTGACTCTCAGAGAGGTGGTACATGTTTGTACCGCACAATGTCCTTTGAATGCTATTTTCATCATGGAAGAATAGCAATTTGCTGCGTGATCCGTCGGTTCTTCGGAAACTTGGCCAAAACGCTGTCATTTACGAGTTGGGATGGTGACAGCAAAAGTGCTGGTTTATAGCTTCAGGGACATGTATGAGAACTCCATGTACATATTGAGACACTTTTTTTTTAACAATTACATATCCATAACAAGTACATCACGTAATGCAAAATTAACGATAATCGGTCTTTTCGAGGAATTTCGGAAGGATACAGGAGGGTGTGACAAAAAAACCGAGTCCGATAGAAAAAACATTTCATTTCAAAATCAGCGCCATCGACTTAGCTTAGAACACCTATTACATCATTCTTTGTGATAAAAATGTAGTCGAGCAAGGCAATTATTTCGACTAATAATGATTATCTATTGCCAAGGCAAGGTATTTCAATGTAGCGCGTAATCCGAGCTGTATGTACTCTGAGCATACAAAAACAAACGACAGCTGTATTTATACGGCAGTTTCACTTTCGGCTCTTTGTGAATTCATGGGTGAATTACAACTTAAGTACAACATTGCCACAGATTTAAGTTGATTAGGTTTAGGCCATAAGTTTATTGCCATAGATCAGGCTAAACTACAAATGTCATTGCAAGAAGAAAGTTCAATCTATTTTAGACAAATCTGCGCAAATAGAAATCTACAAAACACGAAATATGGAAAGATAAATCTACCAGAATGTCATTCAGTGGTCCAAAATTAAGCCAACTCCATGATATAGAAGAAGAAGAACTATTGAAGTTAGTGCGTACTCAGAGGCAGGTTGGCATTCTCGTTTCAATCGGCGACATAACTCTGGAAACTCATTTTGTTAATAGAGGATGCAATATATCAACACAATCATTTAAATCTAGTTGATACTGGTGCTCAAGACTGATGCAGGAAAATAATTTTTTCCCTACGGCACCGAATTTGAATATGCCAGAAATTGCCCGGCTAGTGCAGCGAAAAATATAAGCGGACATTTTCTTTCAATAAGCCGAGCGTCTTTAAACTCTAATGGTTGCATTTAAAATATTGTCAAATTTCATACTAAGAGGTAAATGTTCCATAAAAGTGAAGAAAATAGAAATATTGACAAAAACACACGATTATTACAACGATAAGGTTCAATTTTGTCATTTTCTTTTCAAGAGCACTCCAAATGAGGGATCGTTTTATTTTTGGGTGAGTACGGCACAGCACATCGCCGAATTCTGCCTGGGGCCTTATTCCTCGACCCAGGAGACCCCACAACTCCGACCTACCTCTTGGGCCCTCGGGAAGGTGGACCGTTATCGAGGGCCCTAACACGAGGTCGCCCTTTCGATTCCTGATCCAGGCAGGTCGATTTTGTTCCTATCGGAAATGATTTACCCGGGTTTTTACTAATGTCTCCTTTAGGGTGGAACGAACTGGTAGCAAATTAAGTCCATGCTGCTGAGAAGTATTACTATCCCCGTGTCTGAAGTAATTATTCCGATGTGAACTTGAGCAAAATAGAACACTATCTTCCTGTTATCGCCCTAGCCAAGAATGTGTTCCTGGGGTGTTTAATAAATAAATAAAAAGAACCTAAAGGTGTCTGTCTTTCATCATATACTGAAAGAGAAAGCCATCATCATCATAATTGGTCAACAATCCTAGGATTGGTTTGACGCAGCTTTCCACTCGATTCTTCTATCGGCCAACCTTTTCATTGTGACGTAATTCTTCTCTTTTACATCCTTCATAACCTGTTCCATGTATCTCATACGAGGCCTGCCTTTTCCAATCTTCCCGTACCCTTTTCCCTCGACGATAGTCTTCATCAGGCCATCGTGTCTCAAGATATGACCGATTAAGTTGTCCCTTCTTCTTTTTAGAGTTGCCAGCAGACTTCTCTTTTCTCCTACTCTTCTCAGGACTTCCTCGTTACTTACTCGGGAGAAAGCCATATTAACCACAATTCGGACTTTGGTAGAAAACCATGTATTCTCCCTCAAACGCGTTCAACATCCCCGAGGATTCCAAGCATCCCGAGATCCGGGAGGAAAATTTAAAACATTTACCTATTAACGCTACGCTTAAAGAATTCGCGGCTTATAGGAAAAGGGGAACGGACAGATTCAGTAACCACCACCATTAGGAAGTTTGTCTCGCTAACTAGGGAAGTCAGCTCACGACAGGGTGTTAATTATTCGCAAAATGGACGATTAAATTGTGGGTTTACGCCATTTACAAAATACCGCAGGTGGGTTTACCCTCCAGTATTTGGAAAAAATAAACTTGATACATAATTTCCGATGATGTAGCGGCAACCGTAGCTCGACAAACCTTACGACTGAAACACTGTTGGCATCAAACCAGAGGATTTCTTCGTGAAGCTTTGAACGAGCAAGATGCAGTGACAGTTGATGCTCATAAATGAATGTGGTTGATCGGGGTCGTTTTCCGCTTCCTGCCCGCGAACCATTCCCACGGTGGCGAAAGCAACGGTTGTGGGCATGCAGGGTCGAGTTGGGGCCCTCGGAGGGCCTGTAGGGGCACCGAGGAGGGGCGTTCACCCCTTCTTTCGTGGGCCCTCCACGAAGATGCAGCGCAGAGAATTCGATAACTCGTTAATGCGGAGGGTGATGTGAAAACGTCTGACTAAGCGGCGGGAAGAGCGGTCGCCTCGTGTTGCAGTCGTCATCCAACGAACGAGTGCAGTGAGAAGCTAGCAAGTGGGCGGATAAAATGATGTAAAGGCATTTCGAGAGAGATTTGCCAGAGTCAGGTAACCCGGCTGCCTCCTGGGACTTAACAGATTTGCAGGACCACAATGGATATTGCTGAATTCCAAATACTGCATACCAAAAGGTACGACCGTGGGATGAGTACAGCAGATGAGGGAAAAAGCATTGCCACGGATGGACAGGGATTAAGTGGGGAGGAGTCTGTCGCTGACCATTCTTTCAAGACTTAAGAACTGACGACGATGAAGGCGCGCCATGAATTAACCGGGAAATCCACTGAAGAACTGACGACGATGAAGGCGCACTATGAATTAACCGGGAAATCCACTGGAAAAACTTCATCCTGAGGGACGGGACAGGAATGTCGAGCTTTTGCCGATAAACGCTACGCTTGAAGTATTCGCAGTGGCAGTGTGTGGCAGGGGGTGAGGATCTCTAAAACCTGTACCACTTACATACAATTTACAGTTACAATTGTTCTAATTCATGAAGACGTGTTAGATAAAGGAGTCACGTGCAACTACATGATTAGTATCTTAGTAATAAAGTGATCACTGGTTAAAAAGGCATTCATCTAAATGTATTTATCTGTATTTCCGTAACGTGCATGGGCTAGCACTTCTTGGTGCACAGGGAATGCATCGGGGAGTCCACACTCGCACGGGGACGCCTCCCAAACCCCCTCGACAGAGAGTGGTTCGCCTAGCCTCCGCGTGGCAGCGCGCGGCGCCCGATCGATGGCGGGGCGAAAGAGGGGACGATGACCTTGCCGCTCCCCCACCCTCGCATTCCACAACCGCCCACGTCACGGGGAGGTCACCGACTCCACAACGGCTGCACGAACGGGCCGGGTCACAGGGCACGTCACGTCTGCCCCTCTCTGCGACTCAGAATCGGGAGACGCCGCTCTCATGATATGCAGAACGTCGTAAATTGGAAAGAAATCGGTCCAATGAAATGAAAACATATCGCTCGGCCGTGAAACTTCCGCATAAAAATAAGGAAACGTTCATAATTCACCACACACAATAGTTCATATAATTCATCTAACCTCCATCTTCATCGCAAGTTGAACATTCGAGAACCTATTGGGAAGAATCGATTTTCGAATCAAGCGCAACTCAATGTGCAATCGAAAATCTCAAAAGTTACAGAAAACGAGTACAAATAGATAATGGCTAACGACGCTGATATTAGCATGCCTTAGACGGGAGCACAAAGAGACACGCTGTGAGACTGGAACTCAGGGCGCATGAAAGGAAGGAATCGCATGAACAGTGGAGTAGCAGCTCCGATCCAATTTGCCTGAAGAGAGGAGGGCGCAACAAAGGCGCACTGCAGGCAACAGAGCAGAGATGCGCGTTTTTCGCATCGAAAATTGCGATCGCAATCGGGTGCAATTTAAATCCTCTGAGCACGAATTATCTCGCGTCCACTCGACATCAAAATTTGCATACCACAAAACAGTCATAATCGCGATTGGAAATTGAGTCTTGATCCAGCCTAAGGCGCCAGGTGGAATTTTTTCTTGTCTCCGTCCTGCTAATTGCTTTTAATCGCCAAATAAGACTCGCAGTTGCGGAATGCAGCGTGTCGGGGAGGGCATTGCCCAGCCAAAGGGCCTCCGCGACTCTTAAAGCCGCAATTACGACGCCCCTCCCGTCTCTCCCGGGTGAGGGAGGAACAGGTGTCGGGGCGGAGGAGGGAGGGGGCGTCGCCCCGCCACCAGACGGGCGAGACGCCGCCGGCGGCGACGGCGTCCTTTTGAGACGGCGCCGACTCCAGTCAGCCTCTTCACGGCGGCGGACGGAGAGCAAAGAGGGCGGAAGAAGAAACTCGGCAATTAAGTCCTCAGACTTGAACCAACACTCCGTAGTGAACCGAGGCCATGACCTGGGCAAGGACAGCAGAATTCTACAGATGATAGCTATAGATCGATAGATTTAAACGATATTCGGAGAACATTATTGAGTCAATTTGTCTTATTTACCGATCCTACTAGCAGTCTCACATAGTTGCTCCACACGACGTCACCGCTAGTATCAGTTATGCAAGCGTGGAAACAGTAATAACGCCGAGACTTAGGTCATGAAGTTTTTTAGATCAGGAAAACTACTTGTGCGAAGATATATTACAATGAGTGATAGCACATTTTCCTCCACCAGCGACTATTTTTTGTGCATTTAAAGTGGTCGCTTAAATCGGTCCGTATCCGTTGAGGCACACGGAAATTCAATAATGAAGATTTTTACAGTGGGCGTGCTCAAAAATCTTTCACGATAGCGAGTGTAAAAAATGTTCAGCCTCGGCGGAAGGAGTGTGAAGGCACCAAAGGTGGAGTGTACGTAAAAGTGGGGATGGGGGGAGGGAGGGGAGTGAGGCTTCCCCTCCCCTCGGGAACTATGCTGGCCAGCATCAGTTGCATCGATTGGCGGTTCTCCACACACGGGCAGGTTTGCGTGAAGTCCGGTCCGAGCTATGAAGGCTGGTCGACTGGGAGGACACCACAGTAATAGCCAGAGGGGGAGCCACGGCTATCTATCCTCGGGGATAATTTGAGCGAAAATCAGTATTAGAAGATGAAAGCAAGAATCGCCAATGAACTATCTTTCGGCTAGTGTGCGCCTCAAGTAGGTATGTGCAATGAATAATTCTAAATAAAATGTGCAAATGAAATAATTGCTATCTATCTTCCTCATAGCCGAGGGGCTGATAAGAGAATCCGTCGAAATCCCAAAAAGACAAGCTACAATGTCAACAGATAAAATAGTTGCAAACTCCACGTGGCAAGGTCAAGATTCACCTTTGGTCACCTGAAACCACCAAATTGACATCTTAGTCAACACAAAGTGTGGCCGTCTCGTATGAAACTCCGACAGTTTCTTCTTGGAAATCACTTCAACCTGCTGGAATGCAGCCGAAACCTAAGTCAATAGACGTGGCGGGATCCCGGAAGAAAGACACTCTTTCCTACAATACGCATCAAAGTATTGGGACTTAATCGCTAAGGTCATTGGCGCCCTTGAGGATAGGAAGCTAATGGATGCGATTTGCAGAGAATGGAAGAAAGGGTGAGTGAAACCCGGCGTCGGCCAACTTTTAAGGATTGGCGTAAAGGGTCCATCCGAAACGTGGATGGACGGAGTGCCGAACTTGGTTAATAATAATAATAATAATAATCATTCCAATATGTTCCCATCGGACAGGCAATGAGCCTAACAGATATATGCATCCCTACAGTATAGTTTTTTAACCTGACACCCTGAGGAATCTACAATAGAAAAACTCAACGAATCTAGATAAATTAGAAAGCCCATAATAAGTCATGAATTAAACATATTTAGAAGGAAAAATACGATGCAAATTCTTAGAGGATAGCCTAAAAGTATTTTAGTCTTAAAATAGGCAGTCAAAAGGGAAGCGACCAACAATGGAATCCATAACGAAAATAAACGTTAATAAATAAATAGGGTTTATACTAAAATAACAGCAAACCAATTCGAACACGACAAAAATTATGAGTGACACAATTAAGCGAGATCAATACGGATTAGTTAAACAAAATGA
Organism: Platycnemis pennipes; assembly: GCA_933228895.1. Taxonomy (NCBI): domain Eukaryota; kingdom Metazoa; phylum Arthropoda; class Insecta; order Odonata; family Platycnemididae; genus Platycnemis; species Platycnemis pennipes. Next base: position 92,515,584 of record OW121857.1, on the reverse strand, counting down.
GATAAAACTAAGATTAAATCTAAATTAAAGAAATCACTCCTTAGGTTGGTAGAGTAAGTTAACTTAAATGTATATCCGAGGAACATGTTTGGTGACAATTAGTGCACTGTCACATATCCATGAGGTGGTTTGCTGGATATTCAGTAGATGTGGATGAATCATAGGTCAACGATCCTAGATTCACGATCCTAGTTTGACGCAGCCCTCCATTCGATTCTCCTATCTGCTAACCTCTTCATATTAACGCAATTCCTCTATTTTACATCCTTCACAACTTGTTCCATATATCTCATACGAGGTCTGCCTTTTCCACTCTTCCCGTTCACTCTTCCCTTGACAATTGTCTTCATCAGGTCATCGTGTCTTAATATTTAGCAGATTCTTTAGCCGTCTTCTTTCTAGGGTGGCCAGCAGACATTTCTTTTCTCCCTCTCTTATTAAGACCTCTTCGTTCGTCACTCAGTCGATCCATTTTATCTTCACCATTATTCGGTAGCGAAACATTTCAAATGCTTCCAGCCTTGACTTCTCTGCTGCCGTTATCGACAATGCATCGCTGCCACATGATAGCATTCTCCAGATGTATGTTCTAATGAAATGTTTCCTCACTTCCATGCTCGTATTTGCAGCTGTAAGCAGATTCTTCGCTTGGTAAAATGTTTTTCATCCCTGGGCTATTCTGCTGACAATTTTTCTTTTACTTTATCCATCGCTGGTAAATCAGCTTCCCTGGTAACAGTACTCTTCCATCTCCTTAAGTTCTTGTTTTCCTAGTTTACGATTTGTTCCTGGCTTCTATTTTCTACTGCATACAAATACCTTAGTTTTCTTTTTATTAATCTTTAGGTGATATTGGCCAATGGCCACTCTCCGCCTGGCTCTCGACAGGTTCTGACCTGTTTTGCCTGGCTCTCTCCCCGTTGATGATTGCCTAGACAATCGAAAAACCGGTTTCGGAAATATCGTTTTCCATAATTAATTTGGCATTTGGATGTACTAGTCTTCGGATATTTTCAATATTTCCTAGTGCCTATTTTAAAATTCCTGCATCTGCCAAGAATGCTATGTCGTCGACGGTTTGTAGCATGGTGATTTTCTCCCCGTGGATATACACTCCCGAAGACTTTTCTTTGACTTCTTGGATAGCTTTAGATGTAGATATAAAAAATAATGTATCTATTCACTCAACTGTCCACCAAAAATAGCAGTAATCCTACCTTCACAATCAATAAATGGTGTCAATAATTGTGATTTTTGACTCAGAAAAAATTAACTAAATTCTTGCTGGGCTTATAGGTTTAAAACCTATATTATGTTAGTTTCAACGTGTCTTTCACGCGCATGCCCTTTTTTTTAGATATGAACCAGCTATAATCATTATTTTTCAACTGGTTTTTAAATAACCATTTTCAACTGGTTACTGATATTTTTCAACGAGGTCAGGACCCCCCGAACCAACTCAACCTCCGGGCGACTGTTCATACAAGCATAAATTTCTGTCCGTTCTACAAAGTGTCAGTGCCACTACTCATATTTTTGTCGGTGTAGGTGAGATAATGAAGGTTAAAAAATGGTATTGTAGGAATACATATGTCAGTTTAGGCCCATTGCCTGTCCGATTGGAACACTGTTTTTACACTGACTACATCTCCCAAACCCCTCATAAAAACGAGACATTTATTTTTGTACCTGATTCAGCAACATTTAGACTTTCTAACTCAATGATTTTCTAATTTTTAAACCCAATCGCACTAGGATAAATGATGGTTAAAGTATAGTACTGTTGGAATGAGTCTGTTTAGGCCCATGCGTGAGGGAGTTGAGCACTGTATTTATACCGACCATATCTCCCAAACCACAAAAAAAACACGAAATAATTCTTTTTGTACCTATAAGAACAACATTAAGACAGACTTTCTAAAACAATGCTGTTATAATTTTTAAACACTGTCTCACATGGACTTTTTTAGCTCCGAAAAACCAATTTTTTCCAAATTTCTCAAATTCACGTATTCTTTTCAGTGAGAAATGCTCACATTCCATGTTTATTAATGCATTCATACACTAGGTACGTATGAGAGATGAACTGGCCCGTTTTCAAAATTATTTCTTGGTGTAATTTTAGGCTAAACTTTGAAAAAAAAAAATTTTTGGATGTTGCATTTACAGCGACAAAAAGACACTTATTCTGGCGGAAAGTACATTTATAATTCCTCTAATAAAAAGATGACTTCATATGCTTTCTATTGACACATTGTACATGTGTATGTCGCGTAAAGCCAGTCTGCTGCAGCCTGTAGAAAAATAGTGCAAAAAGACGATTTTCAGGCATTAACGCAATGCATACCTGCCTATAATTCCGTGGCGAAATTTTTCTGCGAAAACAGGGAACGGCTTATGGCTCAGGAAGATTGACAGTATCTATGCACCAATGTTAGTTGAAATCTGAGATGGTGAAGCTCGGACCATTTGTTGATTTAAAATGGATTGACTCATCAGAAATAGTCAAATTTTACTGAAGCACTAGTAATTTTGATCCGAAATCAAAGTTCAACGTTACTAATAAGAATGTTTATTGAAAAATCTTTCGGCTGGTGTACGTCTCAAGTGTGTGCAATAGACATTTCTAAATAAAACTCTCAAATGAAAAAATGGCTGCAAGCTGAACCGGGGACCATTATTTGCAAGAAAATTAGCCTATCCTATCCAATATTTAATAAACCTTAAATTTTCAAAGCCTTGCTACATTTCGTTCTCCAGTTTTAGGCGAACATATTAAAATATTTACATGCACACATTCTACTTTATATATAAGACAAGATAATAATCAAGTCTTTATTTGATTAATTCAGGAATAAGCAGTCCTCTACATTTTAAACTTACACGCTTTTTATCGTGGAACACTCTCACAGGAAAATAATAATTACAAAGTTGTCATTATTATTTTACTGTAGTCCTCTCTTACAACTACATATACAAACAGCCATACTCCTGGCTGAGGAAATACTGCCCGGGCGGGATTCGAACCCACGACCTCATGAGGATAAACAGGCGAAATATTCAGTCCACCGCCACCAAGGCCAGAACAGCTATCACAGCCATAAACTATGCTGCCTCCAAAATTTAGACCCGGGAGTGGAAGTCTGTTCTCTAGCCATCGCGCAATCTTGATAACCACATACTTTGTTAGAGACGGTGAGCATAATTATATGGTTACATGAGTTAGCATAAATAAATTGCTTATGCTCGACGCATTCCGTTGTGTGAATTCTGTGTAACGTGTAGTAAAATAAGCGTAAAGTGTCTCTAAATGCAATCGAGAGTTAAGTGAATTCATCCCAGCGCAACAAGTTGTGGTAGATCCATAGAATTCTAGCTTTATATTTTGAGAAGGGATGCAAGCCAGAGTCGTTAATGCAATGCATCGCTGGCCTGCCTCAATTAGTATCATCTCTTGGCACATTCACGTTGTAAATTTTAACTCTTCGAATTCCTCTTCAAATCAACACTATAGCGAGTTGGTGACTCAATCTCATCATTCATTAACAGACTGTGGCTGTTGTCGCCTCAAAGATACGTAGCACTGAAGTAAAAGAAATAAGAACTAATGCCGTGTCTGCAGAGAAATCTATGGAAAAGTTTAGCACGAATATCTAATCGAGTACACCAAATAAATACATAAAACTGAGATTGAAGATTCTCTTTACGGGAGGATTATATTAATAGCAGGCGTGGCCTAGTGGGTAGAGCACTGAGCTACTGACCGGATCGGACCGGGTTCAAATCCCGGGCAAGAGCCTACCTGGACAACCCCATCTAAAATCCTCGCGATTCGATTGTCGGAGTGTCAGAACTTCGTAGGAAATCGCAGGTGGCCTAGGGAAAGGAACTGGTCCCCTACCCTGAATTTCACACGCCACTGGCTTAGTACGGGTAAGGGTAAGCTCTACTCTCACCAATCAAAAACCAACCTTCGGGTTGAATCACTGAGTGAGTGATATTAAAATCATAAGCTGGCTATCGCCATATATGGTACTGGAAGGTGCAAACATAATGCCCTCTCAAAGGTAACTGATCAATCTCCACTGCTGCTAATATAACCGCTGAGTCAACAACCGCGGCTCTTGGATGCGATAACGCCTCTTTCCTCTCTGCCCATTGCAGGTGGAGGGTCTGATAAGCAGTGCCCAGCTGAACGTCCCCTCGGAGGAGATGGTCTTCCTCGCCGTGCTGAGTTGGGTGAAGCACGACTTGCCCAAGCGGGAGCAGCACCTGCCGCAGGCAAGCACACACCTCGCTACGCAAACAGAACTCCCGACATTCGAGCGAGCGCAGGCATATATGTATGCCTGCGCTGTGCGATATCACGATATATCGTCGACGATACTCGATATGCACTTGATATCGGGAGTCGATATTTCGAAACTTCGATATCACGACATGTCGATATCCGATACTCCGATATGTGGATATCCTGATATGACGATATCCCGATATCCCGATATGACGATATCCCGATATCCTGATCACGGTGTTTTTTTCTCTCACCCCAAATAGTGTCTCTATTTAGCGCAATTTCTCGGTAATGATTGATCGGATTGAAGTGCTATAAAGCGGTCTCCTCCTTATAAAATATTACACTTCCTCAATCGTTAATGATATATTTTGAATTGCCTAATTTGTTAATGTTATTAACTATAACTTTTTTATCATAAAATTTGGATGTAGGGAATGGAATGGCCATGGTGAGATTTCATCACTGAAAATTCAACAAGAAAAGTTCAAATTTGTTTATAAAATTATTGTTTTAAACCATAATTCGGAATTTAAAAAATTTTCTCCGTTCTTCGACCTAGAAAAAATGGTTATATTTCAGCTCATATGGGCTGTATCAAAAAATTGAAAAGAACCTCTATTATCGAAAATAATATGATCTTCCGCCTTAAGTTATTGTATTATAAGTCGATATCCGAAATCCCGATATGTCGATATCCCGATATGTCTATATCCCGATATGTCTATATCCCGATTGTCGATATCCGGATATGTCCATATCACGATATTACCTATTTAAATCGCGAAATCGATATACCGGCGAATCCACGATTTCAGAATGATATCGTCGTGCGATATTCAAAACAGAATATCCCACAGCCCTACATTTATGTATTGGTGGTCTGCCTCGGCTCTCTTTTTAGCCCCACTGTCCGCTAATCGGCCGGCCACCTCAAACGAGGCGCTCGCCTCTTTGGCAGGACGAGAGGAAGGTGGACAGCTTCAATCGCTGGAGCCAATGGCAGAGGGGCGCTCCGCAAAGTTCAACGGAAGTGTTCCCTTATGCCTATGGTAGTTCAGTGGTGGCTAATAACAGATATGCAACGCCTAGTAGCTTTGCTTTTCTAGACAAACGGTTCTCTAATATTTTGAAAGTGATCAAATTTGCTGAAGATAATTTTCCCGAAGGAATAAGAGTCCGAAAATGCAACTGGACGGAAGAAAAGTACACTCCGATAGCGGTACTTCGGTCAACGAGGAGACCATCCAAAGTGAGAGGAATACTTCCAAAGAAGTAGAGGATATAGACGACGGAATAAAGATGGGAAGGTCTCTCTATATGGCTTCCCTCATTTCAAATTAATAAACTCACAACCAATCACGCAAAATGGGATGTTCCTAAGAAGTGAGGGTTTCGGAGAGATCTATGTTACATACTTTTGCTTGGTATGATGGAACAGTACCCTAAGTCATCATGGGATTCTCTGAGGTGATTACGAATGCAACTTACAATTAGTTTTTGTAGAAAGCAAGAAGTGTGTTGAAACTTAAAAATTCACAAGCATGAACTAGCACAAAACAATAGTGAACAACATAAAACAATAAAGTAGAAATACTTCCGAAAATTATGTTCCAGGAAAAACTCGTGGAGTATATTAATGTCATGGACATTAACGACCACTTGCCAAATCCCCGATCCGAGAGCATATTTCGCGACAATGGATCCTCAAGAAAGTAATATTTGAAAATCATTCAATAAAATTTAAATGATCGGCATTGTTGCGTCACTGTTACATGAAAGATTAATCATCGGGCAGAAATACGCACACTAGGAGAATCTTACTTTTGATTATTGACTGAAGCGGAGAGAGAGAATCGAGTTAACTTTCAAAAGTAAAAAAATCTCCTAAGGTATATTGTTTAATATGAGTACCGGGGGACCGAGCTTTGCTCGGAGACATTTAATTTTATTATAATGAACGCTATCAGGCGTCACTGTGTGAAAATGAGATGCATGCATAATGATGAATGAATATGAACAAATACTAAATTCACACTGCATTTTGATAACTCCAAGGGTCGTGGTGGCCTAGTGGGTGGAGTACTGGGCTACAGACCGAAGGGTTCCGGGTTCAAATCCCGGGCAAGAGCCTTTCTGGACACCCCCACCTAAAGATCGCGATTCTATGTTCAATGTTTCAGAACCTATAGTATCACAGGTGTCCCAAGGAGAGGAATTGACCCCCCCTCACCCACCTTTCCCTGAAAGTAAGAATTTCACACGCCAATGGCTTGGGTGAGTTCGACTCTCACCTATCAAAAACCAACCTTCAGGATGAACACTGTTTTTTTAATTTTTTTAACGATCGACTATGGTTTGGGTAGCTGAGTGTCATTGTCCAGCGTACAAAGTGAAAATAGTGATTGGTCCCTTTCATTCATCATCTTGCATTAATTTTGTTAATTTTAGGGAATTAAAGATAAATATAATTACAGTTTTAAACAATGTCACAAATAATTAACATCTCTAAAAAATTTAAAGTTTTATATTGCTCTCAAATAAACATTTAAATCGTTTATGTTTTCATAAATTTTAAAAAAGTCTTCATTAGCATCCATTAATATTGTATTGCGATTGGCGTCCATTTTATTTAAAATCTCTTTCCATATTTCCACGTTTGCCGAGGATTACGTGTAGTTTTTCCCTATATCCACGCTTTTATCTACCGCCGTAAGTAGATTCTACTTTTGATTAAATACCGTTTCCACATGCTAATAATATCATTAGTTTTTAAAGTTTATGTAGCGGTGTATCAGTTATTTTGACAGAATTCAGGAAATCAAGATTTAATTGAAGAAATATTTATAAAATACTTTATACTCTTCGGGTTGATTTCAATGATGCCTGCAGTGATATCAATCAATTCTTAGTTAAAAGGTTCTAGTTTAGTTATATCCTTCACATTCTCTAATTATTTATTAGTAATACAACTTCCAAATACTTAGTAATTTATTGTTATTAGAAAGAATATCCTGTGGCAGCTCAATTTCATCCAATTGTTTTACTCCATAACCAACTTTTAACACTCTATTCAGCAAATTCTCGTCATTCTGGATCCAACCTCATAATTTCCGCTAGCAAAAATAATTTGAAATCACGCCAAAAGGGTTTCCCTTTCGCACGAAGCGTTGGCTCTCAATGTTCTAACACGGCGGAGAACCCGAGAGAACTAACACAAATACATCCCCTACTTTACTTCTGTTATCTCGCGGCTGAACATTTTTCTGTACTATTCACGCAGCCTGCGCGCCTTTCTGTTGCATTACAAGCATCTAACCTAACCCTTTCTTCTTTCAACCACGTTGCATTATAAGGAAAATGCACGCGACAAAAATCTATTTAGAGATACTTGAACCCATTCAACCATCAGTGGCTTTAATTGAAATTAAATCACAAGGTATATAACAATATTAATTGTTTTTATGATAAATTTTGAGATATTAGCCGAGTGAATAGAGCGTCTGACTGTGTTGCTACAACGAAGTTCTACGGTTCGATTCACGAGAGTGGCCTTCGAACATGCGCAGCCAAAAAGAAAAGAAGAAGAAAAAAAGAAAAGGTTGGCTTTCCTCTACGCATATTTCTGGGAAATCACAAAATGGAACCAGAAAATGAACTGCCCCTTCCTCCCTAGCACCCTGAATGTGAATTTCGCACGCTGCCGGGCATAGTATGTATTTGGCGAACTCCACCCTTACTACACAGACGATCCTTAGCTTTGGGCTAAACGTTTTAAGTTAACGAGAAACCTTCAATGGCAGTCATGATAGAGCTAAGCATATTTATTTAAATTTCAGCCTATTTATTTCTTTTCTATACGTGGGCCTTGCCCACGCTGTGCAAGGAAATAAGAGCTAGCCTTCGACAACCACGTCGACCGCACTGGGCACGGATTGATGAAAATACCAACTTTTCGTTATCATACAAATTTTCTCGTAATATCCAACGAAAGCAATAACCCATTACCAGAATTATATTTATTTATATTACCAGTCTGCGGTACTTGTCTTGATCTCATAAGATCATCATTTCTAATATAATTTTGCAAAATAAATAAAGCCTGCAAGAGGACTTGTGGGCACAATCTGAAATCGTACCAGCCACCTCTTTAGCCGTAAGTGGAATTTTTTTCGGATATGGAATTCAGTCGATTAATTTCCCATTTACAAAAGCTCTGGATAACGTAACTTGATGGAAATGTTATGCTTGGTTATTGAAATGATTTTTTTAATATTGGAACACTAATGTAACGCGATTTGTACGTTTTTGGCCACTCGGATGGAAATCACACTATAGGACTCAGCATGTAAATTTTTGCGTCTCAAAATTATTCATATTACTTCCACGTTATGGATAAAATGGATGATCATGTTCAGAGAAAATAATAGAAAACATTCTCCTCTCACGTTACACATGTTTAGCGCAAGCATAGGAAAAACAAGATTATTCCATTGCATTGCAATAGAATTTCATTCTAGGGTTTTGATTTTGCCAAAGAACCTTGTGGACTTTTCCGCAACCCGTTTTTAATAGATAAGCCATTCTTACAGTTACATCGAGTTGATAGTTCGCGTCAATCATAATGGGGGCGTGTACTCGGAACCGAAATCGCAATTTTGTACACGAAATCGTTAGATTGAAACGAAAAATGAATTTAAGTGAAAAATTAATCTTCTAACCCGAGCCATTCACTCATAAATCAAAAATTAAAATAAGCAAAAGGTGACACCCACCGAAAAAGCTGCTCTGATAACATTGACGTCATTTTCCTCCCGTCCTTGACTGCTATAAGTGGAAGGGAAGGGAGTGGAGGGGGATTCTCGGAAGGTCTGCTCGCACAGATGCTGTCGTAACCGCTCCGATTGGCAGAGTCAGCTGTGTTCCCCCCTTTGCGATAAGGCGAAGTAGCTTCGCGGGCTCAGTTGTGATTGGACGAAGTCGATATACGTCAGAGGTTTCACCACACCCACTTTTCCGAAAGGGTTAAAAACATCAGTTTCTCACCGCTTATAACTCGAGATTTAATTGACGGATCAAAAAACGGAAAAATACGGGTCTTTTTATTTTACAAACGCTATCATATTCGGCAATAAAAAAATATGGTAAACGACCCCATTGCGAAGGGCTCACGATGGAAAGATGCCATAAATTCCACATTACACTTTATATTAAATTCCATTATAATATTGTTGACCTCATTGTTTCCTCGTGATATGCAGTAAGTTTCGAGTAGACGATCAGAGCCGATATTTCACTCTGCTTGTGGATGAAATAAGAAAATTATGAACAATACAAGTAACGATAACATACATTTTGATTGTCAATTGTTGTTCACATTGCCCTTCCCTGTGATACACACTTTCAAATTGGACTCCGGAAGAGCCCAAAGGTTTTTTGTTGAGCTGGAGTGACATGAACGTGCATTCGTGGGCACTCCAGCGGCCTCCTTTCTCTTGCGCCGGCAGTTGATGCGACACGTGCGCCTGGCGCTCATCGGCCGCTCGTTCCTCATGTCCCGGGTGGAGGGGGAGGCGCTGGTGCGTCGCGGCGGTGCCGAGGTGCGCGAGCTGGTGCTCGAGGCCATGAAGTACCACCTGCTACCCGAGCAGAGGGCGGCCCTGGCCACACCCAGGACGGCGCACCGGAGGCCCCAAGGGACCAAGCCCTACCTGTTCGCCATCGGTGAGCACCGATCCCGTACAACACGCGTCCACAGCGAGTTGGCTAAATTGGCATTGCATTTTAAATCAACAAACGAGCATGGCTTCACCATCGCAGGTTCAAAGAGGTCAATTAGTTGCACGGGTAGTGCCATCCTTCGTGAGTCATAAACCATTCCAGGTTGTCGCAAAGCATCCCCTGAAGTATAGGAAGACGTGCACTGCGTGAACGCCTAATAAAATAACGTCTCTTTACACTAATATTCTACAAGCTGCAGCAGACTGGCAGACTCGAAATACAGATGCTAAAGGGGTTATTGGAAAACTCATAAAGTGCACTTGATGCTGAAGTACTTTTAAATGGACTTTCGGTTACAATAAGCGATTTTTGTCATTGTAAACCTTACTTCCAAAATTCGTTTTCTTTTCATGGTTTACCCTATCAAATTAAATTAATGGATGACGGCGATACTTCGTGGAAATTGCGAACGTTAAACATGGTAAATGAAACAGACTTTGTACTTTCCACACAGCTTTAAATGTTCCCCGATCGATTTCGACGACTAAGTGTCATTTTCAAGGGGGAGTTGGACCCCCCTTGAAAATGACGTTTAGTCATCGAAATCGATCGGGGAACATATAAAGCTGTGCGGAAAGTACAAAGTCTGTTTCATTTACCATGTTAACCCTAACAAAATACACCAAGAAAACATTTGAGAAACTGGCTGATTTTTCTCACATGTATCACATATGTGATACTTATGTGGTACATATATATAACAGTGAGAAAAATCGGCCCGTTTCTTGAATTCTTCCATGGTGCAATTTTAGGATAAAACAGAGAAAAAAATGAATTATGGAAGTTTCATTTATAGCAAAAGAAAATCGCTACTTCTTGCAAAAATTCCATTTAAATGTACTTCAGTACATTTAAATGGAATTTTACTACTGAGTACACTTTATAAGCTTTGTAATGACACCTTTTACATGAGTATATCACGTAAAACCATTCTGCTGCAGCTTGTAGAAAAATAGTGTACAAAGGTTTTTCGGGCGTTCACGCAATGCATGCTTGTCTGTATGTCAGGGGCGACATTTTTCCTGCTAAAACAGGCAATGGCTCACGACGGATGGCATTATCTATACACCAATTTTCGTTTTCATCTGAAATGGTGAAGCTAGATATTTATGAATAGTAACCCCGTAGTGGTTAGAGTACTGGCCTCTCACACAAGGGGCCTGGGAATTAATCCCGACAATGTGAGAAAATTTTTCATAGGTAAATCGGACCCTACTTGAGTATTTTGTGGAGAGCATTCGAGTGCAGTACTCCGTCCGTCAGATGGGACGTTAAGGCGTGGCCCCCTTGGCGCCTTCCATTAAGAACAGGTGAATGCTGATGCCGGGTTTCTCCCCACCCTTCCTCCTTTCCCTTCCATTCCCATCCTAGAACCTTTCCTCCCGGTCGAAGCGCCTATTCGAGCGGAACCAGAAGTGAAAACACAGGTGATGATAACACGCAACAATCCTTTATTCGAAACGGATCGTTCTTCCCGCTTGCATTGCACAGAACAAGGTGGTTGGGGAGCATTCTTTTCTTTGATAATTCTTCGGAATTGAGCAATTTCATTTAGCACACTAGTAATAGGAGCTGAGGTTTTCAAGACTAAAGTAAACATCGAGGATCATCAGAAATGACCGTATTATCCAAAACCCTGCATCTCATTCAACCAAGCCGAAATGGTTTGCGCTAGTTATTTTCACATCACCAGAGAACCTGAAAATAACAGCAGTCAATGGATGAGTTAAGTACAACTCTTTTGTTCCGGTAGTAACAATCTTGCAACGCGAACACCAACACTTCGAAAAGAGGAACGGGGAAGTCTCAAATCATTAAGAACACTGTGATTACAGGCAGTTCCCAGGTTACGCAAGCCTCGAATAGCGCAAATCCGTACTGATGCAAGTGGCAACCTTGTCCAAAAAGATGCAGTTGCTTTGGTGCATTTTGGACGAGATGAGGTAAAATTCTATTCGTATGCGAAGAGAAGAATGATTAACTAGAGTATTTAAAGTGACGCACAAAAGAATCTGATGATGTTTTATCATCCATCAAATGAATTTTCATAATAAAGTAAAAATAAAAGTACTTAATTAATTCCACAATTTATTTGAAATGACACGAGCGGTTTCAACCTTTACAGGTATATCATCAGGAGATGACCTGATGATGACCTGTAAAGGTTGAAACCGGTCGAGTCATTCCAAATAAATTGTGGAATTAACTATGTACTTTCATTTTACTGTCTAAATTCCACCAAGTAAAGTTGCCGGCCATCAATTTTATATGAATTTTCAAAAATTTTAATCAATTTTCAACGCGAACTTCGCTTACAAATCTCCTTCTTCAACTTGCGTAACAAATTGCCGAAACGATTCACACGTGCAGAGATATGATATCCGTTGGCAGCCACTCGACGACACAATTACATCATTCGCCACATTTTTATTCTCATAATTTTAATTCACGATCTTGAAAAACACATCCGCGTCTAAAATTGCTAGGACAAATAATTTTATACCACAGTATCAGCTACAATTTTTAATCGTACCTACTTATGGACCAGCAATCATTATCAATAAAACTGCGAGGTGCTTTTGACATAAGCTTTCAGAGTAAATAATTTACATAAATAGAGAGCTTCTTTTTTCACCGAATCAACATGTAGAATACAACTAGAAACATGAAGTGGTTTACAAAACGCCTTCATGCGACATCTTCCCAATCGGATGGCAAATGGGTTTCAGGGAGATGAAGTCCCATAGGGCGCAGTTCCGCCAGTCTTTTCTGTGTTCTCAAGTCTTTATCTACACTTTTAGGCGCTTAAGACCGGGAGGAAAGGTATATAAGAATGAGAATGGAAGGGAAAGGAGGAAGGGAAGAGAGAAACCAGAAGTCAGCATTAGCCTGCTTTTAACGTAAAGGCACCAAGGGACCACGGCTTAACGTCCCATCCGACGGGCGGAGTACTGCACTCCAATGCTTTCCACAAATCATCCAAGTATGGGCCGGTTTACCAATGAAAAAATATCTCCCACTGCAGGGATTCAAACCCGACGCCCGTCGCGACCAATCAACGCGTGGGAAAGCCACCCCCAAACGATAACCCATAAAATGTCAATATGAAATGTTGGGGCGCTTGTGTGTGAGACGGGAGCTGAAGTGCGTTGGCTGACTGACTCCTCCTAATCACGTGACCTCCCGCCCGCAGGTGGCGGCAACCTGTTTGCCACGCACAACGAGTGCGAGCGATACAGCCCGCGCACCGACCGCTGGCACTCCATCGCACCGATGATCTTCCGGCGGAGTCGCACTGGAGTCACCGCCATCGGACACCTCCTGTACGTCGTCGGAGGGTGAGTGCATGAGCCATCTACTCCTATTGCTGTGCAGTTCTGGCCAAAGACATCGCAATACCCACTTAGCGTCGATTCCCCCCTGTGCGACGAAGGCATCTCTTATCCCGCCACCCCAATCTCCACCCACGTGCACTCCCGTTCCTCTAAAACTCACTTTCCCGACTTCACCAACCCTTTCCTAGATTCCCACGCCTGAGACGGGTAGAACTTTCCATCTGCTCGTGGATTCCGTTTCCAAGAATACGTGCATTCAGCACCCGTTATTATTTATAGCCATATATTGCAAAAAAACAAGGCCCTAAAGGCATTAATGGCTTCGAATTCCAAATTAATTTGGATCGGATTAAGAATGCATGCATTAAAAGTCTACTCAGAATATGTTTTTCTGGTGAGCAATGAAAACTTCCACCACTTTTCGAATTTACCATATCTATTCTTATGAATAGTAGCTAATAAAATGACCAGATTAGAATAAATAATGACAGCCATTTCAGTTGAAAAAGTAAATCAAAATGAGTGTTTTACATCATGTCAAAAATAAGTAAGATGACATTAACTCGGTTAATTCTCATAATTATGATTTGGTATCAATGAACGAGGGCCTATATTTTAAGTTTGGGAATACAATTCCTAAATATTTATTTTCTCCTGAAAACAAAAGTTTCAAGTAAATTTCGCGCTTGGCTCTGTCAGATCATTAATTCATTGCTTAGAGATATTTACCAAGATTACTTACACAGAGTTCTAATTGTGAATAACTGTTGCAATTTAAGTTTGAACGCTATGGCCTTGGTCGAAATATCGTACAGGAGATATAGCCATGAACAAAAACAACAAATGAACCACCAAAACCGTTGTAATCTACATAGTATTGTACAACTCGCTAGAACTAGGACTTTCGCTGGTGCTCCAACCGGCGTCTTCAGGTTAAAGATCTACCTCCAACCTAAAGGTGCCGGTTGGAACAACACCAGCGAAACTGAAGTCGCTCAAAGCAGTGCACTCGGTGAAAAACCCGAGGAGTCATGCAGAGCTACCAATGCATAGGAAACCTAAGATCCAACATAACCTCACTCGAAAGAGAGTGTGGGGGATCGGGTTGGTATGGTGGCTAGAGTACTGGCCTCCCATCCCGAGGGCCCGGGTTCGATTCCCAGCAGTGGCGGATTTTTCAGTGGAAAACCGGTCCCCACTTCAGTGCCTAGTGGAAGGCATTTCAAGTCCAGTACTCCGTCCGTCGGATGGGACGTTATGCCGTGGTCACCTTGGCGCCTGTTTTTAAGAGAAGGCTAATGCCGACGCCGGGTTTCTCTCCACCCTCCGTACCCTGAAAACTCATACCATTACCCAATTACCCACCTATCCTATATGGCGCAAATGACCTCAGCTGTTGGCCACCACCCCTGAACAACTGACCAACCAAGAGAAAGTGTGACTTCTGACATCTGACCTCTCTCTCTCTCTGCACAGTTACGACGGCGCGACGGACCTAGCCACGGCCGAGTGCTACAACCCACTGACCAACCAGTGGGCAGCGGTCACTCCGATGGGCACCAAGAGAAGCTGCCTTGGTAATAACTGCACCTAATCATGTCGGTGAAGTTGAGGGACGGGTAAAAGTGAGCGAGAGAAGGCCTGACCGTGTCCTCCACTCCTCGAAATGTCCTCGGGGATCCTTCCAACGCAAAAGTATTCTGCACGACTTCTGTTCCCCAGAGCCATGTTTCCAAGAAATAACCACCATTGAATAAGGAAGAAAACTCGAAACAGCATTATCATTCACACTATGTGTTACCACTACCGGCCAAGGTTCCAACGGTTCCAATGACGAATTAATGAAGGTCATTCTTCCTTGGTCGGTGGTAGAAATAAATTGGGTGAACGATACCATTTCAAGTTTTTTTTTCTTTTTCACTATGTCAGAGTTCCACAGAGAAAAGCCAGAAATTGTTTGGTAGTAAGATATTCCACAGAAAAAAAATCATTCGCCTTGACCGGGACTTGAACCCGGACCCTCCTGATTTACGCGGCCTCTATATTTCTAAAGCCTCTATAATTTCCATAGAGAAAGAGGACGCCTTGGTAGCTGAACTGGTAAGTCACCTAGCCGGAAATCAGGAGGGTCCGGGTTCACGTCCCGGTCAAGGCGAATGATTTTTTTCTCTGAGGAATATCTTACATTGCGCAATTCCAGCGGGTAACGCCGCTAAAGTTTTCGCGGCCAATTCGCAGTCTTTGAATTCAGAAATTGTTTGTTTAAATGGACGCCTACTTCTAGGTGGCCTTAGTAGCACCTTTGCTCAAAACATGACCGAGCCTCGTCCTCTTGTCGAAGGCTACAGTTTTCCTGTTTTCGCTGAAACCCACGGGAGTTGCCGACGTAAAGGAGGAATGCGAAGCAATCCCCGAGTTGGAAGGGAACTCGCCGATTTGCCCTCCCTCACTGGTGACCTCTCCCTCCGCAGGCATCTGCAGCTTCGACGGCCTCGCGTACGTGTGCGGGGGCTACGACGGAGCGTCCTGCCTCAGCAGCGTCGAGCGCTTCGACCCGCTGACCTCCGTGTGGACTTCGTGTCCGGCCATGGTGACCAGGCGAAGGTACTGCCGACTGGCCGTGCTGGGTGAGTGTCTCCTCCTTCGAAACACTGAGGAGAGCTTTGCAGCATCATGGTGCGTCAATGCAATACTGCTGGGTCACCCCGTTCAAATCATACAATGAAGTCGTTTACCATATTTTTTTTATTGCCGAATCTGATAGAGTTTGTAAAATAAAAATACCCGTATTTTTCCGTTTTTTGATCCGTCAATCATTTCTCGAGTTATAAGCGGCGAAAAACTGATGTTTTTAACCCTTTCGGAAAAGTGGGCGAGGTGCAACCTCTGACGTCATTGACTTCGTCATATTTAGATGTTTACCTCATTATCCACACATTAAGTAGCACCAATTTTGTAATCGCCATCTTTTTAAACATTTTATGGCCACAAAATTGTATTCTACAAGTTTTTACGAAAATTTGAGTATTTGAGAAAAGTGAAGCTTTGTCCGGCAACTTTTACTTAAATTTCACAAGCCATGATCAAACTAAGTTGAAGGAACAAGTATTTTCTCAAATGTTTTAAGCTTGCTCTCGAAAAAATAATTTACTTTACAACTGTGAAATTTAAGTTTTAAAAATGCCTAATGTTATCCGAAAACGGAAATAAAATTTATAGTGCTTGAGCATGTACAGTTTACAAGTTTCAGGCTGGTGAACCAAACCCTGTGTATGGATGGGGTGACAACCGCATTCCGTTCGAAATAGGCTCCTTTTAAATTATAAAAAGACAGCAATTTTTAATTCCTGCCTTTTTATTATTTTTATGGCCATAAAATTGTGTCCTACAAGTTTTTAAGAAAATTTCGAGCAATTGGAGAAGGTGAATGTTTTCCCGGCAAATTTTATTTGACCATCACATGCCATGATCAAAAGTCCTTGTCGAGAGAAGTACCACATCGAATCGCGCATAGCTCATGCTCACTTTAATTATGATCCTTCAGCTATCCCTTCCATTCCTATCCTTATACTTTTCCTCCAGCAGCGCCAAGGCTTTGAAACCCGAAGGTCGCGGATTCGAATCCCAACTCTGGATGTTGTTCCCTTCTTAAGACCTAGCTGTTGCCAGTCACGGTCGGTGTAAACTGTTTCAATCACCCTGACTGGTATTCCCACCGTACGGTTGTGCAATCGCAGCCAATAGGATCTCGCCTCACAGTCACGTGATGTTTCTGTGTACATTTTGCTCCTATGCTGCCTCATTCTACTGAATTTCTGCTTAGAACACAAGATACAATCGAATCAAGTGCATTTAATTTTACCTAAATAAAATGTATACCATTATAACACATCCTTCACAAAAAATAATGATGCAAGAGGGTTGAATGCTGTCTCATTGTTCTCTTAATATATTTAGTTTAGGACGCAGTTGAAGCGGTAACAATCAGAATATCGCGAAATGTGAGCACAAACAGCACGTGACCGCGAGACGACTATTGGCTATACGGTTGCAAAACCGGCTGCCGGTTGGAAATAGACGCGCTCTAGAGCTGGTTGAGCCGCTGAATTGAGAGCTGGGGGGTTGTGTTTGATACCGTCGGGATTAGCTCGAATAGGTAACTAAGGAGTCACGTGGTATAAACAGGAATGGTACGCAAATTTGGTCTGTAAAAAACAGCTGATTACAACCTCATTCATTGTTTACACTTGTGTTTTTTCTCATATGTGGACTCTATAGTCGAGAAAAACTCAAATGAAAACAATTAATGATTTTGTCACGAGCGATTCAGCGTGTCACCAGCTAACCCCTCCGTTTCCCCGCAGAGAAGTGCATCTACGCGGTGGGTGGCTTCGACTCGAGCAACTACCAGGCGAGCGTGGAGCGGTTGGACCCGAGGGAGGGCCGTTGGGTCACGCTGCCGGCCATGAGCAGCCGGAGGTCGAGCAGCGGCGTCGCGGCGCTGCCGGGCGACGAGGGCTACGGCGGCGCCGCCGTCTACTGCGTCGGCGGCAACGACGGCACCATGTGCATGTCGAGCGGCGAGCGGCTCAACGTGCGCCGCAACGCCTGGGAACCCATCGCTCCCATGATCACTCGAAGGTGCTTACCCAGGGGTCCTCGCTTCAAAAGGGCGTCCAAATGAGGCGCCCGGAAAAGGGCCCCAGCCCCACGGTCACACTTCCATCATATCTTTGCATGCAAATTGGATACAACTGCGTTTGACATTGAGTGGAATTGTATCAAAAAAATGGACCAATTTGATAGAACCTGTTCTAAATTTCCATCCAAAGAATGACACCAACTAATTACAGGCTTAAAAGTGAGCACGCTTTTTTTAGAGTGATTTGAATGGAGCTCATTGGATTTATATACTTTACCTTATGCATGACTTGTTCATATAAACTTAGTTCAATTTATACTCGATTTTGTAGGTAAAATTACAATTTTCACGGCTTAATTATACTTGCTGTGGCAGCTATTGTCATTGTTCACAGTTTTATCGCATTTCATTGCTTCGTGTTTTGGACCAAAATACTGCGCTATGGAATACCCCACTTCTATTCGATTCAAAATATTGGATGGAATGGATTGAACCAAAATATTTTATGAACATTTGACCGTTCACCGGCTTAATAGAGGTGGCCCACCCCGTCATCCACTGGACGCATGGAACCATCCTTGGCTCCCGAAAACATGCGTTGTGACAAGCGGCCTTCGTCCAGTAGGACAACGAGGGCACTACCTACCATTAGAGAACGCTATTGACTTCAATTCAATAGTGTGACTCCTGATAGACAGGGTAAGATGGATGCATCAGAGACGCTCGTCTCAAACCAGTTTCAAACGCACAATGATTTCAGCTTTGGGAACATGATAATGACTAGAGCGCGGAAAAAAAGTCTTCAGTTTTGCAAAAAAAAGTCGCCTAAAAAGTCACCAATATTTTTTTAAAAAGTCTCTCAAAAGTCTGAGTTATTTCCGTGAGAAAGTTGCTGAATTTCACTGAATTGTTGGAGAAAAGAGCCTAGAGATGCTAGTCCAGGCATTAGGGGATTTTACTTGGAAAAATTAGAGGTAGTTCTGGAAATTGATTTATCCTACGCTTTTTGGGTCGCTGAATCCGAATTTCTAACTTCCCACCAAAAATTCCCCCCGCAACCCCCCCAAATTTTGAAAATAACACTACAAAAATCGCTTTTTCAGTTTTTCAATCGTTTAGTTTTGATTTTGGGAAAAACTAATCAGATAATCGGAAAGTAGACAATAATAGCAAAAAATAAGGTATTCAAACATTTGGCCGTAGGACGAACAGGGCGCGCCCTGAAACATGCGCCTCGGCGTCGTGGGGCTGTATGCTCCAAGTTATGCAACCCCGGTTAACCACTCACGTCGTTTATATTCGCTCTCCCGTCTCCCCATCGTTCATTTTCTTCGAAACTCACCCTCCCATCTCATTGTTCCTCTATTTCAATATCCGGAAGTCCCCAGCACCATACCTCTTACTAAAAAGGCATTAGATGACAAAGAGGGTGGAAGTACACTCCATTGTAAAACCTTGGAAACGGCGTTTTTTCAGTTAAAATGTAAAGGGGAAAATTTTATAATATACAATACAAAACAAGTTTTTACACAGGATCAATAATGTTATAAGGCAGTTGAAACATGATTTAATAGTTCAAAACTTAGTTTTCTGCTCAAGAAAAACCGAAAATAAGAAAAAAGTACTTATTTGTTGTCCATTGTACAGGTCAGGACCCCAATTTCGGGGAAGCTAAGGACCTTTTTCTCTTGTTTTTCTCGTTATTTTAAAATCATCTTCTCCGCTTGATCGCAGCCGAGGGTCCAGGTTCATCTACGTCATGCTTGCCTCGCTACAATGTAGGCTCATTTAATGATCATCTGCACACAATGTGACGCGTTCACCTCGTCGGAAATTCTAGATGATCTTTCATATAATTGTATCATTTTTCCACTAATTCCCTAAACAAAAGCGGAGTGCTAGTGTACAGTGTAGCGCTGTCGGCTTGTCAGCAGACCACCCGGGTTCAAATAAGCTGGTTCATAATTAGATAAATGCATTCTTTCAGCTCAATCTATCCCTTTGTGAAGTCTTTGGACACCCTCAGCCAAAAAAAACTCGAAGTTCGAGGTGGCCCAGGGAAAGGAACAATATGTGAATTTGATATGCAAATGGATAAGTACGGGGTGAGCTCTACCCTCACCTATCCAAACCAGCCTTCGGGTTGAAGCACTGAGTGAGTGTGATTATTTCATGAACGGTGGAGCAATAGAAAGAATTCATTGCAGTTTCCGGAGCTATTATTAAAATTTCGCATTAACAATTGTTAGGAGCTTACATTTTACAGTACATCTCTGCTCCGTGTAGTACCGCATGAAAAACACAGATGCGTCCAACACAGAGTTGAACAAATGTGATCACAACAGCCAAATATTAACTTAGGCATGTGGTTTAAATAAAAAGGCCCATAAAAGTCTCTTTTAATCAGAAAAGTCCCGCCACGCCAAAAAAGTCCCAAAAAGTCTCTAAGAAAGTCATTAAAAACTGTTTTATTTGATGAGATTGGTGAAGATTTGTGTTTAAAACCACAAAAGTCCCATTTTTACAAAAAGTCAATAGACTTTTTTTCCGCGCTCTAATAATGACCAACCTGTAGGCGGGGAGCAAGTGGCTTTAACAAACCAGCACGAGAAGGCTCGAGCGAATACAATTTGCGTGTCACCGATTCGGATGCCCACCGAACAGTCAATCGAAACGTAAAGACACCGAACTCGCTTTCCTCCGAAAATCCCCTCGCCATCCTTATGACGCCACCGTTCCTGCTTCTGGTGATTTTGTCATGATTTTCAAAGTAATTTCAATCCCTTTAAAGGACATACTGCTCCATTACATTCGGATTGTTTTTTTAACAGATTATGTCAACCTTTCCTCCAACTACTAAAAAACTTTTTGTTTATTGAGGTAATATTTTACTGAAGAGAAGAATGAATGCTACCCCATTTGGATTCGCGATCAGAATCACCCCCCAGGAGGGTAAATCTGTTTAAGAACGAAATACACTTCGAAATCAGTATATGTACGTATTGCATCCAGATAATAATTACGCTTAGCCCCACGCACTCCAGAATCCTTAAGACACTTCTGGGGAATTCGCTGCCTGGAAAAAATACCACGGCATAATATTCCCGATGAAGTATTACAGTTTACGCGAAATCATCGTTTTCAGCGATGCTTAGGGTTATACCTCATTCCTATAGCAATATTGAGTCCCCTCACACGACCCGAAATTTATGTTTGGACGATTTTCATCTCGCCCAACATGAATGCCTGATCAATCGTGGAGGGAGAAGTGAATGGCCGCTAGGATACGACAAAGCTAACCTCTGATTGGAGATTGGCCAGCAGAAAATAGTAGGCGTTCTACAATCAAATGTTGGGTAAGAGTATGTCGATGATATTGAGGAATTGGTCGGGAAATTGTTAGAATGTGTCAGGCGAAACACGGTCCAATTTCTAATGGATCATTGGTCAATAAATTGGACCGCGTCAAACGGGCTCATAAGTGCTTCCATCACTTTCTCCACCTGTCTGGTGTGAGAGTAACCAATTCAGAAGTTGGTCCTGCTGAACATTTTTTTGCTTTCCCGCAAAAGTCTCGCGGCGCCCCTGTGTCTGTTTTCCTTTCTAAGTGCCGCGGCAGACCGGTTGGCAGCCACGCATGCAGATGCAAGTGTGGGCAGGCATCGATTGACCTCCCTCCCCCTCGTTTGCAGGGCCACGCACGAGTTGGTGCACGTGGGGGGGCGGCTGTACGCCATCGGCGGCAACGACGGCAGCTCCAGCCTGAGCTCGGTGGAGCGCTACGACCCGCGCACCAACAAGTGGTGCGCGGCGGCGCCGATGCTGGCGCGGCGCAACAGCGTGGCGGCGGCGGCGTTGGACTGCCTGTTCGCGCGTGGGGCGGACGAGGGCGAGTACCTGGGCGGGTGGGGCGAGGAGGGCGAGGAGTGCGAGGAGGAGGGCAAGACCTGACGGGGGTGGTCGGCGGCGTGGCGGCTCGGCTGGACGCTGCTGCCCAGCTGCCTCAGGGCCGGAGGGTGCTAGGCTGCACCACCACACATGCATGCGATTGCCGCTTTGTGCCAAGGACCAGTGCTGTTCCCTCTTCAACCTCAACTCATACTGACACGATCCCAATTACTACACGATTCGAGTATCGTTTGGAAGAGTTTTTCAATCGACGAATGTTGCTAATGGACAACCAGCCAGATCCCCAAAGTACACTTCACTAGATTAAGCCCGAAAGTCGCAACCCCACGGAGGAAAGCTATCGATCGCTGCACTTGGACCCCCATGATGCCTTTCCTCATCACCGACTGAGGTCTCATTCGATATAATTCCAAATGACGGACTCACGGACATCATACCGATTATCTACAGAATGGGCGCCGTCTTCTATCCCAGCTATGATTTCAATCGAAGTGAATCGACCTGGCAACACTGCGAATCGAAATTGTTTCTAAGTTGAACTGATAACAACGTTTGTTGCATTAACAGAACCCCTACAGACTCTTTCTGAATATGAACCAGAGGGAACCCAACTGGCTCGAAACCAATCAAACACATCCCCTCTAAGAGTATCGTTCTCCCTCACCCTCTAGATCGTCATTCTTGGCACAAAGCATATGCATAAAGATGCAGACCCACACATAATTTGAAGGTTAAATGGAGATTCAAAGTTAAAAGAAAATGTATGAAAAAGGAAAAAGAGAATAAGGTTTCAAGATGATTAAGAATCCCTTTTCTTGAATTAGCTCACATGCTGCCAGTTCATAGCAATAATTGTCCTTCAAACAAGGATACTAAAATTTTTGTGAGAGAATACCAATTCATATTTTGTTGTTTTCCACTTATTTTTTTGTAAACTATTCAGTCAGAGTATGCAAACAAATCCAGATCTCATGCTGTAAGCTGGAGTTTCCACCTTTAACTACAACTGGGTAAAAAATCATGTGTGCGTGCGTGTGTGTGTGTTCGACAAAACAGCACTATAAACACAGTCAATTGCTTACATTGTGCATGCATTTACTCCATACCTGCAGGGCAAAGCCTAATCACCAAAGGTATCACAGATTTGTCAAACGAGCATGTTAACCTGACCGAAAGTGTGTACGAGCTGTGTTCATCATGGTCATTCCTAAACATGAAATACTTGCAATCACAAATGGCCATGAAAAATGTCCCCTCACAAATTTTTATGAAGAGTTGAGTGCTTTTTGGTGAAACTGCGGGGAGATCCCATCATTACCAAAACAATGACTCTCTCTAGTTCAACTAGAAAAGCCCTAAAAGATATGCCCTGGATAAGTTGGCATATTCTCCCCAAAACGAAATTAGCCACACTTGTCTTCATTCCAATCATTGAAAATTAATGATAGCAAAAATCTATCTTGCTAAATATTGTATTCAGAGAATAAATCTGATCTTCCTTGGCTGTGAAATGGCAAACAAAAGAAGCTGATCAGGCAGAAGCTCCTGAAAATAACTATGCATTACTAATAATAAGAATTGCAACAGCCTTCAAAAGAAGTAATGAAAATATCAACACCATCATTAAATAATTCCACAACCAAGTCATCATTCAATAAGCAAAACATCTCTCTCCTTCTCTGCAAACCAACCCACACATAAATGGCAAATGCCTCTTGAAGTTGAAATGACAAATGTGCAGGAGCCACAACAATCACTTCCAAAACAAACCTTTGGACAATGGTGACCCACATCAATCTGTAATCAGGAAGCATTCCCCAATAAATTCTTTTGGATGAGGACATCTCAAATGTCATGACCATGTGCGGCTTACTCCTGCTTCCTTCAATCATCAGTGTCTCCAACCCATTAGGTTCAACCTCTCTACATCACAAGTCATTTATAAACAATTTCTGAGCTGAGAGAAGAGAGATGGGATTCAATATACGCAACAGCGATCAAATTCCCTCACAGTAGAACCCCATCTGAACATAAGCCCATCAAACACTGCAGGTCAACAGGCTCAAGGTCAAAAAAGTGATGTCAAAGCTGGGCTTTGTCCAGAAGGCAAGGCTTAGGAGGATCTAAAAGCCAGGGAGATCTCAGGGGATTTTGAACAGCATGCATCATGGTGCGTCAGTTTGTGCCCTAAGCATTCCTTTCAGTCCAATCCCAGCAAAAGCCATTTAGCATTTAATAACCTCTAACATGAGAAAGCAATGATTGAATGCCACACACCGAGATGCGTATGATTCACTGAAAATTAAACATGCCAGACAATGTCTTAGTCAAATGACCTGAGGAGAATCACAGTAGCCATACTGCAAAATAGAATGCTGGCAAATAAGCAATCACAGGCATGGAAGAGTCATCACGTACTAATGGTCAGTTTTTCAAGTTCCTTCCACTTGAACACAGTGAATGGCCCGCAGTTTGGTTTGATGGGTGAGGACATGCGACTCATCACCCACCTAGCATGAATTCTATGCATTCATGGAGAAGATTGGGTTCTTTCCTGCTGATCCTCATTGGTTGCTGCCCAAGCTCTAGTGTCCAGACTTAGGCCACCTACATTTTGGAGGGAGCATCATTTAATTCTGCATCATGAATATAATTCAAATGGAGAATTCCTTATCAAGCCAGAGAGCTTATTAAGTCATTGCTGGACTTTCCTCAGAGAAACTCTTGCTCATCAGCAAGTTCATATGTAAGGCTTTCATGTTAGATTTGGACTTCAAGCAAATAGGAGGCAAAAGCCAAACTTGGTGCTCCTCCCCAGAGACTCCTATGCCATTCTCACATCACCACTCTTACAACAACTAAATTGCAAGCACTGCCTACTTCATTGGGACCCCATATTTAACATAATGTTGATTATTGATATTCCTTATAATCCATTTTGATGAACCCTCCCTTTAGAATTAAAAACTGTCATAAAACCTTAGAAAGTATTATTACAATCTGTTCATGGAATATGAGTACCAAAGACAATCTTTTGAAACATCTCCTAAGGCATTCATCATGATGCAACACAATTTATGCCTTTCGAGGGCTAATTTTTACAACCGCTATTTCCATCACATCTTGCTTTTCTGAGAGCGTAACAGAGAACACACTAACAACATAAGTAGATCAAAGCAGTAACACAAACTGCTCTCATAAGATATTAAAGAGTTGACTTCAATGTATGAACGGCACAAAGACACCAATCCCTAATATTGAGTATTAACCTGCACTGCCCATGTTTTCCGTGTAGGCAAACATTCTTAGTTTTACACATAAGTAAAATTGAGATACAGAAAATAAGCGGAAACTCGTGAAAATATATTAGAGAGGGAATCAATAAACAAACAAACACAGTGATCACTATATCTTCAATCAATAACAAAAACATTCAACTAATATGTCATTAATATTATAAATTCTGCTATAAGAGATTCAACTAGGATCACCGAATAAAAATATGTTGGTCCTAATTTTGAAAGGGTGTCTTTCCAAGCACATTTCAAAATCATTCAGGGGACCACTTTCCTCCCAACGACTATCCTCTCCCTCCAAACGTAAAATGTGCACCACTGGATTTCATCAATAGTTGAATCCCAACACATGCACTGAGTGCTGATGAGTGTGTATTCCCCTCCAACATTCCTCTGCTCCCAAGAAGCCTACCTCAACAGCAATGACCTTCTTAATCCTTGTCCTTCATTCGATTCCCTTCACATGTGACCAATGGTGGAAAGCAAATGAGTGATGAAGAACTTGTGAGAAATATGCTACTTTGTTCATTAACAGCTCCTATTCCCCAGTTGATGTTGAGCAACAATTAGACTTTGAAATGGCACTGTACCAGCAGAGTGAGATCCTGCCATTTCTTTTTATTTCTGCCATATATCACAAGAGGAACAAACAGTTGTTGAGCTATCGCACATGTTAAATTGCCTCTTCTTTCACAACATCTAATGCAGATTTTCATGAATCATTGTAATTATCTTCATTGGATTTTCATATATATTTACTTGGAATGTTGCTAAGTATTTCAACCATCCTTGGGATCAAAACATGTCATTCTCAGGTTACTTAGTACACATGCACTCCAAAGTCTTGGGCATCAACATTGACTTGCCCTCCTAAGACATGATTTCTGAGGTAAGGAAGTAGAGGAAGACCTTACTGAGGCATTCAGCAAGGATTTTTCGTCATAACTACGTTCACAGTGTATTCTGCTACGTTCTGATGGGGATAACTAGGCATTTAAGGCCAACTCTCAATCAAAAATCAGTTTGGAGATGAAACTTTAAAATACTAGACTTACAATGTACTCATATTCCATAGCTAAAGCTTGAGTATCTTCCAACCCTGTTTAAATGTAAATACTTATCAAAAAGAAAGTCTTGATGGCACAGTGGTGTAAGCACCATTTGGGACCTCAAAAAGAAGCAGCATGGCACAGAATTGTCAGGAGAATGGCACAAGGC
The DNA here is from genome assembly GCA_933228895.1 of Platycnemis pennipes. Classification (NCBI taxonomy): domain Eukaryota; kingdom Metazoa; phylum Arthropoda; class Insecta; order Odonata; family Platycnemididae; genus Platycnemis; species Platycnemis pennipes. The sequence goes on along the minus strand of OW121857.1, from coordinate 92,489,109 downwards.
AGATACTAATCTCACAAAACTGCAACTTCAATATAAAAAAACCATCTAGAGAGGAATAATTCCAAGTCAAAACTTACATCCCCAAATGCTGGCATTACTGGTTACTCATTACTGTGGTCTTCATCCTGAATCAAGCTTAAAATTTGACTCTACAAAGGAGTCTAATTTTGATATCACCAGGCAAGGCTACCAATGGCAGTTAAACACACCATTCCATGGAGACAGTTTGGGATTCCAAACAAAATGACGTCACAACTCCATGAAAACAAAAGGTTTTTTTCATTTTCCTCCATGGGTTTTGCAGATAAGCGAGAAGTCCTTAGAGGTACAATTAATAAGGCTGACTGATAGCAAGCGCCTTCATGAAACGAAAAGGAACCTTTAGCCAGATGTGCGCTGCATCAAATCCTCTCATTTGCGACAGAGACATACATGCAACCATAATGCATTTCATTTCATTGCTACATTTCCAGATCATTTTTATACGACTTTTTAACAACTCCTTTTGCTCACTGAACAAATATCATGCATCGCACTGCAATGAGGAGCAAGCAAGCATATCTCCCGGGGGAACAAAATTTTTGTGGGCATGGGCCGGGCCTTGCTCTGCTGTTCTAGTCCAGCACTCTCCTTGGCTGGACAGAGAAAAAATCAGACATTCGTTAACTCCAAGATTACCTTCTCCTGTGCCAAACACTATATCAAAATGTCAAAAAAGCATAAAAACAAAATTGATGAGCGAATACTTCAGTATTGATGAAAATGAAGACTGCTCCAATTGTAAACACTTTTACCATTCATGTTTTGAAAAACTTTTTGCCACAGAATATTTTGCAAGTATTTTCTGCATTTATCTGATGATTTTGCAATAATAATGCTAGTGCTACTTAATGCAGCAGAAGTGAATCATCAACCATTAGGATAAACATCAAAATCGATAAGCCTTTCATGGATTCACGGATGTGATTCAATTGCGTTGACTTCGTGAGTCTCAACCTGGTTTTGTAATAAAAAAATCATTGGTCTGCACTTCTAAGCATTAACAAGCATGCACGAGAAAAATTGTCAGCAATCATATACTGAAAATGAAACAAAAATGCCTTTTCATTTATTTTGCTAAACAAAAATATAATCTTGGCCAGATGAGGGTAAATGTCTTTTGCAAAAAAATGTAATTTCACTATGTGACCGTCTTTAAGGGCAAAATATATTTTTTATTTCTGCATCCCTGTAAAAATTAAGGATGAAGAGCAATTGCATTCAGCTGTGTCAATGAGACTGATGATAATGTTGTTTTGTTGCAAAATTTTACCATGCTGTTTATAGCAACTCTCTCTTGTGACTGCCTCACAGGAAGTAAGTTGCAAAATGTGTTCACAGGAGAGTTGCTCCTTCCCACTGATTTCCATTGTGATAATGTACCATACATTAAACCAAAATACTTTATTCTGTGAAAAAGAAAACTTATGTTGTTATTTTTACCTGATGATCAACAAAAATTACCTACATCAAAACAAACACAGGACTTAAGATTCCAAAGAATAATCTACACTCAGAGAAACCAATGTACTATTGAATGGTTAGCATATCTTTGTTTATAAATCCAAGTACCCCAGCCATACCAAAGGAATGGAGAGGCTATAGAACTCCCCTTAGAAAATGGCTCATGGAATCAAAGGTGAGACAGGTAAAAACCAGATGTAAGCAGTCCAAGCCTGCCCCGTTCCTCAGTGAACTGGCAGGAAAGACACATAGTGCAGTTATTCCAATAATATGTACCACAAAAGGCAAAATAAACACAGGAACAAAGCCAGCATATATTAGATTCATCTCATTGTGAAAACTGTAAATGACGGCATAGATGGTGGAATTCTTTTGGATGTTACGATATGAAATCCTGGCAGAGTAGCTGAGTTAAGATCAGAACAGAACCACAACTGAGATACCAAAGACATGTGGACAGTTTAGAATATTCCAAGAGCAAGAAATCTATTGTATGAGATAAAAAGAGGTAATGGGATTGCACATAGATGGGTTTGCACAAGTTGAAATGGAATGACAGCAAAGACAATGTGTAGGGCTAACATCTCGGAGGCTCATCAAGCTGTAGAGAGTAATGCGAGGTATGAAGTGGAGGTAGAGACAATTCATACAATTTTGTATCATACCACATTTACCATCCAATATGAGGTCACCTACAACAGGGAGGTATGATTTGAATATAATTATGTACAGGGAATACTATAGAATATTACCGTATTTACTCGTGTAAGCCGTGCCCTCGTGTATCCTGTGCACCCCTATTTTCGGCCAGGCTCGTGAGGGAAAAAATTATTTTTAAAAAAAATAATGTAGATATTGAAGTGCTAGCGTTAAAGATTTATAGTCATTTTTCCTGTTCTGCTAAACGAAGGGAACATTAAGCTCATTTTTTGAATTTGTTGATGTAGAATGGACTGAAATCCTTCGTCATGCAAGTACTAGATGGTTATCTCTTAACACCTGCCATAGAAAGGCTTTTAAAAAATTGGGAGCCTATAAAAAGCTATTTTAAAATCAATCGGTGACAATTACAGAAAACGCCATCTTTTGAGAGGCTGTTAAGTTAACATAATATGACAAAGCTGAGAGTAACACAGTTCCAATCTTTCTTTCAATCGATATTTAAATCTAAAATAAGTATAATTACCCAAAACTTTTTTTTGTGGTAATGGACAACGGGCATCATATATGGAGTAGATAATTTAGTACACGTTGACTTATGCAGGAAGGTTAAACTACGATGAAAAAAGACATTGATGCCTGATCACATCAGACTTTTTCACATATAAGGAGAAGATAATTTAGTACATGTCGACTTATGCAGGAAGGTCAAACTACAAAGAAAAAAGACATTGATGTCTGATCACATCAAATCACCATTATGATGATCACCTACTGAACTATGTAATGTCTTAAGCTAGAGTTGGCATTCCGAGTACCCGTAGTTTTGCATCAACTTTTACATGCTTAGCAATGAGTCGTGGGTCATCACGCAGTTGAATCTATCACGGCAACAGAATAGCAGAGAAACGTAAACATGTCACCAGCCTAACTGAACATCTGTGTAACTCCGTATCCATGTAACTCGGATGTGCGTAAGTCGAGGACTTACTGTAGTTCTCCGCCACTATAACATAGAATCCGCATGACTGGTATTCAAATCTTTAATCCGGATTTAATTTGAGATTCGATCGAATCTCGAATCCATGGATTCCATAGAATTCCATCGAATCTTCGAATCCCTCCCCCAGCCCTTGTACACTTTATGTAATTACAATTGTTTGCATTTATTATTTTTGATGTTTTCTGTATTCATGCAGCAAATGTTGATAAACTGAATTTAAAGTATTTAATTTTTATCACTATCATAAATTATTACCATAGAAAATTATTTTTTTCTCTTCTCGACTTCCAAAGACAAGGAATTGCCTAAGGATAGGGTCCATCTTAGATTTGTGCAAATGTGGCACATAGTTAATACATACATTTTCAAATGTCCAAGCTATCAATCAGTTAGGAAAAATGTTAAAACCAATTAGTGGCACAGGGTAATGCAGAGCATATTATGAGCTGAATTCTGGAGACACACTATTTGGGATTAACGCTGTGCAATCAGTTCTCTCCCAGTAAGGATTTTTCTCAGTGTTGCTCAGAGAACAGGCAGCAGCCATTAATTCCTATCAAAGTCATTGCATCCATGCAATACATTTTTTCCACTACTACATAAATACATGAAGTAGTATGTACTTTAAATTAATACATTTCCCTCTAAGAAGGAAAATAGGACTGGAAAGCAGGTTTTCCTTGAATTTTAGGAAATGCAAGAATTGGTGTTGAAGTCAAAATGGAGCAATTCATCATTTACATGAAGTAAAATGATCGACCCCGAATGAGCATCTTAATACTGAACCTTTCAAATTTACATTCAAAAGAGAGACCAGTTCTCTCACAACAGGAGTAAGAATGAAATCGATGCATTCAATTCACATCAGGCACAGTTGATATCCTTGTACATATTCCAGACACTGTATTCTAGCCAAACAGAATATAATCGATGTTCCCTCTGTCACTGCCCAAACAGAACCTAAGAGAAACTGACATTGAGACCAATGTAAAGACTCATTGAATTATCCACACTTATAAACAGACTGCAACAACTGAAGAAGGCCACCAAGTTCTTTTGATGCTGTGCAACCCTATAATATTCACCTACCCAGTGTTCCTTCCAAAGGTTTGTCTGATTGGTGGGAGCACAAATATGCACTGAGCCCAACAGCGAATGAAATCCATATATGCCCAAGAGGAGGGGCCAGTTCCTTTCCATGAACTGGCCCTGGTTCCCCAGAGGCGTGGCATCCAGAAGATCGCCCAGCTATGGTTTCCCTCTTCTGGATGTGAACCCAAGACCAATTTGGTCACTAGGCCCATCCACTAAGTGACCACGCTGCTTAATTTCCAGCATCAGTTGCATATTAGGTGAAGTAAACACAAAACGTATGAAACAAAGGAACCATTTATCTTTCCAATTTATTTGTACAATGGAGCTGGATGGTTGCTATAAAAATCCAAGCATTCACTTTTGATTGAAGGATTACCAACAAATAAAATCATTTTCATGATCTTATAAGTCACTGCTTAGCCAAGGCATTCAAAATTGAAGACACTGTGCTGCATTACATTGTCATGTCACACAACTGTGATCTCCTCTTCCATTGCTAAACACAGGCAAGGAATTGTCTCTAAATACAAATGGAGTCACTTCTCCAGCAGAGGTGGAATGAAGTCTAAAACTTGCAATGACTATGACGCCACCACACAAATACCAATGCCTTCTTAAGAGGCAGAATTAAACCACAGACTCTTTTGTTCTCACTGCTGCTTTGCAGAATAAATCATAGTCTTAGCCACTTTAGTGTTGTTTGATTAGAATGGTAAATATCACACTGCACCCGTACAGTAAAACCAAATTGTCATCAAACAAATTTTGTACTGTTCAAAGGGGTCCATAACTAATCCACCATGGTTCACACATGACGAAAGGTAACATATGGTGTAAACAAGGAGAGGTTTGAGGCTCGTATATGATACACGAAGTAGGCACAGAACCTCAGGGCCAACATTTGCCCCTCGACCTGATAAGGCCTTCCCTCTGCCCACGGGAAATGAGGGGGGCAAGGAGCGAGGAAGGGCTCGAGAACTCCTACATGAGGGAATTGTTGAGGCACAGCTTCCGTTGGAACTCAATGGGTGCCATCTGAGCCAACCAATCGGGGTCAATGGATGACACTTGGCGCATGTAGCACCGTCCAGTCTGCACCACTTCCCCATATATGACGAGTGGAGGCTTGGAACGGAAGAGCACAGACGAAGGGTGTATGGCAACCACCTGGTTGGAACCGAGCTGCCGAGACGAAGCACAAGAGGAGGGGGAGGAGATTAGAGAGGCAAAATCACAAAGTGCACACTAAAATAACCTCAATCACAGGACAAATTTTCAGGAAGAAGTTCCTGCCTTTCTGGGACAACACTGAACCAAACTCAATGGCAGGGCATCTCATAGAAATAGAACTGGAGTACCCCTACACTCAGTCAATTGAAGAACTGACCACAGTCAACTTCAACCCATTTTCAAGGCACATTTTTTTATCCCTTACATGAAGGCTGTACCTTGAAGGCTTCTTCAGATGGCTCTTTAGCATATCTCAGCCATCTCATCTAATTTTTAAATACATTTCATTGTGTATTTTATTTCTTGTATTTGGTAAAAACCTTTCAATGTTAACATTGAATCATTTTTGTTCAAACTACAGTAAAACCTCTTATTTACACTTTTCTAGTGACCTCTGAAAAAAGAGTGTAAATTGCAGGCAAATGCAAACAGTGGAATATTGAGAATTTTCAGTTTTACATGCATACTCACACAACACAGAGAAAAAACAAAAATTATAAACACTAACAATCCCCCTCCCACCCCATCAGTTTCCTCTACTTTCTGTGCCTTTATATTAAGAGTTTTCTTCTTGAGTTGTGCCTGAAGATGACCATGTAAGTCGAAACCGGTCACAAATAAATTTATGTGGAATAACAACGTTTTCGCTTTCATTTAATCAAAACACTAATAAACTGAAAAACAGCAATATAACCAATTATTTCTTAAACTATATAGCTCTCCTGTTTTAGTTTTGTATGATATATTTCCACCAAATATTTTCAACATATCATTGGGCCTTTTGAAATCCTTGATTCCCAAACTTTTGGTGATGTGCAATGCTTTTTCTCTCATTACGATACCATTCAAGGGGATGATTGACAAACTAGAATTTTAAACCACTCTTTTAGATTTGCTTCATTCTGAGAATTCTTAACATTTTCTGATTTTTGTCAGTTTCTGCACTGATTAGCAAGTTTCAGAAGCACATCATGATTTTTCATAATGATATCCATTGTAGAGACTGGTATTCTTAGACGTTTCACCATATCATTGCAAGCAGCATCATAAGAATCCACTTGTTCCACAATTTATATTCGAGACTAAATTGAAAATATTCTATTTCGCTTCAACTTTCCAGGGCCAAGTAAGATAAAATTTACATTCCAGAGTAACTGAAGGTAACCATAGCAATATATTAAAATCTAATCTACCTTGCAGGTCGGTTAGTGCTAGCATTTATTCAACTTTAAAATTTCTAAAGAACACAATTCTTTTGAATCAGTGTGCTTTTGAAATGATGAAACAAGTCTCAATAAGTTTTGTGTTATAGTAACCTGTCACATAATCGATAGATCTGCCTCAAGGCAGTGCAAATAATCCCAGTTCTTGTAATTTTAACCAGGGCGTGGACCAATTTGGGACGAAATGAAAAAAATCATCCCAGAGACAAAGATTTTGCTGGGACAAAGCGGGAAGAAAATTTTTGGACATAGAGATAATGTTGGAACGAGACAAGATGAAATTTTCTGGCTGAAAATAATGCTGGGACGAGACTGGACAAAAAGTTTGGGACAGAGAGCGGGAAATTTTCTGGACGAAAATATTGCTGGAATGAGACTGACAAAAATCCTGGAACAAATAAATTGTGCAGACTAGGAAGTGACAAAAATAAAAGGATTATTACGCTTACTGTCAATTACGATCACATAAAAAACTTAGTTCACTGCTTGCAGAAATTTGATGGAGAGTTTCTACCTAAATACACCGAATGGAAGGAATAAACTGAATAATTTTAATAAAAGAACGTAGTCGAGTGAAACGAGATTATTAGTCTCTTGGGTGCTTCTAAAACAGAATATGTCTCAAGCGTGGAATACCACATTAACAGCTAAGGAGAGTGCTACCGCTAAATGGAGTCTTTTATTCTTTCTTAAACTCTCTCTTAAAAGCTTCTAAAATACATCCAGTTGGCTAAAACAATGGTCTTAAGGAGTTTTTAGTGTAAAATTGAAATAAATTAGATTGTAAAAAGACTTAATGAATACTGAAATCAAGATAATAATTCCAAAATGAAAAAATCTTGTTAGACAGAAAGAAATGAATAAAACCAAAGGAGGCAAAGTTTCCAGCACAAGAAAAAGAAAATATTTTCTTGCCAAGAAGAGATGAAAACTTCAAGGCTTAAAACTTTTCGGGATGAGGCGAGACGAAAGCTGTGGGCCGGAGGTTTGCTCACTTCAAGCCCCTATTTTTGCATTTCATTATGTCTGGAAAAAGTCATTTTCATTCTTCATTACATCAACTTTGGTACAATTTAATTATACTCCTGCAGGTGTTCCTAAATTGTATAAATTGCATCCTATTGTATTCATTTCAGGGCATGAATCTCATGAATTTTTCCTGGGCAAAGAAATTACGAGTGTACGTATCTTTCCGTCACTAGCGGTGCAGTGTCCTGCCCTGTCACATTCAAGTTCTTCCATAAAACGGAGCACATTACTATTCTCTCTTGTCTTTTTGAAGTGTATATGCCCTAATGAAGTAAAATATATGTGTTTTTTTAGAGTTTTATCTACACTGTTGCACTTTCCTAAATGCCTTAGAAGGTGAATTTTTTTTAAATCTATTGCACTCTGAAGCAAAGAATGGGAAAATAGAAAATGATGAAATGGTTCTACATACATTGGAGAAATAGAAATTTGATGGTACCCAATAAAAATGTTGTAAATTACGGGAAAGCATGAACTCTCATAACATAAATACAGGGTTTTACTGTAATATTCTAATGTATGAATATATATTTTTAGTAGGCACACTTAATTTAGGGCACACGACTATTACATTATCCTTCATTTCAGGTATCCTCATTCATACATTCTCACACGTTACCACCATGTTAATTTTTAATCTTCTCATTCAAAACGACCTCTGGTTCTTCTTTTTTCTGATTGTAAGCTTTTTCACATTCAGTACCATATAATATTACTATTTGTACTGTTTTCAGAAGTAATGTGATAAAATATTGCAACAGATGTTTCACCTAGCATCACTTTTCTCACAACTTTCTTTGCAACTTGTTTTCTTCATTATTTTAGTTTTCACCTAAAACTGAGAGCTTAGATTATAATTTAGTCCAAAGTTAGTTTGAATGGGTTCAATAGACTGTCCTCCAAGAAATCTCTTTCTCCTGTAGCCATCACACTCTAACTGAGCCGAGCTCAGGCTTAATCCTCCGTCTGTATTGGTTGAGCAAAGCACATCGAATCATATACGTTCCACGACAATTTCAATATAGATTCACCAAATCCCTTCTAATTCATCATTATAGGCCCAAAAACTACCAAAAGACGGTAAGTCCTCATTTCGTGTTTGTCCATATTTTAACCAAGAAATCTTGTCCCCCAGAAGAACGTTAAATCGGAATTCCACTGTATACTCCTGAGGGTGTTCCTAATTTGCAAAATGAGTAGTTAGAAGTACATCTCATGGATTCCAAGGCATAAATTAACCCCAAAACTTACTGTGAGATAGTTTCCCTCCCTCTGGAGTTGAGCAAGGTTGCCGAAGAGTCCCGCAATGAGGCACTTGCGTATACAATCCTTGTCTTGCCCACATGATGAGATGGGAATGTTGGAGTGGCGACACAAGTCGAGGAGCTGGCTTCTCACACTCGCAGCATACTCCAGGTTACGATTGTTGAGAAAATTTTCAAAGCAGAATGCCTGGAGGAGGGAGGAAGAAATGCCTGATTGTCCGGGGTGCAATTACACAAACAAAAGAAAATAAAATGCTTCAACCATAGTTCATCTTTGCTTCTATAAACTACATTTTGGTATCTATTGAGGTTAAATTCACTGAAAGAGGTAGTAAACAGTCATCAATTTCAAGAAAGCACTATGTGATAACAGGTAATACTCATGAAGGGGACAAATATACTTCTCCAAAGCTCCTGTTCATAAGGAATCCCAATACACAGGTATATCCTGTCGTATTACCCAAATGCTGAGCCAGCCAATCAACAATAATAATGTTTACTTGCTTAAGCAGCAATAACACAATACTTGATTACATGGCTAATAGTACATTATACGAGGGCAAACTTAAAAATAAGGTCTCCAATTTTTTTTTCAAAGAAAATGACATTTATTGGTATTGTTGGAAACATCGCTGGAAAGGTCATGGCTTCAGCTATTTTTTGATGTAGTCACCCTGGCGCTCGATGACTTTTCTCATCCGCACGATGAAGTTTTGCATCCCGTCATCATACCAGCTTCCGTCCGCGTTGCGAAGATAGGCATTGACCTCCTCTTGCACCTCGTCGTCCGTCGCGAACTTCATCCCTCCTAGGTGTTTCTTCAGGGCAAGGAACATGTGAAAATCACTGTGTGCGAGGTCGTGGCTGTACGCAGGGTGCCTGATCACTTTCCACCCAAACTTCGAGATCAGTTCCTGCGTCTGATTAGCCGTATGAGGGTACTCGTTTTCATGATGAAAGGAGACCCTTTCGTCAGCATTCCTGGACATTTGTTCTTGATGGCGCGCCGAAGACTTTTTAGTGTGTGGCAGTATCTTTCCTTATTGATAGTGGTTCCCCGGGGCATGAAATCCACCAACAATACTCCCTTTCGGTCCCAAAACACTGTTGCCATGACCTTCCCGGCTGACAGAGTTTGTTTGACCTTTTTCGGTTTTGCGGATGGCGCCATTGTTTGGTCTGTTGCTTCGTCTCGGGGGTATAGTGGTGAACCCATGTCTCATCACCCGTTACGATAGAATCCAAAAAATCATCTCCTTCCTCTTCAAACACAACTTCTTCCGCACATTCCACGCGCTGCCTCTTGTGGTCTTCGGTGAGCTGTTTGGGCACCCACCTGGCAGAAACCTTTCGGTAATTCAACTTGTCCTTTAAAATTATGTGAATTGAGTCTCTGCTACACACTCCTCCAAGTTTTTCTTCCAACTCCTTCACCGTTACCCAGCGGTTTTTCAGCATTGCCGCCTCCACTGCTTGCACTGTCTCATCTGAGTGCGATGACCTGCCACTTCTTTCCTCGTAGTGGAAGTTTGCGCGGCCGGAAAGGAACTCGCGGCACCACTTATGAACGTTTTTAACATCCATACATTTTTCACCGTAAATTTCAACCAATTGGCGATGAATGTCGATAGGTGCCACCTTTTTCACGGTCAAAAATCGTATGACAGAACGAATTTCACACCTGGACGGAGACGCGAGTGGAAGCTCCATCGCGGACAGCTGTTATGTCAAGAATGAGCTGTCGATAATGCTTTGCGGCAGCAGAGTAATAGTGGGGGAACCAAGGAACATGGCGGTGTTGCCAGATTGCGCCTCGCGCTTCATGCGGCGACGCAATGACTTAGGAGACCTTATTTTTAAGTTTGCCCTCGTATAAAGCCCACCAATGTATTCTCAAGGAATGAAACAATAAAACAACTTCATAAAACATACAAAATACAAAGTCAATAAATATAAAATTTAGCTAATTCTAGTTTGCTTAAGAAGTACACAAATTTCTTTAACATAGTTCAGAATCTATGCACTCTTTTTACAACAGTGTATATTTTCTTGTAGTAATTATTCCTTCAGTCTTACTCCAAATGTATGTATGTTGATGATATTGTGAAGTGGTCATGATAGTAACTATGACGATAACTTTTCCAGACATTTCACATGAGCTAGCAATTACTTCTAAGCCTGAATAGGAGACAATAATTTTAAGCTCACATTCAGAAAAATGATTTACAGACAAATACCCAGAAATATTATACTGAGATACATCAGGGCAAGTTGAAGTTACCTTAAGTTTCATCATAGTTAAATGAAAACAGTGAATAGTCAGCTGACTCTGCGGAATGAGATTTGATGCCATTAATTTAGGAGTACATGAGGTCAAGGTTCTATTCTTAGTAGCATTAATTATCTCGCATGCTTCTTTTTCTTTATTTCTAATAGTTATTATTTAACCATTGGGGTATGTTTCTTTTAATCAACTAAGCAACCCCTTGCACTACTTTTTTACCACCAAGTATTCCATTGTCCCCCCTGTATTTCAATTACTTCTAAATTATTTAATCTCTATAGCTTACTAAACTCTAGAATTTAGAAAAAGATGAGATTTCTGCCAACCTTTTTCACAGAGGCAGAGTTGTATGCTCGGAATATGTTGAGGTTAGTTATGTGGTCCCCAGTTGAGGAGGAAAACTTGTGGTGAGCAGATGCAGCATCCTCTTTGCGCTTCGACACCATCACTCGCAGATTCTCCCCCGAGAGGATAGCCACCAGGGTCACCACCTCCTCCCTTCGGACAAAAATATGGGGGTGTGGCTGTTACAGATGGGATATCACAGGCAACTGGCGAAAACATCATCAGCAGAAGCTAACAAGTAAAACAGACTGCGGCTGCCAAATAAAACCCAATATTGATTGATATGACTAAATTAATATTAGAAGTCAAAATAAAATATAAGATTAAGGAGAAAATTAGATTTGGCTTTGAAATTATACTTGAGGTTCAAGGAAATTGTAATATCTAGATTATAGAGAAATTTAGGATTTAAGGTAAAGATAAGATTCAGATTCAACATGAGATTCGAGGGTGAATTTAAGGTTTGGATTCAAGAAAAACTGGATTCGACCCATCTTTAAGTTCTACAATATACAATTATGCTTTACAAGTTTTATCCATATCACAAACACAGTACAGAAGAACCTCAGTTATAAGAATCTCGTTTATGCGACAACCTCATTTATACACCGTTTTTTTCGGTCCGGTAAATAACCCCATAAGACCCCATGCATTTCCAACCTCGCTTATGAAACTCATTTATGTGACAAACTCAATTATGAACCATTTTTTTCCAGTCCTTCGGCAGGAAAGTCCTCACTCAAATGACTTTTCAGTGACAGACCAACGGAAAGACGTCGAATTTGAGTTTTTGTCCACGACTACTATAAGTCTTGTATTTTAATTTATACACCATTTCAATTATTTATAAGAAATATGACTTTTTTCCCCATTACCCTGGTATCGCAAGGAAAAAAAAATGTCGAATGTCACGCAGGTAGCCTACATATGCTGGCATCAGGCACGCAACGAGAGATGCGCGAAGTTCGATCCCTATCACAGTTTTTTTTCAGTCATTGCATCGAAAATTTTATCATCTTCAATTTCAAACCCTTACATCTGAATACCCTAATTTTTATACTTATATTGTTTAAATTAGATCTACGAATGTATCACTCAAAAACTAAGGATAGTCGGGTCAGATCTAAAGATCCACGAATCTTTCATTTCATTCTCTACTGAAATCACATCCAATGACAGCGTAAATTCGGATCCCGATTGGAGATTTTTGAATTTCGTGGCTTAGCGATCAAAGCGCCCCATGAATGGAATGTAGGCACGGTAGATACTGACAAAGAGAGGATTAGTAATTACGGTCACGAAATGTGGTGTAATATTTTTCCGTGCACTAGAACAAAATAAAGAAATATATGTCTTGGCTTTTTTCTCCATAGGAGGTACAGGAAAAAAATTAAGAAAAATGTCACGTGGGTCGCCTACATTCGCCAGACTCACATGAACCGATGATAGCATAGTTTTTAAAAATGAGAGCTAGTGTACTGCCAGTCGCGAGTTAGTTCCTTAACACTGCCTAGGAATACAGTCCATGCTGTATTCCTAGGATAATGCAAGCAGGCATTTAAATCAAGTACAGGACAACAAAACAACATCAGGAATTGCATGTCAGTTTATAAGTCAATATATTAAACATAAAATTAATAAAATTTGGCATCATTGAAAATGATTGGAAAAATATTTTATGACAGAATTATAATCGTGGAATCAATATGTTAACTATACAATGTGTTTTTGAGTGATGCAATTGTAAATCTAGTTTAAGCAATAAAAGTACAAAAAGGTAGCAGTCACATACAAGGGTTGAAAATCGAGTATGATAAAATTTTTGATTCAATGGCTGAAAGAAAAATGTTAAACATTGATAAGAATTGAACTTCATTATCTGCAGTACTTCACTCTGCTATTGTCAGCTTACCTGAGTTCAGAGAATGCAGGCTCCCTGCATGTCATTCTACCTCTTTTCTTGCGAATAATGGAGACAAAAGCCAATACACATATTTCTTTATTTTGCTTCTAGTAGCATGAAAAAACGGTTCATCTCATTTCATGATCAGTTACACAACCTCTCCTTATGAGTATAAAACTCACAAATAACATTTTAAAGGTCATTATTAATAAGACATTGCAAAATAATAATATATGCAAAATAATAGTTTAGCAGCTTGAAATACAGTAGAACCTCTTTTTTACGAACCTCTAATTTACGAAATGACACCAATTTACGAACCATTCCGCCGGTCCTGATCTTTGTATATAGGAAAACCATGTAAAATGACCTCTATTTTACGAAACCTTGATTTTACTGATTTACGAAGTGAGAGGCCGGTCCCTAGGAGTGATTGACCTCTGTTTCACGAAGTTTTTGAAATGATTTTGTAGCACTGAACTCAGTACAATGGAATAACGATCGCTGTATACTTGTATACTTGTATACTTGAAGCCAGATCGGTCATGTTGAGAGGGCCCTCGGTCCAAGTATTTCATATGGGAAAATGTGGAAAAATCAAATGTGAGCATAGTGCTATTTGAAGTGCTTAAACTGTAGCAAAAATCCCAGAGACTGATCATCCAAATCGCAATTCAATCCTTATTATATGATCCAAGGAAAAAATGTTCAAAGACGCATGGCATGACACCTAATTCTCGAAAACAATGCCCCAGTTCATAAAATAATCGGATTAGTGCTTGGTAATTTCTATTCCTTTTCTATCATTTTGTGTATTGCGAATAACTAACTCGTCGTCACTAAGGATCCATATTTTCTCTGGAATTATTTAAAATTAGCTTTAAGGTAGCCGCCGCAACCCCAATTCAGAACTTTGATCAGCCTTTCACTTGAAAATAGCATTTCCGTAGGAAGTTCTTTGCTGCAGCTGTCGTGGAGCTTAGTTTCATTAAAAAATGCTCATTTTGCAATAATAAATTGCTTATATTCAAATCTTGATGTAATTTGATTATTTAATTTTTCATTAGAAGTGTTTTACGTCGTTAGGTAAGAATTTGCGATCGCGACTTCGAGATCGCGTTCGCTTTCTGTAGCCGCGAGTAAATAGTTCTCGTAAATCACCGCTAGATGTCAGCACTGTAGAACGCATCTTAAAAGAGAGGGAATTTCAAATTAACTGAGTGAATTTCTAAGATTGACTTTCATCAGCTGCAAAATATTATTAAATGTATTTCAAACGATACGCTTTCTTCAAAAAAGGCATTTTTTGGTCTTTTCATAGAAATATACTGGGCCAGTTGGAACTTTGTTTTGAAATTTCCTAGTTAAAATGCATACTTGGCTTTCCCATGTTAAAATGGCCTCTTTAAACACAAATCGACTACCACTAAATACACCCCTTTCGTTAATTAATGCATAACTGCATATGCTTAAAATACTCCGTGGGATGAGTTAATTCTCTTATGAGTTATTCCCTTATTTTGAGATCTACCAACTGAACAGCTACAAGAACCTAATTCCGTTGCAGCAGCCAAGTTCATACCATTATAAATTTGTAGAAAAATATTCACCTGTTTTTTTTTAATTCATGGCTGTTTCATTCTCTTTTACTAAAGTGAGTCTCCTAGCCTTAGGAATAATGCCTATGCTATACAGCGAATCAATACAATCGAGGTCTAATTTTTAAATCCTTTCAATTTCTTGCAGATACACTGCACACAGAGAATTTCACGTAAGATCTGTTGTTTTTTCCCAGAATGAGCTGATGACTATTATTTGTTATAGTAATTAGTTTTATTTCAACCCTAACCTAACTATTTGACAAGTCCAGTACAGCATAGTGTTTAATTGCATTCAAAGAATACTTGCATTCTTGTCAGCAGAGTTTCAGTAGACGTACATTTTCCGCAGATCCAGCCTCCTATGTGCATGATGTGCCTCCATGGACATTGCTGTGCCAGGTATTGCCAGAGCATGGGAGTGTCACCGCAAAAACTATTTCCAACTGTTGGAGATCAGCTGGTTTTGGTGACACATCAGTTCTGGACACAGAGGAGTTAGTGGAAGATAACCTCCAATTTACAAACCCTCTGATTTACAAAGCTCAAATTTTTGGGTCCCTTCAACTTCGTAAAATAGAGGTTCTAATGTATTCTATTATATATTTTATCGTCTTAAAAATTGAATCCTCACATATTCCATGTTTCGAATCTCCTGACCGCATTAAAAAGGTTTTTGTTTCTAAAAAAGAATTTGAAAGCATTCAAGGATTTGATTAACAACAGCAACCCAAGCAACACATTAATGACAATTGTGTGCTGAATTAATTTTAGGTTTTCGATTTTGTTAATTAATTACTTAATGTTCTATATTATATTATTCTTGGCATATGATATGTTCGGAAGCCTTTTTTCTATAATTGCATTTAAACCTTTCTGTATAGAGAATGATACAATATGGCATCACTAGGATCTTATATGTTGGATAATAATTCAAATATTAATTAAATTGAACTTATAATGTTTGTTCTAACAGCAATCTAAAGAATAGTTGTACAGGTTTAAAAAATGTATTGTTTGAGTAGTATGTAATAAGGAAAGTGAACTTTATATTAGAAATAATAAGATATTGCTATTGCATCCGTAAATTTTGATCCAATTAAATTTGAATTTGAAATTTTGATTAAATTGAAAATATCCACATAGATGATAGTAAGTAGATTTTTTCTGCAATATATTTACTTGTTATTTTGGAAATACTATTGTTGCTGTTTTTCTATATAGGTATATTTAAAATGTAGCATTAGAAAAGGAATGAAATTCAGAATCCAGTATCTGAAACTAAGGATCCAAAACCAAGATAAAGATCCGAAACCCAGGCAAGGATCCGAAAAGATCATGACAAGGTGAAAACAAATTATGTTCGTTCAAAAAAAATCTTTTCATTCACCATCGAATCACTCGGACCTACAATCCTGACTTAGGGCCAATTTCACCAATGATGGTAAAATTTCCCATTATCGCAGTTTACATTATCTCCGTTACTATCAGGGTTGGGCACGAATCACCTGGTATTGATTCAAGTCACGAATCATGAATATCGAAGGAAATTAGATTTGAAGCACAAATCACGATTCACTGCTGTAAATTTGATTCAAATCTCGAATCATGAATCATGTGATTTTTCCTTTAAATATGATTCGTGCGGTTCACGAATCACGAATCATACAATTATTGCAGAATGACAATACCACTAAGTAATGGTCACATTCTGAACATTGCTCCCATAATTGGGAACCTATACCAATCTTTTCGCCGGTTAATTAACACTTGTGTAGATACATTGTGGATTAACTGAATATCCTAAATTACCAGTTCTGTGTACAAGCCTTCAAGCCACCATAAAGGTGTGTGGCATGGTGTAAATTCTCACCAAACATGCACTACATATCATGCATGAAAAAGGAGTAGTAATAGTATACTAGTCTAAACCTCACTATTAAAAAAATAAATATAGTAAAGTAAGCATGCAAAAACATGCTGTTAGTTGGGTTACCTTCAAGTCCTTATACCAACATGCGGCTACCTATGATATACATTGATTCACTCGTATTGGACATATTTACCGCTATTCATATCCCTAATTGTACGAGGAAAAAAGGACATTTAGAATCTGTCATTTCGGTAATCAATTTCTCTAACTTTGTGATTATGGTCCAGTCTACCATAGTAAGTTGGGGTTCGCAAAATATTTTTAACATCATCACTGAAAATATTATCTTGGAATTTATTTAGGGGAAGAACTCTACATTTCAACCTGCGATCAGACAATGATTCCCACTTTAATTCATTTAATAGACTGGTTACGCTAAAATAGTTATCGTACCGCCCCTTTACAAATCTTGCCGATATTCGCTGCACATGTTCAAGTTCATTTTTTAGACCGATTTCCTATTCATCATCATCATCATTGGTCAACAATCCTAGGATTGGTTTGACGCAGCTTTTCACTCCATTCTTCTATCGGCAAACCTATTCATTGTGACGTAATTCTTCTCTTTTACATCCTTCACAACCTGTTCCATGTATCTCATACAAGGCTTGCCTTTTACAATCTTCCCGTTCACTTTTCCCTTGACGATAGTCTTCATCAGGCCATCAAGTCTCACGATATGGCCGATTAAGTTGTCCGTTCTTCTTTTTTGAATTTTCAGCAGACCTCTCTTTTCTCCTACTCTTCTTAGGACTTCCTCGTTACTTACTCGGTCGATCCATTTAACCTTCAGCATTCTTCTGTAGCACCACATTTCGAATGCATCCACCCTTTTCTTCTCCGCTGCTCTCATCGTACATGCCTCACTGCCGTAAAGAAACATGCTCCAGAGATATGTTCTGATGAACTGTTTCCTTACTTCTACGCTTGTATTTCCAGCTGTAAGGAGATTCTTCTTTTGATAGAATGCCCTCTTTGCCTGGGCTATTCTACTAACTATTTCTTTCTTGCTTCGTCCATCGTAGGGTACTCGACTCCCTTGGTAACAGAACTCTTTCACCTCTTCAAGTTTTTGCTTTCCTAGTTTGACATTGGTTTTCGCCTCTTCTTTCTTGCTGCACACCAATTTCTTAGTAGCCTTCTACTTATTTATCTTCAGCTGATATATGGCCACTGTCTTTTCATGATTACAAGAATCTTGTTCAGGTACCTCTCTGTCTCTGCTAAGAGTGCCATGTCGTCAGTGAATCACAGCATGCTTATTTTTTCTCCTTGGATAGTCACTCCAGAAGACTTCTTTTTGATTTCATTGATGGCTCTGTCGATGTAAACATTAAAAATGACGGGAGACAGTGCATATCCTTGTCTCACTCCTTTCCTTATTCTTGCCTCTTCACAGCTGGGTCCCGATTTAATCACAGGCACTTGGTTTTTATACAGACTATGGATAATTCTTCGGTCATTGTAGGACACTACATTTCCCTACAGAATTCCAAGCCATAAATCCCAATCCACGTTGTCAAAAGCCTTCTCTAAATATCTAAATCTAAAGCAGACGTTCATTGCAATCAAATGCAATGAACGTCGGCTTGTTCTTCTCCATTCTCTTCTCTATGAGTAGTCTAAGGGCCAATATTGCTTCCCTTGTACCCTTACTTTTTACCCTAGCTTTTGCAGTCCTTCACGTGGTTTCTAAATCTCTGTTTCACTAAAATGTAATCTATTTGACATCTTCTTCTGCCTCCTGGCATTTTCCATGTGTATCTTTTTCGGTTGTGATTTTTAAACAATGTGTTGGCTACCACTAACTTATGCTGTGTGCAGAATCCATCAGTCTTTCTCCTCTTTCGTTTCGGATTCCCAATCCGTATTGTCCAGTTATTCTTCCATCTTGACCTTCGCCGATGATATCGTTCCAGTCTCCTAGATTAATTAGGTTTTCTTCTCCTCTTACCTGTTTTATAACTTCCGTGATATCTTCGTAGACGTCTTCCACTTCTTCATCTTCATAGTCCGTCGTATGCATGTAAACCTGCACCACTCCGGTATCTACAGGTTTGGTTTCGATCTTCACCGTTATTATCTTTCTTTGTACTGTAGTAAGCCCTTCACACGCATTCCTCCTTCACTCATGTGAAGAAGAGCTGCTGCCCTCTTCTCTGGGTGACGAGAAGAGTAATTATTAGCGGCTTCTCGTCGCCAAGTCATGGCATCTTCACAGGTTCGGTATTATTTAGAGACCTACCTTACCCAGGGATAGACCAATACCCCATCGGAATGCCGTCGCTTTTTGTCCACCACTGCTTATTCGACAAGTAAACTTGCTTATTTTGCAGCTAACCTCTATATCTAGAGGTCGACCCACCATCTGCAACCCGGTGGATGCACTCGGTGGCTATAAGCTCAGCCGCAAAACCGATTACGTAGGGATCCCATACACTGGCAGCATATTCCAAATGAGGTCTAACAAGGGAAAAGTAGCTGATTTCTCGTACATGATCGTCACATTTATCCAGTACTCATTTGATGAATCCCAGTTTATGAATAGCTTGACCCATTATTTCACGTACGTGTTTACCCCAGGAAAGATCATGTGACAGTCTTATTCCAAGATATTAAATGGATTCCATGTTTGCTTATTCAATATTACTTATTTTGAAGTGCTAGAAGGAGAACAATTCTTTTTCCAAAAATTCATTACCACGCACTTTTTTTAAATGTAATTCTAACTACCATGTATCACACCATTTTTCAATTTTTTGTAGGTCATCATCAAGGAGTCTACATGTAATAAATGTAATATTCGTGGTCATCATTTAAATGTAGGTCATTTAATTGCTATTTTTTCAAAACAATTTAAAGTCACATTTGAACAAATCTGTAATATAGTGTAAAATATATTATTGAAGTTTGCATTAGCCATATTGTTCCACTTCTGACGTGTACTTACACAGTAACTGTCGGTGAAAGACTGATGTACATTTCTAGCAGTGAAATCAGTGATATTAATTCATGATTCGTCAGTGAATCGTGAGCTGCATCACAAAAGTTCGGCTCATGAATCACCTCAACTAACAAAAAAAGAGTCCACTCACGGATCACGAATCATTAAAAAAAAATGATCCGAAGCACGAATCACAAATCACAGTTTGTGATTCGGGAATCATGATTCGTGATTCATGAAGACGAATCATGCCCATCCCTGGTTACTATTATTATCTCGATAATCTCTTGCTTGCGTTCCACCACTGTTATTATTATCTCGGTTTTAAAAAACCGAGATTTCTCTGAGAATGTTTAGGTTGGTAAATTTCTCATACTCCTGACATCAGCAAACAAGTAAAAGCACCTAACCGATTTGTAATTCAGCTGATTTAACTTCGTGCTTATTGTAACTAAAGGCATTTCCAATGGACCCATGAAGGACAAAATTTTAACTAAACTCCCACGAAACATCTATATTACCTTCTACGTATATCTAGAAAACATCTATAATCACTTTCAAAAATCGTCTACATGTTTATAAGATATTTCAAACCCCGCTTTTCCTAATTCTACTAAACATCTCCCCTAAGATATCACTTATTGTCTTCACTGTTACGTTTAGGAGATAGAGAAATAAAATACTGGAATTAACTTAAATTACATTGCCTTTATTTATAGCATCTCGAAAATGAACAGTAACTGCTATTATAGGTACCTTTCGATCACTTAAAACTTAGCATTTCCTTCGTCGTTGTCATTGGTGTCAAGGTGAATTATCATTCGAATGAATTCATTCGCGAATGAATTTAAGTGATGACCTGAAATTGCTTCTGCTTAGGGCGTTTAACATGGTGAATGATAATTCGAATTCATTCCTTGAATCCCTTTACGTGCAGAAAGGATGCGCAATGGTAGGCCTATCAATAGCACATATCGATTCACCGGAGATTTCCGACCAACGCCGCTATATCGATTGTCCGAATGGGTTTGTAGTCTTCTGACTTGTTTAGAAGTGATGCGTGATAGGTGAAATAAAGAATGGTGTATATTTAGTCATTATAATATTCATTATAGAAAGCTTTCTAGATACAGTGAACTCTCGTTAGTACGTTCCTTGATAGCACGTTTTCCTCGTTAGCACGTTCATTTCCTCAGGTCCGGGTCGCAGTGCATGTAAATAATCCTGGTTAGCACGTTTTGGTTACCTCTTTAGCACGTTCGTAGGAGGACCAAACCAAATTCGTTCCGGCAAAATAACCGCCCTATAGGTTAACATGACGATGAATATCATTCAAGAGGTTTGATTCTCGCATTAAAAAAGATCGTTATTGTTTACAATAAAATTTGTTTAATACATTATGGTTAAAAATTGTTTATGAAGAAGTAAAAATGCAGCATTCACAAACATTTGAATTGGCCATTCAGCGTTTGGCACCCACAAGCAGACGATTTTATTGCGATGTTCGTTTGTTTTATAAATGTTCGCTGGGCAGCCAAACTGTGAAAACACTTCGAGAAATTAACAGTGTGACAAGTAATTAAAGTGTGACAAGTGATAAGAATTAGTCATGGAGAAGCGTGTGTTGAAACGACAAATATCGACAATCGAAAAGCTCAAACTCCTCCGAGAAGTGGACGAAAATCCACATATGAAGCGTGTCGAAATAGCAGCCAAAATGAAGATTCCACCGTCAACATTAAACTCTATTGTGAAAAATAGGAAAAAACTTGAGAATACATCGCAAAAAGGCACGAGCAAGTACAGGAAAAGAGTGCGAGGTGGCAAATTTTGTGAGTTGGAGGATGTCCTCCTTAAGTGGTTCAAACAAGCGCGCTCATCCAATGTGCCATTAGATGGTGTAATATTACGTGAAAAGGCCTCGTACTTAGCCGATAAAATGGGCATCAGTGATTTTAAGGCTTCGAATGGATGGGTTGAAGGATTTAAAAAACGCCATGGCATAGTTTACAGGTGCGTTCGAGGCGAGGCAGCCAGCGTGGACACTAACGTTCGAGAAACATGGAAAGATGTCACCCTCCCAAGCATCATTAAAAACTACAGCCCGAATGACGTTTTTAATGCCGATGAGACCGGCTTATTTTTCAATCTTCTGCCTGATAAAACTTTGGCATTTAGAGGAGATAAGTGTCATGGAGACAAAATGAGTAAGGAGAGGCTGACAGTCCTCCTATGCTGCAACGAAAGTGGATCGGAAAAATTGATTCCATTAGTAATCGGGAAATATAAACGCCCCAGATGCTTCAAACATGTTCGGACATTACCTTGCACGTATGAATGCAACTCTAATGCCTGGATGACCACAACAATTTTTGAAAAGTTCCTGCGAGCACTGGATGCCAAGATGGGTGGACAAAATCGTAACGTTTTGTTGCTCATTGATAACTGCACAGCACACCCAATAGACACTGCATTTTTAAGAAATGTTAAAGTTGCGTTTTTTCCTCCTAATTGCACGAGTGTTTTGCAGCCCCTCGATCAAGGTATCATACGATGCATGAAGCATAAGTACAGGAAACTACTTGTCAATGAGAGATTGACCAACCTTCAAGTGTCAGGTCAAAAAGTAAATATCCTAAAAGCGATGCATTTTGTGAAGTATGCCTGGGACTTAGTCAAACCCGAGAACATAAGAAATTGCTTCCGTGCGTCTGGATTTCTTCGCACCACAAATGAGGACCGTACTGCGTCGTTGACTGCTGAGACAGCGGATGAGCAGCCCGTTGAAGGCTGGGATCAGCTGTTCGGAGAAGGGGAGGGGATATCCTTCGACGAGTACGTTGCTTGTGATGATGGCATCGAAGTTTGCAGGTTGGTTGGTTGAATTTGTGAGACTTAAAAACTGAGGATCATTTATTGAGAGAATTATTAATTAAATTTACAATAACTACTCCAAAAATTAACTTTCATACTCTGAAGTCTTTCAAAATTTGATTGAATGAGACGGTGAATCTCATTGTCATGTATTTTAATCTGTAGATTGATGTCAATAGACGAAGTCTGTGAGCAGGAACTTCGAAATGAAGAAGAAGAAGATGAGAATGACGAGGTGGAGCCCAAATCGCCTCCAACATTTGCTAAAGCCGTCGAGGCGATGGACACAGTGCGACAGTTCGTTACAAGTCACGAAGTTGATGAAAGTGTTCTGAATGCTTTAGTAAAAATTGATTCAACTATCAAAGAATTGGGGCTCAGTATTAAGAAACAAAGCACTTTACACAGATTCTTCTCGCCCCTATAAGTTATTGTTTCATCTTTTAACGTATGTTTTTGTGTGCTAAATATAAGTAGAGAACAAATGGGAAGTTCCATTTTTGTTTTGTTACAAGTGGTCAAGTAAAGCCATATACGCTCTGGAAAGTGGAATTTTTTTGGGCCAGGTGCTCATTTTGTTCATTTTTTTGAGGAATTTTGACAATCCTCACAATATATTTTAATATTTGTTTATAAAAAGTTTCATCATGGTTAATATGAAAATATAATAATTTACGTTGCATTCATCATAATAATCGACTTTTATTTTTGTCCATGATTTGCAAACCATGAAGTGCGAAAGAGTGCAGTGTGGGGCATTCGCGCTGCGGATTCATCTATCCTGAGACATGTTCATTACGTGGAAAGTACGAGAAAAATCGCCGGGCGGCTCCGCTAACTATGATGCTGAACTTAAGGGAATCACATACAAAACGTGCTGTTTGGTTATTATCGTCATAATTTACTATGGATAACGCGTCAACCTAGTAGGTATTTTCTTGGAAGGCGTAATAAGTGGAAGTGAAACGTTTTTTACAATAAATGAACGGCAGCTATCTACCAGAATAAACTAAACGAACGTAGCATTCCCCTGAACGTTATGCAACTCATTATTACATCTTTAACGTTCTCTGGAAGGTCAAACCTCTTTAGCACGTTTTCCTGGTTAGTACGTTCAGAATTTCGGGTCCCTTCAAAAACGTGCTAACGAGAGTTCACTGTATTGAGGTTTGCATTTATCTGATTAGAAGTAGAGCTATTAATAATGAGCCGGATGGTTTAATTTTCGCATCTACTGCTAGTGTCCATACAACGGTGGCAGCCACAATTCTTCCGGAGAAAGCTACGAGAGAGGAGAAATAGAGGTCGAGGTACGTGGTGTGATTCAAAATAAACTTTTTATAGGAATGTGAGGGCTATCGTCATTTATTAAGAAAGATGCTGGAGCAATTTCGTACTGCATTAAATCTCACCAGACGTGATGATGAAAGATCGGACACGACGACGAGAGAAGCAATTTCGGTGACAAGAGATACTTGATCAACCTTAGGTATACATGTTTATAATTATATTGATATTTTACAATTCGATTCCAGCTGGCTGTCACGCTAAGATTTTATAGCGACGGGCAAATCGTTTCCATGACCGATTGCGGCTATGACGTTCCCTGATTACTCAGCAAGAATTCATGAGGGTTATAAAATATGTTTAATTATGGTTGAAGTGTGTAGGAGTGTCTATTGTGAGAAGTGTACTATTTACATCTAAATAAGATAAGAGTTTTAGAGGTTAGATACGTGTTATTTGCTTTTATTTATCCTTTTTATAACACCAACGTTCCCACGGACGACTCGTCCATCGTCTTCACGGTGAGTGAAGTTGGTGTTATATAAATATTTAACCCGGTGAAAATCCCGAGAAGACCTCACCTGAATTGTTGCTAAGTGCTTTTCGTAGTGTTTATTAACTCGGGATAAATCAAATCTCAGGTTTTAGGTTCAAATAAATTGCGCGTTCCTTAATCAACCTAGTAATTGCCTTAAATAATGATAATTGAACTCAAATGTCTCGACTAATATCTAAAAGTAGCTGACAAAATCGCCTGCGTGCCATGTTGCTTTTACAGTATTATCTCGGATAATAACCTTTCACCTCGCGAAAACGGCCGGTAAAAATATTAACCGAGATAATGCACCAAAACCAAGTTAACGGTACTGGTGAAACAGAGAAGTCACATTAACTCGGTTAATTCCAAAATTAACCAAGTTAAAAAGATTATCTTCGTTGGTGAAACTGGCCCTTAGTAATTAAATAATAATTTCAAAATGGCTGAATGAATAACATTATCTAACTTCTAATATAATTGCTTTCTGATATTTAATAGATACTTAAAACTATTTTCAGTTAGATCTCTGTTCATACCTAGTGATATTGTTTTAGAAGAAAAATAGTTGGTAAAGAAAAAAAATTACCTATTATTCACAGCCAAGTTTTTAGTAATCAATACTCCTGCATTAGCTGGTGCTTGTATGTAGAAGACGAACTGACAATAAACACCATTACGAAATGTGCCAAGCATTAATTGAAACTAGGCCCTACTGGTCAAGTGCCCAGAATGCTAACTATTAGACCAAGAAATTATACTTTGGGAACAGATCTTATATTACTTCAGGATTGCAAATGCACACTGTTTCTGTCTAGGTGTCATGAACATACCTTTATTTGTACAGTTGCTTGTAATACAATAAATTATTAGGCTTCATTTGCCTGCATCTAAACATGCAACTGCATACATGAAACAAAAAAGACTGAATTGGACATTTGAAAAGGGTTTCATGTTCCCTTACTATGAAACTTTTTTTGGTTGTCCGCTGAAAGTTTCATAAGTGAGGTTCTACTGTATTTATGTGGGAAATATAGAAAAATGATGCAAAACAAATAACTTGGAAACATGAGTAACTTGGAAAATCAAGAGGTGCAGTAAAGAGATCCACGTATTCATATCCCAAGCATATATTATCAATTTGTTCATGATAATGTATGAGTGACTGATGATACACTAGTAGATGAAGAGCAATCCATTTGCAATGGCAAACTATAAGTGAGGAGAACAAAAAGTCCCTTTATTTCAGCACATAAGATGCATTAATTATCCAAAAATGCATTCTGTAATGGGATGCACCTTCTGACTTTGCCCTGTTTCTCAACTTAAATCAATGTAGAAGGTATGGTAATTTCACACCGATGAAAAAATAAAACAAAATTTGACACAGGAGCTGCTTTTGACTATGGGAACTGCGATAAAAGATGTTTTCCTGGACCAAAAAAGGATGTTGTGAGAAATGTTGAGAGTGGTAGAAAGGGACTTCAAAGGGTTCAAATGGAATGAATTGTGAAATTTCATAATAAATTTTTCTAAGTCCTGGAACTTTCTGAATAGACCTATTATAGAAGATTTGTGGCCTTAACAGGTTCAGACTGGGCAAACATATTGTATGCAATAAAAAAGCCTGAATTAACTGCATTATCATGAATCAACACATTTCATACAGTGATATTAGTAAGTAGTAAGGTTTCTTTATGATTACGAAAATTACTGAAAAATTAACAACTTTTTTCTTCCTTGAACTCTGGATGACATGCCAAAAGATGTTCCCATTTCAACAACTACAGTTAGCACAATTGTATTACACCAACATGCCATTGCAACTAAGATGAGGCGACAGCAGAAAAAGGAAGACAATGGTGGGAACAAAAGAAAATAGAATTGTAACCATAACTTACACGCATCCCATGTCCCTGGCTGCGAGGATGATACGGCTGTAGTGCGGGTCAAGGGGGAATTGTGCCATCTGGTGTCCGAGGGGAGTCAGCTCTGGGCGGTTGATGGAGAGAATGGCACTGAGCTGTGACAACTTCTTCATCGCCTCTGTTATTGACTGAAGATTAACGAAGAGAGTGAAAAGATTGTAGTTCCAACACAAATGCCTCAGAAGCTCCTTAATGAACAAGCTCTCATGTGCTAAACATATGGCTAGGTACAGGATACCTGAACACTCGTGGATGTGAGAGTAAAAATGCACTCAGTAAGGATAAAAACTGGTTGGGATGGAAGTTGCAAAAATAACCTCAAGAACTCAGAATTAGTCCAAAGGACTGAGCACTCAGAACTTCACAACAACAGATCACTCACCATCACAAAAACTTCAATGGGCTCAAGTGCCTTTAAACTAGCCTGTGAACAATACCTTACAGGCAGGTCTGAAAAGTGAATTAATGTTAACAAGCCTACATTGCAAGGATTTAATTGTAAAATATAATAGTATCAGTGTGTGTGTGACATGTATTAGGCATCCCACCAGTAAACACCACTCTGAATAGGTCATATTACAATTCGGGCCCAAGGAAAGGCAAGGTCACATGACCCTTGGCTGCTCTCTTCTGCTTTGGCTCCCATTGCTCTGGTCGGGAGAAGCACTCTACCCTCGGAGAAGTCAACCACCCCCACTCATGCGGATCACGACCGCGTGGGAGAGCCTTACAAATGCATTTTCATGCCAACCACCACAATTGTACAGCTCAATTTGTACGTATCTTCTGAAGGCTGCTTTACAGTGGACAGTAATTATGGTCATTTTCCCAAAGAGAAATGGAATTTAAAGCCGGTAAGCTAAATACATCTCGTTTACTACATTAATTGCTAGGCATGTAATTGGTCACTGGCCAATAAAATATATTATCACTATTATCATGAAAACTGAAGTTCAAACCTCAACAGGAGGTCGGTCCATGAAGTCAAAGGAGAGGGCGTTCACTCCCATCGCCAGAAGTTGGAGGACGACACCCGCCAGGTTACAGCGCTGTATCTCTGGAACTGTCATCTCGGCCATTTTGTTGTACTCCTGCATGACAAGCAAAATAGGTGAGTTTTAAATGAGAGTCCCACCTCTGCTTGTTCTCCCATCAATACACTTCTCTCACTGAATCATAGCTCTGAGATATTCAAATGACACAGTATTAAAAGGTCATAGCAAATTGTAAGTTTCACATCTGGTTATCGTCGGAGGTTTTTGGAGGCAGCTGCGTATGATGAGTTGTCGGAATGCAAGCTTTTGTGGCCATTACAGGATGCATCATCAGGCAATGATAGAAAAATTGGAAAAGTCAATGTCTTATATATCCATCCCTCCCCCCTTCCAAGTGGAGTGGTAGGGGCAACTGACGTAAGAAGGTGGCCGCCACTTAAGCCTGTCCTTGGGGAGTCAATGAACCTTCTCTCCCTGTTCCAGTGCAAACGGGTATGCCAATGTTCATCTTCTTCTGAAACCATCCAGGTGTTTCTTTCTTCGGAAAAGTGGTTTCCATGTTGGGCTAAGTTTAATGCCCCCCTGTTACCCACTCCTGCCCACGTCTCCCACACTCCTTTTTCCCCACACTGGTCACTTCTGTTGACCACCAATAACCGTCCACTCCCACGCTCCTCCCCTTTCCTCCCTCCCTTCCTCCCCCCCCATTTCAGTTCTTTCATATATATGTTGGTGCATCTTTGATATACGCTACCTGACGATGCTGTAATACAGTGAAACCCGGGTCGTAGTGAAGTTTATTTTTGTGTATTTGGCTCGTGTTTTTCTTTCTGTGTTATCATGTTTCGCTTCCACTCCATATCGCCTGAATCTTCAGAATTTGGCCATCATCCCTGTTGAAATTCTGGGGACATTTTTCGATTTCAATAGCCTCGCGGATCAGTCGGTGGTGATAAAATCTTTCTTGGGCTAACAACCAAGGAACACCATTCCAAGGAAGGACACCATATTTTAAATGACAAGACGTGGGTGTTAGCCCAAGAAAGATTTTATCACCACCAACTGATCCACGAGGCTATTAAAATCGAGAATTGCCCCCAGAATTTCAACCAGGATGACGGCATTATACTTAGCCCAACATGGAAACAACTTTTCAGAATGGAAATAAAAATGACTTGGTATATTCCACAATTTTCCACACCACATAAAGGTGTGGAATATACCAAGTCATTTTTATTTCCATGATGCTTCAATTCCACAAAGTAACGCCTGAGGGTATTTCTTCGAACTTTTCTGAAGGAAAGAAATGCCTGGATGGTTCCAGAAGAAGATGGCATACACATTTGCGCTGGAATGGAATTTTCTGATTTTTCTATAATTGCCTGATGATGCATCCTGTAATGGCCGCGAAAGCTTGCATCCCAACAATGCGTCATACACAGCTGCTCTTGAAAACCTCTGACGATAATGAGTTTCGCAGCGAAAACCTACGTTCCAAATTCACATCTGGTTCTTGGAAATACTTGCTGGATAAAGTTTTATTTTCCCAGTCAAGAAAAATTATCAGTAGGGAACATACAATTTAAGTTCCCTAAGATCAGACAAAAGTTGTGAATTTGCTAGTTATAAGGCACTACATATAACCAACATGAATTGACATTCATTCCTATCATCAAGTATCATAGTGACTGTGCGCGCGGGGCCTTGTGCCCCAGGTTATGATGAATAAAAAAAGGCGAGGGCACCTTCGAACGACTCCGTTTATTTCCCGCTTGATTGCTGGCGAAGCACGCGACACATGTCCGCGTCCACACGCTCCCGGAGTTTGACGAACACTAAAGAAAAAACCCAAGCGAGACCCACGCCGAAGGCAGAGGGCCCGGATGGGAAAGGGTTACTGAACCCTCGAATAGCGGTACCGCCAAGGGATTCCCACACCAAGGGGTATGTGCGAATCCTTACGGTTGGTGACCGCGGGAGAAAGGGACCGGCCGAACTGCCGAGACACCCAAATCCGGGGAAAACCAGAAGAGCGGCGCCACTCGCCCCTGGAACAGACGGGGGGCGGGGGCAAGGACTCAACATTCCGCCCGCCTTGAAAAGCCGTGGTTTTCAATGGAGCGTGTGGAAAAGCACAAAACAAATGAATACATGGAATACAAGAAACTCTCAGGAGAGAGACGAATACCAAACATTGCTATAAATTCTATGAGAAAATGTCTGTTATGTCCAAGTGATGACTCACTTTCAATTACACGTAATAATACTCCACAATAGCATCAAAAAATGAGAAACAAATAAATCACTAGAGATTTAAACAAAACGACACTTGATGAAATGCTCCTGAATTCACACAAATGATTCACTTGCACAAAGATGCACTCTTCACACTGACAACTGATCGTAAGAAAAATTAAGAACAATAATGATCAAATAATTTCGTTTCTGATTGCAAACAAAACAATGCGAATGGCATTTACAATGATGAGATTAATTTTGAGTTTAAATGACTTCCTTAGGTAGCGGGCAGAGCTTGTTGGCCGCCCGCCGTATTAGCCCGGCAGTCGTTTTGACTGTGGCCACTCTTGCAACTCCATCTTGGCCTGGGTGGAGATCCACAATACGACCGAGGCTCCACCTCTGAGGGGGTAGATTGTCCTCTTTGATAAGGACCAGGTCGCCTTGTTGCATGCTGGGTGCCCCTCTGGTCCACTTGGGCCTCACCTGGAGGCTGGACAGGTACTCCTTGTGCCAACGGGACCAAAAATGCTGTTGCATTCTGGTCACGTGCTGCCATCTGGATAGACGATTCATGGGAATCTCATTCAGACTTGGTTCAGGGATGGCAGTAAGTGCATCACCAATTAGGAAATGGCCGGGAGTTAGGGAATTAAGGTCATTAGGATCTGATGACATTGGGGTTATAGGTCGGGAATTTAGGCACGCCTCGATCATGGTCAGATACGTGTATGTTTCTTCATATGTTAAAGATGCGTTCCCAGCAATTCTCTTTAAATGATATTTCAGTGAGCGAACAGCTGCTTCCCAAAGTCCACCGAAATGAGGTGAGCGAGGCGGGATGAAATGCCAATTGATTCCATCGGCTGATAGATAATGATACAGCTTTTCTCTATGCGCCTGGGATGCGAAGAGTTTATTCAGTTCCTTCAATTCCCGGTTGGCACCCACGAAGTTTTCCCATCCCATTCTCTCCATCTTCTGTTTTGCTGCATTGTGAATGAATCGCAGACAATACGCCGTTACTCGTTGTAGTTTAGAGAACGATGAATATCGTTGGAGTAAATGATTTGCCTCCATAGTGATCATTGCGATGGCGATGGTTCGTTTTTCTGGGGGCTCTAGCATCTCAGTGAATGATTCTGATGGCCATTCTTCTTCACTACCACTCAGCCATAATGGACCTTGCCACCATGACAATGCATTCAATAATTGTTGCAGCGAAAGCCCTCTTGAAATGTGATCAGCGGGATTTTCTTTCCCGCTGATATGCCTCCATTTGTGTTCACTCGTCAGTTCCTGAATCTCGGCCACTCTATTGGCGACAAACGTCTTCCAATTAGATGATGGTGCCTTTAGCCACGCAAGCACCACGGTGGAGTCTGTCCACAGAGTAACTCTTCCTGAATATGAAAGTGATGATATGACCTTGCGAATGAGATTGGCCAGCAGCACTGCGCCACATAGCTCCAATCTGGGAAGAGTCGTTTTCTTCAATGGCGCCACTCGTGATTTGGAGCATAGAAGTCTCATCAAGTATTTCCCATCTGAGTTGACAGACCTGACGTAAACGCATGCTCCGTAGCCGGATTCTGACGAATCACAAAACCCATGAATCTCACATATATTGTTATTTGGCGGAATAACGCCCCGTGGAATCTGAAGGTTGCGAAAGTATATGAATGATTCGCGAAAATCTAACCATTTTGATTGAAGTTCCATCGGAAGAGACTCATCCCACTCCACTCGAAGTTCCCAAAGTTGCTGAAGGAAGTGTTTTGCCTTGAAAATGACAGGTCCAATGAGGCCAATTGGATCAAATATTTTTGCCAAATCGGACAGCACTGCGCGCTTAGTCACTCTGATCTCGCTACTGAAAACGCCGGCGCCAAAATAAAAAACATCTTCATTGGGCTTCCAACAGACTCCCAAGCTTCTCATGGCGCTGTCTTGCCCCGGGTGAATGCTATAGCTTGCTTCCCTATGGTCCAACGGAATAGTTTCAAGCAATTTGGAACTGTTTGAGCACCATTTTCGAAGTCGAAATCCACCGCTGTTCAGCAAGTCTATCATTTCCTCTTGAATTTTCTTAGCGCCCTCGATTGTGTCGCTACCAGTGAGAAGATCATCGACGTAAAAATCTTTCATCGCCACGGCTGCTGCGTTGGGAAAGCGTTCTGACTCTTCGGAGGCTAATTGCTGAAGACATCTCGTCGCCAAAAAGGATGCAGAGGCCGTACCGTACGTGACTGTTGTTAACCTGTAGGTTTCAATTGCTGAGTTTTCTTCATTTCTCCATAATATTTTTTGCAAATTGGCGTCTGATGGATGGACCTTGATTTGGCGATACATTTTCTCGATGTCAGCCATCATCGCGTAGTGGTGCATTCTAAATCTGATGATGATACTTAGGAGATCATCTTGAATAGTGGGCCCAACCATTAATAAGTAATGCAATGCTACCCCTGTTGAGCTCTTGCATGATGCGTCAAAGACGACTCTCAATTTTGTTGTGGAGCTGGTTTCCTTTGTGACGGAATGATGGGGAATGTAATACGCTCCATCGCTGAGTCGATCTTCTTCGGTGACCCGTTCCATGTGCCCCAATTCTTGGTATTCCTTCATAAACGAGGTGTATGCTAACCTCATATTTTCATCTCTGCGTAGCCTCCTTTCAGTTGCGATTAGTCGGCGAGTCGCAATTTGCTTAGACTCGCCAAGATGAGAGACGTTTCCCTTGATCGGTAGTCGAACGGTGAAGCGCCCGTCGGCCCCTCTTGTGGTGTTTTCATTGAAGTGCTCTTCACACCTCAATTCTTCAGCTGAGAATTTCGATGATGGCTTGCATTCTTCTAACTTCCAAAACCCTTGGACCAACTCCTCAAGTGTTTCTCCTGTGCTGAGATGACAGAGCGCCGACCCTGAATTCGTGTTAGTTTTGACCCTTCCAGAAAATATCCACCCTAATGTGGTCTTTTGCAATATTGGTAGCGTTGGTGATGGCCTGAATTGTCCAATGCACAGCAATTCAAAGAATAACTCTGCTCCTATGAGGAGGTCAACGACTTGCGGGATATTAAATCCAGGGTCAGCAAGTTGGAGATTAGATGGCGGACTCCAATTTGATATGTCAACGGGAGTCGCCGGTATTTCGGAAGTGATACTTGACAGTACCAAGCAATTTATGTGAGACATGTATGCTGTTGTTCTCGACCTAAATGTGGTTTGCACCATCTGAGTACTTCTAGTGGCCGATCCTCCAATGCCAGCGATGCCTGTTGCGCCTGGTTTCCTCTTGAGCGTTAGAAGCTGCGCCATTCTTTCGGTAATGAAGTTGGCTTGAGAGCCTGAATCTAGCAACGCTCGACACAGATGAGGGGAGCCTCGCGAATCATGCACCCAGATGACTGCAGTAGACAGAAGAACTGTACTTGATTCCTCCCTCTGGGAAGAGGGACGTGCTGTAGTGGACTGTATATGCGTCGGAATGAGTGAGGCTGAATTTTCTGCTAAATTGCCTTGAAGATGAATTGCCGCTGGGGCGCGACTTGTGAGGTGAAGCAAGCTGTTGTGCCCTTCACCGCAAAGTTTACATTTTCCTGAGATGCAGTGATCCTTTAAATGGCCTGCCCTGAGGCAGTTGAGACATAATCCAAGATTTTTTACATCGTTAATCCTCTCGGGAATGGATTTTTTCAAAAAGATGCTGCACTTATATAGGTGGTGATGCCCACTGCAAAGTTTGCATTTTGATGCGACAGTTACATTCCCCATTAAAGGCCTGCTGCCTTTTATGGGTGGTCTTTTCCCTTGATCGTGGGATGCGGTAGCGGTACGAATGGAGCGATGAGCGTCTACCGTCTCCATCACTTGCGACCTTTGCTGAAGGAAGTTCAGCAGTCCTTCAGCACTTGGCAGCTCTTCCCGCGGTAACGACGCCTCCCATTCCTTATGAAGCCTCAGGTCAATCTTACTTGTGATAAGATGGACGAGAAGCGCGTCCCAGGAGCCTGTAGGCTGCCCCATGGCTTGGAGCGCCCGCAAATGCTTATTGAAGTGGTCCACGAGGTGTCTGATTCCTGAGGACGACTCCCTTTCCGACTGCTTGTATTCAAACATGGCTTTGATGTGCATGCTGATTATGAAACGTTTGTTCTCGAAGCGCTGTATTAGCAGTTCCCAAGCGATACCGTAATTTTGCTCTGAAGTGGCAAGAGAGGCTATGACTTGCAACGCTTCTCCCCGCAGCGTTGATCTTAAGTAATGGAATTTCTGAATTCCCGATAAAGACATGTTATCATGAATGAGGCTCTTAAATGTGTCATAAAAGGTTACCCATTCATCATAGGCCCCGTGAAAAATAGGTAAATTAATGACTGGGAGCTTCACGGGAGCAACATCATGGCCATTTTCCTGTGATACACCGGCCGTAGGCTGGAGTGATTGAATTATTCCGTCGGCCCTAGCAACTATATCGAAGTACGCGTCCTCAAATTCATCGCGTTCTTCGTCGCCTTCCACGTCCAATAATTCAATCTCGGATTGAATATCTTCGAATGCCTGCCAGCAATCCTTAAACTTCTCCAGGCGGAGACGCAATTGTGGTATTCCATCGGGAACCTTGACGTTTTCCACGAAATTCTTGAATCGCGTGACCCTGGCCTTGATTTGACCGCGTTTGGCAATCAATTCTTTGGTTTTTTCTGCCATAATTATGAGATACGTGCCTTAAGGGTAGGATGATTTGCAATGGGTAAAAGGAGTTATGTGGAGGTGAATTGCACTCACTGCCTACCTTAAGCTGTGATGAACTCGTCGTGCTGTTGGCTGCTGGTGCGCCGATGCCGCTGGTGCGTCGATGTGCCCTTAGCTGGTTGGATGATTCCTTCCAGGAGATGCTGCTTGCTGAAGACTGCTGATGGTCCGCTGCTTCACAGATCTCGATGTGAGTGCTCGCCCGAAATCCCTCGCGCTGGAGTAATCTTGCGCTTCGTGTGCGCAGATTTCGATATGATTTGCCGATCACTGGTGTGATCCGGCCCGAAGGACCAAAAATGTGCGCGCGGGGCCTTGTGCCCCAGGTTATGATGAATAAAAAAAGGCGAGGGCACCTTCGAACGACTCCGTTTATTTCCCACTTGATTGCTGGCGAAGCGCGCGACACATGTCCGCGTCCACACGCTCCCGGAGTTTGACGAACACTAAAGAAAAAACCCAAGCGAGACCCACGCCGAAGGCAGAGGGCCCGGATGGGAAAGGGTTACTGAACCCTCGAATAGCGGTACCGCCAAGGGATTCCCACACCAAGGGGTATGTGCGAATCCCTACGGTATGACCGCGGGAAAAAGGGACCGGCCAAACTGCCGAGACACCCAAATCCGGGGAAAACCAGAAAAGAGGCGCCGCTCGCCCCTGGAACCGACGGGGGGTGTGGACAAGGACTCAACAGTGACTATTTCGGGTAAAGATGAACTATTGAGTATCTTTTCCCATCAATAATTCTCACATTACCTGTACAAAAAGTAGATTTAATGGAAAACAAGGTTGAAGTTGAGTAATGAAAAAAAGAAAATATACTTTTTAAAGCAACTCACATTTACTATTTGCCAATCTGTATATGAATATCAATGAAACAACTCAAGGCTAGGAATTTCTTCTGCTGAATCAACATAAAATGAATCAAAAATTCATTCATTATCTCATCGCCTCAATATCATCATCATCTCAAATGATCACAACCAAATTTTCATAAAAAGATATCAAAAAATTATCAAAAATTATTCCTGAGCAGGGAAGTTCTTTACAATTCAAGGTTGGTATGCAAATTTCCTGTCTAATTCACAGTTTTTAAGGCCGAAATGAAAGCGACATCTTCTTCACAGTTTTCAAGATTGGTAGACACCCTGTGAAGCTAACGTTAGCTGTTTGCCCCTCTTCCCCATCTTCTCCATTCACATCTATTCAGCCAATCACCTGTGCTTTGGATACTTTCTATTCCATCCCAAGGGCATCAGCTTTTGTTTCAATCAGGGAGCTGCAGACCGGAACTCCCACTGCTCACTGCTGAGTAAACTACTCCAACACCACCAATTCCAATGCAATATTAATGGACAGTCATAGTGTATTGCTGCTCCCCACTGAACTTTTTCATAAAATAGCAGTTTTATTCTTGTTCTAATAAATGGTGATCAACATTGATGATGATAAACCATATTTTTTGCCATATGTTTTGTTGGCAATCTTTTTTTCTCAGGCTTCAATAGAGTTTTCTAGTGAAATCCACAGCTCTTCTTTTCTCCTTCATCCTGACACTCAGAAACTGAAAAACAAGGGAACCAGCACATGGAGACAAGAAACAAGGAGAACAGAGGACTGATGACCACGCACCAATTCCAATTCAGACACGTCGTCCAGTTGTTACCCAGAGCATCCCTCTTCGCCTCCCTCCCTGTGGTCTCTCAAGGCATTACAATGGAACAAGCAGGCATAGCTTGAGCAAAGTAGGAAAGCACTTAAGCCATTCTAACAACCATAAGTTATAAAGAAATAAATGCCAAAACATAAATCAGCTCCAGACACATTTGTCACCAGCTGACCCCATCAGAAATCCAACCACGGATTGGATTGTCCCTGGTTATCATGAGGGAGGACACATAATTGAACAGTGGTGGAACATTATTGAATGGTGGTTGAGAGGAGGGAATCATTTGTGCTTTGAGGTCTAAATCCCATTTCAGTCCCAGGAGTGGTTGTGAAGTGTCCTCCAAGGGGGAAGTGGCCGAGTAACTTGCCTCCTCCGTGTACATTCGGTAGCAGGTGCCAGGCCCCTCCCGGCCGGCCCTTCCAGCCCTCTGCCATGCCTGAGCCTTGGAGATCCGCTGCACCTTGAGTGAGTCCATGCCTGTCACTGGGTTGTGCGTCCTGCAGGGAATATGGACGGAAAATGAAATCACAAGCAACAAGGAACCATTAAAACTGGATATTCTACGAGGGTGGATTGTTGAATAACTAGCATCACATAACAATGGATGGAATAAGCATCACCTCTGCATACCACATTTAAGACCTATCCTTACTGTTGAAGATTCTATTGCTTTATCTATATCCACAGACTACCTATTCCTTCTGACTACCCAGCAAGCCACCTCGCAGGTGTGTGGCATGGGGTGAGTTGTCACCAAACATGCACTTAACTTCTATATTTTATACTTTGACATTTACTTATATTATCTACATAACTAAAGAGCGATTTATATGAATGTCACATGGGACACACACCACAAATTCTAGATGCCATCATCATACGTTAGTTTGATGGCTCTAATTTGCTAGGCATTGGCTTTAAACAAGTGTTGAGAGTCATTTGTAAATTTGGACAAAACTGGAAGTCTATGAGAAATGAAACTGCAATTATTGCCAGGAAAACAGCAAAGAAATTCCATGAAGGGATTTTCTCAACACTGGACAACTCATTCCCACTGTACTTTGGGAGAGTGGACAATCAGTGAGTTCAAGGGCGGCAGAATAAGTGTGGACACCGCACCTCACCCAGGAGGTTCAAAACAGCTCTCGTGCTAGATTAATAGTCTAAGGGCAAGATATGGTTTTGGCCAAAAGAAGAATGCGTGTGTGCAAGTTGGAAAGGAGGAATGAGTATTTCAACGGAGTGAGTACATTTCACAATGAACAGCACATAAAATACCTCCCAAATGGATGCTCATGCCAGAACGAGAGCAGATTTGAAAATGAATTGACTGTTGAGAAGAGTTTAACACTAGAAATGCTGTATTTTCACCACACCTAAAAGTGCAGGCAGTGGTCATTTTGACCGGAAGGTGTTTTTTCTGGGTTTCAAGGTTTATATGAATGAATTTATGCATGTATTCAATTTTGACTTGATCTCGTCTTATTATCAAATAATATTTTCTTTAAATTAATGAATGAGATTAATAAAAAGTTTTTTTTTTTTTCGCTTTTACACAAACTTTGGAATTCAGTGATATACCACCAATTGCATTATATACAATATAGATAGTGGTAGTATACCAATAAAATATTACGTTAAGAAATCATATATCCAGTATAAACAATCAGGAATTATTAATAATATAAGTAACAGCATTAACCCTCTTAGTGCTAACTTTTCTTCTGGGGTATTAGCCAGTTATGCGGAGGTAATTTAATAAAATCTAGCACCTTAGGAAAAAAATCATTGTGAAGCTATAGTTATAAATATCCAAATGCAGTTTTTTTGCATTACTTACATTGAACTAACTAATAATGACACAATTTTTTACATTGACAGAAAAATAAATGCTATTATTTAAGTTTCATAAAGTTGAACAATATATTGATATTGGGCTGATATATCAGGCCGCTGCATTTTTCACCCAAGATGCAAAAGCCGATATATTGGCCCACCGCACTAATAGGGTTAAACCACATATATAGCAATAGAGTACCAGTTCTACCATGCTAAACATTATTTTTCATGACACAGAATATTTAATAAGTTTTACACTTCTTGCTGTGCATTTTTCCCATGTATATTTTTGATATCTTAGATTGGGGCAGAATGCTAAGCCGCCGCCAAGGGAAAGGCCACCATGTGTAAACGCAATGCAATGGTCGGAAGGGGCAAGCACCGGTCGAAGGGAATGGCAGAGAAACAGTCGATGGAGAGGGGCAAACAGATCAGAAGCGAATAACGTGAGGGATACCAGAAGGGAGCTAGTAAATGATTCACAATCCCCAGGCGCGTGGGAGGAAACGATTACTGACCCCCAGGAAAGGAGCCGAGTACAAAGCACAGAAAATGGAAAACTAAAAGGGTCCCAGTCGAATAGTCTCGCCGGCGCGGATCCCAAGGTGAAAGAGACAGTAGAGATAGTGGCTACCGTCATTTTAGAAGGGAATCCATTAGATGACCTTATGGCGGAAGAAGGGGCAGCTCTCCCGTGGAGGGAATGCCCCCAAATCAAAGTAGACTGTATGGGAGAGACGGCGTTAGCATTGATTGACACCGGGAGCGAGGTTTTCGCAATTGAGGAAGAATTCTTTAAGAAGCTTCTAGAAATAAATCCGAAAATACCAGTATTGGCGTTAAACAAACGTTTTTTGTTTTGTGCAAACAGAGGAAAGGAACTTCACTTTGGTCGGAAACCCAGGCAGGAAGATGAGATTGTCAAACTGCCAACGCGGCAACAAGAATCGCATGAAGAAATTCAGCAGCTCGCGTGAGTTCATCTAGAATTGGCAGGTCGAAAGAGAAAGGAACAACAAAGGGCCAAGGGACATCAATTCAGGGTGGGAGAAAAAGTCCTCCTGAAAACCCCTCAGTCATCCGAGTCAAAACAAAAATTATTTCACAAATTTTTTCATTTATATACGGGCCCTTTTCGCATTTCTCGACAGGCGGGGCCAAACTCGTGTCACCTGTCTGATCGGGAAGGAAAAGAAGTCGGAATTTATAATTACCGGAATTTAAAAGTGTACCACGAACCTATGTAATGTAAAAGAGTTTTTTTTTGTTTTCAAAAGGTAAAATTTCATTTTGTTTACGTGCGAGTCGCCGTAACGTGTGGGTTGTTTTTTTGTTTTGTTAGTAAACTGCGGATCCTTCTCTTCTTGAAGAGCGGCATCCACAGTTTAGGGAGGGGCAATGTAATGGTTCGCCCCATTACACAATGCTCCCTAGCCCGACCGCATCCCCTCGCCGCAACTTCCATCATACCCTCACCCCACCCCCTCTAAACTCGACCCGTGGAGGAAGGTGAGACTGAGTACGAGCGGGAGTGAATGAGTCGGTGTT
The DNA here is from genome assembly GCA_933228895.1 of Platycnemis pennipes. Lineage (NCBI taxonomy): Eukaryota > Metazoa > Arthropoda > Insecta > Odonata > Platycnemididae > Platycnemis > Platycnemis pennipes. Next base: position 92,449,426 of record OW121857.1, on the reverse strand, counting down.
AAAGAACAAGTGAAGTGCTATGGGCCTTTGGCCTGACCCACACCCCAAAACCCCCCCCACATCGAGAACCCCCCACCCCATCATCATTCGTGGGGTATAAAAGGCAGGTAGCAGCAACGCCTGAGAGAGGACTTGACAAAGAAAGCGATCCGCGAGCGGAGCTTATGCCCGTCGCCAGGCCCAACAAGTTAAGAGAATTACTTCGCGGACGTCAGGAGAAAGACGTCCTGGAAGGAGATGAGGCTACGCTGACAGCAATACGTGGTCGCTGAATCGCCACGTACGGTCCCTGAGGAGGGACCCGCCCTTATTTTGGAAGGAAAGCACGCCCAGAAGGAGACTCCCATGCATCTTGTGCCAGATGCCGCTCCAGTCCCGACGAGGAGGAGCCTGCAGTCGGAAAAGTAAATGCAGTGAGATCTCCAGAACGTGGTTGTTGCCGTGCGGTCACGTAAGATTGTCGCCGCCCGACAGATTTTGACTACGAAACCCCCCCCCTGTGTTCAGCCGCAGCACTCGCATCTCCATGAATACCCCTTGCCACTGTGTTCTAAACATTGCTGAAGTTGATCGAGTGTTTAAAGAAAAAAAAAGGGAAGGACTCATAATTACCTCCCGCCAAAAGGCTGTAATCGCTTAATTTGTGCCGTTGCCCACCACCGTTGTTTTTGTACTGTTATTTTCGCATTCTCTGTCACCATCAATGTTCATGAAATCATTTTTATTCACTCATTCTTCATTAGCATTAGGAAAAGGGGATTATCATCTTTTGTTAAATGTATCAATGTTTTTTTGCAATAATAATGTGTGTTTAAATGAATGGGAAAGTGTGTGTGCGTCGTCTTTTTCTACGGGTTGGGAGGCGAGGCTCCTTATCACCCCCTACCGCATTCCTTTCCTACCCTCCGTACGTCCTGCCCCGGCGGTAAAGCCAGGGAGCATGTGAAATCGCACAAGGTCGGGGACCCCCCACCCGCTTACCCTCTCTTAAAGAGGCATATTTCTATTTCTTTTTCGTAACAGGTGACGCAAGAGTTGGCTCCGCGGATCTCGTGCGGGAAAGGTTCGCGAAGGTTTTTTTTTATTTTTTTGTACGTGTTTCTCTCGGCCCAAAGGTTCATCCGGGCGGGCCGTTGGGCCACTACAGTATACTGTCTTTGTAATGTCTTCATATTATGACTGTGGTATCGTACAACTTAGCCTTGGACATATGAACTTCGGGCCATATGCCTGGTTATATTCATTGTGCCGACAATGCTAATGCTATTTTCCTTTAGTTATTTTGCCATATTCAGTGACGTGAAAAAATTATGTCACGACATTTCATCCTGAATTTAGATACGGACGTTATAAGCATAAAGCAACATTTTCAGGGAGATTTTCGTTGGGCGTGTGCAACTCATCTTTCCCCAGATATGGAAACCCATTGCAGAAATATTTGGAATTTACATCTGATAACACCCAGAACTTGATTTTGAAATTGTCTGGTTTATTTGCCATGTACTGAGTGAAACTACACCAACCATATATACACCTAGCTTTAGTGGGAAAAAGCTGCTCATCCAAGGATAGGTATTCCCTAGGATTATAGCGGGCTATACAGTTACATATTTTTTTATTGCCGAATCTAATAGAGTTTGCAAAATAAAAAGACCCGTATTTTTCCGTTTTTTACTCCGTCAATTATTTCTCGAGTTATAAGCGGAGAAAAACTGATGTTTTTAACCCTTTCGGGAAAGTGGGTGTTGTACAACCTCTGACGTATATCGACTTCATCCAATCACAACTGAGCCTGCAAAGCTACTTTGCTTTATCGTAATGGGGGGGACACAGCTGACTCTACAAATAGGAGCAGTTGCGACAGCATCTGAGCAAGCAGACATTCCGAGAACCCCCCTCCACTCCCTCCCCTTCCCATTAGAGCAGTCAAGGACGGGAGGAAAATGACGTCAATGTTATCAAAGCCTCACCTTCGGTGGGCATCACCTTTTGCTTATTTAATTTTTGATTTATGAGTGAATGGCTCAGGTTAGAAGATTAATTTTTTCACTAAAATTGTTTTTTAGTTTCCATCTAACGATTTTGTGTACAAAATTGCGATTTCAGTTCTGCGTAAATGTCCGCGATTCCTTTCTTCTTCTCAAAGCTTCTAGATGTCATGACATACTATATTGACATGGTATACTGACTTGGGATCTTAACATACTATACTGACACTAGATCCTTAAAGAATTGTTAGTCAATTATGGGCAAAATGTTTACCTTGTCATAGTAATACCCGAGGTCATTCTGTCAGATCTGAGGTTTATATTTCCAAGTTTCATCTTTCCCATAAATTTTACATTTACTTGAATTTTGACACTGGTTTGTGGTTAATTCAAAACTAGGCAGAATTTAAGGTGTATTAACACTTTCTATTCACTTATTAATGCTTGTTAAAGTTAATGCATGCAACAGTCCATAATTGACAGTAAAGTTATGCCATTATTTATTTGAAATTTTAAAACTGGAATTAATTTTTTTTTAGTTTAATGGAGTTGTAGCTTTTCTTTCAATGAACAAGAAATAAATTAGCAAAAAAATTTAATATATTAATTGCAATTCTAGTATTAGAGGTATTAGTATGATCGAATTATGATTAACAATCGAATTCGATAAATCTTCTATTCATCCCAGCTCTAATATCAACCGTCAGCATAAATGTGCACTGCGGTCAACTTTGGCAGGCTTAGAACTTTAGTTACCAATTTGATTATTTCCTTTTAACAGGAGTCAGCTCCTACATTTCGTAATCTTCTCCATTCATCAGAGTAGTTTGCTGATCATGCCAAAAGGCAATCCAAATGGAAGGGCACTGACTCATTATTCAAGCAGCCCTTATGTTCTCCTGGTTGGTTGGTCATTTGGAAAATGTAGGCCCCCACAACGACTCCACCCACATCAACACTCACTCACCTGAGTTTGACCATGCCACTGTCAATGACGTACTTCACACCGGGGATGGTTATTGATGTCTCTGCTATGTTCGTGCTCAGAATGAGCTTGCGTGTGTTGTGCAGTCCAGGACGCAGCACCTCCAGTTGCTGAAACTGCACCAGAGCAGCATACAGAGGTAGAACGCGCAACTGTGGGGCACTCTTCATCAATTCCTGACGTCACCACACGGAAAAGAGATAAATAGATAGATATATGTTTATTCATGTACATTATGTTGCATAATTATATTAAATATAATACAACGTTAAACATTGCTTAACATAAGAAATTAATTATATATATTAATATTAGGGCTGTGCGAGCAGGGATTTTTTTAAGTCGAGCGAGATCGAGCGAGAATTTGAAAAAATCTTGAATTTCGAGCGAGATCGAGCGAGATTCAAGGGCACTGAAATTGCAGTACAGACTTTAATCTATGTAGGTGCTAATTTTGTACTTACGCAAATATAAGTTTAAGCTTAGGCATTATTAACCAAATTCTGTTGAGTGTAACTTTAACATTTACTTTTTGATATCAACATCTACGTGGAATCATTAGGAGGAAGGCATCCTGTATTTATGCGATGATAGGCCCCCATCGAATTATGTATACACCCCTAATTTCACCACTAAAATTTAAAAACGTTTATGAGTATAAATTGTTTTGATCAGAGTAAAGGGAAAATCACAGTTTCTTTCAATGTCTTTTTATTTCTTGTACAGTTAGTAGCACTTATGAAAAATCTAATATGCCCAATTCAAATAGGAATGGTAGATGAGAGAGAACCAGTCAACTCCCACTTAGGTTTCCTATTGAGGACCATTGAAGTTAGAAGCACATAGTATGCAAACAAACTGGCGTAAATGAGTAAGCTTTTCTTACGGTGGCTTTGGAATTTTGATAGCTTTCATAGAATAGCAACAATGGTGTGATATGTTTGATGACTTTCTCTCTGTACAGAATGCCTGCCAACAACTTAATCCATTTATCTCAGAATTACATTTTGTCACTTGGTTCATTTGGCCTCTGACCCCTCAATCAACAATTTAAAAACTTTAACTTACCTACTTTTTAATTAATATTGAACAGAACAGAAGCTTACAAAGGACCTATGGTGAGATGTTTAGGTTTTTATGTAGAAAGCACAACTGTTCTACCCTTTCGGGGTCAAGACACTCTCTTCGGTTTGTAACAGTATTGCCAGCAGTTGAAAACAGGCGTTCACTGGCTACCTGTGATGCAGGGATGGCTAAATATTTTCTAGCCACCATAGCCAGTGTTGGATACTTTAAACAATTAGCTTTCCACCAGCCAAGTGGATTTTGGCTCCTAGGAATAACCATGTCTTTCAGATAGGCGGATATCTCACTAGATAATCTACATGTTAATGGCTCTTCTGGCACGGCAACAGAATCTTTTATCATCTCGAAGTCAGCCCATAAGCAGGATGAGGTAGATTGGTCTGCAGTACATGTAGGTGCTTCCTCAGACAATGAAGTGGCACCTCCATGATTAACACTCTTACACTCGTTTTTTAACAAATTTGTCACCCACATTTTGTCTACACCCTCTGAGAACAAAATAATCTTGAATCTTGGGTCTACAGCCATTGACAGTGCTTCTGTGACCTGTTGTTTGTAGTTCGGGAACCGTGATTTTAACTTTTTTTCAATGCTTCTTGCAAGTGTGATGCCACTTTACGATTTATCTGTTATGAAAGAAAGGATTTTGTTTTCCATACAGTGAAGTAATGGGATGATCATCGACCTTGTCGGGTAGTCTTCCGCACAAACTTCACATGTTGCCCTATCAATTGGTCCCAGAATTTGTATTGCACCTTCTGCCAATGCCCACTCAGAATTGGTTAAATTTTCAACATTTGTGACCCCTGCAGCTAGCTCCGAAGAAATAGCCTTCCTCTGCTCCACCAAGCGTTCCAACATTGCAAATTGGCTATTCCATCTAGTTTCAACATCCTGGATGAGAGAATGGCAAGGCAAATTGAACAATTTTTGGCACTCTTCCAATCGAGTCAAGGCCGACGAGCTACGTTTGTAGTGACCGACTATAGAACGTGATTTTTTAAGCACACTGGAAAATCCTGGAACTTCGCTCAGAGCATCAGCAATCACTAGCTGTAGCGTATGGGCAAAGCATTGGATAGGCTGCCAGTCTGACCTATTTTAAGTAGGATAAGAATAAAAACAAAGTTAAGAGAAGCAGAAACAAAATTATAATATTCCCCAAATATAACAAAGGCCTAGCAAGAATTTACCTGTTTAGAGCGGATTGTATATTTTTGGCATTGTCTGCTACAATATTTATGGGGATGGTCCCATCATTATTAATTCCCCATTCTGTCACTAAAGACTTGAGCTTATGTAGCAAATTTTGTGCTGTATGTGTGCCCGGCAAATGACTATTTGCCAAAACGCAATGGATGGACTCAAACTCAGCTGTAATATAGTGAATGGTAAGCGAAACGTAACTATGATTCGCACGGCTTGTCCAACCATCTGTTGTTAGTGCAATAGAGGCAACTCCCATCTTGAGGTGTAAATCGATACTTTCTTTCATTCTTTGTTTCACCTTGGTGAAAAGGGATGGAACAATTTTCCGAGAAAATGTGGTTCTATCAGGAAGAACATATCTTGGCTCGACAACCTTAAAAAAAGATATCAATTTAAATTTTAAAAGTAATTTTCAAAGTATTATCATTACATTAAGCTCATATTTTCATTATTTTGTAATGTAATTTATTCATATTGTTGGAAAAGTAAATGCATAGTAATTTTATTACATTTTGGCTGAAGTAATAACGAATATACCTAAGTAATGTAATTTCACTACTTTTAAAAAGTAACACCCAGGTATGCTATAGACATAGGGCATAGCAGGTTTTTAATGATATACTTCATCCAAAGAAAAGCTACGTTGTGAATATGCCCTAAAGACTTACCTTAATAAGTTGTTGGAAGCCTTTATCACTAACAATTGAATATGGCTGGAAGTCCACCGCCATCATCATTGCAATACTCTCTGTTATCGCAACTGCTCTAGTGCTCTTTGGGTCTAGTTTGTCTTTATTAGAAAGAAACTGATGTAAAGTCGTTTGTGTTTTTGGTTTAGCCTTCACAGCATCTAAACTTTTTTTTTCATCATTGTATTTTGCATATATACGTAAGTGGTGAGTTGCTAAGTGGCGTATGAGGCCAGTTGTTGTAGAAGATGTACCTGTTGGCACTTTTTTGTTGCAAGCCTTGCATACCCCTCCACCCTCACACTTAAGAAAATGTTTCCAAACAATGCTTGGTTTCCTTGATGGTGAAGTTTCTATTTCTGGTGAGAATAGCTGTGTAGAAGACGTTGCTAGGCCTAAGTCTACACCGGAAGTTCCAGGCAAAGGTTCAACATCGTCCACATTCTGCTCCATTACCAACTCCTCGTGACTGGTCATACTCATTTCACAGTCCTTGGAACCTTCAAACCCTATCAGACAGATATTCTTTTTTATTCCTATTATTCTAAATAATCTAGTCTATGGCATAGTTTACTGTCTATTTAACTTTCAAACCCAACAGAATGTCATTAACAGAAATGTTTAAATTAATTTAATTAAAATCTTAAATGTATAAAGTAGAAACTATTTAGGTCTGTTGTAGGACCTCAAAAAAAGAATTGCCTACCCAGCTGGGTAGGCTTAATCTGCAGATTATTTCTCCATGCTAGGCTAGACAGCTTCAAAAGTAAAAAATAGGCCCTACTTCAAATTGAAACAATTCTTAGCATAGGGGCCTAGTCCTAAATGTTAAACGAAATATGATGCTTGTTTTTACATTGATTTCGAGTTTAACCACATACTTTTTTTAAAACGTTTAATAAATAATAACGTCTTACCTTATAACTCTTCAGTCTTCAAACCTGCAAAAATATTCCAATAGTCGCGACAAATTTCCACACTAATCTATTGAATCCCGACGTTCCGGCCGATGCGTCTCAACGGCGCAACTTCAAGAGATCTACGCGGTCGGCGACATGTCTAATACAGTAAAACCTCTTCTCACCATGTCCCCCCAAATGATTACATTGACTATTTTCATTGTAGACTATTTTCATTGCAAGTGGAAGGTTACTCTTTAGCAGATTTTATCCCGACGCGTCGCAACGGCGCTACTTCAGGCGCTCATACCAAAAGTGCCATCGGGATCACCAACGCGATCGGAGACATCTAGAATATGTAATTTGATACGAAAGAAAGACAACCGCAAGTATATAAACACATACATTGTGTCATAACAAAATTAAGAACCCAGCAAATCGAATTCGACATTATATCTTTTGAACTCGAGCTGACAATCAGTGGAGTCGAGAGTACACAGATTACTCCCGCGGTAGTAGATACATTCCTACCACGGCGCTAAAACTGAGGTACACAATTAATTTCTACAGCTTTACACGATACAATTTTAGTACAATTTCTTGTACAAATGCTTGTATGAGAAAATTGTACCGTGTAAAGCGGCAAATTGTGTGAACGCTTGTGCGAATGCCTGAATGACTGTACGGAAATTAGAACCTGCTCAAAACCATTCAGACAAACATACAATTTCGTTCGGTTTATACAAGCGTTTGTACAAGAAATTGTATCGTGTAAAGCGGCCACATTTTTGTGGTGAATGTGCTGTTTCACCTCTACCTTCGGCATAATTCATATACAGTGGAATCCCGGTATAACGAGTGCTCATAATCCCTCGGGAATCACTCGCTAAATCGAGCGCTCGTTATATCCGAAGGTGTTGAAAAAACCCACCTGATTCTCATAGTCGTTCGTATTTACAGTTTTTCTTTTGTTTCCGTGGTATTTGACGAAGGTAAATAGCAAAAAAGTCATTTCAGGCACAATCTGGTAGAATATCAACATATTTCATGAAAGAAACAGGACATTTTCCATTATATAAAATATTAATTCCCCTAGTTTCGATGTTTTTCTTCCAGTTCTTCTATTTTTTGATCGCCGAAGAAAGCTGTAAAGACAGCGTAACTAGTCGGAATTAAAATATTAGGTATACTGTGGACGTTTTTGGATAATTTTGCGAATGTCATGACGATAATATCAGCTTTGTCGAGTTTTCGAATGTTAGCCGGTACGTCCATCGCGATATTTATCGTGATAATATATAGTGATATTTTATCGGGGCGCGATATCGTGATATTTTATCGGGGCGCGATATCGTGATATTTTATCGGGGCGCGATATCATGATATTTTATCGCGATGTTTATCGTGATAGTTATCGCGATACCTACTTATAGCGATATTTATCGCACCCCGATATCTTATCGCACCCCGACATCTATCGTGCTTCGACATCTTATCGTGCCCCGACATCTTATCGTGCCCCGACGTCTTATCGTGCCCCGACATCTTATCGCGCCCCGACATCTTATCGCGCCTCGACATTTTATCGTGCCCCGACATCTTATCGCGCCCCGATATCGTACCGTGCCCCGATATGTTATCGGGGCACGGTACGATATCGGGGTATGTTATCGGGGCACGATAAGACGATGTTTATCGTCACGCTGAGTTATCGTTATCGCCACCTTATGATATGCTAAAATTACCGTATCCCGATATTGAATTATCAATATCGCCCATGCCTAGACCTAACTCTCTCTCCTACTCTCATCTTGCTCGTTGTCCGCCCACTCCCCTCCCACTGATGACTGGGCCTAACAAAAGAAGAACGTAAAATCGGAGTGTGCAGAGCGTACTGAAGGCCGTAAATCGTTCATGTTTGGACATAACTGGCTTTAGGTGTTGTAGATATGGCACTCACCTTGTATTTTTAGTTTAATTAGCAGATAATACAAAACCCAATAGTTTATTTTTGCTAGGCGGTGCATCGCCTTCGAGAGATATCTGTCGTAATACCGAGCGTATACCGTGGAAGGAACTTTTTGGCCTCGCTATATCCGCTTTATTTTACATGTAAAACATAGGCCTTTTGGCGGTACAAAGACAATCACTCGCTATAACGCGATTCTCGCAATAAGCCGTACTCACTATACCGGGCTTCTACTGTATGTGAATTATGTACTCTTTGATTTTAGGGAAAACGATGTCTACCAATAGGAAATTGATTTATATAATTAAAGAAAAGTTGGGCATAATTGGCAGAGTGATACGTGGTGATATAAAATCAAGTTTATTCCGGGAGTTTGGTGAGACGCCTCAAATAGAAAATATCTATATAGATAGCATCGTTACGTTATAATTTCTTGTATAATCGCTTGCATGGTTGTCTGAGCGCGAGAATGAATGCGAAATTGTAGGTATCGTGTAACCAGTCCAAATTGTACGATTGTATGAACGACTGCACAGAAAATAGAACCTGTTCTAATTTCGTTCAGACAATCATACAATTTTTGACGTTTTATAGAAATCTGGTGGTAGGCAAGGAAAACTACGCTTCTAGTTGTGTTTATATTTTTGCCTTCGCGATTCAGTGTGTTTACGTGCGACTGCTGTGATTTTATTAGTTATAATAATGCTGTAACTATCAAGATTTAGGCCTTTTGTGTGATTTATTTTATCATGACCTCTACTGCGTTTGGATTTCACTCTTGTTGTTTGACTCCTCCAACGTCTGCATGACTCCTTCGGAATAAATATATTTACCGCTTGCCCCAACTCTCCTGTTATACCACTCCGTACGTGAACGTTGTACCTACTTAATCAATTTTTGCATCGCCGTTAATGGGTTTTTAACGTAATATATCATTCCATAAAAGCTAATCTATGAATAAGTATACACCTCCAGGTATTTCTCTTTCAGATTGAAGCAGATGCTTTCGTGGACGAGGGGAATAATTCCATCAATCGTGCAGTGGGGAATTCTCGTTGAATATACCTATCGTTGACCAGTAGGTTAGAGTTGACAAAAATCGTAAGGTCAGCGATAACCTGGAACTATGGTTTTATTTCATTAAGTAACTCTCACTATAACTGCTAATTTAAAATTTAATCAGATGGAGAGGTCCAAAAGAAGTAGGGGTCAAAATTAATGTTCAAACAATGTCTCACTTAAACAAAATTAATCTCACGTAGGCAGTGGCGGATCTAGGTTTTGACCAAGGGGGGGGCTAACCGGGGTCTGGGTAATTCCCCCCAGCCGTAGGGGGGCTCGCGGATTCTGGAAATTTGGGATTTTCAAGATTCAAAAACGGCGGTTTTAGGCTATTTCTTTGATAAAAAAGACACTACTATGCACATGTAGTAGGTCGTTTTATTAGTAAAAGGTTTATGGTGGTCATTATGGGCCTAGATTGAAATACCGGTAATATTAACAATAAAAACTTATGATGATGCTTTATCTAGTTTTTAAAGTATGACTTAATGATAAGGAACGCAAATATAGATAAGTCAATTTTATGATTAGATAAGTTCATTTATTTTTATTACTAATTTCTTACGTTAAACAACTGTCAGGAAGTTAAAATAGGAAAAAACATTCCAAATGTGATTGTAATTAATTTAAATTAGACTGATTGTTGATCTTTGAACTAGAGATACTTAACAATAAAAGGGGGAACTTATAATGGGTTCTATAAAATAGTAAAAAAATACCTCCGATTGAATATAACGGTTTTATTTAAAAAGCAATAATGACATTCTTCGCCTAGTTGTTGTGGAAGCTGCGTTATGAAATATTTTTCCAGTTCTCTACACTCATCCGTCTATTCTTAGCCTTGCTAAATATACTGATTATTTCGTCTACTGGTATCTCCCTTTCTTTTGACACGTTTGCGAGTGCCAGTCCATTTAATCGTATATCTCCCATAGAACTTATCAAATAAGTCTTCAACCTAAAACCAAACATAAAACCCATTTTACATGTTATAAATATGTAATTAGAAAAAGTACAAAAATATTTTACATACATTATTAAAAAGTAGTACCACAAAAAATATCTTTAAAACAACAAACAAAAAATTGTATGATAACATGACTGATTTAGAAACTTTATAATACATGATTATAAATACCTTCTTAGCGTTGAAAGTGAACGTTCTGCTGTTGCAGTTGTAACAGGGATCGTTCCCAAAACTTGAAGGAGAATACTGATCATTGGGAAAAAAGAAATGTCCAATTATTTGATTGTATCAAATACTGTTTCAGGCGGATTGCATATGTTGCTCCATTGTTTCTCCACATCTTGATTTCTCCCACGATCAAGGTGGTACTTCTAATCTCTTCAGTATAGGTTTGATCTTTTTCAGCAGCAGCTAGAATTTCCTTGTCCGTGAATCTTGATAGGTTGGAGGGGATGAGGCCTTCAAGAGGAAGTACTCCACAGAAACCTCTGCTGAATCTTGCATCTATCTCTGAAATAAAATGATCCAAAAGAGGCAGGAAGACTGATCTCCTGAATTATTCTTCAGGATTTTCTGCGGGCGCGTTGCTTCTGTTTCTTTGACGCATGCATGTTCTCGGTGTTGATATTTCAAACCCCAGCTCATCTACAACTTGAAGGGAGTTTTCGTACAGACTTTTGAACTCAAGTTCGGCTTCGCGCCGAATATTTTTGAAGTTCTCCAAAATGTCAGTTACGTTAACTAAAGCAGACAAGATATCCTGCTTGGGGCTTTGCAACCGTTGACTTAGCCTTAAAGTTAAACCAAGGCAGTAGGCTGCAACTTCAAGGCCAACAACAAATTCACTTTTTTTGATGGCGCAGGATAACATGTACGCTTCAGACGACACTTCTGGCGTTTTGTTGTCAATCAAATCTTCCAGCACTGTGACAACAGGAACAATTAACTCTTTAAGGTGATGGCGCTGTCATGACTCTTGACCCATCGTGTAGAGTAAAGTGCCTGCATTCTCTGTTTCTTTGATTCGGAGAAATTTATCTTTTCGAGAACATCGATAAGAGCATTTACTCGATGAGTGGAGGCCGATAGGAAGACAGAAACCTTTCCAACCGTTCCCATAACATTTCTTATTGCTGGGATTTCGCAGCATTTTGTGATGCACAAGTTCAAGGAGTGACTGAAGCAATGAGTGTTAATTGCGAGTGGCTGTTGCTGCGATGTAAGGGCTTGCACGCCGTGTAAATGTCCCGCCATATTTGATCCTCCGTCGTACCTTTTACCACATAGGTAATCATATGACAAGCCAATTTTTGACATCTCTTCGTCTATCGTTGATTTTATAGCCAAGCTCGGTGTTGATTTGAGCTCAATGAAGCCAATAAATTCCTCCTTTACTATGGATTTGTTCATATCAATGTATCGTACACAGAATGTAAGTTGCTCCTTCCTAATAACATCGGTAGTCTCGTCACATATTATGAAGAAATATTTTTTTTACATCTTCAACAATTTTCTAACGTAAAAAATCACCAATGCATTCTATCACATCATTTTGGATGGTTTTGCTAATATGTGTGTTATTGCGTCTGCATGCCGAAAGATGCCATTTTAAGTCTTCGTCGCCTGCATCTATTCTAAATGACAAGAGACTTTGAAAACCCCACTGTTTTCCTTTAAGAGCCATTTCTTAGTCCTCTTCACTGCTCAAATTGCCATCATCTTGATGGCCCCTCATGGGGAGGTTGTTCTGGGCACAAAATAGTATTCTTTTTATTATGGGTTTCAATCGTTTTCCATTTTGCTCAACTATGTTTGCTTTTTTTCTATCGGTCATTAAACCAACATGTTTGGTTGAAATTCCATGAGCAGATTCCATAGACTTATGACACGTAGAGCTTTTTCCATTGTAACTAAATATAACTAATATAACTAAATACTTATAAAATATAACTAAATACTTTTGTACAAAGTGGTAAACTCCAAAAATTGCGATTTTATCTAGTGTATGTTTCGACCCAATGGGGGGGGCTATAGCCCCCTTAGCCCCCCCCATAGATCCGCCACTGCACGTAGGTCTACTGATAACCGAATACGTCGTTTTTGTGATCTACCAAAAGATTTCCCCTCGGAAAATTACCTCAGACAATTGAAAATAAAGCTTGAGATTAATATTGTGCTTCCAAGTAGGCGTTACATAACCCCTGATTTAAAACATAAAATTTTGCTCTTTTTAGAAAATAAAAGCAATCTTGTACTGCGTACCATGAAATTGCATGAAAAATTATACGAAATATTTCACTATGTAATCACTCTATTCAGATTCTTGAACAGAAGATTGTACAAAAATTTAGTCAAGAAATGAGAGAAAACTTTCAGACACTAAATTATACAGGAAACTGTATCGTGTAACCAGGCCTTGAACACTTGCGATAGGTACATTAAGTCTTATGTGACCTATCAACTCCCGCGGCAAAAGAAAATATCAGAATATTTTAGTAACCCCCGTTAAAGTACGGTGTGCATTTAAGCCATAAAATATTTTAAATTGTATTCTGCAAACAAATTAGTTATAAAATTTAGTTTTGTAGGTTTTCTTTACTGTTTCTCACGAAGTTTCCGTTAATAACGCGGGTGTAAATTCCGTCCCCCTTGACCCGCGATATAACAGGATTTTTCAGTATCTTGTTTTAACTTATTGGGTGTATGCTAGTGCTGGAAGTAGCCTACGTTCATACGTGCCTATTTTATACGTCATTGTAGGCACTATACCTCCGATCACGAAATGTAACAGGGACTCGTTTAGGCCGTATGCCGAGGCCTTCAACTTCTCGAGTCTAGGCCTAGGACTGATAGATTTCTAGACATTTTGTGGCATGACATCATGAAATTATCATTAAAAAGTAATGGAATAAATATTAATTTACTACGTCGCATCATAACGCATGGCCCCGTAAAATTACGTCCACCACGACGGAGATCACGAGCGAGTCTCGAGACAAGCTCGAGACTCGTTTATCGAGCGTAATGAGATCGAAATCGAGCGAGATTCGAGCAGTACTTTTATCTCGCTCGAATCTCGAAAAGTCGAGACTCGCACAGCCCTAATTAATATTAATCTCATAACGACGTCCGTCGGTGTTGTTTTTTTTATTTCAATGTTTTTCCCAGAGTAAATTGTCATCCGGTACAAGTAGCCATGGCCTGTGCAAAGCTTGAAGAGTTTTATCTCATATTTACGGCATTTCGTTTCATGTAGTCGCATGATTAGTCATCCTCGAAAGGGATTGAGTGATTCATCAATGCACACTGTTTCACTGGGGTGGTATAAACATTGGAAACGGTCCAATAGTTTTTCCGTAAGATCTTGGACTTTGTGTAGCCAATCACCTTCTGGACAGTCTTCATTATTTACGAAGTGGACCATTCGCCATAAAAGTTCAAACCTATTCCTGGATGCATGATACAAGATGTAAAGTCATCTTTGAATAACTTATCCCTGGGCCAGTAATCTTTGATGAGTGGCATCTTTACCGACCCTATGAAAGCGATGAGACCAAAAAAGTGTTTCATTTCATAAAAGTTTGTATGTTCCCACTGATGTAATCTCGATAATTATGATACATTTTTTTCTTCCATAACTTGTTGCGTGGCGTAAATATTCGTTTGTTCCGAGATCATAATGAAGATCCGAGTTGTCAACAGCAGACATAAAAATCATTCGGCTTGCCTTTCAATAGGTCATGAATACCTAACCGTAGGTTTTACTCCCACATGTTCATGAAATTCTTCAAATTTTTGCTGTTGATCGGGGGATGGCACCCACGTATCATCATCATTTTCATGAGCCTGAGTGCCACAGCGATCCTCAGGGTCCCGAGAACACGAACCATATGCTCTAGTTTGCTCGGGTTCCAAAGGACGATGGAGGTATAGTGGATGTGTTGACTCCTGCTAAGATACATGCGCAAAGTGACAAAAATAATAATAATACATACAGAGTTTCACACTTCCATTTGCCGTGGTTGCCTCTTGTAGCCTATCCTTCCTCAGAATTTGACAAAATGCCTTTGCTTGATTCGCTCATTGATTTAAGATTTTCTCCTTCCCAAGAAGGATAAGCTCGTTTTGACATTTACTGGGAGACTAATAGTAGTTCCAGCAATTTATAAAGAGTGAAACCTACAAGGAACTCATGATTTTGCGTTCTTTGCAGTTCCCTCATTGATGCAGCATTCCCCCACGGAAATGTGTGCATCTAATATGCACAGCAATGATGATTGCAACACTGAGTGTGATTATCTCTTCTGCTTCAGATGCTTCTCTTCTGATATGAATATGCTCACAAAGTAATCTCCACTGCTGAGTCGCGATGTTTGCGACGTCAGAGACAGTGTATTATATTCTGGCTATATCTTTTTCAAAGCTATCTCATGCCATTCTAATCGGCTATGTTTTGTTTGGTAAACACCCCTCCTGACGCTGAATAGGACAACATGCCCATCCGCCTAGAGTTAGAGGCAACAATAACCAATAGAAAACAAGCTGACTAATCCGAATTCATACAACTTCATAAAGAGAACAGCCAAAACCCATTTCTAGGTAACACCGGGCGAAAACATCGTGAAGATGAAGCTATGAGGCTAAAGATTAGCAAACACTGAGGAATGGCAGGCAACTGTCTATGAGTGGTGGCATACCACCTCTTAATTATTATTATTACAGACACGTTCCATGATGCCATTATTAAATTGCGAGGAAGATGGCCAAGAGTGTACTGATGATCATGGGGAGGATATTGAACACTCCTAAATTCCATACATTAAGAAGTTTGACAGCAAATATGGCTATGAAAAATAAAAACGCAAATGATTTCCCAACATCCCTTGTTTGCACAAATATACTTGTCTGTACAAAAATTCATGGAATAATAGTTTAAAAATTGACTCATGCCATACATATTTCATAACATGTGCTTACATCCATCAACAAGAGATTTCAGCTACCTAACTACTAACCTCATAAACAATGAAGCAATAGCAAAAGGGAAAGTGCAATTGAGAACATGCACCAATACTAAAATTATTTCTATGGAGGGTCAAATTCTGAAATTCCACTCCCAAGGAATCGGTGCTTAATCATTACCCAATGTTCCCTTCACTGTTCAGGTACTCCTTGAAGTGCCTCCCACTTAATACTGAAAGCCCTTAGACACAATTCCTTACATCTTTCACTTTACCCAGGATTACTTCACCATGCTGTTTCTTCACAATGGGTTCATTTCCCGTATTTTTTTAATTGCCAAATCTGATAGTTTGTAAAATAAAAAGACCCGTATTTTTCCATTTTTTGATCTGTCACATAGTTCATGAGTTAAAAGGGGTGAAAAACTGATGTTTTCAACCCTTACGGAAAAGTGAGTGTGCAAATGCCTTGCACGTCATTCATTCGTCCAATCATAACTGAGACTGCCCTTCGCCCAATCATAATGGGGGATTCTGCCAACGGAAGTGGTGGTTAGATTCCATGCAGGGTATTTCAAAAGGCATTGTATATCCGACTACATTGTGAAAAAGTATATGAACTTCAGTACTCTTTCATCCACGCCATGATGTTTAAAAAATAATACACATATTAAAAAAACCATTGTATTATGCTAGATTCGACCAGACAAATAAGATTAGAGAGATAGATTCAAAATGGCATTTTTCCCCCTTACTATAAGAGAACAGAATAGGCAGCATAGCAAAGGGATAGGTAGGGGAAATATTTTCGAGTATTCTGTAGTGCATGATGCATGTATTAACCCCTTAACTACTATAGATACTAACAATCTAGTTGCATGAGACACTATAGTTGCTTGTTTGCATGTTAGTAGAGCATGTTTGGTGATCTTCACCCCCTGCCAAGCGGTGGCTTGCAGGGTATCATGTAGATGTTTATGAAAAGTATCTCGTGAATTTCGTTGCTCAGTTATTTTGGGCTGTTAACAGGATGTGTAGGAGTTGTGTAAGCAGAATTTCCTTACCAACCTCCACTTCCCTTCCAGCGTCCCCGCCAAAACAATCGAGGAAGGATGGCATAGAAGTCTTTATTGCAGCTCGTTCAGAGGTCATCACCTTTTACATATTTTAATTTGTAATTTATGAGTGAACAGCTCTGGTTAGAAGCATAATTTGTTCAATTAAGATTATTTTTCATTTCCATCTAACGATTTTGAGAATAAAATAGCCATTTTGATTTCAATAAAATGCCTCCATTCCGTGGTCTGAAACAATACAATGGTTGTTTACAATGACCAATAAATTGTTGCGCCTGGCACAGACAACCAATAAATTAAATACAGATTTTTCATGAAGTACTATCACAGCACTTACAGTGCATAAACTACATTGATTACTGATGCATGAGTATTTGTGATGATATCACAAATTAAAATCTGAGGATTCTCATGAAATCAAGTGGAATTTGTACATACTGCGTTCAATTTTCCACAAAATAAAATTTTTACTTCAACCCAGGTTTCATTGTTAATACATCATCTTCAGGTCATCTACACCTGAAGATGAGGTGTCAAAATTGAAACCCAGGTCGAAGTAAAAATTTTATTTTGTGGAAAATTGTGTGTATTACTTTAGTATTTGTGATGAAATTTTATTATTTCTTTATGACATATGATTTTCAACACAGTAATGAATAGATTGTTTCAGGGGCCCAATTGTTCACCTTTGCACTCTCAATTCATGATGATACATAGCAATAAGAAAGCAATTAAGTTCAAGTTGGTTATATTGAATGCACCTAGCAATGAGCCAAATACGACTCTTGTCAGCAGAGTGGAGTTCTACTGAACAGAGCATTTGACCTGAATGCAGCAAGCAGCTGCAACAGCATAACTAAGCATGATCAAGAAATAAGAATAACTTCAGTATCACCTCCATACTTGATACCACGGCTCTCTACTAAGACCCACAAGAAAAACATTCAATCATCCCATTAAAAATAATAAGAAATTTCCCAATGCTCATCACTGGGCAGATCTTCCCAAATCCTGCCTGAGCCTGAGCCACTCACCTTTGCTACCATCCTTGCACTGTACACCATTGACTCAATTTCCTCCTGTCCTGTAAGGAACACCAATATGTCCTCACTGGAAGAGAAAAACATCCATCAAAAACAAAACATAAACTAGTACATAGCATATGCTGACTGCACAATAATACACATTTCGAACCAAATTATGCTTGTGTAATTAATGAGTTGTGTATAAGAGTGCAACCTGCAGCAACTGCTGATACCAGCCTTTGATGTGCTGCATCATCACCCTCTGCCCCTTCAGTGGATTCATCCACACAAACGAGCAAGCATGGACAGGCATCTACATTCCTACTCCACACACCCCTTCAGCCCACCCAACGAGACCGTTGGCCCAATCCCATTAATCTGTGGGCCTGGCTGACTGGGGGAAAAGGACAGGAAGCAAAAGGAAGAAGAGGAGGGAGAAAAGAATTTTGGTCACAGAGTAGAGGATGAGGCAAATCAGCATCAAACTGAGTCCATTATGAAATCTGCCCATTTACCTTTCCCAAATCTCTGGTGCATCTCTAATCAAATGGTCACCCTAACATGACCCAACTCATGGAAATATGGCACACGACGGCTAGAACAACACTTTTCAATTTAGGGGAAGGGAAGCTCTACAATCAAGAAGTAAACTCCTCACTTTTCCAATTTAGAATTTTAAGAGAAAAGTACAAAATGAATAAAGTGGTCACTAGTGGTGCAAGCAACACAAACTCTGTCCCATAATGAAAGACTACACATTTAAAAGCAAATTTTAGATACCTTTGCATTTTCTGATACATGCATTTTGGTGAGTGATTAAATGTGGACTTGTGCAGCCTGATTGATTCCTGCAATGGTCTGCCAAGCAGCTATTTACTTAATCCCATGGGCATTATGGGCTGATTACCAGAGTTCTAGGCATAATCCACCAGCATTTTCTCCCACACACTACAAATGGCCATAAGTTCATTGGTGCCCATAGAGTAAAATGCCCACATTCCTCCCAAATTTTGAAATTTCAAATTTCCATGAATGTATGCAGAATGCAATGTATAATGTGAGGCAGTGGCTCCATTTTAAATACATAAATACATTGGGTTTTGTGCATTGGATGCTCCAGAAGTTTGATGATAAATTCATTCCTGCATTTGGACCATTGAAGGTG
Source organism: Platycnemis pennipes (assembly GCA_933228895.1). Classification (NCBI taxonomy): domain Eukaryota; kingdom Metazoa; phylum Arthropoda; class Insecta; order Odonata; family Platycnemididae; genus Platycnemis; species Platycnemis pennipes. The sequence goes on along the minus strand of OW121857.1, from coordinate 92,430,345 downwards.
GTGACAGGTTGCCAGCACATTGTTTAAAAACCAAAACCGAAGAAGATACACATGGAGGATGCCAGGAGACAGAGGAAGATTTCAAATAGTCTACATTTAGTGAAGCAGAGGTTCAGGAATCAGGTGAAGGACTGCAAAAGCTACCCGGATGCAGACATTGACAGCGACCATAATTTAGTGATGATAAAATGCCATCTAAAATTCAAGAAATTGAAGAAAACAAAGAAGAATATATGACAAGTAGAAAAACTAAAGGAGGCTCAACATCAGGTGGAATTTCAGAAAGCAGTAGGAAACAACATAGGAGAGGACCTAACTGAGAAACCAGTAGAAGAGCATTGGGAAAACATTAAATGTGGACTACAGGAAGCCGCAAGGGAAGCTCTTGGAAGAAGAAAAGTTGCCAAGAAGAAGCCATGGATAACGGAAGAAGTCTTAGTGCTGATCGAAGAAAGAAGAAAGTACAAGAATGAGAAAACTGAAGAAGGGCAGCTTTGCTACAAATGAATAAGAAACGAAGTAAGTCGCAAAGCCAAGAAAGCTAGAGAAATGTGGATGAAGAATCTATGCGAAGATGTACAAAACAACCTTGCACTTGGAAAGATGGGAACTGATTAGGATAGTGAGGAACCACTTCAAGGAACGGAGCGCAAGATGCAATGCCAAAAGAGACAAGAATGGAGAACTGCTGATTGAAAATGAAGACAAAGTGAAGAGATGGAAAGAAAATCTGGAGGAATTATACAATGGAAACAATCTCAACATGAAAGTGATAGAAGAGGTAAGCAAAGTCGAAGAGGATGGTATGGGAGCATCAGTATGAAGATCGGAATTCGAAGGAGCAGTAAGAGACCTTCGCATGAATAACGCTTCTGGAATTGATGATATTCCTGCAGAACTAATTAAAAATGTAGGAGAGAAGACATTAACCCATCTTTACAAAACTAACTGCGACATGTACTCAACAGGAGAAATACCCAGGGACTTCAAGAAAAACATCATCATTCCTATTCCCAAAAAGAAGAGAGTGGAGAAATGCGAAAATTTTAGGACTATAAGCCTGATGACTCATGCCTCAAAGATATTGTCAAGGATCATCTATATAAGAATAGAATGAAAAGCTGAGGAGTTCCTGGATGAAGATCAATTTGGATTCAGGAAAAGTAAGGGTATAAGAGAAGCAATATTGGCCCTTAGGCTGCTCATAGAGAAGAGAATAGAGAAGAACAAACCGACCTACATTGCATTTGTGGATTTAGAAAAGGCTATTGACAACGTTGATTGGAATTTAATGCTTGGAATTCTGAAAGGCATTAGAGTGTCGTACAATGACCGAAGAATTATCCACAGTTTGTATAAAAACCAAGTAGCTGTGATAAAATCTGGAGCCAGCTGTGAAGAGGCAAGGATAAGGAGAGGAGTAAGACAAGGCTGTGCACGGTCTCCCGTAATTATTAATGTTTACATCGAGAGAGCCATCACTGAAATCAAGGAAAAGTGTTCTGGAGTGAACAGCCATGGAGAAACAATCAGCATGCTATGATTCGCTGATGATATAGCTCTCGTAGCAGAGACAGAGAAGAATCAGAAAAAGATGCTAACAGCCATGGAAAGGACAATAGCTAGACATCAGCTGAAGATCAATAAGAAGAAGACTATAATATTGGTGTGCAGCAAGAAAAAAGAGGCCAAAACCTACGTTATGCTAGGAAAACAGAAGTTGGAAGAGGTGAAAGCGTTCTGTTACCTGGGAACCTGAGTTACCAGCGATGGAAGAAGCAAAACAGAAATAGTCAGTAGAATAGCCCAGGCAAAGAGGGCATTCTATCAAAAGAAGAATCTACTTACAGCTGGAAATTCAAACTTGGAAGTAAGGAAGCAATTCATGAAAACGTATATCTGGAGCATGTTTCTTTACGGAAGTGAGGCATGGACGATTACAGCAGTGGAGAAAAAAAGGGTGGAAGCATTCAAAATAAGGAGCTACCGAAGGATGATGAAAATAAAATGGATAGACCTAGTGACAAATGAAGAAGTCTTAAGAAGAGTGGGGGTAAGAGATGTCTGATGAAAACTATAAAAAGAAGATGGGACAACCTAATCGGCCATATCTTAAGACACGATGGCCTGATGAAGACAATCGTCAGAGGAAAAGTGAATGGGAAGAATGGAAAAGGCAGGCCTCGTATGAACTATATAGAACAGGTCGTAAAGGGTGTGAAAGAGAGGAACTTCGTTAATATGAAGAGGTTGGCCAATAGAAGAATCAGGTGGAGGGCTGTGTCAAAACAATCCTAGGATTGTAGACCCAAGATGATGATGATTAATATTCGAATTCAAGAAATCAGCTATTTGTCCCATCTCTATATTAATTTCAATTCTAGTATTTGAGGTATCTGATACTCAATGAATTGGAATATTCGAGTTGTGATGAGCATTCTAATTCGATATTTGAATTCAAGAAATTAGCTATTTGTCCTATCTCTATTAAATATGATATTTTCTTCAAAGATAAAAATGTTGTGACCTAGGTTTTGATGCACTACATCATCTTCCGGCATTACACATTTTATTCTGTATCATGATGGAATTCCACAAAATAATGCCTGATGCCTCTAATTTCTTTCTTTCATGGCTTGAGAAGCCAATGATATGAAAAAGTATGCTGCTTCAGCTCAGCTAAGAGCATTCAGGGATATCGACAGGACTTGAACTAAACTGTTATTACAATGCATGCTGGTCTGATGCTCTAGTGCACATGAAAGCAGAGACCCAGAGCAGAAATCGCATCTGAAAACACAACAGTTGACAATCAACAATCAAAAACTAAAGGAGCTCACTTGGGTGGAGCCTCTCGATGGATCTGGAACACGGTGACGAGGATGGCAAAATTGTAGTCCTCATGGCTCTTGACTGTCCTCATTATGTTAACGGGATACTGGCGGCCTTGCAAGTAGACAACAGGGGCATCATCGAAGTAAGAGGAAAAATGGTCCACGTCCATGGTGGCTGACATGAGAATCACCTGTAAGAATGAACAGTACAAATCAGCCAGCGTACTTGCTGGAATTCACTTAAATGATGCACAAATGAAACCTGAATGTATTTGTATTCACATTGCCGAATGATTTATTACCATGGATTAAGCAAGATATCAAATGAAACCCACGAGGGAATATTACCATTTCATTGGAATAATATTTTTAAAATTACACACATTCACAATAAAGTTTACCCTTTGAAATATTTTTAAGTGGCAGTTACACACAGCAAGCAAGTGCGTTGTAGAGTTACTGAGGAAAAATGTTTCCTGGACTCATACCACAGACCTTAGGCCAACCACCGCGGACTGCACAAGATTCCATCCGAAAAATAATTTTCAGGAAGATCTACAGGAGGTAGGCCTTGAAGTTCATAAATCTTCTGATGATCATCAGTGTTAAACAACTGCCTTCTTGGTACAGGAAAGGAAGCATAGGTGAATCCACTTGAAACTCTATGTTGAAACAGAGTTCATATCAACTTTCCATTTTCAATTTCCCTGACTTATCCCTGATTCCCTGATTTCCAGTCCCAATTTTTGAAATTTCCCTGACTTTATATCAATGGAAAGGCAGTCGTACAAAGGGATTTTATGGAAACATGCAGCAAGGTATATTGTGAAACAAATTTATTCATTCCAGGAAAGTAACATATTCCAGTCAAAATTCAAAAACAAAACAACGGACAAGCGGACTATGCAGCCAGATCCTGAGCCCGAGCAAGCCGCCAAGTCGGCACTACTCTGTGCCACCCAGCCAGGACGGCAACAAAATGCGCACCTTGACGCTCAAGTGCAGCAATGCTCCGTGCGTTCAACCACGATTTTCATCTTTTTGCTGCACCTCAGGAGTTTTTCCCTGACCATAATCTAATTTCCCGGACATTTCCATGACCTCCAGTCCTGATTTTTATTTCCCTGACATTTCCATGACTTCTTGACCGGTATGAACCCTATTGAAAGGTTCTGCTAATGTTGCTGTCAATATAAAAGATGCCTACTTTGCCATTAGCAGCTTGTCAAATATGATCATTACCATAGCCTCAAATGCTTCGTTACCATCGTTAAGGATGTTCATTTTTACTTTGCTCTCCACTTCTCCCACCCAAATTTTCATAAACTGGTATCATATTCAATGCGGTTTGAGCAACTTTTTCATTTTCTACCAATCAAATTGTACAAAACTTTATGCTTTCCACATTGAAATCATTTGCCTGGCAAGAAGCTGCAAAGACTAGAGTCAATTCATCAGCAGTGCAATACCAGGTTTTGAAATATGTAGGAAAAACAGGAGCTTTCTCTCTAGTAAGGTGGGGTTGTCAGCAAAAAAAAACTTGGAGAAGAGAAAAACTAACAATGCAATTCCACAAAACTTAAAACAAAGTTTTGTGGAATTGCATTGTTAGTTTTTCTCTTCTCCATTATGGAAAAATTCCACCAAGTAACCACGGAAACAGTTTCTTTAAAAAAAAAACTTCTAAAAACAAAAGTATACAAGTTTAGTCAAACAGGTAAATACCTTCAGAGGCTTGAAGTTCTTGGCACGCCTAATGCTCTGTGCTTGCTTGACAATGCCAAACAAGACATCAGTGTGGATCGTCCTCTCGTGGGCCTCATCCAAAATAATAACATTGTACGACATCAACAGATTGTCTGAAAGCAAAAGTTCCACAGTAAATACAAGGTCAAATATTGACAAGCAATCCTCCAAACATACAACAACCCAAACACCAATACGCATTGAGGACAACAACAGCAACAGGCATCACTGCTGTGTAAGTACACACAGCATACTCAAAATATTGGCAAGGGAGGAAATGTTCAGCATTTCAGCCATTACATCCTTTCAATAAACACTCCTATCCACTAATTCCAAAACACAATAACAGAAATTAGAGCAATATAATACCACAAAGTTAAACTCACAGATTTATCAGGTTGGTGATGATTGAGTTCACCACATACCAAACAAAACACCATTATTACAGGTCAACAATTCTAAGATCGGTTTGACCCAGCTCTCCACTCCATTCTGCTGTTGGCTAACCTTTTCATAGTCAGTGTCACACTCTTAACAACCAGCACCATGTATCAATCAATATTATTTGAGAAACTTGAAAGTGATTATGAGGAGCACTCAATCATCTACTTCCTCTGATAGTGTTAATTTTGAAGGTAAACTTGAAGAGGGCCCTCTAAAATTGCTCATTGCTTCAACCATCAATTTTGTTACTTTCACTTATTTGACACATTCCTTGACACAGAGTCTGGGACTTGGCATCCCTAAGTACAGCCAAGAACTTTGTCGAAGTATCGAAGGTAGTCAGGGCACAAGAACGTGCCCGATGATTTGTATCACCTTCATCTGTAGAGTTATATTATCACCAAACAATAGTGTTATAGTGTTTAGTGTTAAGGTATAGTGTATTTCTAATTGGGTTAAGCATGAAAAATGGGAAAAATGTTGTAATTCCGTCTTAAGTTCTGTATTCAATCTTTCAATTATATATATCATATCATTCAACATTTAATGTAATCATGGTATGAATAATGTTCATGTATGATTCATTACTGTCATTTCAGCATCATTTATTTGTATCAATTATAATAAATTGAATCTCTTTGGGAACTCCTGTTAAATTAATAATGCTGAATTAATTTCGTAATTCTTGCCAGCCTCTCCTAACTATTGATACTTAAGAGGGCATACTTAGTGGTATTTAAGTGGTGCCCAAATTAAAATAAATTGCTATGAGGTCAGCACCAAAGACAAAGGGAGAATGGATCCTACTGAGAGCTGCCAGGGTACTTCAAAAGGGTAGGCAATCCTTCCCAGGATCATAGGCCCGAGGATTGTGTTGCAATGCATTAAATAGTGCGTATCAAGGGGTTCTCAAGTCTAAACTTCAGTGTCTGGGTATCACTGACAATTCACAAATCTGGATTGAATCACCATGACAGATTTCAATTCGTCAGTTATTCACATCAATCTTTTGCAGGAGTCATTGAAACCAAATCGAGTCCCTTGAAAGTGAAGGTGGGGTGCCTCAAGGTTCCATCCTTGGACACCTATTGTTTCTTTTGTTCATTAGCAATCTCCCTAAGCAGTTTTCAAAGAGTTCCACTGTTCTGTATGCTGATGATACCACTAATCTAGCAGGTTAACACTCTTTGATTATATTACCTTCACCACTACAAACGATATGGTGCAGTGGTGCCACCTAGGCCCGGTAGTTCCCCTTAAATTTTGAAGCCATGCAATGCACGGCGCCGCCATCTTACCTCGACCAAATTTTCAAAGCTTTGGATACGCAGCCTAATCCAATTTTTTAAATTTCTTTATGACAGAGACAAAATAAGTGATTCCTTTGATATAATTTTGTTTAGTGAGAGACAAATACTGTTTTTCTCAGCAAACTGCAAGCTCAGAGAGGAGTATTCTATTTTTAAGATACATAAGAGCATCTGCTTCTGACTCACTGTCGATGTAGAAATCGAGTTGAGATACAAATAGAAAAATAACAGGAGAGCCTATGGAAAAACTGATCACACCATAATATTTCTTGATTAATTCTGTGCTTTTTGATGGTAAATTGAGATTTTTGAGGTGCATTGTAATATTTTTTCATCAGGTGTTATCTGATTAACAAGTGCAGGATTTTGATGGTCTTAGAAGAAAGTAACAACTTTGATGATTTGTAGCCCAACAACAAGTTGTTTGATAACATCTAAATTTTGAACATGTTTTCTGAGTAAAAGACAGTCCCAAGATCCCCAGTCCTCCTCCAGTTATGAATGGGTGTAAGGTCACAAGTTCTAGGTAGACAAATATGGGCAACGAATGTCACGTAAATGGTTGACAAAGTAGGGACCCTATATCCATCTTCTCATCTGTTGATCTCCAAGAACCACACAGAGATCAAAGAATGAGGTCTATGTGAGCAATTTGGAGCAAAAAACGTGTCGTATCTTAGGTTTAAATGGGTGCCAAGTCGATGATAAAATTTCTAGATTCCTCTTGTTCAAGACCCTATTCCCTCCGAGGGTTACGCCTGAGTCACTTTCAGCAACCTCACCTTGCCACTCCATTTTTCTTTGGCTTCTGTTCAAGGTTAGTCACCATGGTTAAATTCACCCTGACAACAACATTCCTTAGTTGAAGGTTGGATAATCGAGATTCACACATTGAAAGGAAATTCACAGAAAAGCACTAACTTTTTTTCCAAGGCGGTGTTTTCCTCTAATGTGCACAATTTTAATGCAATTACATGCAGTTTAGGGAGAAAATTGTTTCCATTTTGAACACTTTAAGGCAAATGGTCACAATAGGCATCCTTTTCATGTATAATTGCAAGGTAGCAGAAGCAGGGAATTGCAGCATTGATTCTGGCATTTCCATCACGTCCCATCCATCGCCATGGGCTGTCACTGGAGTCCTAATGTTATATCCAGCCTGGGCACCCTTTAAAACCTACGATATAGTCTAATATTTCATTATCAAATCGTAGGTTAAATTAAAGATTAAATCTCTTACAGAAACTTAAAATGGATAGCTTTCCTGAAGATGTAAGTTATATATTTAAAACACGAGCGTATTGTGCTAGATTTAGCCAGATAAATATGATTAGAGAGATAGAATGTCGTACCAACAGATTTAAAACATCAATTTTTCCATACTACTATTGATGAACATGATAGGTAGGCAAACTAGAGTAGTCTGTAGTGCATTATGCATGCATTAACAACCAATCCCTTTATTACTATGTAGATACTAACCATGTAGTTGATGTGGCCCATATTTTTAGCATGTTTCTATGTAGTACCCTAGTTGCATGTCAGTAGTGCATGTTTTGTTGATCTTCACCCCCTGCCACACACCCTCGTGGTGGCTTGCAGGGTATCACGTAGATGTAGATGCATACTACATTTTTGCCCCAATTTGCTTGTCTAGACCTCGTGACCTTTAATCCCTGCGTAACCTTGGAAGTCAGAGAAGGCTGGGAGGTATCTTTGGACATCGATTAGGGAATCCATTTAAAACTATAATAAAATACCCATGATTTTCTTGTCCATACCTCGTAACCTTTGACCTCCACGTAATCCTTGAAGGTCAATAGATGACAAAAGTGACCTTACCATCCATTTTGGCAACCATTTAAACATATTACAGTCTCTTCCTTTGATATGACACGTTTGTTCATAGGTTTGTTGCCCCGATTCGCTTTTATCACCTTTATGACCTTGCCTGTGCCCTATCATGGGTCATGGTTAAAAGTGAATCCATCGTGTTACTCGTGCCCAATAACCCATCTTTTTAAATTTTGGCAAAAAATTCTGACCTTCTTGTATCTTGATGTTTTTACATTTAAACCTTTTTTGATCATCAACAAAATTTGATTTCATTTTAGACCTTCATTCTGGGGTCAAAAAATTGAATTTTTAAAATGATGCTTACACTGCACAAAACATACTATCCTTATATCAAATTTCATCAATGAGTGACAAATAAAAGTGCCTTAAATTCGAGGTCAAATATGACACATAATCCATGGAACAGTCTGTATAGAAACATCGGTTAACCCATTTACTTCTCCACTAAACACAACATGTGAAATTCACTCATCATGTCAGGGGGATTAGTTCCTGTGCCAGCTTTGGTTTCGCAGAACATTTAATGCATGCCAACCCACTTAATGGACCTCTTAGTTTTAGATGACAAGTCCTTGAAAAGTTTCTCTAGGCAGTACGCTCTCACATCCCCATTCCAGGATTCCAAACTGATAACTTTATATCAAGTGTGATGTAAGTGTCAGAGGAAACATTGTTTTAGTTTTTAATGTTTACAAGTAATTTCCAAGCTTAATAACTTCTACTTTACCACTGCTATTAACTTTAAATATCATAATGGAAGGTGAGAGAGTTTCTCAGCTGCATTCCTGCAGAGTGATAAAATATCTTATAAGGGTTTTGTAGCCTAATGCTTGTTAAAGTTACACATAAGCCTAGATGATGAGTAGAACCATTTTACGAGCAACATTACTTCATGCCATTGGAGAGGGAGCGGAAAACCTCCTACTCCAATCCTAGGAATCCTAATCCAATCGGAGGCACTTTCATCTCTGCCTTGCGTTAGCAGACAATACACCTCGGAGGACATCAGGGGTACCCAGCCAGGATAAGGCCCCTTCGTGTGCCCCCTACCTCCCACCAGCTCAAAGGGTGCAGTGTCCCCCACTGGCGCAGCACGCCTCACAAGCCCACCTTTGGGCCCCTTAAAGTGCCCCCCTTCTGTGCGTGGGGTCTAACACATTCCAATATTGCTTTGTGGGCATATCTTGATTCATGATAAAAGACTCCATTCTCCAGTGTCTTGTCCTCCCTCTCCGCAGGCGTAGCCTGTTGTGGTAGAGTAGGAGTAAGATAAGACGTCACTATGCTGCAGAAGGATATGATTCTTTCAATGTTTATTTCCCCACCCACATCCCTTGGCCTTGAATCCCAGCTGAATCAACCTCCTGAGTGACGTATTATGGATCGTGGCTGTTTTCGTGACGGTGAATGGAGTAATCACCTCACTGACGGGTAAAGGAGGGTAAGACTTCCGATTCCATCTTCGTGCATGGCCAGAATTGGAGCTGCAATGCTCAGACGAAAATCCCCTTGCTTGATCGGAAGTAGAGGAAGAATGATACGTATAAATTTTCCACAATTTTCAGCCATATCGAAACTTTAAAATATGCCTGCAATTTAGTGGATGAAGAGTAGAGGACCTTATTTGAATAGAGCAACAACTAAAGCTTTCACATAGCACAGTTAAAAACATTATTTATGTATATTGTTACCATTGTTAGTAGCTGAAGAAGTGTAAAGGAAATTATCACGCCTTAACCGTTGAAGGGCATGGCTAGTGCTAACTACTTTTGAAAGGAGGTAATCATTAAGCTGAACTCCTTTTTAAGCTCTTTATCAGAGCCTTCGTCTCAGGAATAACCATGCAAAGAAAAGCTGATACGGGGGGAGAATTACGGTTGCTATTTCGTGGAATTAATGGGCACATGATTATTTCTGTGAAATGCATGATTGATACAGCATCCGTGAGAGAATATTTTCCCTGTTTTAGCTTAATTTAGGTCTAATGCCTGATACAGAGCAGATATATTTTCTTCTGGCAGAAATATATTCCTCTAAATTCTGCATCCAGAGATGCATCTAGTTGCAAACAATAATGCTAATTCGCCCACTTCCGTAGTGTTTGCATACGTAGCTTAAAAATATAAATACACCACTCACATTTACGTTACGAGTTTTTCAGCAGATAATAAGGTAATATAGAAAAATGCTCTAATGAATTTTCATAGGGCTAGGCCCAGTCCAAACTGCACGAAAATTTTGCAAAGACACTTGATTGCTTCTCAGACTCATAAGAGAAAAGAAAAAAGCTAGGTGTGTTTAACTTTATGAACCCTGTTGGCATGAATACACATTTATAGATACAGAATTTTAACATCGTAAATCATGCAGGTGTGTTGCGGGAAGGCATATATTTCAGGAAGCAGCTTTTTACACAGTGTTGATAAAGGATACTCATTCATACGATATTTGATATTAAGAATTGTCGATTGTTCCGATCCTGTTGAATTTGTAATTTCGAGTTTCTGCTGTAGAAATCTGGGGGGTAATGCTACAACTTAGGGTGCCTCGTTTGGGAGAAAGAGTTCTTGCTCAAAGTTATCTCCCAACCAAAGAGTCTAACTGTGTCTTGTTTAACAAACACATTCCCAGAGTGTTGAGCTGTGCTTTCCAGGAGCCATTACATGTGCAGTCGATCATTGTTGATTGGCTGAACTGGTGACTGCAAAATACTCTGGAAAATAAATCCTATGAAGTTTTGTTTTCATCTTCCTCAGTTGGTGACAATAATGTTAGACGAAACTGAGGGAAATGCTTAAAATTAATAATCTGGTGATCAATAGATGCAAGCGTTACAAAACATTAAGGTTAAAGATTCAAAATGTCTAACAGATTTCCTACATCGAGTAATTGCAAGTGTACTATATACATGAAAACACTACAAATATTTTGAACATTTATTACTGAATAGGTGTCCTGAAGGGCATGAAGGTAGGTAGAAGATATAAAATAGAGAGGGACAGAATGTAAAAAATATTGATTGGTTGAGAATTAACACTAGAGATTGGAAGAAGAGTCATTGGGTTTCCCATCCAGTTGCAGTGACATATCAAAGGTTGAGTACACTATCGTCTTTAGGGTGAATGCTAGCACCATGATTTTCCAGAGTTATGTACCACATGTGTATATGTATTTGGGCCCAAGCTCAAGTGGCCTCTGGTTGGTTGGCTCACAAATTTGTGCATTTTCACTCCTGCCTCAATTTAGTTGAGAACTGGTTGCCACACATCACTCAACTGGAAGTCATTGTCCCTGATTTTCTCCATCCATTCTGATTTCCACTCCTCAGCTTCTTTCACCATCCAATCCAAGCAGCCACAGGCATATGGGAGAAACTTGGTAAAGCTGGACGTTGCTATTGTTTTCATGAATGAGGTTATGCCCCGTCAATTCCGATATCTGCAGGTGATAAAATCTTATGTATCCCTCATGTTCCTTCAACCACTATTGTTCAGCCAGTTCCTCCATTGCATGCTTGGCTGCATTCACACAGGATGAACTCCAGATCCAGAGGTCTTGGGGCCTAGCTCATCTATGGTTTACCCGAGAAATACTTTCAGCTTCACCACAGGTTTGTGGATGGTCTCCACCATGTGTCACCTTAACAACTGAGTAACTTCATTGGATATGGTGGAAATATGGGTAAGGCAGGCTCTGGTAATGGGAAAATCCAACAAAACTCTTTGTTTAAAAATGTAGGACAACTAGCATTTTCCTACGAATAGAAATTCTTGGATGACCGTTGAGATTTTTCGGGAATGGGTCGTTGGGGTTGAAGCTCGAATGTGAGGTCAAAATAGAAAAATTCTGTTGTTTGTGGATCGCTGCTTGGCCTACAAATTGGAGACTATAAATATAAGAAAAGTGACGTTGGTTTTCTTTCTGCCTAACTGCACAAGTCGGTTACAGCTGCTGGACCAGGGAGTCATATCCCACGTAAAGAGGACATACCGAGGACAATTGGTACAGCATTAACTTGGAAGAATGTAGGGTACCAGCAACCCAATTCTTCTCAGATGGAACATTCTCCAGGCTACACAGCTTATGTATCTTTGTTGGGATGCTGTTTCGCCTGCTACAATAAGACATTACTTCACTAGGGCAGGTTTTAATGAAACTAAATCTAATTGTGCAGTAAATGCAAGGCAAGGGGATGGAGATGGGATGAACTGATGGGCAAGCTAAGCATTCAGGACGTTTATTTTATGACTTCGTAAATGTCGACGAATGTGTAGTGACGTGCTTAGCTGAAAGAGAGGCGATTGAAAAAGAGGATGGAGAGCGAAGAGGACAATGAAGATCCAGAGAGGGCGTTTGTGAAACACAAGACCCGAGAAGTCATTTCAGCACTGGACACAACTGAGAAATTCTTGCTCTCTGCTGAAGAATGTAACAGGGATGCTATTAGAGAATTCCAGGAAATGTAGAACGCTGTTCTTTGTGAGAGAAGGAATAGTTTAAAGCAGGCTACGATTGACTCTTTCTTCGAATAATTTTTGTACATAGTAAAACAAATGCAAATATAAAGAGATTTTTTCAATAACTTGTTTGAATTTTTTTTTTACACTTCTGAGTCCAATTCCCTGGACTGCTACAGAAGAAAACGCAAATTTAAGATATAGGTGGCAGCTCAAAGTTTCAAGGAAGGATTATGATAACATAAGGAATAAATCAGAGGGCCTTGAACTGACCATGAGTACCTTAACGGATAGTAGTTTCACAATGTATAATATTAACAATTGCAGTTGCTAACAATGATACATTGAATGGAGAAGGTATGGGTAATGTTCCAATTAAGCTTGAAACTGATGATTTGAGTAATAAGATTACAAATGTAATGTATTTTCCTAATCTAGCGACAAATTTGCTATCAGTAGGTAAGCTCGTTAAAAATGGTAACCTTTAACCAAAAGGTAAAAGGATTATTAGGAACAAATGGGTTTTCACGCAGAAAGAGGACTCTAGTGGAAATATATTAAAATACAAAGCTAGATTGGTAGCAAAGGGTTGTTCACAACTTCAGGGAGTTGATTATGAGGAAACATTTTCACCAGTTATACCGAATTTGACAGTAAGAATGCTATTTGCATTAGCAGCAGAATTTGATCAGGAGATAGAGCATCTTGATGTGTCTACGGCATTTTTAATGGGTAATTAAAGGAGACCGTCTATATGTACCAACCTGAAGGGTTTATTCATGAAAAGATCAAGGTTAAGGTATGTGTTTTAAAAAGAGCGGTGTATGGTCTTAAACAATCTGCACGTGCATGGAATGAAAAGGTGCATGAAGTGTTGTTACATTTAGAATTTAAGCAATCAATTCATGAAAATTGTGTTTATTTTAAATTTACAAATAGTGGATTTGTAATTATTGCTCTGTTTGTTGACAATTTTTTGCTAATCTCAATGATCATTGTGAAAGGATATGGATTAAGGAGGAGCTAATGAAAAGATTTAAGGTTAAGGATCTGGGTGAAGTAAAACATTTTCTTGGCATGAATATCCAGAGAGACAGGTCAAAGAAGGAAATTAAGATTGATCAAAAACAATAGATTGAAAAAATTTTGAATAAATTTGGAATGTTAAATGCTAAACCTGTTTCTACGCCAATTTGTTGTAGTCAAAAATTGAATTATGAAAATAATGTTAATGATCAAAGATTTCATGTCCCTTATCAGCATGTGATAGGATCATCAATGTATTTAGCAGTTTGGACAAGACCAGATATTGCCTATGCAATTAGTCACTTTAAGTCATAAGTCAATTTAATGTGTGTCATTCCAATGAGCACTGGCAAGCTCTAAAATGTGTGGTAAGATATTTGAAGGGTACTGTTGACTTGGGGTTATTGTATAAGCAAACAGGGGAAGAGATAATTGGTTTTGTGGATGCTGATTGGGGAAATGATTTAACTGATAGAAAATCATATTCTGGCTATGTATTCAAACTGGGTGGTGCGGTAATTTCTTGGGAAGCAAGAAAGCAAAGAAATATTGCATTATCTAGCTCTGAAGCAGAGTATGTTGCTATTTCCGAGACTGTTAAGAAAGCGATTCATTTAAAAGGTTTATTGACTGAATTGATCATCCAGGACCTATTGTTTTATGTAATGATAGTCAAAGCGCACAAAAGCTTGCCTCAAATCCAGTGTTTCATAAAAGAAGTAAGTTTACTTGTTTACACATTGACATTCGATATCATTTTGTTCGAAATGCAATTCAGAATAATGATATTGTATTAAAATATGTCCCAAATGATGAGATTATTGCAGATGTATTTATAAAGGGTTAGCTGGCCCAAAGCATAAATTATGTGCAATAAATATGGGCATACCTTGATTTATGAAAGACATGTATATCTTTTTTATTTTGTGTATTGATCTGAGATTCTCGTATTGTATGATGAAGGAGGAGTGTTTGAATTGTATTTTTTTTAGTCATCGTTCAATACGTAATGGAGTGCGAATTCGTCATTCCAACAGTTTTGTTCAATCACACTCTGAGCCTATCACTTTGCTTACTCACACCTATCCTCTCGATTCTCCCTGATGATCGTCACCTGGTAGACCAAATTATCAGTATCAGAGATAGCTCCTTCTTCTTTTAATTGGCTTTTGGACTTGAATTTCTTACTGAACTTTTCATCTGAAGAAATGTTTTGGGTGGCGACCAATGCTCTCCCTCAAAGAACTCCATGATTTTGTTTGCAATGGCCAGGGACAAAGCGGAACTCCCTGATTTTGCAAATAGAACCACCCATTGTACATACATGATGCATTTTAATGCCAGCAAATCTAGGAAAAGAACAAGTGTCTTCTCATCAAACCATGCCTCGGGGAGCTCCATGGTCACATTTACCAGAACTCTTGTGAAAGTGATGCAATATACTTTCGCTCAAATTCTAAGGACTCAAGTTATCCAACAATTAATGTCACCTGCACCATTAAGAACAGGGGCCCATTCAGGGAAAGGCAGAGGTATAGGATTTGAAGGAAGGGAAGAGAGAAACTGTGATTGCATTAGCCAGCTAGCAACAAAAGACACTCAATCTCTAATGCAGATGTCATCTGGGAATGTTTTAATGAATAAGGTTGTTCATCCATCGGGTTCTGACAAGTTCAGTTTAATCATGGTAGCTATTGCATGGCAACAATAATTATGATAGGATAGGTAGGATATGAGGATGCAACTGGGTAGTTCATTTTGAGTGGCAATAAATGGAAAAATTGACAGGATTAAGGAGGATCATTCATCAATTAAACATACCACTCAATGCTTCCCGCAGCAGCATGCCATCTGTCAGATATTTGAGCTTGGTGTCAGGCCTGGTGACATCCTCAAAGCGCACAGCATAGCCCACAGTATGTCCGATAGGAGATCCTATCTCTGCAGCGACCCGTAACGCCACCGTGATTGCTGCAACTCTCCTTGGCTGAGGAAAAAAGGGGTGATAGAGAGACTAACCCTGAAGAGTGTTTAGTGTGACAAAAATTTCCCATGCAATCGCACTTCCAACACTAAGATTTATTTCCACTCAAGGGAATTCTCTATGAGGTGTGATAATGACACTTCCTACCAGATTATATGGCATACTAGACTGTGCCTTAAATAATCGTTGGTACTTCCAAAATTAAGAGCAAAAATTTAAGACCTGGTTACATGATACATTAACATGTACAAGTTCATGTATTAACATGCATAAGTTCATGTATTAACATGCACAAGTTCATGTACATATGCGTGAATGGTTTCGTGTAAGTTTTCCTGAAACACGTGTCGTAGGGGGTTGGCCAATCCCCCACGACGGAGTCAAGGGCAGGGAGCACGCGTGAAATGAGATTCGGGAGCGAATGTTCTTCTATTGCTGCCCAAGGATCCTTATTATTAACAGGCAAAGTGACGAGGCGCTAGAGAGGGTGACGCTAGAGGGGATATGCCTGATGACTGAGCACGAAGCATCATTTCTCTGTCTCATGTTGGCTCGTGGGTGACCGTCTCCTCCTCGATGAGATTTACTCCAGGAGACATTCTTGAGAGCGTCTACGTGAGGTAGCTGTGTTCCCAGGATGTGTTGGATATTGAAATTATACTCGGAGATCTCCATTATCCAACGTGCAAGCTGAGGTTTCGGTTCAAGGTCAAAAGCCACCAGAGCGGCAGATGGTCGAATACAGAGTGAAGGTGCACCTGAGAAGGTAAATGCAGAACTTTTTTATCATATCGACGACAGCTAGACACTCCAATTACGTCGCCGAATACTTCTTTTCTTGGTCACGTAATTGTCGACTGGCACAGGCTACGGGGTGCTCTCCATCCTCGAATTCTTGGGAAAGAATTTCTCCCAAAGCTCACGTCGATGCACCCGTGCTGAGAATGAAAGTTCTGGAGAAATCAGGAAATCTCAGAAGTGGGAGGGTGGAGAGAGATAGGCGTAGGCTCTCAAATGCTTGCTGTTGCTCACTACCCCACTGGAAATCACTAACCCTTTTAATTAATTTGGTGAGATTGCTTGAATGGCTTGCAAAATTTGGTATGAACTCCCTGTAATAAACAACCAGCCCAAGGAAGGATTGCAATTTTTGGACGTTTGTAGGTATTGGAAAATTTTTGATGGCTTGTCTAAAGGTGATTTAAACTCTCAGATGGTTCCTCAAAATTAATTAAATCTTCATGTACTACTAGTATCTCTTGGGGTTTCAATGGCATCTATAACAGTGCATCATTGTCTCCGAGCGATTCAACCGATATAAAATCTGTATTTACGGTAGTGTTTATTTGTAGAACTTAATTTTTAGTGCTTTTAAGTACCGATTCATTGAAGGAAATTAAATCTATTTCCTTTGATGGAACAGCCTTTTGATTTAGGGTCACTTCATGTTCTGCGGTCACTTTCATGATTCGACGGTCTAAGCATATCTGACTCCCATATGAAGTCATGAAATCCAAGCCGATGATTCCGTCATAAGCTGTCTCGCCCAAATCGACAATCAAGGAATCATGGGAATAGCAGATCTTGTCAATCAAAAATGGAATGTAACTCTACCCTGCGACTATCAATGAGTGACCAGAAGCGCTCTTGATGGGTCGATGATAAGATGAAACTTTAAGTGCGTGGAATGGAAAGACTTTTTGATGCACAATTGTAACCGCTGCGCCGATACCTATTAAAAATTGGCAGGATCTTCCCAATACACTTACTGACAGTCATGCCCACTGCAGGTGACACTGATAATATTAATTCATCCCAGACCTCGCGGCCGGGGTTGATCCTTTTCCCTAAACGCTCAATGCCTGTTTGGTGGGACAATCTATAGGGTGGTGGCCGGTTTTTTTTTACAGGCCACAAAAGACTAAATCACACTCTCTTGAAAAATGCGTTCTTTCCCCACAATTGAAGCAGCTTCGAATTCTTGAGCGACAATAGCGAGAGAGATGGCCATCGCGCCTGCATGAATAGCAATTGCGGCTGGAATCTACTCTTTCTCCAACCATAGGAGATTCAAAGCGAGAATGAGGCAGTGCTGAAGTGAAGGAGTTTTGTGAATTGTTATCACTGCAGATGCGGTTTACTTGAGGGAGGCGGTGGGAAAGCAAAATTCAGAAGAGACTTCTTTTGAAGTATTTCTATACATGTAGTTAACTGAAGCTTCATTTTGGTGAAGGGGTAGATAATTGGCATCTATGACCTCCTTGGGAGATCCCTCAGTCGGGTCACCACTGCCTCCTCGGTAGACTCCTTGTCGCGTCACCTTGGGAGACCCCACAGTCGGGTCACCACCCACCCTCTTCACCGAGTTAAGTACTGGCCTTGCATATCCCCTCTTAGCGCCTCGTTGTCACTTTATCTGTTAATAATAAGGATCCTTGGGCAGCAATATAAGAATATTCGCTCCCGAATCTCATTTCACTCATTTTACGCGTGCTCCCCGCCCTTAACCCCGTCGTGGGGGATGGGCCAACCCCCTACAACACATGACCGCACTTGTACGAATGCATGAACCAAATTAGAACAGGTTCTATTTTATGTTCATGCATTCTTACATTTTGATGTGGTTACTCGGTGAATTTTCGCGTTCATGCATTCGTACATTAACTTGTACGTGGCATTGTATTGTGTAAAGGCATCATAATTGCACATGTTTACACTTGTGCGCAAGTTAATCCCGAAGGGAAACGACACAAATGTAACTAACTTGAGTAATCGCAATAGCACCCGCTTTTTCTAATCTTGCTTCATGGATATATTGTGGAATTTGAGTTGTTTTTCCAGACCCGGTTTCCCCTATAATAATTAGGGTTTGGGAGTTGTTTATTTCTTCTAAAAGCCTGTAAAAGAACATATTATGTTTAATTATCCTCATAAAAGCAATAACTACTGTTTATATACCAAAAACTGTGAAATACCTGCTTTTCACGGCAAAAACCGGCAGTGATCTACGGTGCTTAACTATACTATTATTAGAATAGCTTTTTGAATGGGGAGAATCATCCGAACGGTCCGAACGAAACTTCTTCGGTAAGTGTCCATCATCTTGAGACGGACCATTCTTTTGTGGCGAGAACCCATTGGTAAGACTTCCCGTCCTATACTTTGAATCCATTCTAAAGACGAAACTCACTTAGGAACAGACAAGGAAAAAAGTCAGAAGAAGGTAAAATTCAAAAGGAGAAAATATGTCAAAATGTATACAGTAACAAGAGGCTACTTTTTGTTCTACGTTATCAAAGATCCTTACTATATCACCACTTCATCCCCAGACAGTGATGTTTGAAATGAAGTCCTGGGCTCTGCTTAATACAATCGACTTCTAGTACGACGATTCTCCAAATGTATGGTCTTATCCCACACTTGCTTCACGAAGAATTGGCTTTAAACTGCTTGTGAACATGCCGAAACTGCAGGAATAATTATTAGACCATACATGACACAAATCGTAGTTCGGTTTCACCCTGCGTTCACAACACAACGTTGTTGCCAGCACCTCTTCACAAAATAATATTCGTAAACTCTACCCAAACTAAATGTGCGCGACTCCATATATTTCACACTTGCCACAATGATATATTTTGTATTGAGTTTGCAGTGACAATATAAAGGTAATAAGTTAAAAATAAGTTATATTTTTTAGTAAAATAAAAATAAAGAACCCAACAGTTTGACAATTTAGACGCTAAATATCACCACGTTATACTTACATAAGATAGAAAAAATCTTATACAATGGTATGACCATGGCTGTGAAACTACCTTCAATATTGCATAATTTACAAAATATCAGGGGTTACATTTAAACCGTTTAAACGATCCACGTGACGCACGAGCAGAGATTAATTATACATGACTGTTGTACGAGGAATATTTTATTTATGAAGGGGGGGCATGAAATTAATAGATATAATCTAGAATACATGATCTAGTAATGCAATGTTAAAATGCTATGATTAAAATTTTCTTCAATTGTCTTTTGTAGAGCTGGGCAGTATTTTAATGCTGGTTTGCAGATTTATTATCTCTATGATATCATCGTAGGCGCATTCCACTTCATCTTTGTAATCCACTTAAGGCGTATGCCCACTTCATTGCCATTCAAAGATCCAATTCATATGATCCTGCCACCAATTCCACTCTTTACGCATCCACCCTTTCCTTAATCAATGGTCAAACTTTGTGTACACATGTAAGTTCGTTGTGAATGAATTTCAAGGCAAAATCAATGGGATGACAAATTAGGACACAGGCTAACTACTTGTCAAAATAGAACACAAATAAAATAATTTTGTTCGTGTGTATGATAATATGATATTTCTGCGCATTTGAAACAAGTAGTTGACATTCTCATTTTAACGATAATGTATGTACATTTCCCTTCGGATATAGAAAATTGAAAAATTACTTGAAGAAGTAAAGGTTTCAGCAAAGATCAATTTAATTCTATAACACTATTGGTTACTGCTGCCACAGTTTTGGAAAATTCTTCGAGTTAGTTCCGCGAGTTTTGAACAGGAACCATGCAACCACATGACAAGTAGTCAATTATTGGCAACACCGCCATCCATATGACTAATCTTATTGACAACATGGCTGCGGAGATCAAACCTGCTCCCGGCTCTAATAGTGAAAAATATAGTTCTACTCGTAAGCCTGTTCTACTATCAAAATTAGAAGGTTGCAACGACGATGTGAATGCAGCGGTCATTATTCCTGGCGAAGATGGAGTTATTAGCGTTTCTGACGATAGGTATTGTTTTAATGTTTTTGATGTTGACATTCCGCAGCCCCCCTCTGTAAAATGATTATGTAAACAATTAAATGTTCCAGAGTTGGCGTTTGAAGTATTGCAGATGGTTATTTGTTGGACAGTTGCATTGTTTAATGAAAAGTATTTGAGTTCGTGGTTGGGAGCACATCTCAAGTGATAGCTACACCCATTTTCCAATCAGAGCCTAAATTTCTGGAAACAATGATTGTCAGTGTTACACGTATTTTTTATTCTATATTTCATACTGTGGAGCTATTCTTGTTTCACTTGTCGTATAAAGATGCAGGAGGTGACGTTTTGCTGTGCGTGGGACACCCATTATGCAGTTTGATAGCCAATTTTTTTAATTCAAATTTGAGATGCTTAACGTCATTTGTGTCTGACGTGTACGACCTGCGCCTGTACGCCTATGCGTAGTAAATCTGCGTTGAGGACTTGCTATCTCATAATTCGAACAACGATGGATCTGGATCGAGCTATTCGTAGATTTAAGTCTCGTATAAGCTCGCTGCATGACCACCATACACGACAGTAGACTATGCATTGCTTATAAATTAGTTTATTTTGCCACAGTAGGCATTTTTTTGTTTGCCTCTTATATTTGCAACTTTGGAATTTGTGGGGAAAGGGAAGAAACTAAATGTTTTCTATTTTAAATCATTACCCTGTCAGTGTACTCAGGCGATCTATACCTTCCACTCTCCACTAAAGAAAACTTTTTCTCACAAAATATTTGAATTTCCGGAGAACATTCGGACTCCACGGGTTAGAACTCATAACCACCTTCTTAAGAAAATGGTCTCAGTAAGATGACAATTCTTTTTTAAGGGAAGCGATCAACTTTATCTTCCCGTTAATGTCTACTGATGTAGAGAAGTCGTAAGGTGAGCTCAGCCGGTAAAACCCAAGCCCAATTGATGAACAGTATTGAACCAAAAGACCTGTGATTAATGGCATAATTTCATAACTTCCCTGAGTCGAGATTATCACTTTAGAATTAACACTTTTACCTTGTGTGTAGCCTGATGGCCAAGTAGTCCAGCATTTTGTTCACTGAGGCATCTGTAGAAAATGAAATTTTTCTGCATAGAGAATGACACCAGCATTAATTCTTATTACAGATCTGTACGAGTGTGGCTGAAACGAGACTCAGGCCAGTATTGGCCGAGCATTTGCCACTATATGGCTTCAGGAGCAACAGCTGTGTGTTTCAATCGAGATACGAGATTACTTTTTGTTGGAATGGAAAATGGCAGCTTATCTGTAAGTAAATCAAGGTCAATTTTTCTCA
The DNA here is from genome assembly GCA_933228895.1 of Platycnemis pennipes. NCBI lineage: Eukaryota > Metazoa > Arthropoda > Insecta > Odonata > Platycnemididae > Platycnemis > Platycnemis pennipes. The sequence continues at coordinate 92,408,566 of OW121857.1, read as the reverse complement.
AATATCTGTAATCTCTGGAATGGCAGTTTAAGCTACAATTCATCTTGATGGTAATTTAGGAGAGAATATTTTATTCTCAGTCTTAGAGCAGAATCCTCTATGGTGTTCCCTCTTATATCCGATGACCATCTAACTGAATGTTACTGGTAGAAAATGGGAAGAAGAATGATGCCTCTCTGCAGTAGTTTTGATAGCTCCCATTTTAATGAACCTTCTGCAACTTTTGGTTGAAAGTGGCAGTATTTAGCCAATGCCGGCTCTTACTTAGCCTGAAAATAATTGAGTTTATTTGCCTTAGCTTGCATTCTTGCTCATGGTCAATCTTTGGCACTTCCTGTCACCAGTTATTTGATAGTGAGGGATTTACATCATTATATTTTGAAAAATAGAATCAGCCCATACTTCCTAAATATTTTAATATAGTTGGCCATTTATGAATTTTCAGTGCATACTCTCGCAATGGTGGACAATTGGTACCCTACAGTATGAATTTATCATAATTTCAACTACAGCCTTTGATATCATTGAGCATGATAACCTGTTAAAGAAAAAATTCAATATAGTTAAATAGTTATTCATGCAATTATACAGTTTCCACCACTGGTCTACGATTATGATTCTCATCATGTTGAGCATAGGTCAGCATCTCTTCTTCAATTGAGTGTCAAAGACCACAGTGGTCGGTACAGCAGCAGTCATTTTGCTACAGGCATAATACCATTTACTGTAACAGCTGTAGTGTGGCATTATGGTACCCCCCCTCCTCCCCTAGTTGGACATTACCCCTCGACGGACTAATTATCATACGGACTTAGCTGAAGGACTTGCACGACAGGCATAGCTACCGACAGTCTGAGCCAACAATGCCTATGATTCCAGACTGCACCATTCAGTCTAATGTATGTATTTTAAGCAACTTAACAAATTTTAAATCCTCGCAGATGTTTTTAACAGTTTTAAAATCTGACTTGCTCGCCTACCATAATTCCTGCCACAATACCCTCACCACTAATTGTGACCCCAATGCTGTCCTTGATGGTACCCAACTCCCTATCTCCCTCACTCACACCTCCACCCCCCTCACTCCCATCCAAAACTCTACCTCCCCTCAGTTTGAGTCCTTCCCCCACTCCTCAGTGTAACTATATAATGCCTTGGTTCGAAATTTTTTGTCTTTTGGCCCCCCTTGAAAATGATGCTGAGTCGTCGAAATCGATAAGGGAACATATAAAGCTGGAAGTGGAAAGTACAAAGTTGTTTCATTTGCAATTTTTAACGTTCGCAACTTCCACAAAGTATCGCCTTCATCCATTAATTCAGTAAATATTACATACAATATCATGATTAGCTTCGTAAAATAAAATTTCCATTGTTTAAAGTGGTATTTGTACCATATTTGTAACCCATTTGCTTCCATACCCAAACTCTAGGTAAAGTTAATAAAAATTATCAAAAATATTTTTTATTTTGACATGGAATGTAAAAAAATGAAGAAATCTGAGCCAATATTCACTGATGTGTCACAGGTTTCCTCAGCAAGATTCGGAAAATAATGCTAATATTAATGAAAAACAAATTTATCACAATCATTGGTCAGCCTGGGGGTCCGTTTAATCGTAAATGTTAGAGCTCACCCCAATATGATCCCAAATGCTCATGAAGTTCACAAAAGGAGTACGGGAACTAGCCTAAGTACTGCAGTCAACCAATCTTAGGATTGAATGATGAGTGCATGGGGCAAATTACCTTCCCTGGGACACCTTTAATGATACTCAATGTTCCTAAATGAGAAAATCCCTCCCACACTCTTTGAATGTGTCAGTTGCCATAAAGCCTTCATCCAATTTTGAGCCCCAGGCTCTGAGGATTGCAGCCATGCACACTACCAATGGGAATACCAATCTCTCCTAGCACAAATGTAAGTAATGATAATAGACACATATGGGAGTTAAATTTCAGAAAATATACATTTTGCTTTTTACAAAGTACATAAGTTGCATATATATACAAAATACATAGGTTACATACATAGAAAAAATAAATAAATAACACTGTACATGGGTTACATGAATTAATTCAATTTATACATAATTTTTTTGTACTTGTGCTATTAATGTCACTATTGAGAGAGAGGCTGGGAGAGGAATGAGGGATTGGTTCTGAGTGTAAAGGAGTCAGGAGAGTTTTTATAATGGATAGGTGGAAATCATAGAGAGAGACTTCAGGATGGGCTTTACAGTAAAGGAAATAGCTATTAACCAAAACATTGTGGATCCCAAGCTTCTTGTACCATTTCAGAGTCTTACGCTCAATCAGGTAATACAACATTATTTGATCATAGTGATTGATGCTGCTCATTTGCTCATTGTACTGAGCAATGGCCTCTGGTTTGGAAGTGAAACCATCTTCTTGCTGATAATGGGCATCGACCAAATTGCCACCGAATTTGAACACCATGCTTATCCCTCCACTTCATAACACCGACTCCATTGGTACTGAATACATCCACTACCTCACGCCATTTTAGTTTTTTCAGTACAAGGTCAGGTGGAGTCCCCTTCTGGTCAGCTCTAAGAGTTCCTGTACAATAGGTCCTTAGCTCAAGTAAGCAGTGGGCCAAGTCAACATTATTATGAATATTATCCATTAAAAGAAATCGTCCAGTGTCCAGTCTTCCTTCCGTCAATTTCCATACAACATTGTCGACATGTCCCGGCCAGCATGCATCAGAATCAGAGGACCCAGTGTATATAAGAAATCTTAAAACTGATCCAGATGGCTCGGTCAGCAATTATAATTTGATTCCATACCTATATTGCTTACCTTTCATGTAAATACAAAAGATAAGACGACCCCTCCAGAGAACCATGGAATAAACCATGAAATAAATGGGATCAACAAGCCTCTTCCCCTTCCTGGGAACTCCTTTCCATGGAAGTCTCTTTCCTTTCCTCAACATTCCTTGTTGCTGCCGGCCCAAGTTTTCATCATGTAGACGGTGAATATAGTGAAAGAATATAAATATATTTACTAGCTACAAGGTACATGTATACATAAGTGGAGAAAAGTGATTCCGATAAATAATGAGACAACTGAACTCAGTAAGCACCGGACAGAGGGCACACTTTTCTTTGCCCACTATTCATGGTGATAATTATGCTTTTTTTCTTGCTGCTATATGAAAAATATCAGTAGATGAATATTCACAGGAAGTAATAACATAATTTTGGTAAACTAACCGTACTACTTATTGTTAGTATGGACTGAAATCGCCAAATATGGTAAATACCAAGGAAGTTATTTGTACAATATACTATGTAAGAAAGAAAACACGTAAAATGGTGAATAATTCAAGTAAAAATTAATATTGAAAAAATAAGATTCTACTGATCACAACCGAAGTACATAACAGTTTTCAAGTATAAGAAACATGGCTCTGTATTAAATTGAAAACTCTTTCCAAAATACTAACAACGTATTTAAGATATAAGCTCCCTTAAAACGAATTTTAGGGGACTGGACTTTGATTTCGTTATGAACGGGATTTTGTTACATCCAAACTACAGCATTTTTTCTATGCACATTATAGAATCAAAGGATTTTCTTTAGTGATGGGGCAAATCCAAAATTTGATCGAATCTGAATCCTCCTCAATTTTATTCAATTCAAAACTTCCTTTTCTGTAAATTGTTAAATAATGCTTCCTCTCTCGTTAATTCTCTAATGAAATCCAATTGAAGCTGAATCTTATTTCTTAAAGTAAATAATAAATCAATAATGGTCATATAATCCCCTCTCACTGAAATTAAGGACATGTTCGAGAGCAAATATAAAGAATGGGTGATTTCAAGAGTAAATAAAATTTTTATTTTTATTAAATAAAATTGAAAATTCAATGTAAACAGAGTGTCGACTTACGCGGGAAGGTCAAACACGCCGTAAAAAGACGTTTATGTCTGATCACATCAGACTTTTTCACCATCACGATGATCAAATATCACCTATCGAACTATGTAATGTCTTGAACTAGAGTTGGCGTTCCGAACACCGATACTTTGGCATCAACTCTTTGGTGCCTGGAAACGAGTCACGCAGTTGAATTTGTCATGGCAACAGAAACGTGGAGAAATGTAAGCATGTCACTGGCCTAACCGAACATCCTCGGAACTGCGGATGCGTGTAACTCAGATCCACGTAAGTCCAGGACTTGCTGTAGTTCTCCGCCACTGGTACATGGGATCAGCATGACTGGTATTCAAATCGTTAATCCATTGATTCGATCAAATCTTTTAACCTTGGATTCGATTGATCTCGAATCCATGGATTCATAGGATTCCACCGAATCTTCGAATCCCTGCCCCAACCCTAATTTTTTTGTGGTTAATCGTCGCTATTAACAGAAAAGATCCTTAACAAGTTACCATCACCCCAAAGCATAACCAATTTTATTAATTAATATTGCTTACACATACGAATGTAATTGTTTTTACCGATACTAGTTCATCATCCACAAAACATGGTACTACATAATCCCTTCCTGAGTGATGGTTCTTAATGAATGGCAATTTTAAATATCATTGACGTCTTCTGGTGTAAAATTCTTATTGCTATGATTCATTTGGTAATAAATATTGACATAGACTCCTGTGTTCATTAACACTACCTCTTTCGTGAAACGCCTTTAGCAATTCATGCACGTGGACTATGACATTAGAAATCCATATGGGTCATTCCACCTAAATTCAGCAAACGTTTGTCCCTTAGGGTCTCAGATTTTGATAAAAATTGGTGTATGGGAACAAAATCAACTCAAACTGAATACTCTCAAACAGTTTTGTGAAAAAAAATTTTTTGAGCGAATTATGCATGTTTTAATTTTTTCGCATTTTTAGCTAAAATCCGAGCCTTAAATCATATTATCACTTATATCTCCGCTTGTAATGGTCATACAGCAATGATTAATAGCTCTTTTTAAAGCTAAGTCTTTATTGAATGCAAATATATGAAGAAAAAATTATTTTCTTCTAAACCCTTTTGTTGTTAGTTACTAATGTTTAAAAAATTGTTAATAAACTTTTCTCAAATACTCCATCTTAGAATCGGCCGAAACATTTTTTCCGTAATCTAAACATACCCAGCTAACTATTCCAAAAATAAAATTTAGTGGCAATTCATAAATGCGTTTTTTATAAATATTTAAACATTTACAATTTTCTCACGCGTGGCCCGTCGGCACCCCGCCTTGGAATACATGCAGCGGACACGCGATGCAAGCCTAATAATTTCCTAATTGCTTAAGGTCGTGGCTATATGATAAAAATATATTATAAACTATAAATGTTAACAACAATTGTTATTTGTTCTTTCACTTTTCGACCTATTATTGAGTTAATCCAAATTTCTCTTGAATTTTTGCCACACTCCAGCTTTTAAGCACTGTAGACAGGACTAAAATTTTTTCACTGTAAGAATTAGCTTCAGCAAATTTTTCCTTGACTCGACTTAGCATTTCACACCCTACTAACTCTTATGGGCCGAAGGATGTTTTTGCTTTTCTCCATACTTTCCCGATTGCTCTTTGATAAACAGAAGTAATGTTATGAATTTTTTCTTTAGAGTTTTTTCTACTCCTCAATTTTTTTTCTATTTACTGGTGAAGTACCGATTTCGGAAAAACTCAGGTTGAATTTTTATAGCACAGATTCACAAGGTGAATAAGGTGTACCATCGCTCTATCCTTGTGAGTCACTGTCATTGCTGGAGTTGTTTGTAGGTAGGGATACATGAGCCTCCACAAATTGCAAACCAGAAGGCCCCGGTTGTGACAGTACTGCTTCTGCAGCCACAAGCTACTCAGGAATGTCTTCTTGATGACTGATGGAAGACCTTGGTGTGACACCTTTCGCGACTCCCTTATTCAGAAGCACTCTGCACTGACGACACAATTTTCTGCCCTCGACCAAAGACATCACTCTAGTGCTGAAAATTTTAGATTTGTAATATTTGGCAGTAATTGTATATAAATTAGCACTAAGGATAATGCAATGCAGTTTCAGTGGATTACAACACTGTTTTTGATGCTTTGGATAGAAAGCAATAAACTTTTTCTCATTGTTAACGCACACGGTTTCCACTTGACACCACTTCTATCCTCGATGAGCTGCAGATCTCTTCGATACATTTAAAGATACTGTCTCGCGAACACTTTTCTCCTCTCACTGTGCCGATTGAGCAAATTTTTACACAATTTTGACAATTAGTATAAAAAACTATGTACGAGAAAAAAGTGAAGGCAGACAGCTCTTGAATAAGGTGATGCACACGTTGTGGCAGACCAAAACAAACTGAGACTTGGTCGGTGAATAAACGCGGCTGTCAACAAAACATGTGCAACTAGATTGTCTTCCTTCAAGATTTAAGGCACATACCGCAATGGGCATAATTGGCCACCAACGGAGTCTTAAAAATAGGGTTCTGAAAGGAAGTGGAAAGGTTTTTACTCTCTTGCCTTAATCCGTAGGTGCCATTAAATTTTTCTTTTTAGAGAGGGCTACGTTTACGGAAAACGTCTCAATGCACGAAAAGCCACAGCTGCAGGCTCTTGACTCGAATTGAAAATGAAATGTTTTTGCATGGATAAAAATATTTGGACACTAAAATCGGAGTTTGCAGTAAATTTGTCTATAGAGATAAAAAGAGTGAGATACCAAAAACGAAGAAATTTTTCTGCCAGAACAAATGAAGCAAAAATTCCATTATTGTAATTTATTTTCATTTCATTTCATCAATGAAATTATATTTGAAATTCTTAAAAAGTTTTTTCATATTAATTGTCACAGATTTTTAGCTCAAATAAAAGTTAATCCGCCTCAAAACTTAAGTGGGGCTCAATAGTAAATTTCTCTGCAAACATCCATTTAACATAACAAATAACTATTTTTGTTAACATTTATAGTTTATAATATATTTTTATCTCATATAGCCACGACCTTGAGCAATTAGGAAATTTTTAGGCTTGCATCGCGTGTCCGCTGCATGTATTCCAAGGGGGGGTGCCGACGGGCCGCGCGTGAGAAAATTGTAAATGTTTAAATATTTATAAAAAACGCATTCATGAATTGCCACTAAATTTTATTTTTGGAATAGTTAGCTGGGTATGTTAAGATTACGGAAAAAAAGTTTCGGCCAATTCTGAGATGGAGTATTTGAGATAAGTTTATTAACAATTTTTTAAACATTAGTAACTAACAACAAAAGGGTTTAGAAGAAAATAATTTTTTCTTCATATATTTGCATTCAATAAAGACTTAGCTTTAAAAAGAGCTATTAATCATTGCTGTATGACTATTACAAGCGGAGATATATGTGATAATATGATTTAAGGCTCGGATTTTAGCTAAAAATGCGAAAAAATTAAAACATGCATAATTCGCTCAAAAAATTTTTTTTCACAAAACTGTTTGAGAGTATTCAGTTTGAGTTGATTTTGTTCCCATACACCAAATTTTATCAAAATCTGAGACCCTAAGGGACAAAAGTTTGTTGAATTGAGGTGGAATGACCCATATGTCATACAGGTTCCACTTGCTTCAAAAAATTTAAAATGCGGTAACCTTACAGCAACTGAAGAATAATGTCGTACCACTCCTGTTCAATATTTTCGATGCAAAGTGTAAGAAAGAAATGAAAGATAATGTTACGAAACACAAGATGTCAGACCATCATAGTCCATTGCATTGCGATAAAATAAGTTGTCATTCTGCATCGCGAAAATGACCAGGGAGCAAGGAAGAGGGCACACTCTCTCCAGGCGATCAGCATCTTTCACACAAACTAATCAAGGTACAGCACATTACTTTTTCTTAAGGTAAACACGATATCGGCAGCAAATAAGTCACTGTAGCTTCTTCTTCATAACAAGGGATATTGGACAACGCATCGACTGACTACATTTGCAAGGACAAACGACATTTATTTCATTAAAACCAATAAAAGGCTACGTACATATGGGAACGGGCAGTGTTGAAGTGGTAGGAACGGGAACAGTACGAGTAGAGTTAGCATCTAAGTGTGGTAACGTAATTTTGACTTACGGCTGTTTTATATGTACCAGATTTCAATTATAACCTTATATCTTGCTCAAAGTTGGCGAAAAAGGGAATTTCGTGCAAAACTTTGCTGATTTCTGTGTGGGAAGGTTCAAGGGAGAAGATATTTTTAAAGCTCCAGAGAGAGAGGGACTTTACATACTAGAAGCAATATCGAACAAGGCCATGGTGTCGACAGGGTGTGAAGAATCAAAAAATGATAGAGATAGTGATAAAAATGAAATTCATAATGCAGTAGCATTAAGTAGTGTAATGAAATGGCATAATAGACTTCATTGGCATGAAGAGGGTGTAAAGAAAATCCCGGTATTAGAAATAAAAGGGAAATTAGATGACAGCTGTGACGTTTGTAATTTAGACAAGGCCGCTAGGAAGAAGGGAAAAAAGCGCAGTAAGGACGATGATGATGAGGAGGACGTAGAGAAGATGCTGGCAGAGCTGGAGTTTGAGTACACGGTCGTAAGGAATATGAGGGGGAGAGTATCACGAAAGAAGGGAAGGCTGAGGAGAAGGAAGTGCCAAAGAAGAAGGGGAAGGAGGGGGAGGATGCCGCGGCACCACCAAAGGAGGAGTGGGCTAAGGGTGCCGAGGGGACCATCAAGACGGCTGCGCAGAAGGATAAGGAGAAGAAAGAACAAGAAAAGCAGAAGAAGTTGGCCCTGAAGAAGCAGGAAGGGGTCAAGAAACCTGCAGAAGAGGGTCAGGAAGATGGAAAGAGCATGGTGGAAGAGGGTGTAGCAGCTTGCAACAGCTGGAGCACCAGCATCCAAGGCTTCTTTGGAGAAGGCTGCAGCGGAGAAGGGGAAGGCGCCCTCGAGACAGAGGAGCAGAGCGCCAAGGCAGCAGAGGAGAAAGGGAAGGCTGGTGCGCCAAGGCAGCAGAGGAGAAAAGGAAAGCTGGGGGTGCTGCTGTGGACGAAGAGGAGAAGGAAGATGCGGCCAAAGAGGATGGCGACGGGGACGACTAGAAGAAGAAAAAGGGTGCCGAGGAGGCGAAAGAGGATGACAAGAAGAAGGGGCCTGGAAAGAAGACAATAGCAGCCATGCAGGAGGCTCTGAAGAAGATGAAGGAGGAGGAGGAGCGGTTGGCACGAGAGGAGGAGCACCTCAAGAGGCTGGAGGAGGCTGAGCAAGCGCGGCTGGAGCAGTTGCATTTGGAGCAAGAAAGGAAGGAGAAGAGGAAGTTGTTGGGAGGTTCTTTGGCCAACGATGGTTATTAGAAGTTCTTTGGCTAGGGATAGTTTTGGAAGAGTTAAAATTGAGGGGGAGTAAAAACTTAATTAATTAAAGTGTTTTGTGAAAAGGTTATTAATTGTTGTGTGTCAAATTTAAAAGTTCAAAATTGATTTGTTAAGGGGGAGTATTGAAAGTTATATTTTACAAGAATACATTATTGAAAGTTTATTTAATGTAACAAACAATTTTGTTTATATAGTTTTTTGTTGTGTTGTTTATGTGTTGTCAAGTGAGATGTATGTAATAAAATGAAGTGTTGAGTGTGTATAGACTGTGAAAGTATAGATTAATTACGAGTTATTTAAGTGAAACAACGATAAAAGGTACGTTCATAGCAGCCTACTGTGCGATCGTACTATGTAGTACGTTCACAGCAGCTAAAGGGTTAAGGAAGGGGAGGGTATAACTGCAATCGTCTCTGAGTCAACTTAAAATATCCATAATGATATGTGAAGTACATCAGGATTTACCTAAATATTGTAAATTTTAATTTACATTAATGAAGTCATAGAAAGTACAAAATAAATATTTAAAATATATAGAAAAAACCACAATTACCTGTTGAAAACAAGGGATGCAACAGTGCTCCTAGAAGGGTACAACTCCGGCTATGACCACTACTCACTCTTCGAATGCTATCGGACAACTGAGCATTGGAACACAAGCTCTAGTGTTTTGCATCTCACGAGAATGGCCTAGGGAGCGTAATGTGAGCTCTGACATCGATCGACGTCCACAGTCAGCGGATAGCACCCTTTAGACGTGACAGTCAAAGAAGAATCTTCAGAAGTGAATATTCACGGGGAGAAATCAACATGCTTTGATTTGCCAATGACATAAGCATGTTGGTAGTGAGAGACTTAAGTAAGACTAGTTAACTTGGAAAAGACCAGGTATCACCTGAAGATAAATAAAAAAAGGCAATGGTATGAAGAGGAGGTGATGGCAGACCCATTTTAAAGTTGGCAATCCAAATATGGAGGAGGTGAGTGAGTATTTATTGCTCTCTAGGAAAATGAATGTCAAACAATGGGCATAGCATGAAGGAAAGAGTGTGGAGAGGGAATTTGCCTGAAGAAGGATGTACTTGCAGCTGGGAATGCAAGCACAGAAGTAAGGCAACTCCTCATCAGAACATACGTAAGGAGAAAACTCAATGGCTGTGAGGTGTGGACGGAAGCAGAGAAGTCGAGGGTGGAAGCATTGGGAATGAGGTGCTCAAGAAGAATGATGAATATGAATTGGATCAAGCAAGTGAAAAATGGTGAAGTCCTAAGAAGATAGGAAGAAGTTTGCTGAAAACTTTGAAAATAAGATGGGAAAACTTATCGGCCATATACATTTTTCTCATTTAATTTTGCATGACACAGACTAGGAGCAGCAGCTAACAATCATTTGACTTAAGATGAGTTACCTCGGATGGGGCATTTTCTCTCTTTCCATGTGCTTACAATGGGAGTGAATGTCTCATCATCTCTCCCCCTGGGAATGTCTGTGCTTCCTTCTTATGCACGCATAGAGTGTGAAAATCTCTTTGGCTCAATCCATTACCACCGCTGAATGTGGTTACAAAGAACTATACTTCCTCCAAGTTTTGCACATACATTTATAACTTCAATTGAGTTATAAATGTATATGATTTTTGCAATTTAATCTTCAAATTTGAATGACTCTTGGGCACTAGATAAATCACATGAACTATTTTTGAAACACCAGGATTTTGGACTTCATCACTTTTTGATTATGTAACCTTGTACCAGAGGGGAACATTAACCTTTCAAAAAATACCTGTAAAAATACCCTCAGAAGTGAATCCCACATGAAGAAGTGGAGTGTTGAAAAAATGAATGTTCAACCTCATAGTTTTGGAGAACTTGAGTGTATCTTATGGAGATATTCACCCTCTGCCACACATCCTCACGGTAGTTTGCAGGGTATCGTGCAGATGTAGTCATTGGATTCAAGTATATATGAACTCACTAAGTGACGAAGGCATGATTAATTAATGATTAAGTTTATTTCTTTCTCAAAGTCTAGTCTTCCTATTTCCTCAATCCCAGGTGAAGTCATCACAATGCTCCTCCAGTCTGGCATTACTTGATGGTTAATTACTGTTAAACTTATAATAATAGTCCGCATGAGATCACAGAAAACGTGGCATGGGTCCAGTCAGTGTATAATATGGTTAAGTGTATAACTTGGGTATGTGCTGTGCATGAGGTTACATCGTGGTCTCAGCCCATCTGCTGGCTCTTTCTATAATTGTATTCATTGCCAACTTTCTTCTTGGTTCCCAATACTTGCAGGAATTCTGCTTGGCTGAGGACTACAATGGCATGAGCCACTCCCGAGACTACCCAGGCGTTCACATGGGGCGTGTGGCAGCTGTGCTCTTTGTCCCTAAAAATCGGTGGCTCTTCAGTTGTGGGAGGGACAAGTGCTTCACGGTTCACTGCACTGTCACAGGGCGTCTACTAGGCCGGCACCAGCTTCAGGCTTGGTGTTTAGCCGTCAAGTATCCTTTTTCCCTCAATTTTGAGGCCTACATTATTATGATGCTTGTTTCTGAAAACTGCCTGAGTTATGTTTTTGTAATGTCTCCCCAGCATTCAATATTCAAAGGTCTGTGAGACTGCATTTACGGAAATGGCTCAGGTTCTAAAAAAATTACAAATGCTATGAACCATTGCCAATTTGAAATGGCCCAGTGTGAAATGATAGTTGCAACAAAATGTTTAGTATCACTGGACAGTATATTTATTTTGGTCATAGGCCATATGTGTGTTGAAAATTGCCAGAGGAAAGAGGCTTCCTGGACTGGGAATTGAACCTTGGACCTTTGGCTTGCCAGGCCAAAGTACTCCATGCCACCCAGGATCCCTCATCTCAAAGGCAATTTTTAGGCGAATTTATAGAAGCTATGTCGTCATTGGCCATTACAGTCCATCGAAGATGGCACACATAAGGCAGAATTGGGTTGGGCAATTTTCAAGATGCTTGCTATGCATAGTGGTAAAATAAAATCTTACCTAGGCCTTGTGTGTGGAGACATAGCTGCACCATTGGTGACAGTGCCTTGCATGTCAAAAGTCAGCATTTTATATTCCAATTAATTACACATGATATGAAATTTAATGTTGTCAACAGGATATACAACCATAGGTCAGAAAAGTGTACGAAAATTACCATTTGTAGTACCTGTCTTAATGAAATCTTTTGGTGATTCACCGTAAACACCCACAATATTTGTTAAACCAGTGTTAAAGTTGTAGGAATTGGCTGTGGAATGATTATTTAGACATCTTCAGTAATAATGATAGTTCAATATTGTGAGTCTTTCAGCTCCCAAGACCTCTTGTTATATAGAGCTTCTACTGTACTGCTTAAAATCCACCCACAAGTGAATTGCAAAAATAAGGCTTAATTATATTATATATTTGGTAGATAATAGATGTTTATTTGGAACGAGTCCTAGGGCCTGCAGTCACCATTGTTCTTTAAAGTAATGAGTAAGTAAGTAAGTCTTTATTTACGGGCTTGCTAGACCCACTATGGAAGAAAAATTACAAAAAGTGAGGATGATAATAAAGTAATGTAAAACAAACAAACAGACGGAAAGTAACATTGATATAAAAAGTCATAATTACACAAACAGTGCTTTGTAGTAGTGCTTTTAGGCTTTTGTTGATGGCCATATTGTGTCAGCCATTTTTGGATGTCTCTTCCTAATTTGAGGGAATGTTTCCCCCTCCCCTGTGAGCCCTTAACCAATGCAACATGTATGACGTGGAGTCTCGGCATGTGTTTGTGGGCGACTACTCGGGGCAGATAGCCATGCTGAAGGTGGATCCCCCCCTTGACTCGGTGAGCAACTGTGCCATCACGCTCGTGACCACGCTCAAAGGGCACACGGGCAGTGTGCGGTGCCTTGCCTGGGATGCCGGGGAGCGTCTCCTCTTCTCGGGGTCCTTTGATCATTCGGTGATTGTGTGGGACATCGGAGGGAGGAAGGGGACAGCCTACGAACTCCAGGGACACCAGTAAGTCAGCAAGAGCACCACAGCACACTTCAATCTCTGTCGGGTGCTCACGCGTATTTTTGCATATTATCTCGATGGAATGCAGTTTGCTTTCCTTTATTAACTGGTGCAAACTCCAATTTCAGGAAATGACCTCTGACTAATCAATTTTTCAAAGCTAATTGCATATTCAAGTTCTGAAGGGTGAAGATAACTAGTTATTCTGAAGTTATATATTTTTGTGTACCAAAGCTAGGGAAATCATTTGAAGCTATACTTAAAATTGTTTCTATTATTTAAAAGTCTGATGAGTCTATTAGATAATTGATTAGTCATTAGATAATCATAATATTTGCTTTGTTACTAATGTACCAGATGCGTGAACATTTTAAATTTTTTTGTTGGTGTTGCCTCCTTAATGAGTGAATTTAAAAAGCATCTTCAAGCTGATGGTCAGAGGTTAGCTCTTGCTTCATATAACCTCATTCCCTTCATAAAGCGTATATGCTGTCTGTTTTTATATCAGGATTGATATTGCTTTTGCCAATTCGAAAAATTCTCCATATGCTCAATCCCTCTCAGCTCTCATGAAAGCTTATGGTAGATGGATGTGCAGAATGCAACATTAGGCAACATATTAGTCAAATGAGATTTCAGGTAACATACAAATTAGTCCCCTCATCTGTATTTTTGCACCATTCTGGAGTACTCTATTAAGGTCTTTGGAGACCTGAGAAATACAAAATATATCCTCATAAAAAAATTTCATTTTTATTTTATATAAAATTAAGAATTTCATTTCTAGAATATAAAAAATGTTTACATTATTTTCTGTATAAATTATTGTCATAAATCAATGCATAAAAAGTTCATACTTGGGTAGTAAATATTATTACTATAAATTGGTTTTAAAAGTCTGGGTCATATGGGACCAGGGGCAGATCCAGCCCCCCCACCCCCCAATAGCCTTGGAGAACTGAACTAGATAGACTTTTCATTGTTGTGTGGGGGGGGCAGGAGGACAAGACTGGTCACACACAAACCTGTCGTCTGGGTCCATCTCTGTATGGGACCCAGGTGCATACTCAGTGAGGTCCGTTCTCCAAGTGTTAAGATCTTCCTGAGTAACAAGCTTTCAGTTCTTAATTATTTTCTTTGCATAAGGAGGAGGCAATAAGACACAAGCTCTTAATTGGCATCCATTAATAATTAAGTTAAGCCTGTTATGCTCTACTACCGTATTTACTCGTATAAGCTGCGCCCTCGTGTATCCCGCGCACCCCTATTTTCGGGCAGGTTCGTGAGGAAAAAATTATTTCTATCAAAAAAAAATTTTTTTCCCTTGAGTCTGCATCATTTTGTCATAACATGAATGCACGTTCTTTAATAGAAATGCTGTGCCTAAATTACATGTACGTCTTTCTCATTAATTGATTGAATTACGTGTTATTATCATCACGATCGTCATCAATGCACGGCCTCTTTTACTGTGCATCTGTTTCTCGTAGCATCTCACAGTTACATACGATCACATTATCCAGCTATAACAATGGCGTCAGTTGAAAGTAACATCCAACTGAAATAATTGCAAAAATATATACGATTTCAGCCCGTGATTACTCTATTATTATGGAAATCCGTTGGCATATCAACAAATAAAAGCCAAACGCCATCCGTACCTGATAGCGGTGATCTCGTCTGCTCTCTGCGTAGTAGCTGTGGACTGGGACGATTTAACAATGCCGGAAAGTCTTGGGAACACACAGAAAAAACTAAGCTCGATCTAATAACAATTATAATTCTTATAAAACTAAAGAAAAACACATTCCCGGAAATATAATCATAAATCACTAATGAATATTCATATCATAACAGTTCTCATTCTTAGTTTTCGTCACTGCTAGATTCAGATACACCATATTTCCTTCATGGAGCTCGATTTCCTATTTTTTCGGCATCATTTATAATATGTAGCTTTATACTCACAGGAAACTATCGAAATTTCACATCAGAATTCATTTTAGGGTGATAATAGCAAATTATTTTAAAATGCTAAATGATCGATTCGAACGCGTTTACTACTCTCACGCTTGGAGCGGATAGCACGGATAGTAAGAAGGTATATTCTCTGAGCATATGACTATTGCCACCACGTAACAAATATTTTGTTGTGTCTTTGCAATGTAGCTTTAATGTGTACGTAAAAGGAGCTATTTATTAGTACGTAAAAATGTTGCTACAGATACGTGATACCGAAACAAACTCCGCTTACGAATTTGAAAAAACATAAAACTCCTTGCGGCAGCTTACAGTATACAGTATATTTAAATACATATCAGTGCTACAATGTGTTGTCCTACTTACGATCTATACACGATAAATCTATTGCTTTGACAAATGGTGTTTCTGATCTAGCGTTTCTTCCAGTACCGTTGTACGCTCAGACTTTGTTAAACGCTGATTTTTATTTTTAATTACATACTTCATAATTTCAGAATACTTTACAATGTACGATTTACTACTAAACCATGCTGCGAAGACTAGTATACCACTACTACTAGACAGAATGCGAAACTTAGGAGAGAAAACAACAGGAATCTGAGGAAAAATGGTTCGCGGCTAACACGAAATCTGGAGGATTCATATAAGCCGCGCACCCCCATTTTTTCTCCGGCGTTTCGGGAAAAAAGGTGCGCGGCTTACACACGTAAATACGGTAATTGCTCCCATGGGTTGCAGTATGAAAGACAAATAATGGGTACTTGAATGTGTAAAACCAAAAACCCATACTTTTCAGACCATTATGTGGTGCTGTCCATTGCCCTTTGAAATCTATCATTTCTGTTGTGACGGGGAGAAGAGTGCCTATGTTTGAGAGCCTCTTTCTCCTTGGCGTATGGAACTCGTGGACAGTTCTTCAGATCACTTGTGTGGAATTGGGGCTTCATTTCTCTCAGACTCAGTCTTGGAGGGAGACTTTCTTCTCAGAACACCTCACTCTTTTGAAATCAGAAAATCAGGCCTGATGGGCACCCCTGTTCCAACATTTCTCTATCAAATGGATTATTAATGGTAATAGTTATGCTCTCATCAGCCATATTCCTCACAAATGTAATGACGTGGTAAATCGATTCTCATACTTGACTGTGAAGTAACCTCTTTTTCCTGTTCATGAATTTAATCCAGAATACATAATTGGCGAATAAGAAGGATTGCCAATGTGGCCAAGTGAAAAAGACAGAAAAAATGGAAGTGCATATGAAGGAGATGCGAGCCACATTCAACTCGTCTTCATTCGTTCGCCTTTCCATCCATCGCATTTCTCCATTCTCCTCCGCATTGCCAAGACAATCTTTTCTTGTCATCCTTCCACAGGTCCATTTACAGCAACACTCCAAATCAAGCTCTTCACTAACTGTCTCTTTACAGCTCTGCTCAATGTTCTCATTTCTGTCATTGAAACGTGGAAAAATATGGTAAAATGAATTAATCAACCCTCATTTAGGTGGGTCGTGTACTGGAAATACATAGCCAAAACATTGAAATCTCAATCTATTTGACTAGAAAGAAGGGAGAAAACACAAAATAAATAGAATAAATTAGTTGTTTACAAAATTGGCTCTTTCAGGCTCTGCCTATCTGCCTCAAGCTTTTGTGAGAACGTATTCCTGAGAAAGAATGAAGCAGTAGTACACCCGTCCACAGTAAAATGTTACCTCTTTGGAGGCTGATTTTTTTCTAAATCCTGAGTTGAAGGGGATTTGACAACACTGCCCCTTGGCGCGGAGAGTTTAAATGCCCAGAGAAATAATTCCGATACGTTCAGAAGTTGGTTGGCATATTTTTTCACCCACAGAAACATTCCGGACACTTTTGTGACACCTACAACCCCGAACAGTAAGCAGGTGGTGAAAATAGAAGCAAGCCTGATCATAATAGAAAAAAACTCGACTCATGTGGAACTTGAACCACGGATCTCCAAATTTGCTGTTCTGAGTGCTTTTGGTTTGACTTTACACAGGCTCTCCATTTCTTCACATTTCTACCGTCCGCTATCTAATAGTGTATTGGAGAAGAAGGGGTGTAGCAGCATTGATGTCAGAAGTAACATCGTATTTGCAAGATAAGCTTTTACTCGTTTATGTGGATTATTACAGGTGCGTTAAGTAGGGAAGTAAAGAAAATATTAGTGAAAAGTTTGATATGGAGCGTGGCACTATATGGCGCTTAAAAATAGGCTTAATGGAAAGAAGATGAAAATATACCCAGGGCTTTTGAGATGTGGGTGTGGAGAAGGATAGAGAAATTAAAGTGGGTCGAAAGGAGGATGAACGATGAAGTACTAGAAAACGTAACCTTGAGTACAGGGTGATTATTTTTCCCTGCTCTTTGCGCCACGCAGTTCTCAAGTAAGGACTGCCAGGACTCGAACCAGGGCCTTCGAATATGAAAACACACCTATAGTTTTGAACAATGCATCTACGAGTATTTTTGAGACGTTCAGCGTACTCCTAATAATCACCTTTATACTTTTATTTATCAAATGAGTTTGTTTCGATATTTAAAATAGCATATACTATGGTATGAATTGCCGATGAGTATTCATTCTAAGAAATAAACAGGAGTAAGCGAGAGTGCGAGGATTGTGGATAATTTGAAAGAAATTCTAAATATTTTCACAACAATTTTTCCCCACATATTACCTACTTGAGCTTGAAACTTACTTATATTCCGTAATGGCATTCAATACGTCTTCTCTATTTGTATTGAAATCTACATGTAGCAGCTGTAGCATAAATATTTATGCCATTTACTATACAAGCACATTTTTCGAGCTCATCACGCAATCAAATAAAATTCACCGATAATTCAAAAATATCATCGATCGTTGACAGATACATTAATTTTGATAACAATAATCATCTGTGTCATTAATATTGTAAGAATAAATTATTTCCTACGATGAAATGAAGGCAATAACTGAGTGTTTTGGAAATGTCATAGACTAAGAAATGTCGACAGTGTTAATACCAACTTTCACTTCAAACTGCATTTAGATTTGGGTTTTCACTCTCTCAAGACCCATAGTCACGGAAACCTACGCGACCCATCTTCAAGGGAGTCACTCTGAGCAGCAATCGAAAAGAAGGCTTTTTTTTGGGAGGCCTCACTCCTTGGAGCCGACTAATTGCAACAGGGCACCCTTTAGGCTCCCTCCCCCTCCAATGCAAAAATTCCTCTCATAACCCTCCAGGTCATTGTGGAAGGGTATCACCCCAGACCATGGCAAGGGGCTCTCTTAAGAGGGCCATGACCTGGTCTTGCTGGTATTTCGTGGTCGGGGCGTTTAAAGGGACAGAGCTGCCCTTTTTTCAAATCTCATTCAACTCGGGACTTATAAAAAATCAGCCTCCAAAGTGGTAACATTTAATTGTGGACGGGTGTACATGGCTAACAACTTTATAATTTGCAAAGCCATTATGAGTAATTGTTTCTTTCATCATTTTTCTGTTGTTTATCAGTAGAGACTTCATATATTCAATATTTATGGCCCCCATCCCGTAGAGTTCATTCATTTTCAACATTACCAGTTTCAATTTGAGTTGGTATGATGATGCCATACAATTTGTTGTCAACCAGGCATTGAATCATGGAGTTGGTGGTCACTTTGAATCATGGAGTTGTGTTCAGGTTCAACTCGTGTGTAGTTCTGTATAATGTTTTTATTTTTTCCTCTTCAGTAAGGTAGTGGCGTCTTTGTGCTATGCATCGGCTGCCAAGCAATTGGTGTCTGGAGGCGAGGACTCAACCCTCTTCTTCTGGAACATGGCCGTGAAGAGGAAAGAGGTTTGTCATCCCCTCTGGTCTGTGCTCTTCAAGTCCTCCCCCTCACATTCCCACAAATACTGAATAAGCAACAAGGTGATCTACATTTCATTAAGACAGACACTGTAACTATAATATTTTCTGCCTGATGATATGAACCTCAAGCAAGAACGTTGAAAATTGACTCTGGGGTCAGAAATCCAGGGTAGCATGGTAGTCTAGACAATGCCCCAGATGGACAAAGGTCTGTGGTTTGATTCCCGGGCCAGAAACCTTTTTCCATTGGCAATTTTCAATGCACTGTTTCTTTAGTTAAGGATTTTTGTGAAGATGGCCTTTCTAGAGCTAACTCCCTGGTGATGTTTACCTCTCCAGCCGTAGAATACTTCCTGTTGTCGATGAAACATGGAGTGGTAGTTGGTATAATTCAGTATGGTGGTTGGAAATGATTTCCCACCTACATGTGATACTATGCCAACCAGAATTTGATAATCACATTCGTCCAACTGAACTCAGTCACTCGGATATTAAATATCTGAGTTACTTAGCTGTGTTGTTTGAGCAGTTTCTAAGCAACGAGAAGTAGAAAACTGATATCTTTCATCATGATACTTACGGTTACGCAACTACAGTCACAGCTGCGGAGGGGTCCAAGTCCCAGGCGGATCACATTAGCAAGAAAATAGATCCCTTATGTTCTCAAATACCTAGAAAAAAAATATGCCCCCATCCCCCTCAACCACTCTGAAAACGGCCACTTCATTGTTCTTGAAAGGTCTTGATGGAGTTAGAGTCGGTTTTTTTTTAAGTTTACTAACTAAAGGCTGAATTCCAACAGGAAACTGGAAAATTATAAAGCTGCACTGTATTAATATTTTTCAAAATTTCCATGAATGGGTGACTTCCATCTTGGGCTTTATGGCTATCATTGGCTCAGTTTCTTTTCCAAAATAAGCACATAACTAATGCCAGTAATTTAATCTCGACCTTCGGAAAATGGGAATAGTTTACCTGAGTTTTCTAAACATGGGGAATCATGTAGTTTGAAAGTTCAGAATGCAGCACACATATGCAGTCTACAGGTGAATATGAAGCCAGAATGGTTCAGATGGATTGGTTCTCGCCTCCTTGGCATAAAGCACTTCATTTCCTGTAGCATCTTATGAAGTTCACATACGAATTAACGACCGAAATACATCGGCAGTAGCATCATGAATTTCCTTCATAAAGATTATTTTGCCAAAATATTTTTGTATTTTTTGTGCTGAACAGGTTTAAAAAATAACTTATTTACTATTATACTATATTTAATACATAAAAATAACTATTTGACCTATTGATTTCGATGCTCTTTATTGAGAAACAAGCATTTTCATTCAATCAGGGTCCAAACAGTTTCTTTTACAATCACAATTTATTCCAGCTCTTCTGAATAATCTCTCTGAAAAAACAGTGGCTGGTGATGCACTTAGATATTTTTTCGCAAGTTTTTTAATGTCCGGGTAGAGTGCATCACATTTCCAGAAGTCCAGCACATTGTAATATGGTGAAATAAGAGGTTCTCTCAAATAATTGTCCACTTGTTCATCTGCGGATAGTTCAGGTTTCTGTTTCGCTTCTTGGCTTGACATCAACTTTGGAACTTTGGACCCACATTCCATGCATCCCTTTGACTGAAGTCTATCCTCTTTCAGCATAGCTACCATCCTAATAAAAAAGTTATTATTAACTCTAATTTCGTTTAATAGTTTTGGCTTACATGGTGTCAAATGATAAGATGGTGTTAGTCTCGAAAATAGTCATCAATAGTCAAAAAAAGTCATATTTTGGGCTTGCCATAGTCTCCTTTGACAGGGAATCTTCCCACTACTCCCCCTTAATAAGCTGGACCTCTTTTATCAGAGTTTGCCTCACAAGATCAAGGTTCTGTGGACTCCTGAACACACTGCCTTTCAGACGAGGATCGAGGAGTGTTGCTAATGTATGTTCTACACTTTCTTCTACATATTTGCAGCGCTTGGTCTAGGAAAAGTGTAAGTCTTTCTTTACACTTTGCAAGCGTGATCCATGAGGCAAGGGTCTTTTCAGTTCCTCCAAAGTGCTATTTACAATCGGCAGGACCTCAGAAATTGTGACTGATTTTGTGCTGACAGCCAGCGTTGCATGCTCAAAAATTTCTAAATCTTCAACTGAGTCAAGCAAATTCCATTGGTCACGGTTAGCTCGACCGGTAAATTTATCTCTGTGCCCGCTAAAAGAATTGCTCCTTTAAACAAGCCATCATATGCAAAGTCGAATTCCACCGTGTTGGTTCATCTTGCACAAGGCGTTGTGGCTTAACATTGAGGGTATGCTGGGTATGTTTTAGAATTTTGGAGGCCTGGGCTGAATGCTTAAGTGTCCTACAATCTGACGACAATTACTGGCGAGGTTAGATACCTCCTTATTGCTCAAAAGCCCATCACAAATCACCAACTGCAGCGTGTGCGCCAAGCATGGAAAATGGAAGTATCTTTAAGTTTCAAGGATGGAAAATATATTCATCGCATTGTCCCTGACAATCGCGAAGATGTTTTCAGAAATTCCCCAATTCTCGACTGTTTCATCAATGAATTTCCGAATGTTTTCTCCTGAATGACTCAGCTCCAAAAACTGTGCTACTTCAAGGTATACATGTTTATGCTCAAATTCTGGAGTCACAAAATGAGCTGTTACGCTCATATTGTCATCATTGGATGTGGAAGTCCATAAGTCCGTGGTGAGGGACACATTCGGCAACCGCTATTGCATTCTTCACTTTAGTGTACATTTCTTGTTACATTTCTGGTATAATTTTTGTTGATATGTGCTTCCTAGAAGTCATCACATATCGTGGCTGTAGATGAGCTACAAGAGCTAGGAAACCATGATTCTCAACAAAAGCCAACATTCAATTGTCTCCAAGGAAGACAAGAAAAAGAAAAATCTGAATGCAAGTGCTGATGCTGAGCATCAAGCTATAACCTTGAATGACAAGGTGTCAATAATTAGATGCCATTTGAAAGGTCGTAGCCATTGCTAGGTCTTTACAATTGTCATGAACATTGGTGTTGTTGATTGTGCATGATAAGGAAAGCATTTTATCATATGTCCAAGGTGAAGCTCCAGGGATGAAGAACATCAGCTAGAATAGAGGCAAAATTTATCAAGAAATATAGCAACTTCTTGATCTTTGGATTAATAGGCAGAATCATCGGCGTGCTTTGGTTAGTCAGAAAAAAGGTTCAGGAGAAAGCATTTTTGTTATTTGAAGACCTAAAGAAAAATATCTAGATGAAAAAGACGTAGAATAAGGCAAGTCAAGGATGGTTTATGATGTTTTAACAGCAACAAAATTTTACTCCATAAAGAAGCAAGATGAAACTGCATCGGCTGACAATGTTGCAGCAGTCTCATTTCCTCTGCACTGATGAAGGTTATTGAGAAGAACCAGTTTCTACCCAAACGTATATTCACTGTCGATGAAACTTTCAATGGATGAGCTGGGCATTTGCGTGAATGTTACAATAGCCATCAAGATTTCAAGAAGAGTCAACCACAAGGGGGAGGCGAATACCAACTTTATTGAGTTGATAATATTTTACTATAATATACAAAAAAGTACATTCATTTATCTTAGTTTATTTTATGAAACTGGCGCGTAAACATTTCATTACTAGTGGTTTTTTTTGGAATTGGATCGAATTTGGATCTCGGAATTTGACTTGCGTCACATTTCATGGAACCAATTAACGATGTAAGGTGAGGTGTACCTGTACCTCTACCACGGTGCTCTTGTCCTCTGTCTGCAAGTGGCGAAATGTGGGTTGGCACAATGGATCTTGAAAGGGAAATAAGTGCCAGGGGGCTCCAGAAGGCCCCTGCCCACCCCTCCATTTCTTTTTTAATTATAACTTAGTCTCTCTGTCTGTGATAGTGCTGTTGTGAGTTAGTTCCTCGAGGTCATCTTATGGGTCTTATGGCCTTCTTCCAAGCAGCCAGAGGTGTTTTATTTGCTCCTCTCGCTCACTCGTTGTCTAACAGTATGCCTCCCTCTCCTCCCCCCCCTTGCAGACCCCAGAGTGGCAGGAGAGCGACGTGTGCCAGGGCTGCGGCCTCCCATTCTTCTGGAACTTCAAGGCTGTGCTGGAGGGGGGAGTGGGGAGGATGGGCCTCCGCAGGCAGCACCACTGCAGGTCAGTGCCTCCCTATTAAATGCCAGCATGGCCCACCGAGTTGAGCTCCATTGCAGTGACTTCTTGAACACTTGATGGACATGTAGTCAGCATCACTGGCTGGGTTGTTAAAAAATCCGGGTTTTTTAAAAAAAAACCACCCCACTGGGTTGTTTTGGGTTTTATTGTAGAAAAACTTGTGCCAGCATTTTAACATGAAGATATAAAAGTATACTTACCAAATGCGTATTCCTACCTATATGAAAACTAAATACTATAAATTAGTTGTACTATGTATTGTAAATGCAAATGTTAACAAAAAGTTGTATTGGGTGAGTAAAAAAACTAGCACTTTTCCACAATATATTTAAAATTATAAAATTGCACAACACGTGTTTCGGCTTACTAAGCCATCATCAGGTGCACACACTCAGTGAGTTAACGAGCACTGGAAAATTTGAGTCCCTTGAATTTCGTCAGCGGGAGGTTTTACTGTAAAAGAGTACCTGATTATTGAGAGAAATGGCATTGTGACAACTCTTTTATTTTGCTACTCTTACAATTATCACTGGAATTAGATTTCAGACCCTAAACCCTTTGCATTTGTAAATACTGAAAATTCTTTATAAGAAATACGAGCTGCTGAGCATGCTCAGCAACTCATATTTGAAAGTAATGCTCATTGACATATTATTGACACGGCTGTTGAACATGCTCAGCAGTTAAGAGGGTTCTTCTATCAGGACCACAGCACCAGTCTCTGAAAACATTTGCTCAGGATGCTCTAAACCTGCAGCTACACTCAAATACAGTGGACTCTCGTTAGCCTCTTTTTGTTGGGACCCAAAAAAGCACAAATGAAAGGAAATTGTGATAGAATATGAATTGTACTTCTGTCATGACGTCCTTTAACCCCTTAAGCCGGTTCGACGTATACGTCCTCCCTTTGCTGCCACATCAGCAGTTCGACGTACACGGGTACGTCCTGTGTCTGCTCCTAGGAAATGGAACACTGGTTCCCTCTGGCCTGGATTTTTTGGAACCTCTTGAGCACTAGGTAACCCTGAGACTGTCCTTGGGCATGTTGGACTGCATGGTTGACTGATGCTGCCACCTAAACATTTTTTTTACTACTCATACAAAGGAATAAATTTTTCATTCGCTGCGCGTGCAGCAATGGCCGGGCATCGCGGAGTGATTTATGGTAGCGGTGAGAGTATATTGAAAATATTAGAACAAAGTGATGATGACAGTGACGAATTTAGTGATTTTAGTGATGAAGAAGGTGGATTCGATTATGCTGTAGGAGAAGGGTGCATACCACATGGTGATATTAGTGAAAATGAGGATGAACCGGTGGCAGAGAAACGTAAGCCAAATTCATGGGAGTGGAAGTGGCTGGATGCTGAATTCAGACCTAAAAAGATGAAATTAACAGGAGAAAAAGGATCTCAGAAGGCGGTAGGTGGCATATTGGACTCTTTTCGTCTCTCTTTTGATCAAGAAGTGATGGACATGATTGTGCGAGAGATAAATAGGTATGCGGAATCAAAAATAAGTCAGAGCCTCCTAAAGCCTCGGTCGCGGCTAAAAAATTGGCAGCCAGTGACTGAAGAAGAGTTATTTGTCGTATTTGGTATTTTTATGCAAATGGAAATAGTGCAGAAACCCTCAGTGAAAAGCTACTTCAGCAGAGATCCATTCATCGAAACACAAATATTCCCACAAATGATGAGCCAGGATAGATTTGAAATGATTAAGAAGTTTCTTCATTTCGTTGATGACGGAACTAAAGATTGTTTCACTGGACCTCCAAAATTATTCAAAATTTATAATTTTTTGACTGTAATAAACAGTAAATTCCAATCTGCTTATTTGCTTGGGGAAAATAATGTATCGACGAGTCATTGACTCTTTGGAGGGGCAGATTGGATTTTAGACAATACATCCCGCTAAAATCTGCAAGGTTCGGTATAAAAACTTTTGAGTTGTGTGAATCTTTGACAGGGTACTTGTGGAATTTTTTTTGTTTGTACTGGAGCTGGCTGTGATATCAACACAAGCATTGAAGTACCAGACAACCTGAAATCTTCTAAAGTTGTTGTGAAGCTAATGCAACTGCTTTTCAACAAAGGATACTGTCTCTGGATGGACAATTACTATAATTCCCCCGCTTTGGCGAAAATTCTACAGGACAATGGTGTCAATGTGGCTGGAACCTTGCGATTGAATAGGAAAAACGTACCTGATATTATAAAACAAAGGAAATTGCGTAATGGTGAACTAGCAGTCGTAGAATCTGACGGTGTAATGATTTTGAAGTGGAGTGATAGGAAAGTGGTTTCATTGATTTCCACCTTTCACAACAGCTCGACCGTAACAAAGACAGTGAGAGAAAAAAAGATCACGAAGCCTACTTGCGTAATGGAATATAATGCTGCTATGGGAGGAGTAGATGTAAAAGATCAAAAGCTTCAACCTTGTTTGATTGAAAGGAATAGGGGGACAAAATGGTACATAAAACTATTCAAACGTATTTTGAATGTGTCAATACACAATGCATTTATAGTATACAGTTCCATTATTCCGACTAATCATTTAGCTTTTATGCTTGGATTAGTTAAAGAAATTATTATGAAATATAAACCACAGCTTCCAGGGGATGTTGGAATTGGTCGACCATCAATAAATCCTCCTCCAGAACGTCTGATAGGAAGGCATTTAATAGAAAAAATACCCCCAACAGGAAAAAAGTCTAAACCGCAGAGAAAATGTGCAGTTTGTAAAATAAGGGCAGACAAAAGGACTGACACGACATTCTGGTGCCCAGACTGTAAGGTTGGACTATGTTTTGAAAGATGCTTCAAAGACTTTCACACAAAATTAGATCTTAAGTGACCTCATGTGAATCTTATGCAAAGGAAGATGTGTTGGTATGGTCAAGTTGGGGCGTCAATGAGTATGAGTGTGTGTAAAGGAAACTGTTATAAATAAAGTTCACATTCCATTCATCATTTACAGAAGGTTTTATTGATTTTATAGCTTAGTTAAAAAGATCGATCGATTTAAATAGCTCAAAGCATTTTCACCAAAATGCTGAAAATTAAATACTGCCCGGGGTGTAGCGGATGGGTGTTTAAATGCCGGCTCGAGGGGTTAAGTTTCAAATATTTACTTATATTTGTTTAAGTTGTTTTAGTCAATTTACGAAACTGGGTTTTCTCTGTAAGTATGCAACATTGGAGGCACACGACAAACACCTTCGTCTTCATTTTAAAATTTCCAATGCAAATCCATTAACGTCATAACACTTGATCATGCCACGATATTTGAATTTTATAATTTTGGAAAACAAGCTTGGAATGTAGGCAAAAATACCAAACAACGTATGTGTTGAGCAGAATGAACTTGAGTTGATGGCAGAACTTTAATTTTTGCCGCTGTTTCAGCAAACTTTCTTCTTTCATGGATTTTCATGTACTTTTCAGAAGAGGTTGAGCTTTTCACCTCAGGCTTTCCCATAGCCAATTCTAAACACTTGTCTCCCTTTTACTGTCACGAAGATTGCAGCTAAGTAAACAAATAGTTGGTAAGTCAGTTGAAGAAGGCGGGATTTCGAAATTATGTTTTTAGATGATTTTCACTGAACGAATACTTTCAAATAAAAATATCAAAAAAAAACAAATACTCTAAAGTATCGAAGTATCAGGAAAATGGCTGATACCCGATACTCGCTATCGGTATCAGCCCAAGTCTACTCCTGAGAAAACAATTAGAAAAAGTCTAGCATAATAATTTTTCAGAAAGTGAAACCCTCGCAGCCATGGCACGTTTTCATGAAAATGTGGTGTGCAGATTTTAAGTCCTATTTTTATTTGTCGCAATCTATAAATGTATTTTTTTGCTTACCCTTCATGAAAGCACTTAATTTTTCTTGATATGAAAGCTAGTTAACTAAAATTACATCCAAGAAGTTGTCTCACATCCAGGGCCGGTGACAGGATTTTCGGGCCCCTGGACAACTGAGTGGTCCGGGCCCCCTAAATCCCGGCAAACCCCCTCACTTAATTTAGACCAGAACTGCGAACTTTCAGGTTATTTTATAACCAGGACTTACCTTATTATCAGCTTTTTCATCAGAGGAAAGTTGCACACTGTCATACATTATCTTTTGATTTACTATAAATTGCCCTTTTTCTAAAATTAAACACATGTCAGTGGAATGGGATGGGGAAACAATTTCAAAATGATAACTTTTTGACGATGTAACACACTTTACGCTTTCATTTTACAGTAATCAAAACTAGGACTTACTTGAACTTGAACATTTTATAAAAAGTCATAATAAAACGTACTTTCCTTTTTTTTCACAATTGGCATATCCACAATTACTCCCATCTTTTCGAAGATATGGAGATAATTATATCACCACCAAATTAAAATGAATGCTGATTATTCACTTCTACTAAGCTTTGCTTTCTCTACAACTCTCTCAATCAAACATAACAGCAGGGAATGGGTAAAAATAATGTAAGTTAACGGTTTTGACGAACAGAATATATTTTGTTGTGCCTCAATACTAATTAATCTTAAGCTTAAGCTATTTTCGATAATTTGTTTCATTCCTGTGTGCATAATTCAAGTAAAGTAGAAACTCAAGTTTTCCTAGATGAATAAAGTCTAATGTGTCGTATAAATCAGGGATATGCATATTGTAACACCGGGAAAACGAAATATTTCAGTAGATTTTCTCGTTGAACAACCAAAAGATCCGCGGTGTCCAAAATGTACCTTTCTGCATGAACCTACTGGTAGGGTCAAAGGCTTGGACTGTTGAGGCGAAGGGGCAAAGAAAAGTAAATCACAGTAAAGGCACAGTAAAGAAAATAAGTCCTTAATAAGGTCCTTCTGGAACGTAAAATAATATTCATGTGAAAAATACAGGAATTTTGAGGGTGTGAATGAAAAGTGTTCTTTTGAGGGGAGATACCTCGAATGAGATTTCGCGTACTCTTACAGGCCTTATTATTTCTATATCCCCACGATTTCACACGTGTAGAGCCGTTGGAGATCGATAGCAATGCACGCATATTAAAAAAGGCGAATAAGCAGCGTTATGTTCCTTATGGATTGAAAAAACTTACTCTCGTCACGTCATTTGCAGCTCCCGGCGTGTCTCAAGCTCCGGACGCGCGTACGAAAAATCAAATGTAATTTTTGGTGTCCCAAACGAATTTTCAATTTTTTTTCAGATCTACCTTTAAAAAGCATCAAAAATTGATTGAATATGAGTCACTTGACAGGCACTTAACATGCCAGATATTTACTACTTAAAATGAATTTTTGTGTGAAAATAGCGTCCGGCATTTTGTTACGTAATATCACTTACATTTAGGAAAAAAAACTCCCAAAGTTAATCACAGTAAAGTAAAAGTGTGGTTTTAACAGACCTACTAGTTTTTTATCCGACCAAATTCCTCCCACAGCATCACCCTCAACTTAAATAGGAAGATATTCGTAGAAAACTGAAGTCGGGTGTAATTTTGGAATTTTAGATATGTTTGAGCCCCTGCATCTCGGTAACGGCGACAGAACATGACCAATGGCATGCCATTCCATGCTAGCCAATCAATTATGAGTATTTGTACCAAGTTTCATGATTTATCTCCAAAAAAGCCATATTGGAATTTTGTCCATTTTTTCGATTTCAGCCTACTGTGCATCGTTTCAAAAATTCCTTCCTCTCCTTTCTATTAACAAAAACCACTCAAAATCATGACAGTGCGTGCATGGGCCTTGAACTTATTTAAGTAAAACAAGGAAGCAAATATAGAAAAATTTCAAAAGGATAAATTATACATCATGTTTAAGAATTAATAACTTTCTGAAATAAGTATATATTCACAAAATTTTAAATATAAAATATTTTTTTGCTTCCCTTTTTTATTTTTCCCGGGAGTTAAGGATTTAGTATAAACGAATCCCGGGATTCCGGGATTGACGTACACCTTTTCGCTAACAGGCAGCGCTAATAAGTAAGTTTTCTTGGACATGAAATGTTTGACGTCTGAGTCCATTTACAAATGCATTTTATTGGAATAAGTAATTTGTCATCATTTGTAATACATAAAAAAACGGAAATGAGCTTACGGTGCACGTGTTAAAGACATAGTGATCGCCAGCATTAAACAAGATGGACCAAATATCAGAAAATATTGTCTAACTTTTGATGATGATCCCGTAATCCCGGGATTGAAAAATCTCTCTGGGATTGCAATCCTTACTGGGAGGCTAAGTTGGGGGGCCGCAGTCCCTCCCTTCCCCTGTGTATGGGCGCTCATGTATACAAAACCCATGACGAAACACTAAATTTGTAGCTTGCTACTGCTAATCTGTAACTTTGACTGCAAAATAAATGATTATTTACAGTCCAATAACAAGTAAACCATCATCTTAGTAAACATGATTTAGGCGGGGGGTGGGGTTTCTTGTCATTCAGGTTACAATATGTCACTGAGTGGCGAATGTTCGCGGCAAAGGGAGGGGAGGTGAGTGTCGACACAGGGCCCGCGCTTCTCGCTCTATCGTCCCCATCACCCCAAAACCCTCGATGACCACAACAACAATGCTAATGAAATACTTCTCTATTGCGCACTGACACATCTCTACCATGATTTGTTTTTTTCACTTTTTAAACAACAATATTTTGTATTCTATTTGGCATTTAAATTTATTCATACTTTAAATTTTTATTTTCAATTAATTATTTTGCCCCGGGCCCCCTGATGGCCCGGGCCCCTGGGCATTTGCCCCCTTTGCCCCCCCTTGTCGCCGGCCCTGCTCACATCATCTACTGTCAACTTCCGCTTCTGTAGAAGTGTTTTGAATGCCGTGATATTCATGCTTCTCTTTGATTGGGTTGACTGGCTGGACACACACTCTGGCTGGCAGACCCAGCCACTGATCAGCCTTACTCATAAATGAAGGGAAATGGGCTATTGTGCAAGTGTTGGCTGCACTGTTGCTATCGGGTGTCATGTCACAGTGTGTTCTTTTGTTTGCTCCCCCTGCTGCAGGCGCTGTGGTCGAGCCCTGTGTGATGCCTGCTCTCCTGGACGTGCCCCTGTCCCCGAGATGGGCTTCCAGTTCGAAGTGCGGCTCTGCAAGCCGTGCCACGGGGAGGTCGTCTCTCCCCCTTCCTCCTCGGGAACCAGTGGACAGCCCCAGGCCAATGATCAGACCAATGGAGAGTGAGTACCCCCCCCCCTTCCTACTTGGTATTTGGACAGTGCTCATTGTAGGAGAGATGTTATGTGTGTCTGTCATGAGTGCCACTCTAACAAACCCTGCTGGGAGGAGCGTTTGTCAGGGTGCCCAGTGGTCAAGGAAAATGTGGAAATCAGGGAAAAGCCAGGGAATTTGGAAAAGAGAAAGTCAGGGAAATGGATCTGAAATTCTGCACCCGAAATTCGAGCGACTCAACCAGTCCATCTCGCCAACTAACATTTAACCTCTTAAGTGGTATGCCTGGCCTTGATCTACTGCCCAAAACGTTCTACCCCGGAAGATTTCCGTGGTCGACTTGGTGATCAGTCCGTTCACTCCCAAAACATTTCCGGGCCAATCATACTACTTTGGTAGTAGTTCATATTTTGACCGAATGATGTCTCACCTCATTAATGAGCTTGTATTCCCCCTAGTGGAGTTTTTGGGTATTCTTTAGTGAACTACCGTGGAAGAGTCGCATCAAGTCGTATGGTCTGTAGTGTTACCCTGAATGATGGCCAGAAGTAAAGCAAAGAAACTTCGCATTGATGACATTTGTGCCTTCTTAGAAAGAGAAGATGATTCTGAAAGTGATTATAGCCTTCCTGAAAGTGAATCTGACCTAGAGAGTAGCAGCAGCGGTGAATATGAATCATGTGAAGAACTCTCTGACTCAGAGAGTTCAGACATCTTGCCGCAAAATATTTTCCCAGATACGGATGAGCACCATTTCCTGTGGACTAAATGTGATTCTGACCAAGCAGATGATGGGTATGGGAAACCTTTATTTACTGGTGTTGCAGGTGTTTGTGTACCAATTACTTCAAATGTTTCTCCTCTGCAATGCTTCGAACTTTTTTTTACTGATGATTTCATGCACCATGTTGTAGTCGAGACAAATAGAATGCCAATAAGTGCCGCAGGGATGCTATAAATTCAGGTGTAGGTTCCAATGCGAGTATTAGATTGTGTAACGATGTATGTGATAAGGAAATAAGACTTTTTATTGCCTTGATTTTGGCAATGGGTATCATTAGAAAACCTGAGCTGAAGCTGTATTGGACAAGAAACCATATACTTACTCCTATTTTTCACGAAACTTTTATTCTGAAAAGATTTCAATTGATACTGCGTTACTTCCACTTTGTCAGTGATGAAGCTGCAGATAACACTGATCGTCTCAGAAAAATTAGACCACTGCTGGAAATGCTCCGAATATCTTTTAGAAAAACGTATATGCTGGAACAAAATATTTCCGTGGATGAAAGCCGTATGCTATTCAAAGGAAGATCACCAATGAAGCAATACATTCCTCTGAAGAGATCAAGGTTTGGTATAAAAATATTTTTTTTATGTGAATCTCAAACAGGATATGCCTGGGACTTTTTCATTTACACTGTTCAAGGGGAAGAAAGTGCTTCACAGAAACTAATAAGTCATGCTTCTGTTACCAAACTTGTGCTGTGTTCAGAACTTAGAGGGAAAGGGTATGTTGTATTCATGGACCGGTGGTTCTCAAGTCCAATTCTATTCCAAGAGCTGCAACATCATGGTTTCGGAGCCTGTGGAACAATTGACTTGTGAAGGAAGGAAATGCCAAAAGAACTGCGGACAGCAAAATTGAAGAAAGGTGGTGTACTTTGCTGTACATCAGGAGTTTATTCTGCAATCAAATGGCATGATAAAAAAGATGTGATAATGTTATCCACATATCACAGGGGAAAAGTATGCCAGATGGGAAAAATAGACAGGAAGACAAAAGAAGCAGTAACAGCAGAGAAACCTGAGGCTGCAATTGAATATAATGCTAATATGGAAGGAGTTGATAGATTTTACCAAAAAATAAAACTGTGTGAGTGCCTCAGAAAAAGTTTCCGATGGTATAGGAAGCTGTTCTTCCATTTGATGGGCATTACGGTTGTAAATGCTCATATTGTATATGGGAAAAGTGGTAGAGAAAAATGCACACTTCTTCAGTTTAGACGTGAAGTCATTCGTGGGCTTTTAGAGAAGTATGCCATAAAAAGAACAGCAGTGAAGGGAGGAAGACCCCCAAAAACCGACCCACCTGTTCGTTATACTGAAAGACATTTTCCAACGAGTATCCCAGCCACAGAAAAAAAGAAGTTTCCTAGTAGAGTGTGTCGAGTTTGTCCCGGAAGAAAAGAAACGAGGTGGGAATGTAAAAAGTGCGGGAATATTCCATTACATCCTGAAAACTGCTTTCAAACTTATCACACAAAAAGAAAATATTAGATTTTGTTTATATATTTGTTCAAATTATGTATGTTTAATTTAATTTCCATAATGTGTCACAGTATGATCTGCCTTTATGATAAAAACTAATAGGTTCATCACATTCTTAAATATATTTTTGTGAGTCAAATTTCAATTTTCAATCCATTTTTAAGCCAACCAGTTTAAAAACCTGCCCCGGGGGGGATGACTAGGGGAAAATTTAGTCACCACCGAAGAGGTTAACAAAGATATGGAAAGGGCGAGAAACTCACGAAAATATTCAGTTTTGGATAGATACTCCTCGTGGGATATGGTGGGCATTAAAATGTACTAAAATCTGCTTAGCATGGATAATCAATCTCCAAAACTTCTGCAGATCATTATTCCCTCTAGAATATGAAGTTCCCTCGTTAAAATTCACGATGTTAGCGGCTAACCACCCTACCCCACTACTGACACCAATATGTCACAGGGGTGGTGACATAGTGGGATATCGATCAGTAGTGGTCATAAATGAGTAAGTCTGAGTCTAGATAAGACAATGTATTTTAGAAGTAACTCTCATAATTATAACATTACTTACAATTCTGATTAAATAACAAAAAACACACTATGTAAGTCCACATACAATAAAAATTTATTTACTACCTGGTTTCGTTGTAGCGCAACATTATTAAGTAACGTACAGAAATTGTCACTGAGACTTACATACAGTTAGGAGTGGGGGTGGTTGGCAGGTATGGAGGGGCCGTGGGGGAGGTAAGAGCGTCATTGGCTGAGTGATCCAGAGGTGAAGGAGAGGAGGAGTGGGGAGGGTGGGGTGGGTGGCATTGGGAGCAGAGAGTTGAAGAATAAGATTAAGGATTGGGAGAGGGTGCATGTTGGTGACTAGGTGGGGAGTCGCTCGAGGCCTGGATGAGGGATGGAGGAAAGGTTAGGTCACCAGGGGCTGGGCTAGGTATGGGGGGAGGAGGGGGAGACGGTAAGGTTTATTCATTTTTGGGGATGAAACGGGGATAATGGGAGGTTCAGAAGAGGGGAAGTGCTATCTATTAATTTTGGATGAAATGACTAAGCAACTAAAACCAGTTTCATACTCTCCAGTTAGTCTCTAACAAGAAATATCTTGAATGCTTCAAATGCAAAAAAGCATTCAATAAAGCCTGTTAAGAAAGATTGATTAGTCATGCTTGAGTAACCAACCTTTCATACTTTAGTAGAGAGAAACCCAAAATAAAAGAAACCATCATTAAGAAGTGCTCAGGAAACAAAAACTTATGCATTGTGTTTACGAGCAGATGACAGGAATGTAACATCCTGGGTCATCAATTTTTGCA
The DNA here is from genome assembly GCA_933228895.1 of Platycnemis pennipes. Classification (NCBI taxonomy): domain Eukaryota; kingdom Metazoa; phylum Arthropoda; class Insecta; order Odonata; family Platycnemididae; genus Platycnemis; species Platycnemis pennipes. Next base: position 92,374,344 of record OW121857.1, on the reverse strand, counting down.
GAAAAACAGCAATAGTCTTAGTGCAGAAAGATAAGCCTTTTTTATTCAAAGAGGCATGCTTGAAGGTGGGTTTATTGGCAGTGCAGTATGCATAACAATGTTAAGGATAGGTAATTATCTATGGGGATTTCTTCACCACTATTACATAATTTGCAACTTTGAGATTTGAAGAAGAACATAATTTTTAAAATGAAACCTAATTTTTCATAAAAAATACATTTAAACTTACAAAAAGTCATGACTCGATGATTCGACATTTTAAAAATATAACAAATGAAAAATAATCTCTGCGGCAAGAGAATTGAACTTAATGAGCTCTGTCACAGCTCAATGCTCCATCCCCGTGACCAAGAATAACTTCAAGAAAATTGGTGCATCTTTAGGAACAATCTGGACACTCACCTGGATGTTTCAGGCATAAAGGCTCTGCACATGGTGCATTTTTCCCAAATGGATTTCTTGCGTGGAGTGCTGATGGGTGCCGTGCGTGTTCGCTTGCTGGAAATGCTGAATGCTGCCCTGATGGCTCACTTGCTTGATTTCGAGGTTAGGTCCGGTGCTATTTTCCTTGCGTGTTTTGCTGATGGCTATTGTTGCCGGCCAATCATAATTCAGCTTTGCATCACGTGATCAAAATAAAGGTACTGCCTGGTTCTGCTTTCAATAGCATTGCATGGTCGATATTGTGTTTAAAAATGAGTGCAAATCTATAGACTAGGGATCAAGTTGTGGTGCTTATCGAAGCATATAGAGACAAAACTTGTTTATATGCAGTTCGTAATCGGAACTATCACAATTAACATCTTCGTGCTGAGGCTCTAAGAAGAGTAAGCAAGGAGGATAGCTCGCTATGCGTGAACCGACAACCATCAGCGAAGCCAGCTTAGTGGCCACCTTCGTCGCCTGCTGATTAGCACGCACGAAATCCAGCTAGCTAGCACTCAAGGAAAAACACACATTGTGAACTGGGCATAATTTGTACGTGTTAATGTATCGTTTAACCAGGGCTTAAGAACCACTGCCTTTTGCACTAATTAGAATCACTTCATGATCTTTGCTCAATCAGCTAGGTGGAAGACAGGACTGTGTAGTCTTGATCACGCCACAAATAGTTTTTTTTATCATTAATCAGTTCTTCATAGAAATCAAAAAGTTCTCTGTGTGTGGGAAATGAATTGGAGCTTTGGGTTCAGTTTCTCAGCCGTTGTGCTGCCTGTGTCATATGTGTCTCTCATTGTGGTTGGCACCTGCCATTCTCAGGCCGTTCCACTCCGGGGGCTCCACGGTTGTGCGGTGGCCGTCTCAGCCGCAGAACCAGCCGCCGATGGCTGTCTCACACGACAGCCACCACTCGATCGTTTGCATGGACCTGGATGAGGGGAGGGGGCGGCTGCTCACGGTGGGCCACGACCGGCTCATCAAGCTGTGGGACGTCTCATCCATCCTCGTGCCGGCCTCCTCCCACTGAAGGGCCGATCGCACGTACGCCAAGATATGTATGTATGCCCTCCGTGGGTGAGAGTGAGGATGAGGCAACTGCAAGAAGGTGGTTGAGTGGCGATGATGGCTGGAAACACCCCCCTCCACTTGCCACTCAGCGGCCCTTTTGTCTGTACTCGATGTTTTGGGGGGAGGAGGGGATAAATAATGCCGGGGACCATTTGTCAATGTCGTGTCGTCAAATTAAATAAAGCAGCAGATGCAAGGGGTCATGGTTTGATTCAAAAAGAGTGACGACAATAATTATTACTACTCCCAGTTTTTTTCTCTCCCCATCAATGTACCAGCAAAACCTCTATTTAGCAAAGTCGCAGTTACTGTGAACTTCTCTGTCATGTGATCCCCTGTGTAGTTGTATAGTAACATGACTATTATAAATGACCCAAGCACTAGTTGCAGCTGGAAATGATTGTTATGATGTTATATTTTTTAACAATTTATCTAACATACTATGAGCTTCCTTGAATATTGAGCTCATAAGAGAGTTCAAAAACAGGTTTTCCTTTCTAAGATAATAAGAGTGACTCGTGAGAGGAGGTCTCCCAGCATGAGAAGCCCAGTGCAACAAGAGCAAATGTCCATTTGGCTGCGCTCCCATAGAGGTTTTTGCTGCACCCCCTTCCCTCTGGTGCTTGCGCCAGAATTCACTGTCTGTAAATACTACTGTACATTATGATTCCAGATATTTCCTTTGGGAATATCTGTAGTCTGTGGAAAAAAATGGGGCAAGGTTGATTGTGATGAATATATGTTTATGGTATGCTGCTGTTTGAATAATATCACAAGTCAATATTCACTTAAAATTAAATCTTTATCCTAATTAAAATAGGCCATTTGGACCTCAAGCAGTCTGACTTTGGAGTATATATGTATATAAATATATAAATAACATGGTATAAAGCACTCGTGAGCAAATACTTGCATTTGTTATTCTTTTTGGCAACTTTTTATGGAAACTTTGTTTCAAGTGTTGAATATACTTTGTCTTCATTCTACCCTGGTTAAAGTATTTCATGAAATCTGAAAACTAAGCTTGTATTATGAACAACTATTCTTCTCCTTTATTCCATTCCTGGATGTATTTGTTTATTCACATCCTTTTCTGCTTTATATGTAAGATACGTTGGCTATTCATTGTTATATGGTGAATTACAATGTTTATGAGTTAATGAGAAAATTGAGAAATTAAAGTGGAGTTAATAGAATTCATTGCAATTATTTCTTTTTGCTGTTTGAAGGCTCTCTCAGCAGATATCCTTGCTCTTTCAAATCCTGCCTGTGGTCATTCTTAAATGCATCAACTCATTGTGACTGTTGCTGCTCAGTGCAATGAAGCTTTCTGTGGTAGGATTATTTTATTATTATTATTAGTATTCTACCAGTGAAGGTAGGTATAATGGACATTTAAGTCTTCCCACCCCCTAAATTTCACACGGTCCCTCTTCAGCCTGTCATACCTCCTGCCACCCATCATTCTATCCAAGCTACCCGTTCTTCTCCTCCCTCTTCCCCGCTAACCCAACGCTCTTCCCTCAATCACCTCCTTCAAAACACCATCCCCTTTTATTACCTTTTCCATCCACACCTCCTGCCTTCTCCTAATTTTATCTATCAAATTTCTTTCCTCTCCTACCAATTCTAGCACTTCATGGTTCGTCTTCATTTCAACCCACTCTACTTTCTCCATTCTTCTCCACACCCAAATTTCAAAAGCCCTAAGTGTAATTACATCTTGTTTTCCCAAAGCCAATGTTTCCGCCCCATATAGTGCACACTCCATTTTAAACTTTTCTGTAGTCTTTTCTTCACTTCCCTACTCAACGCCCCTGTCATTAGTTCACGCCTACGAGTAAAAGCTTCTTTTGCCAATGCAATTCTCCTTCTCACTTCAATGCTGCTATACCCTTTTTCCTCCAACACATTACCCAGAAAGCTAAATTGCTCCACCTGTCTGTCTTCTGATCTTCAACTTTTATAGATAAACTCACCTTTTTTGTTCTTGAAAAACGCATTACTTTCGTTTTCTTCTGGTTTATCTTCATACCGTATCTTTCGCACTGTCCCTGCAACGCATCCAGCATTTTTTGCAAGCTACGGGCTGACTGGCTTACTAGGGCTTGGTCATCCGCAAACCTCACTGATGTTATCGATTTCCCACCAACCTTGACTCCAGCCTCCAGCTCATCCCAAGTCTCTCTCACCATTTCCTCCAAGTATATGTTAAAAAGTACCGGTGATAACGGACAGCCCTGCCTAACTCCCCTCCCTATTGTGGCCCATTCCAATTCTCCATCAGCTACTCTCAGTTGCACCTTCTGCGCCATGTGTAAATTCCAGATCAGTCTCCTGTCTCTCCAGTCCACTCCTATCTTCCCCAATGTTTCCATTAACTTGTCCCACCTCACTCTGTCGAATGCCTTTTCAAAATCAACAAACACGCCAGTACATCCTTATTGTATTCTAGATTCCTTTCCACTAGTATTCATATAACTGCAATCACATCCCAAGTGGCCCTCCCCTTCCGAAATCCAAACTGATCCTCACCTAGAAACTCGTTTGCTCTCTTTTTCGTTCTTCTGTTGATAATTCTAAACACTACCTTTGCTCTATGAGAAATCAAGCTTATTGTTCTATAGTCTTCACATTCTTTTGTCACCCTCTTTGGTATAGGTATCAGCACGTTTTTACAAAATCCTCCGGCCAAAAATGTTTCTCTCAAGTCTCCTGGGGGAGACCAACATATTTCGGGTTGGGACCTTGGATTCCAATTCAGTGTTGTGGCTACTGTCATCAATAGTGCAACATCAGTGTGGTAGGGGTATGGGAAATTGCTCATTTACAGGTAATACCAATTAAATATTCAAGTAGATTTATGAATTACTTACAAGGAGATTATTAAATTGATATAATTTCATCATTTTCAACTGTGGATGGTAGGAAACAATTGGCATGATGGAGATGTCTTGAATGGAAATTACTTTCGTGAAACTACTATTCCCTCAGCATCATCCTGTGTACCTGGTGTGCTCGATTAAATCACCATCACATGTACCCAGAGCACTTCCTGACCTGCTGACTTTATTTTTACTGGGCTGAAATTTCAATTTAAATAATTTTGCAAAAGTATGGTTTCTCCTTCATACCGTAGAAACTCAAAATTACGAAGTCAACGGGAGGAGAAAAATAGACCCTTCATAATATCAAATATTGTATGAATGAGTATCCTTCACCAACATCACGATGAAGCTATTTTTATTGTTTCCTGGAATATATATGCACTCCCGCAATGTGCATACATTTATGAGGTTATAATTCATGAATGTATCCATAAATGTGTATTCATGACACCTCTGTTCATTAAGTTAAACACAGCTAATTTGTTCCTTTTTTCCAATGAGTCAGAGGCAATAAAGCATCTTTGCAAAATTTTTGTGCATTTTTGGACTAGGCCTACGAAGCTTCATTAGTGAATTTTTTATATTACTTTTATCTCTACTGTACAACCTATAACGTATACGGGGGGGATGTATTTATATTTTTATGCTAGTATTGATGCATGCATACACAATGGAAGAGTGCGATTTGCGGGATCATTTGCAACTAGATGCTGATCCAGATATAGAATTCAGGGGAATAAATTTCCGCAAAAAGAAAATCATATGCTCCACGTCAGGCATTATAGATTAGACCTAAATTAAGTTAAAACTGTGAAAATATTCTCTCACAAATGCTATATCAATCATGTATTTTGTACAGTTGATGATATGCCCATTAATTTTGCCAAATAACAGCCATAACCAAGTCTTTGTTTCGTTATTTCCGAGGCGAAGGCTCTGAAAGAAGACCTTAAAAAGGAGTTCATCTTTATGTTTACCTCCTTCCAAAAGTAGATTGTACAAACATGGCACTTCAACGGTGAAGACGTGATAATTTTCTTTTCCCTTCTTCAGCTACTAACAATGGTAACATAAATCCATAATTTACTTTTTTCACTATACTCTGCAAAAGTTTCAGTTGTGTTACTCTGCAAATAAGGTCGCCTGCTCTTCATCCTCTAAATTTCAGGCATAATTTAAAGTTTCAATACACCTAAAAATTGTGGAATATTTTTCCGTATCGTTCTTCCTCTGCTTCTGATCAAGCAAGGGGATTTTCGCTAGAGCACTGCAGCTCCAGTTCCGGCCACGCACGAAGACGGAATTGAAAATCTTACGTCTCACCCGTCACTGAGGGATCACTCCATTCACCCTCACAAAAACAGCTACGAGTCCAATGGTCTCCGAGTATCTTATGTCACTTGGGAGGTTGATCCAGTTGGGATTCAAACCCAAGAGATGTGCGCAGGGAATAAACATCGAAAGAATCTTACCCTTATGCAGCATAGTCACATCTTATCTTCCTCCTGCTCTACTTCAACAGGCTACACCTATGGAGAGGGAGGACAAAACACTGGAGAGTGGGTTCTTTTATCATGAATCAAGTTATGCCCACAAAACAATATTTGAACAAGTTAGACCCGGTGGTCGGATGTCTTGCGAAGGGGGGCTCTTCAGGGGCCAAAAAGTGGGCTTGCAAGGCTTGCTGAGCCAGCGGGGGACACTGCACCCATTAGCGGGTGGGAGGGAGGGAGCTCATGAAGGGGCCTTATCTCTTCGTGGGCCAGCACTGGGGACTTAGAGGGGAGGGGTCACTCTTGCCCACCTGGGGGTGGCGAAACAAGGGGTCATTTGAGGTGAGATGACCAGTGTGGGAGGGAAGGAAAGCCTGTGATTGGTTCCCCGCAAATGTGAAAGAAAGGTAGTGAGGGAGATAAAGTCAAGTTTTTTGAGCAAAGGAGATAGAAAACTGGGGCAATTTTCTTGGTGAGGACTGCCAGGGGAGAAAAGGACATGAGAATGGGCAGGCATTTCCATTTTGCTTTCGGTTAATTAGGGAATAAAAGGGAATCAGTGAATAATAATTCAAGAAGAAATACGATGAACAAATATTTATTACAAAAAATTTGTCAGCTCTTCTGTTGACAGAATGATCAAACTTTTCTGGAACAGCACTTCTACTTAACGTTTTTGATTCAATTTCGTGAATCATTTTCACCTTCTCTTTCAATGTTATTCCTTTTCTCATTATCTGAGGGGGTTCCACGTCCTTGACCATGTTAACACACAGAGCTCCTTGGATCAACACCCATACCCAAAGATCCTGGTCAATTTGTGTCCTGCTTCTGAACTGGCTGGGTACCAACTAACTCCCACCCCTGATGTCTTCCAGGGTGTATTGTCCGATAATGCGAGGAAGAGATGAAAGTGCCTCCGGTTGGACTAGGATTCTGACAAGGCTTTCTGCTCCCTCTCTAAAGTCGTGAATTAAGGTTTTTCATAGGATGGTTCTACTTATCATCTAGTCTTATCTGTATCTCTATCAAGGATTAGGCTACAAAATCCTTATCAGATTCCTTGTCACTCCAGAGGGTCGCAGCTGAGAATCTTTCTTTTGGGATATTTTTATTGCAGGGTAGGAGCGAAAGGCAAGAAATATACACTATTATATGACATAAATATGTAAGGGTGTATGAACGTTTTGTACCGTTCATTATTCTTGCGCTCAGAACAAAACATCATTTAGACTTAATGCAGCAAACTAAGTGATAGTATGAACCAAGCGAACTCATATTTTCTCTAATTTTCTTGGCTGTTGCCGATGAAAGAAGGCAAGGACAATGTTTACTTATGAAGAAGATATTCTTCCTTGATGACTACATCAAATCGCTTAATGAGGATGGTTCATGAAATCTGATTCTTTCGATCATAACTATTGTCTGCTGGAATAATGAGGCCATGGAGTAAGGTTGGATAATCAGTCTGAAATATGTATGGAGAAAAGCGCTTCCATGTGTGATTTGCATGACTAAATTTACAGCACGAACGCCATAGTATCTCTTCCGATGCCTGTGAGAACGTATTTGAGCGAACGCATGCAGTAAGCGATTACTGTACTAGGAATAACCCTTATGAATTTATGTTTGGGAAAAACATGTAGCAAAAAACGACAGGGATCATAAGAGGAAAATGCTAGTTGTGGCAATTAGTTTCACGTGGGCGAATATATTTCCAATTTGACTAATCTAATTTTTTTTTGACCTGTTGTTGGCAAAGTTGAATGTAATTGTAATCATATTGGTGCCATATTTTATGTAGTACTTTGCCTATGATTCAAAGTCATCCAAATGCATAATGTGCATGCCAATGATGAATGATTAGGAGCCTTACTCCTGAAAGGAGCATCTGAAAAATGCTGCCATGATCCGTCATTATTCGTAAAAACAAGTAACATTTTCACGTCGGGACTGAGACCTGAGGTTCGTAATTTCAAAATGTTGTTATTTAATAATATCAAGTTCTGTTACATGCATTTAGATACCCTTTTGGTCAGGACTGAAGATTTTGCTTCATAAAATCAAAATATCATAATTTCAAGTTGTAATACAAAATATATATCCATTTTTAATCCTTTTTGGTAATTGTTAATTTTCAATGTTGCAACATGTTTTTTCAATTCCCTTGAGCGTTGGAATTTTGACGTGGAATATGTCATATACTTACCATCATGAAAACAGCTGCCTATTCAACTGGTGAAGCATCGTATTGGTTCAGCTTCTTTCGCACGAGATATCTTTGCCATCAGCTCATTCTCTTCTCTCTCCCTGGCTTGCGTAAACATTGGTTTCTTGGGTGTCACAACTTCAAGCCTAATGAATGCCACTTTGTGTCGACAGTCCCGAGCTAAGGGGCCTTGTGCTTTGCTCTGCATCTCTCATAGGCAATAATAGTTGAAGAGAAAGAGTCTCTAATCAGTCAACACAATCTAGGGCCCCTCAAAATCATTTTCCATCCCTTGAAGGGGTTCGAAGAGCACGTGTTTCAGTCTGCTGGATCTTTCATAGTTGTGGTGTCGTTCTTTTGACTCATTTGTTCTTTTGACTTCGCATTTATTTTTATAAATAAGCATCTCTATCTTGTTTTCAAAAATTATAAGAAGGAATTCATTTCTGAGTGAAGAGGAAATAAGTGAAATATTACTTTCAAGTGATTCGGATGGTAGTCACAGATCCAAAAGTGATGGAGAAAATTTTGTCAGTGATCGCAGCAGATGGTAGATTGTAGAGGTTGGCACATAGTAGCCTGTTTATGCTAAAATTTGGAGATTCATGATGTTGAATACCTCGTCACAAATTCCTATTTTATTTACGAGGAAAGTGCGAAGAAAGTGAACCACTTATCATTTCAAGAGCATCTGGTCACGGGGATTATTAGTGAAATAGCAACTGTATACAAGCTATGTGTACCAGGCCAACAGATTTGAAAAGGAGACCACTTAGTGCCACGGCTTACTGAAAGACATTTCCTGAGGGGGATTGCCAGAGTGGGGAAAACGGGCACAGTTTGTGGCAAGAATGGAAAAAGAAAGTACTGCATATACTGGTATAAACAATTGGTGCATTGGGTTTACGTACATGAACCTTATCATACGAAGCAGAATTACCGCTGTAAAGTCATTCAAATATTTCCATTCTAATGGTGTAAACCATGAAATATTAGGTTCTGCATAAAATGATTACAAGAGAATCTTATAAATCTGATGCTTGGGACTGAGTCATGATCTGGGGAAATGGAAGCAAACATTTTTTGAATTCTCTTTCAAAATATGCAAAGTTTCAGCAATGTAATCGGTGGCATCCAGGATAACTACTATGGAGCCCTTATCTGCCAATGTGATGATTATTTCAGGAATATTAACAAGTTTTCTGAAGGCTGAGAATTCTGCACATGAGAGGTTAGGTGTTGGAGTTATGGAATTTGGAAGTGGGGACTTGAAACTTTGGAAAGAAGTAGATTCATGAAGATTTCTTGCGGATGGTTGGGAGGAAGGGTTGGGGTTTCCATGTGGAAGGGGTTGCATGATGTCCCCAGTAGAGCAGTGTTGTAGTGCTATGGTATGAAAGGGGGTTGGAATTGATGAAGTGCATTGTGAATGGGCTTCAGGAGGGACCGGGGATGTGAATGCCAGAACTGCTTCCAATGGAGGGTACGGCAGAATTGCCCCATATGGGTGAGGAGATGGGCATGGCTTACATTCTTGGAGGCGTTGGAGAAAATGAGAGGCCTTTGTTGAGCACTGCCAGCTCTTGTGTTTTTAAAGGATGGTGACCATATGTTCAGAAGGGTCATTTGAATTATCTTGTGCTTTGTAGGCAGGAGGCAAGTGGTTCTTCTTTTGTGTCAGGTATCCTGGGAAAAACGAGGCTGTGGCAGTGGAGGAAGGTATATGAGGGTGGCCAGGTCGGGCTTGTAAAGAAATAGGGAAGGGGGGGTGAGGGTGCATGGGTAGTCCCTTGCGGAGATGGGAGGTGTAGAAGGCCAAAGCTTTTTGAGTGACTTTGTGTGTCGATATACCAAGGAGCAGTGAGAAGATTTTAAAGTCGGATCTACAATGCAGAGAAGATGCAGGGCCAACTTCAATATTTTGTTAATCAGTGAGTACAGGCAGTCCCCGACTTTGGTAAATCCGTATTTACGTAAGGTAAAATCTAAAGAGATGCCGTTAATTTAGGAACGCGAGCACGCAAATGTAAAATGTTAGTTCGTATAGTTGCTGGTGGAAAAATATCCAATCGTTATCAAGGTTTTAAAGTGGTACAATAAAGAAATTGTTCCATTTTTATTATTCATCTATGGAATTTCATTGCTATCAATTAATTTTTGACGCAATGTTGTCTAAAAAAACTTCTCCACTTCTACCCAACTGACCAATATTTGTAAAAATTCATTCATTCGTAGCAATATCTGATATCTCTATCCAAAGAATAGTTACCTCATAATTCATTACTTTGTTTATTCTCTAATGCTTGATTCCCAGTTTGCTTGAAAAACTTTTCTGCATCGATTGCTCATGTCATAAAAGGATGCAACAATGTATTTAACCCAAGCAATCAAAAGCGTTGGTAGTTGCATTGTATGTACGTAGACTAGGATAACACTTATGACATTGCAACTTAGTAATTCTGGAGTGATACAAAGTCTCGGTCAATCCCTTCAGTCATTTTCAGGCAGTCAAAGTAAAATTTTAATTGTGAAGTGTTTTTAATTCTCCAACTACGGCTGATAAACATCAAAGTGAACCTGTGGCTTCTAAAAGGTGACATACAATCACTTTAGAAGAGAAAATGGGGTTGTTTACCACATTTTTTTATTGCCGAATATGATAGAGTTTGTAAAATAAAAAGACCCATATTTTTCCGTTTTGTGATCCGTCAATTATTTCTCGAGTTATAGGCGTCAAAAAACTAATGTTTTTAACCCTTTCGGGAAAATGGGTGTGGTGCACTCTGACGCATAACGACTTCGTCCAATCACAACTGAGCCTGCGAAGCTACTTCGCCTTATCGCAATGGGGGGGACACAGCTGACTCGGCCAATGGGAGCAATTACGATATCATCTGTGCGAGCAGACCTTCCAAGAATCCCCCTCCACTCCCTCCCTTTCCCATAAGAGCAGTCAAAGATGGGAGGAAAGTGATGTCAATGTTATCACAGCAGCATTTTCAGTGGGTGTCACCTTTTGCTTATTTTAATTTTTGATTTATGAGTGAGTGGTTGTGGTTAGAAGATTAAATTTTTCACTAAATTTCTTTTTTCGTTTCCATCTAAGAATTTCGCATACAAAATTGCGATTTCAGTTCCGAGTAAACGCCCCCATTGATACTGTGAAGAAAATGAAGTTGAGCTAACGATATACACCATATTATGTTGTAAGCATACCGGTGTCAACTATTAACTGGATTGTAAAAGACAAGAAATGAATCAAAGAACATGTAAAAAGTCCACCTTGTATAAGATCCGCCATCATTGTCAAGCAAAGAAATTGTCTTTTTGGTGATATGGAAAAATTACTGACGGTATGGATGGAGGAGCAGCATCAAAGAGGTACACCGCTTAGTCTTCTGACGATTCAATAAAGGCGATTGAACTATTGAAGAATTAGATAGGTGAAACCGGCAGGTGCTTCATCGCAAGTAACAGGTGGTGCAATCGATTCGAAATCATTGGAATTTGCATTATGTAAAATTAAGTGGTAAGGCAGCCAGTGGTGATATAGAGGCAGCAATGGATTCTCCAAAAATACTAGAAAATGTTTTTGAGGAGGGTGGTTATTTATCAGAACATTTAAAGAAGTTCTGATGCTTTCCCGGCATATACTGTAGGTGAAGGCTATTCGGACTTATTATAGACTTCATCAGCCCTAAGGACGATGGACGATTCGTGCATCGAAATGTCGGCAGAAATACAGTGTTTGACCCAGTGGAGAACCCTAACAGCCTTCATTACCGGAACAGTTGTTTAATGTTAACAAAACGGGGCTATTATAGAATAGAATGCCTCACGTGCCATACATATATTTCTTAAGAAGAAAAGTCTGCACCTGGCTTTAATGCAGAAAAAGCTTGCCTTGCTATGAGGTAACGCAATGGGAGATTGCAAATTGAGACATCGTCTAATTTACCATTCAGAAAATCTGCGAGCATTAAAAAATTTTAATTCCAGTCCTCTGGAAATCAAACGTAAAAACTTGGGTTACATCTGCCTTATTTGAGGACTGGTACTGCAACTATTTTTACCAGAGGTCAAGGGATATTGCCTTAAGAAAAATATTCTATTTACAATCCTTCTGTTGCTTGATAATGCACCCGGCCACCTTCCACACTTGGTTGATTTAAATGACTGCATTGAGTTTATTTGTGTGCCTCCAAATACAATGGCAGGGAGTCATCACGTCCTTCAAAGCTTATTACAGATGCAAGACATTTGCTGATGTTATTACTGCAACAGGTGGGGATGGTGGAATGACATGGATTTTTGGAAGGGCTGCAATGTACATAAATCACGCAAAAAAACATAGTATCATCCTGGGAAGAGGTAACAGGGAAAATATGAATGGTGTTTGGAAAAACCTTTGCCCATATCTCATAAATTTCAAGCTGTTAGATTTGTGCGAGGAGTTCACAAACATTGATCTGAAAAGGAAATGTGTGGACAGCAAAAATGCTTTGCAATTAAAGGATTGTCAGAGGCCTTTGAGCATATTATTTCAGTGGCGGAAAAACTTGAGCAAATGGATTCTAACATTGGAAGGTTCACTAAGGTCAGCAGGGCACTTCAAGATGCCATGTTTTGTTACGAGGAAATATATCTTGAAAAAAAGAAGGCCCCCATACAAACCTCTCTGCACAGCTACTTTGCGAAAATTGAATCCGCATTACCATCAACCTCATCAACAGCTGACACAGAGGGTGACGCATTCTACCTTGCAGTGAGAGAAATAAAATGTGTCTGCATGCGTGAACGATTAAGAGTGTGTGTGGATGTTCGTATGTGTGACTGTTAAGTGTTAATGTGGACATGGCAGTAACCTGAGCCAACAATCAACTCAACTTAAAAGGCAGAAAATACAGTAATGATTAAAGATTAGTAAATTACGCATTACTATATTCCTCTTGTAATAACATACTTTTATAATAAATCAATTTTAGTCGTCATGGTAGTGAAGTAACATTAAAATACTGTACTCTCGCTAATCCGTGCAATTGGTCAATGTGGAGAAAAGGTATCATGCATTTTGATTAGCAATTCATGAGATGCAACTTCCAGGCTACATAAACGTTTATTAATGCAAATAAATTAAGGATAAAAATATGAATTCTTGATGTTGGAATGAACTGAAGGAAATTTTCGAGTAAAATTTCCCCACACCAATCGAAATCTCCGGAGCATTACTATTTAAGATGAAAACATTTATTCACTATAAGCACTGCCCAAATATAATCACATAATTCACTTGCATTTGTCTTAATTGATCTATATTTCTAAAAAAATAATATCTTATCCTATTATACATTTGGAAGTTGAATCCTGTCATTCATTACTGAGGTAGTTCTGCTTGGAAGGTTTACAGACATTTGTACTCTCGTTTCGGTCCAGGGTTGATTGGCCCCTTGTCCAGGGTTGGTTGATAGGTTAGTTAGTAGAACGTCGCTACAAAGAGCACTCCGTTGGATGACACACATCACTTGGCTCCCCATTAGGGAGGGCAGCTGTTGATTTCCGATCCAGCAGTGGTATAAGGTTTGCATTTCCTGCCTTAATTGCATAATCTTCTGGCGAGAGACCCATAATATCGTGGGGAGTTGAGCTGCACCCTTCATCCAGCAAAAAGAGGATGCAGTCCTTGTGCCCATGGAGCATTGCCTGCCAAAGAGAATAAGTTGAATGTTTTTTTAGTTTTCTTCAGGGAGGTTTGGTAATTACTGGGGTGGTAAGTGTGTGTGTGGACATCGGGCAAGAGATGTGAGCTCAAGGAAAAGCAGGCATGATGTATTGAGTGAAATTGAGAGTAGGACAGTTTCTAGCCATCCTCTGATGATGATACACACCCTTAAATATGCCAATGATCGTAGTCCCTTTCAAATGAGCAGGGAGGGAGCAGAGAGAATTTGGCCATTCTCGTCACTCTCGTGCGAGAGGGGAAAATATGTAGAATGGACGAGGTAGGGGAGGTGCAAATGCCAGGAAAGGGCTGCCACACAGTGCAAGAGTTAGAACAAAGGGTTCACGCAAGTGCATAACTGGACATGAGGAAATAACAGCAAGTATCATTATATCTATGTGCAGAAGGACACTGTGTGGTGCATAATAAAGAATAATTGAGCTTAGCAATTTATTGTTGTACACGTTCATAATGTTGATCATCAAAATGCAACACACAATGTAATACATTTCACTGCGGCTGAGCTATTTTGGGATTATCTTCCTCTTTCTCCACCTTCTCATCTTCCTCTTATTCATCCTCAGGTTCGCTGTTACTGAGTTGCACAGTGATGGCGTTAAAATGTCATCCATAGGGGTCAGTGAATTTTGCTCAAGTTGAGATTTGGAATAAAAGTTAACCACGAGAGTGCATGAGGTATTAAATCATACAGCACATAATGTATATAGTATGTATAAGTGTCAATAAGGGTACCAATTGTGCGAGAAGTACCATTGAAACGATAAGTACACCGATCCCCTCAGTAATCACAGAGTCGTACTTAAAATAGAGATGTTGAATATGCAGGGCAGGTGACAACATAGAGAGCAGATGCATACGCCATGAAATCCATAGTAAGACTGAGCTCGTAGGAGAAGGAAACCCACACTCACATTGGTGTACCTGAAAACCACGTGGTCGGCATCAAACTCCTCATTCCGGCTGGCCCCACTGTCCCATCTGCCAACTCACTTGAAATGGACGATAGCTGGGATTAATGGGGATGTTTTACAAGAATGGCGGTAGGAGGGAATTTGAAAGCATGTAAGGATGAACCCACAGCTGTTGGAGGAAACACTTTTTGTATTGTTGATTGTCCACTCCCTCCAGTTCTCCTCAAACCAGTTTCTCCTTATCATGGAGTAATGACAGGCTTGCAAAACAGCAATCATTAGAGTAGGAATCTCATGTAGCTCATGGTGGCTCTAGGAATTGGAGAATATTATTCTATGACATTTCCTATAAATTTCTTAGAATTTCCATGTCTTCAGCGACTTCTGCAGAACACATTTGTCTTTATTGGATCTTCAAATTACCATTTTCCAGTTGGTTTTCAATTTTTCTCTTTATTTTTTGTCTTTGAATAGTACCATATTTACTAGTGCAAGCTGAGCACCTTTTTCCCGGAAGCCCTAGCGATAAAAGGGGGTCCACGGCATAAACCAATTAGATTTTCTCCAATTCCTATTTTGACTTATTATTATTATTCCAATTTCTTTATTTTTAATCAAAGAACATGCTTTCAGGTTATGTCAACAAGCAACTTAATTTTTGATGAAAATATTTTTTTCCTCGCAAGCCCACGCACAAATGGGAGTGCACAGGACATACGAGGGTGCAGCTTGCGTAAATAAATATGGCAAGGGAGGCACCCACAGATGAAGTTGATGAGCCTTTGCTAATTTCAAGGTTATGTAATTTGTGCCCTATCCTTGTAGCCCCACAATGTGTAGTAGATTCACTTTCTTAACGTTCACAGATGTTCCCTTCCCCAACCACTGAGAATTATCAAAGAGCATTGTGATTAGGCTTCATTTTCCTCACTAAGCTTTGACAGATTAAAGTGACTATTCTTTGCACACAAGAAACCAGCAAATGAACTACGGTAATAATGTACTCTCTCTCCCTCTCTCTGTCCCCACTATGCCCTCTTAGTTGGCAACTGGCAGCCAGAATAAGATCTTCTCTATTGATCATAAAATTTAATGATTGTACCTACACACTTGAACAATTAACAAAGGTGAAGATGACCAGCTGAAAGATGAAAGAGCCCTCTAGGGTTAACATAAACCAAAGCTGTTACTATCATTTGTGGACAAAAGATACTACACCATCCCTACAGCTATGATGTCGGCATGGTAACTTGAGAGGTAGCATCTCACAATGCACTCCGACAATTCCGACCCCCTTCCACACGGGAACCCCCAACCCTTCCTCCTAACCATCCGCTCGAAATATTCATAAATCTGCTTCTTTCCAAAGTTTCAAGTCCCCACTTCCTAAATTCCCTAAATCCAACACCTAACCTCTCACGTGCAGAATCCATAGCCCTCAGAAAACTTGTTAATAATCCGGAAATCATCATCACGTCGGCAGATAAGGGCTCCACAGTCATTATCCTTGACACCTCCGATTACATTGCCGAAGCTGGAAGACAACTCGCTGATACTTCATCCTATTCCCAAACACCTACTGATCCAAATCCTAATTTCCAAAAGGAAATTATCCACTTTCTAAATAGCACGGGCCCAAGTGAGGGCCTCTCGGCTGACGATATCTCCGCGCTATCACCCCCACACCCACGCACTCCACATTTTTATATCCTCCCCAAAATCCACAAAAAGGATAATCCGGGGCGTCCCATTGTATCATCTTGCAACTCCCCCACGGAAAGAATTTCAGCCTTTGTGGATTACTACCTCCAGCCACTTGTCCAATCCTTACCCTCTTATGTTAAGGATACATACAGTTTCCTCCAATTCCTCAACTCCACCTCCCTACCTGCGGAAACGCAGATCATAATGGCCACAATAGATGTCACCTCCCTCTACACCTCTATCCCTCACCCTGATGGCCTTTCCTCCCTTCGGTACTTCCTCTCCAAACGTCCAACTCCACATGTACCCAGCACTGACTTCCTCATTGACCTCTCCAAAATCATCCTCACTCATAACTCTTTTTCCTTCAATGGAAAATTCTACTTACAGACAAAAGGGTGCGCCATGGGCAGTAGATTCAGTCCTTCTTACGCCAATCTCTACCTCGGCCACCTGGAAGAAACTGTCCTCTCCAACTATCCCTTAAAACCTCTCCTCTGGCTTCGCTATATCGACGACATATTCCTCCTCTGGACACACGGAACGAACTCCCTTGACAACTTTATTTCCGCTTTGAATGCTTCCTCCTGCCTCTCTTTCACATCTTCCACTTCTAACTCCCATATCACCTTCCTGGACGTCGATATTATGCTTGACAATAACAAATTCCACACCTCTGTCCATATAAAACCCACCAACAAGCAGCAATATCTTCATTACAGCAGCTGCCATCCCTCACACACCAAACGCTCCCTCCCCTATTCCCTCTCCATTCGTGGCCACCGCATCTGCAATAATCCCGAATCCCTAAACAAATTTCTCACCAACCTTCATCACTCCCTTCTCCAGCGCGGCTACCCGGAAAACCTTCTTCACAATAAAATCATCAAGCGCTCCCCCACCCCCAAATCTCCCTCTACAAAGGCTACCCACAGCCTGTCACTATGCACCACCTTCTTTCCAGGCGTCCAGGCCCTCAAGCCTATACTTAAGGACCTTCACTCCATCCTTCTGAGCAATAAATGTACCGCCAATATATTTCCTACCCCACCCTCCCTCACTTTCAAACGCCCCGCCAACCTGTCCAACATATTAAAATCCACTAATCCCCTCACCAGGACCATTTCCACCCCCAAAAACAAGCCCTCGCCATGCCACCGTGCGAGGTGCAAAACCTGTCCGATTTTCACATCGCCTCCTCCCTCTGCCTTGCTTCCACCACCTCCCCCTTCCACCTGCACCTCCAGCAATGTGGTCTACCGGCTACAATGTAAACATTGCCCAGCATTTTACATTGGTAAATCCTCCACTCCACTAAACATTAGAATAAATAATCACCGCTCCTCGTGCAACGACCCCTCTCAGTCGTCTTCTCTTTCCGTGGCCCAACACTCCTTCAGCCACGAGAAATCTTTCAACAATTGTTTTAATGTGTCGGTTTTGGCTTCCCTCCCCCCGACAGCATCTGCACTTAAACTTAATTCCTTAGAGCTAGCTTACATTTGGATTTTGCAAGCGTATAATCCCCCGGGCCTCAATGTTAGTCATTAATCGCCCCTTCCCCTCTTCATCCTTTTCCAACCCCCTACCCTGTCCTCCCACACTCCAACCCCCTCCCCTGTCTTTTCCCCTCAGTGCCATCCTCTCCACTCCATCCTAGTTCAGTCTCCTCTCCTCTACCCTCTGAAGAAGGCGGTTGCGCCGCCGAAAATTAAGAATATACCAGTGAGTCCTTTCACTATTTTCTATTTTTTTTGTGTCATCACGCCTGTGATAAACTTATATTGAACTATTATTCACCTGAGTGATTTTCGAAGAAAGTGTATATATATATATATATAATTTGGGAAGTGTCCGTCTGTCCGTCCCCCCCTCTATCTTGTAAACGTTTGTCCTAGAGAGATGCCGTAAACTGCATTGTGTTTCTAGCCCTCTGAAAGGCCTGGGAAAAACTATTCCCGTTTTTACCAAGTCCCGGGTTCGATTCCTGGCACCAATAATGTTTTTACATTGGTTTAAATTGATTTTTTCAGTTTATGAAAGTGCAAGGGTTTTTTCTTTAGCGTAGAAAAATTACTAAATGTTAATTGATTTATTTCATTCTTTTTGTATTTAACGAAAAAAAGTTGAAACTTTCTTATTCTTCCAACCGATTTATACTTTGTCCTCGAAGTTTCTGTAAACCATGTAATTTACGTCCAAAGCTACTGTTTTTTTCGGTCCTTTTCCGAGCGTTGCTTAGGCCTTTGCCATTGTCGTTCCCGAAATCTTGGATGCTTATACAGTGCGTCGTATGCCATGAACTGCATTATGCTTTCCATATTGTAAGATGTTAAAGGATATTTTTTAGCTTCTAATTCATGAGGCATGGTCGGCCATTTCTTCCTGCACATACATCCGTGCTGACTGCTAGCGCTCTTCATAGATTTAGTAGGTTTGTATTCGCTAAAATCAGGAGTATATTAAAGTTTTATTTTTTAAATTCTTTAGGGGCTTGTGCATTTGCAACGACCTGAGTAATAAAAGGCAAATATGGAACTTCTTCGAAAACATCGTGGATTGATGTAGTTTGAGATTTGAGATAGTTTAACAAAAACTTGAGAATCAACATAAAATATAATTTGTATTATAGTTACGCGTAAATAGGGAACTTAAATATACGTAAAGGCACGACATGTAAGTATTTTTATAATTGGACTCAATATGAATCCAGGCAGTATTGATAAGTTTACAATGGTTTAAATCATCTTTATGGTTCCTATACTAACGTGGAGCCACTCCCAAATTCGTAAAACAAAGTTTTTTACTGTTCCTTCATGAAAAATGTTAAAATGCCTAAATACAATGGGTAATTATTAGATATATTTATCCCTACAGCTGAATATCAATGGGCACATTCAGCTAAGATGGCTACATATTCCCAGTTGGGATTCGTCCTTTGCAATACATATTACAATCTTAATATTAATCATACATTTGACTTTTCTCACACCCGTTGAATTTCAATGGGATCCTTCCGCTAGTAATAATAATATTTATTCTTTCCATGAAAGACACATGGATATCAGACATTGGAAGTCTTCCAAAATCAATTTACCAATTTGCTATACCAATAATTCCAAGGTATAACTTAAGGAGACAACAATGGAAGGAATGAAACAATGGAATACCCCAAAAAGAAGGATAAAACCAAATCATGCCAAAAGATTACTTCCCAAAATGGGATGTTGTGCAATTCGGGCCGACAAGAAATAAAAGCTAAAAGCGAACAAAATATAAAAATGAAAACAATGTAATTCTTTGAATGGCAATGCAATTTATCTAACTTTTTTCCAGCGACAAAATCTCATCCCCCATTAACTCTTCTTAGAACCAAGATACATCAGGGAAATAACCAATTTTTAATTGTATTCTTCTGCTCTAAGTGTGGCTGTGGTGCAATGAAGGCCTGAGTTTCCCAAGTAAAAAAAATACCATAGCAGACTTGGGGAACTTCTACACATGTCACATCCAGCAGGGTGCTACAGAATTAAGAATGCCCAGAATGCATCCTCCATTATCTTGCATATATTTATTTTCATAATTGGGGAATATTTCATGGCTTCATACTCAAGTGATATTTGAGGAGAATAGGAATGTAGAGGTGGCTGATGGCCCCATATTGCCATACGTACCATATGCAGGGGTGTCCTCCCCGAATGGTCTGACTGGTCAAGCTGTGCCCCTGCCATCTTATATGACATGAGTTTAGTCACATCCCCTCGACTGGCTGCCCTAGAAACAAGCATGGCCCCAATAGAAGAGGCACAATTAAATTCGCTCAATCCACTCGTGATTTATGTCAAGTAACATGTACTATGTTTTCCAGCTACAATTCTTGATGGCAGTGTTCCCTTATTAATGGAAAGGTGATGATTCTAGAGAAGGAAGGCTTTCATGTAATCTACTAATGAATGCCTCAATTGTATTCCATGAAACCAGCTTTATCTGAATTCACAATGGTTGTTATGTTAAGACATATCAACAAATAAATTTGTTATCTTAAGAGGCACCATATTTAACTGAATACTAAATATAGACACAACTTTAAGCCATAATTTCTATAAATTGGTAATATTACTAATTTAAAAGGAAAGATTTTATACAGAGTTATCATTATAGTTACCGTGAGATTTTTTTAAACCTTGAATAAAACTTACGAAAATGTTTTATGACTCAAAATATTTTTCTACTTAGAATGATAAAAAAGTGACAAAAGGATATTGATTAATAAATAGGATAACAATAAGATTAGCAGAGAGAAATTCACTAAAATGCTTATCATTTATAGTGGAAATTATTATAATCATTACCTCATTGGTAAAAATTCCAGGGAGGAAAAGTAATTTGGCACTGAAATTTTTTATTTACAACTGACAGTATTTAACAAACAGCATTTGCCATATTTCAAGGCTCTTTTGAATTCTTTGCTATTTTCTTGCTATACTCAGTCACACGTTATTGTGATTCCTGCTTGCAACTTTGGCTTCTGTTAACTCTCTTTCATCAGTGTTGTTTTTATTTCCAAGACTTAAAATGATGTGGTCGTCCAAGAAAGATCATGCAATGTCATGCAGTGTAAAACCTATGCCATGCATTAACTATAGTACACTCACTTGCAGAGTTTCTCTCCGAGCAATTTGGGTGGCAACATTAGGTGTGCCCCACAGTTAATCAGCAGCTTGATTATCTCATGTTGATCATACCGAACTGCATCATTCAATGGTGTGTTATCATGCCTGTAAGCCAGTAGCAATGTCATGTTTGTCACTATTTAAACGGAGGTCCAGGGCATAAAGTACAAAGTCAGAGTATAAAGAACAACTTTTTTCCAGAGGACCAGGACATCTTGGTTTTTCTAGGCAGTGAAGCATTTTGGCTACTAATTCAATCCATGAACATTGCATGAGGTAGCATGTGACATGCACTCTATCCCTTGCTCCTAGGTCATTACATCTTCAAGAGAGTCCATAAGATTGATGGGAGGTGGATGAGTGATGATAAAAACATGGACAAGACAAAAAAAGTCATTCAAATTTAACTGATATCTTGAATTTTGTAGAGGTGGAATGAGTGATGATAAAAACATTTGAAATTTCATCCAAATTCATTAACTAAACAACATTGTTGTGGTCATAGCCACCTTCATTTGCATAAGGAGAGGTGTAACGCATGGATAGTAGAAAAATTGTATATACTCTATGATTCATGACTTAGCAGGCCACACCATGCAAGTAATGTCATACTACATTCATTGAGCCTGATGGGAGACCTGCCAATTAGCTGAAGTGAGTCTGGTCAGTCAACCCCAGTGCACACAGACAAGTCATAGACATTTTTTACACGGGTAACTATGTGCAGCACCTTGTACCATTACAGTCCCGCAATAAATACAAAATTCATTTAGAAGTGGTTGTACTGAGATATCAAATGCACACTCCCTTCAAAAGGAAGTGTCCGGAACAAGAGTGAAGGGAAGGGATGAGGATTTATAACATCGACATTGCATTGTACAGGTAACTAAACATGCGCATTCATGCCCAGGGTGGAGAAAAACCCACCCAGGCGACCTTAGTCTTGGCAGGCGAGGAGTTTACCCCAATGCCATCAAGGCCAGCAAAGAATGGAATGGGAAGCATTGATTCAATATTCCCTTTAAGAAAACAGTTTGCACACGTATGTCATGTCACAGAAGTGCATGTAGAAAAATTCACTTAAAATGAAAAGCTTAATTATTAACAAATGAAATGAGCTAGTTTAGCTAGTATCACTTTGTCGATTGTCATTGAATTAAAAAAATTATTTTCCAAGGGTCAAACGTTCACATATAAAAACAGCTGAGATTTACATGCTTCTTGCAACAAGATTGGTTCAAAGGGTAGTCTTAGTTTATTCCTTCAGGCAGTGAGAAGCTAGTGGACAAAGTAGTGTAGAAGTACAAAGTCCGCTAGCTTGGCAATGAGGCACATGCCTCAGGATTGGAGGGGATCTCATGTGTCGACAAGTAGAGACCTGTCTTTGGTGTGGATGCAGGCCCCCTTCTGCAGCATGTACTCCACCAAGTTGATTTTGCCTTCGCAGCAGGCAATGTGAAGGGGAGTTCTTTGGTCTGGATTTGGCTGGGATAGGTCTGCTCCCTGAAAGGAAGGACGCAACCAGGATCACAAAACCAAATCCACCCTTCGTTTAGATATCTCAAGCCTACTAAATCAGCCTGCAAGACAGGAACATGAAAAAATAAGGAGGAAAAGAGATTTAGTGAAATGTTGTATTTTTTGTATACATATATATGTGGAAGAGCTGATGGCACCATCAGAAAAATGAGAGTTTCAAATTTCTTGAAAATTAAGTAATTTGGAGGTTTCATCAATGTGAAAAGTAAACTTCATAAAATTATATTAGCAGTAATGTGGCCAGGGCATTAACCACAATGGATTCAAAGTCATTAGGACTAATAGAAATCCTTTTAAACTGTGTCAGATAGATGGTTTAAAAAAACTATTATTTTTATGCAGTAAAGCCCTTGGGTTTATACTTACTAAATAAAAAGTATTCGCATTTTAAAAAAGATTGGAGCTGCAGAAAGATGATTACAGTTCAAATTAAGTTTCCAATAATTTTGATCCTTGCTTATTGAGGGTGAATCATGAGGCTACATTCTTCTGCTGACCCTTGAACAGATTTTAGTCTTAATGTTTATCTGGGAATGGAATCATTCATTAACTGAAATGTAAATTAGAAGTGATGACTATTATCACTCTTTGAAAATTAGCGAGTGAAGATTTATCTTACACACTGGAGGAGTTGGTCAATTCGATTAGGGTTGTCATCAAGGACCGCGGATCCGAGAAGAGCCGGGAAGAGGACTCGGGAAGCAGTGTTAGGGTCCAGTTCCAAATGCTGCTTGGAAGAGAAGCTGACCATTCTAATGCCTTCACCAATTGTCGGGGATGGGGAGGTCACCGTAAGCTCCCCTCTTAAATTCCGCTCTAGCATCTACAGTGAAAACAAATCGTCTTAGCACACTTACTACTATGTAATAATTTGATATTATTTCACATTTACATTTTGATTTTGCATACATTCAATAAATCATGCCTCCTGCTTAGTAATTTTAGTTGTTCTTTAAGGTTTCAGATAGGTCATTAACATTTTCCCCTCCATCCTTTTCCTAGTAATGGATTTATCTTTTTTAACTATTGTAGGTGTTTCAGATTCAACAGTCTTGTTTAAAAATAACATTATTTTCCTTTTTCTTTCTAAATTACTCTCAAGATCCAAACCAAAGATGAAAATCATTAATAGTTGAGAAGAAAGCCTTGACATTGCCTTTCAATTGCTGTTATATGTTTATAATTTAGATCTTTTGACTTTCATGTCACTTTTATTCTACTAAAGTAGCCGATCACAGCCATTCTTGGCAGAGTGTGAAACAGGACGGACCTCTCTCTTCTTCTCTATGCTCCAGTCCTCCTTGGCAAGCACGTAAGACAATTTGGTGAGGGCAGCCTCAGGCGTCATGTCTGCGCCAGATGTAACACCAATGTCATTCAGCACCTGTTTTCATCGATTAAATAACAAAAAGTAAATAAAGGATAAGGAAATCAGCACTTGGAGGAAACAGAAAAGTATTCTAATCGCTCTGTCAATATCATTCTCAAAGTTATAAGATGTAGAAACATAAATACAAACAAAAAACTTTCAGTTGAAAACTGAAAATGACAGTGCCAGGTAAAAAACCAAGTCAGCCAGCTTAAATACATATGTAATGGCAAACTCACTAGACACATCTTAAGCATTAAAATAATCAAACCCCTCACATCCAGGTTAGTTCTGCCTCTGCAGTCCACCAGTGAATTAAATAACTAGGGAAATCATTCCCTTTGTGTCCTGCAACATGTTTCAAATTTCAACCAAGACCCTGTGTTATGGAGCTGAATGCTCTACCCACTGGGATATCAAAGCATGTTACTTCCACAAGCATGAGGAAATTCCTCTGAAATCAACCCTGAGAGCACAAAGTTTGCAGTACACCTAATGTAAACCCTATGGTAACATCTGAGTCTGTTTTATACCATATGTAGACGTTAAAATCAGGTTTACATCAAGTATACTGCAAACTTTGTGCTCTCAGAGAAGGAAAAAGAATAGGTGGGAGAGCACTGGACCACATGGCATCAAGATTAATCCAACTGAAGTCAGATAAATTGGGGAACAATAGCAGAATTCATACAGAGAAAGAATCTAAAATCCTTGAATTTGAAATCAGGGAAGTTAAACTGAAGTTACAAGCAGAGGGGGAAAATAAAAACAATAATAACCATAAATATAAATACCATATTTTTCCACTATAACTCTTTAACTAGCTTTTTTAAATGGATATGAAAACAAAATGCCATGCAGGTTGTAGATACAGTGCACACTGTGATATTTCACACTCTTGAAATATAGTGTAGTCCACTCTTTGTCAGATAACCCATGCCACATATGCATAACGTAATTGCAGATAAATAGGCATATTTGAACTGATGAATAGCAGAAGACATACGAAGGGTGAATCTATAACAATTATATAGTAAGAAAACTAACTTCTATTTACACTGTCACAAAGCCTTTGAACATGTGTATTCTGTTAGCCGTGGTGAATGTGAAATACGAACTTACTCCTTTATAGGTTGTGTACAACGAAGGAAAACTACTTTATTTATTTTTTGTTTACATAGTACACAAAAGTGTTCGCTAGGCAGCAGTAGCGACAATGCAAAAAACAAAACACCTCCCATCATTCCTGATAGGTGGCACCAACAACTGAAGTGGATGAACACACCATTCTATTTGGGCATTCACATTGAACTTGAATTAAATCTGAAATTTTTTTACAGTACTAAACATCATAGATGTAAGTTATCCACTAAACATACAATGATACTTCACACAAAAAAACTCCTTATATTTGAACTTTTATAAATTAGCATAGACCTAATTTACTTGAAAGCTCCTTTGTTCTCACTCCATGTTGGATCTTGGTGAATAGGTCAGCCACATTTTCCTTTGAATTTATGTATTCCACCTTTACCTTACCACTTCGGCTCATCTCTCTGCAGTATAATTAAATTTCAGCATAAAATGTTTAGTTCTCTCTGACACATTGGGGTTTGCTACTGACTTACAGTTAAGCATGTTAAATTCCGTCAAAACCTCTCTTATATACTATGATCAAGTTCCAAAACATCACCCCTTCTTTTGGCAGACAATTATAAAATCTTCTCCTAAGTCCCTTATCTCCATAATTAAGGACAGTTCAGTCTTAAATTTATCAAGGCATTGTCTTTCTCCAGTAATAACAATGTCATCCACATGGATTCCCAGAATTACTCCAACTCGCTTATACACACACAAATCCTTTTGGCACTGAGAAAAGTTTAAACGAACAAGTGTCTCATGCAAAAAATGATTCCGATTTCTCCCTGATTGTCTTAACCCATAGAGAGACTTTTCTAATTTGCATACAAAGAATTTGGGGTCCTTGTCCTTTTCATAGGAATTAGAGGGTTGTTCCATATTGTGACGGTAACAGTCCTACTGACGCACGATAGTTAAGGGTCTCGGTGCTCGGGCGTTTAGGCATGCGAGGCCAGTGGTGTGACTAGTGTGCGGGAAGCTATGTCCCTCGCCACCACCAGAGTCAAGTGGCCCTAGAGGCAGTGCTTCGTGTGTGTCGTTCGACGTTCCCAGTGGTGTGGAGATTCCCAGTTCCCCCCTTCCCCATTTTGTGTGCCCTCAGACCCACCACTTGTGGGTACATAAGGGCATGAGCACACCAGATTCAAGGAGAAACGTTTGGGTAAGTGTAGCGGTAAGCTATGCTGGACAAGTAGCCGGAGAGAAGCAGCGCAGAATCGAAGACGGGACACGGACAGGAGGACGGAGAGATTTCTGCTCATTAACTCCTTTTGCGGGGCACGGGAAAGCGTCCCCAAGCCGCCGAGTATCCCGATCGATGCACGACATCGCCAAGATATGCGGGACGTGGGAGCAGCACCGCCACTCACTGATTGCAACTAAGAAGTGCCTGGCGAGAAGTTGGTGCACAGCACGTAAGCTGCCGTTGGCACACCCCCAATACGTCTCCACCCTCCCCCCCCCCAGGTTTGGACAAGTAAGATCTCCACATCTACATTACTTCATTGGCCCCTGGCCACAACATCGGAGAAGCTAATTGTGAAGCGGCTTCACCGCACAGTCCATTGCTGAATGAATTAGTTTCGTTCCACTCTCCCATTGCGTGTGATGTGTGGCACGGGATCGAATAACAGTCTTTTGTTAATTGAAAGGGGTAATTTTTCTGATTGTAACATGCTTCGTCCTTCATTCATTAGTGATCTCAATTGTTAAAAAGGGTATTCATTCACTATATTTTATCACCCATCAGTGCAGTTTTGTGTAAATGGTTATTATTGTCTATGTTTTCCTTGCAATCATATTCCTAGAGTACCGCTATCATCCATATCACTTGTGTTCAATCACCTCACTAATCATTCATGCTCATCTGTGAATCTTTTTTTGTCATACAGTGATTCTTTTGTTCTTTGCTTTGCCAATGCGTGTAATATTTTGTTAAGTGTTGAAAATAGGAGAAATAAATTGGTGTCAACCGAGTCACGGTTCACGGTTCATTTCCGTTCCTGGGTGGGAGTGTGCACCTGGGCGGTTTGCCCCATCCCACCATTCCCTGGCGAGTATTAGCAGCTCACGCTGTGCATGGGATGCCTCGGGGGATCCTCTAAAAAATTCTTTTGATATTGCAGAATATGCTCCAATGGTGGGTTGAAACGCGCATCATAATGTGTGCGGCCGTCCTCCCTAAATTTGCGGACTGGAGGGGCGTGATCCGTCACAATATAGACAGGTACATCAAGGGGGCTATTTAAGTAGGCAGAAATTACATCAATCTGTTCAATTTCCCACTCTTGTTCAATTGAAATGGATATCAGGATTCTCAAGCATCTTCTCATCACTGGCTGAAAGTCTCTCAATAATCCACCCCAGCTACTTGTTTAAATCCCTGAGCAACAAGTCTAGCCTTGTACTTGATGATTTCTCCATCTATATCCCTTTTCAAAGCAAACACCCACTTGCAACCCACTACATTTAGTGCCTCACTCCTTTCAACCACCCTCAAGGTTTCCATCCTCTGTAGTGTTTCCACCTTCATGGCTGCCTGAGATCCAAATCAGGTGCATACAATATGTCAGAGAATGCCACATCTACTCCTCCATGCTCATCTGATAAATGTAAACATACCTTCCCTTGCCCCACTATTTTTAGCAGTGCTCCATCTCCCACTGCAACAGAGCCACTCATATCTTTGAATTCTATGAATAAATCACTCCGGCAGGTCACGTGGTCACTGGCAGCACAGTCCAAAATCCAAACACCATCACCCTCCTCAGTTACCCTCTTCATGCACAGGGCAATGTGCTCCCTCACTGACGCACCTCTCCTTTTCTCCTTCTTCTCGTCCTCCTCCTCCTTCTTCGGACAATTCCTAGCAATATGGTCATTCTTTTGTCCACAAGCAACACACCAGTAAATCTAAGATTCACCTTATTTTCTCATTTCCTGTTTCCTTGTTCCATGATGTTCACTGTTACCCCACTTTCACTGCTGCTGTTGTTCCTGGGCTTGTAGAACCTTTTCTTCTGTACTTTCAAAGCTTGATGTGAACCATTAATTTCATTTGTTCCTCTTCCTCGATCTGCACTTGCTTTACTATGGACGTTGTTAGGTTGTTTTTCTGTGCAATTAAAGTCTTCACTGTTATTTCGAACTCTTTAGGCAATCCCATTAAACAAACCGCGTCCAGTTGTCTATCAGTGAGGCCTAATTCGTTTCACGCCAAATTTCTATTCATGTTCATCATGGCGTTGCAGTAGCCTTGAATGGACATTACTGGCATTTTCTGAATACTTGCTAGTTCTCTAAATTTCACTGCAGCTCCATATTCAGTATTTTCGCAACGAACTCTTTCTAGGTGTTCCCAGGCCTCCGTTGTTACTTTGTAGTTGGTGATATCATTAATGAGCTAGTCCCCGACAGTCCGCATGATAATGCAACAAGGTTTGCCTTGTTTCTCCTCTGAGTCTTGGCTGCCATAAGCTTTGCAGTTTCATTGCTGCCATTATCTCCATAACCAGTAACTTCGGGATGCCAGTTATCAAGGACGTTTCATTTTCCATCTCGGTCTCCATTGTACTTCGCCAGTGCAGTACACGTTTCCGCCAGAACACTATTACGTACAATAGCAATTACGCAGTATCAATACCTATAATATTTATATTTCACTACATCTCTGGGCCCATAACCTGTTAGCCGTGGTGATTGTGAATTTCTACACAGAATTTCTAGCACTGGAATGACAGAGCTGTAAGAGCTGAAGGAGAGTAGTCTCTCAGGCTATAAATAATAATAATAATAATAACAATAATAATAAAAGGTCTTTATTGGGGCGAGATTGAGACAAAACTTTCCCTTCTGCCATCTAACCTCTAAGGAAATTGTGGGTAGCCAGGAAGGTAAACATTGAAGAGACCAGTGTATGGGAAGGAGATCCGAAAATGTTTGCATTGGGAGATACGTGCAGTGAGGGAGAGAGGATCATGTCTCAAGTGCTGGCCAAAGAATACACACTTTGCCAAGTTAATAGTTACTATAGTGCTCAATCCTTCAATGTGAGCACCAACTGTGATAGACAGTAATGTGCCTGACAACCCCGAGGTTGCAGGTTCAAATCCTTCTTCAGGGATGTGTTCGTCTTAGGAATAGGTATTCGATAGAGTTAGACGGTGTGATATAACCTTAGCTATTGAATCACCAAAAAACTGATTTCAAATATCTACTACTTAAATTGTAAGAAATTCTGGCACATTAAATAACAATAGTGCTAATTCTCCTAATTACTTGATCAAAACTTATCAATTCTTCAGATAGTTATAAATTATGAGCAAAAGGAATGATAATCTTTTAATCTTGGCATTTGGAACTCCAAGTGATAGTAATAATATGCATCAAGCATAATGTGTTTCATTCAGGTTAAAAAATATGGAGTGTTAATTGAACTTTCTGAAGAGGGTGCATCCACTCACCTTCCCTGTTTCGTAGGCCATGCTCACTGAGCCGCGGATGCACTGTGAGCAGTTGAGCACAATAATACCTTGATCAATGGCAGCTTCTATTTCCTTGAGGATGTCTAGTCGGTTGCTTGGGACATTGCCACAGCCATATGATTGTAACACAATACCTTTGATGGGAGGCTTTAGGAATGCACTCACCTGGAATTGAAGTTGAGATAATTAATTTAAACAAAAGCCCAAATTACTGGAAGACCCTACCAGGTCTGAAGTTAAATGGCATTGCATGGAGACTATTCTTTCTGGGTACATCACATTGCTAGGAGGACAACAATTTCACCATCTACCCTGGATATGTATTTCTCTTGAATTGATAGTATCATTGCATTTTAGCTACCTCAAGCGGGAGCTTTCCCTTTCCCTCAGGACTATTCCAATGAGACTTTTTATTTAGAGGATGAGAGGCTTTAAAATGTAATTTATAGGATGCTATTTGTCTTCCAAGCTATGACTATATAAAAGAACCATTGTTATATCTGATCAATGAATCTCTGTCCCAAGGTGTTTTCCCTTCTGCCCTGAAACACTTAAATAATCCCAATTTACAAAAACAAAGGTTCTCCTAATGATGTTAAAAATTACAGACCTATTACATTGCAAAACACATTAGCTAAAGTGTTTGAAAGGGTTTTTGCTACTCAGCTAGTTTCCTTTTTGTAAAAAAATTCCCTTCTTATCCCTAACCAACACAGTTTTAGGAAGGGTAGATCTACAACTACTGTGGTTTATGAAGCCATTGATTTCATCCTGCCATCACTTGACAGAAAGCAGAAAACCCTTGGTATCATCTTCGATCTTTCGAAAGCTTTTGATCTGGTAAATCATCATCACCTTCTCAAAAAATCTTTCACTTGTGCATTAGAGGTATTTCTTACTACTGGATAGAAACTTATCTCCTTAATCGCACTCAAATTGTGACTCTTCTGGTGTAAGACACTGCTCCCTAGGAGTTCCCCAAGGTTCTAATCTTGGCCCAATATTATTCTTAATTTATATCAATGACTTGGATCATTATATACAGACACCTCTAGTTCTAATCTATTACTTTATGCTGATGATACGAACTTCCTTCTCTCCTCTCCTTCCTACCCTAACTTGATTGATAAGGCTAATATCATCTCTAAAAATTTCAATACCTGGTGTCAAGAAAATTACCTCTGCCTCAACTCCCAGAAAACACAACTAATTATTTTCTCTCATAAAAAAATCAATGAAAGCTTTTTGGTCAAGTTCAATAATAAATACATACAGCAGGTCAACTCGACAAAATTTCTCGGCGTTCACATCAGTGGCAACCTCTCCAGGGAAATGCACATTGACTCCCTGATGAAAAAACTTTGCTCAGTCTGCTATCTTATGAGATCCATACGCTGTACTGTGAGTCTAGATGTCCTTAACCCTTTTACTGCCAGTGGGCCGATATATCGGCCCTCTATGGTTGTGCGAAAACTGCCAAGGGGCCGATATATCGGCCCACCTACATTACATCATCATGTATTTGTAATGGTTACAATTCATTCAAATCAGAGACAGCATGAATAATTTTTTCATCCTCTTAAAAAGTGAAAATATATGATCAAAATTAAAAAAAAAAAATTCATATATTAATATTAAGTGCTTATAATATATCTTAATGAGCTTGCCCATTGGCTGGGCATAATGGGCTTGGCATTTTTCGCACAGTCTACTTTAAAGGGGCTGGCAGTAAAAGGGTTAAGACACTATACTATGGTATCTTCTTCTCTCATATGACTTACAATATAATTTTCTGGGGCTCTTCCACCCTCGCCATGAAGATTTTCAAAATGCAAAAATGCCTAATTAGAATTATTGCACGGAAATCATATCGCTCTCCTTCCAGACCAATTTTTGAAAATTTAAATATTCTCCCTTTCCCTTGTTTGTTTATTATGTTTTTGGTTGTGCATGTCCGACAGTTTTCTGCAAAACTTTCTATAAATGCCGGTTTTCATCAATATTTTACACATGGTTCAAAAAATTTTCACCAAGGTGCGGTCAGAACTAGTGCTTCTAGTTCTGGCCCTAGGGAATTGGGCATCAAATTGTACAATAAATTGCCCAACTGGGTTAAAAATAGAACTTCTGTGAAGGGCTTCAAGCAAAATGTACATAATTTTTTGATTGATAAACTAAATTACTCTGTTAATGATTATTTTAAACGATCGCTTTTAACAAGGTAACTGGATCTACACTTTGTTTGCACTGTGTTTTGTACATTTTTCTATATTTTGACGTGTCTTATATCTATTTCTATGTGAACATTGAACAAATAAAATTATCTATCTATCTATGGTTGGTGTTCTTTATAACCTATTTCAAGTTCTGAGATTACTTTTGGAAAGTACAGTAGAGCCCCACTAATTCGGGCCCCGCTAATTTGGGTTTCTGGATAAATCGGGGCGGGCCAAAAAAAAAGTAAAAAAATTTTACTCACTAAAATTTTACAAGTTAAACACTTCTAATAGTCAATTTTGTTTGTTTTGCATATTTTGTGTTTTGTCATGATGTTTTAAACTATGTAATCTTATATTTTCTTATGTTTTTAGTGCATCTTGTATATCCTTATATGCTTGAGAACCATGAATGACCTTCAAAAATGTTTTAGGGTCGTTCCTACGGCAATAAAACCACTTAAAATGTTTAATTTGGGTTTTTAGTTAATTCGGGCATTAGCCGGACACAATTAGCCCGAATTAGAGGGGTTCTACTGTATCAGTTTCCTTTTGCAATTATCTTCATCCCTTTGAAGATAAATTGGTGACTGGGTTCTGCTCATTGGTATGTACTTGACTACCACTAAAATATGGCATTTTTCCCTTATCGTTGCCTTCTCATGTTTTATTCTTCTACAGTCTGATAAACCTGTCCGATTACTATATGCCTTCAGCATTTTATCGAGTGTTCCCTACCACCCTGGTGAAAATAAACCGTGACAGAAGGTGTGACAACAATGTGTATCACACTGTGCAAGTATATTAGCCACAGTGTATGTACACTGTGCGCACAGTGTGCTCCCTTCAAAGCGTGATGGACAGTGTGACCACAATGTGCTGCACACTGTACAAGGCTATTAGTCACAGTGTACGCACACTGTGCTCCCTTCAAAGCGTGATGGACAGTGTGACCACAATGTGCAGCACACACGGTACATGGGTATTAGTCACAATGTGTGCACGGTGTCCTCACACTGTGAACACAGTGTACCGTCACAGTGTCTATCACGCTTTCTGCACGCTTTTGAGTCCCAATTTACGCTTTTGTCACGGTGTATGCATACTGTAATCACACTCTTGTCACATTCTAAGCACACTGTCTGTCACACTGTCTGTCACGGTTTATTTTCACCAGGGCATGCAACAGCTCTCAAATAATATTCTGATGGAAAGATTCCTCTGAGGCAAGTAGCTAAATGTTGGTCCCACAAATCCATCCAATATACAAGGAAGAAGAATGTCTGGACAGAGTCTCCCTGTATGAACTTCAGAGAAAACCACTTGTCACATTATTTGATAGTATCCCTCACTCGGATAAAAGCACCTTCTGTTTGAAAGATCTTTTTGAAGTAATATCTTGCTATGCATATTAACCTTGTTTTCAAATATGAACCTGAGATAAGATTACCTAAATATCTTGAAAAGCATCACCTTTTTTAAGCTAAATCATCATGTTTCTTCTCCCGAGACTTACTGTTTGCACAGTGATGCTAGGAAAGAGACGGAGTAAGGCCACATCCGATTTCAGATTGGAGTGTACTTTGAACTTTTCAATCACTGTTGGCCGGAATAATTCATGATAATTCACTGAAATGAACAAGAAAATGCAATCAATGATTAGGTACAGATGTAGCATATTTAATGCGTGAGTCAATGAGAGCTTACCAAAGTGCTCTGCACCAACATCTGAAAGTTACTCACATTGGCTGCTTTTTATTATTTAAAAAGACCACTGCCACCATCACTAAGATAGAAAGAGGCTTTAAGGCATTGTGATTAGATTTTTTTTCCAGCCTGGTTCAGTTTTTTTCCATGCATTAGCAATAGCGGTCTTATCTTAGCCATGAGTTAAAATGGGTTTAAAAGTTTAGTTAGGAGCCCAACATGAAATGCATCCTTCTATGCTGGTGAAATGTGAATTTCTGGGTGAGTTTTGAGATGTGGAGGAGCAGAAAGTCGGAAAGGGTACCGAGATGAGCGTTAAAAAGATGATTAGGGAAGGGGGAGAGGAAGGAGAGGGGGAGAGGATGATTAGGGAAGGGGGAGGGGGGTTGGAGAGGAAGTTGCTGGAGGGGGCAGAGTGAGTGGATACTGCAACGGCCATCATTGAGTGAATAAGGAATGGGGAGGTAAGGATGAACACGATGAAGGCTATGAGCAATTAGAGATGGGCAACTTGGTAAATTACCATGGTATTTTCGTAAATTACCGTGGTATTTTTCGTAAATTACCAACACCCCTGAAAATTACCATAATAAACGGTAATTTTCAGAAAAGTTCTTTTTCAGAAAATTTCTTCCTCATGAATAAACCATTGGAATTGGTAATATTATAAATTAAGAAGCTAAAACGATTTTTTTTACACTGTGTCCATGATTAATTCCAATTAATTCAGAGTAAAATAACAAATCCACATTGCGCAGAGGTATGTCTTTGGAACGAACATTTCTCATAGTGTGACAAAAGAGAGGCAAATTGCGTGTTGCTGCCAACTTTGTTTTAATTTTTTAATGAGTTATTATTGATAAACGTCGGCATTTATATCTCTATGCTATTTGATTTCGTTTGGAGTCCTCTGATAAGGATTTGCAGCTCAAAACTTAAAATTACCTGAAAATTACGGTAATTTTCGAAAATTACCGTAATTTACCACGGTAATTTACCTCAATTGAAAATTACGGTAATTTACCCATCTCTATGAGCAATGCAAGGACCTTGTTCATCACCACACCATTTCACGTGAATTCTGCTGCCACCTCAGGTCAGGAAACAATGCTCTTACCTTCAATCTGAATCCCAAAAGTGGCCAATGGCGCTGCATTTGGCGATTCGAATGCACTAAAGCCCTCTGCATCCATCTTGGTGGTCCGATTACCCCGTAATAACTTCCGTCCAAAGCATATGGTCACCTCTGGGATGACATAGCTCCCAGCAATCACGAGGCTCTCAAGGAAGTTATCTTTGGCATCACTCCGGGGCTCAAACAATGACAACTGAGAGACAGTGGAACAGAAATGGAAAAGATAGTGAATTCTCCTCAAATATGAATGTGAAGTTTGTCTGCAAGCATTAATGAGGAAATATTTAATAAGAAACATGTTATTTTTCAGTTCAGAAGAACTGTCTGAGAAGTAGTTTCAGTGATAGGGAGAGATTTTTGGAAAACTGCATTCTAAAAATGTCTATTCAAATATTGAACTTCACAAAATTTTCTGCCCATAAGGATTAGGTTTTGAGGGTGTACCTTACTTTGCTTAACGTTGCATTTTCTTAGCATCTCATTCCCCATGCTATTTATCTACTCAGATGAGCAGATTTCCTACTTCTTTCACTGTCCAAATCACCTTTTTTGTCACTCTTCCTCAAAATTCTACCTTAACTAATTGCCTTGATTATCCCATTCCATCTGTCCTCCTGTCACCACCTAATATTGGCCCAATAACCTTTCTTTCGCCCATTACAACACTCTTACTAAGCTACCTTTTGATCCATCACCACAATCAAATCTATTCTCATTTTTCAGCTTTGCATTCTCTTTCCTAGAAAATCTCATTATTTCAATTTTCTTGTGACTGATATCTATGTCAAAACATTGGATATAAATAGTGTCTGACAGCAATTGCTTACTGGCTCACTAATTCTAGGTAATTTGCTTACATAGCCAAATTAATTTGTACTTTTTAGACCTGCATCAAGCTTTTTTTCTTACCAAAGTGTCCTCCACAATATACTAAAAAGCACCAGGGACTATGGGCAACCATGTTTAGCTCCTCCTTGACTGCTCATCCACCCATCTGCTATCCTTTCTTGCACCCTCTGAGTAAGGTCATGTTTCAAATTAGTCACCTATCTTCCAGCCACATTTGTCAGTGATTACATTATCTTTGCCAAGTCAACCCTCTTGAATTTCTTCTCCATTGTGCAAAAAATACTGATTTCACTTAATATTCCCTCTACCAATGTCTTCATCAAAGCCATGGTATGACGCGTTACCTTCCTCTTTTGAAACCCTAACTCATTCCTCCGCAACAATTCATCCACCCTGAAGGGGTCAGCTTGAGTAATTACAGAGTAAGGAATGGTGCTGGCCTCAGCATGGCACCTGCTAGTCATGTGGTAAATGGCTGCATGTAGCCAAGTGCACCACAAACCCTCTTCACCAGCCTCCCAATTACAATTCTAAGAGCAATTCTACAGAATTTTATATCCTGCCAATCGTCCTATCAGAGATAAATCTTCTCTTCTCATTTTAGGGATGGTGAAAGAAAAATGTTTATGTTAGGTTCTTTCACCATACTCCTTCATATATCCTACAAATAAGACCATAAAATATCAGTACATATTCCAATTTTTTTGTACTCTTCAGCAGTTCTAATGGAAGCCATCTAATCCTACCAATTTAAATTTTCCTTTCCCAACTCGCTATTACAATCACAAAATCTAATATTCCTGGACCTGGGCTATCATTACCTTGGCAACTTCAATCACTGCATCACATTGAGAGAGCTAATCATACTGACCTTATAATTTGTACTCATATTCTCTCCACTAGTCTAAATTTTGGTAATTTCTAGAAAAAATTTCCATCTTGTCCATATAAGCTTGCTAAGTAGCTTGCTTTGTACTCAGTAAGTTGCTTGGTAAGTATATTGTAGTACATCATGGTAGTATCCTAGATGAAAATGCATTCATTAGCAGGTAGACAAACAATGGTGCTGGTCAATGGAGCCTTCACTGAGAGGAGGGTGCAAATGAGAGGGCCCTTCGGAAGGCACATGAGGGAAATATTAGTCCGGGCTCTTGTATGGAGCATGGCATTGTTGGTATTATAAATTAGGTTTTTGGGGAGAGAGATTGAACAGATGTTAGATATCTTAAAGAGGGGGATAGGAAAAGAAAAGGGAGAGACATGGGGAGAAGGAGGAAGCATTAACAATATGTTTTGAGGAATATAAAGGCAGACAGAAGATGTGAAGATTTAAATGGAGGATTCAACATAGGGAGCATGGATAGGTTAATACCTATTCATGTTTCCTATAGGAACCAAGGTAAAATACAACATGCAAAGATAAGGAATAGCAGATAGGAACTACCTACAAGCCTACCAATATTGGTAGAATACCAGGGTGTCCACTAAAGTCAAAATATAAAATTCAAGCATAATTCAAGGTTTTCAAGGCTAAATTTATAAAAATTTCCAGGCTAATATATCGCGGTTCTTGTACGAGTCAAAAGTGATGTTTTTCAAGTTCTATGTAGAATATGGATTTTTTGTAGTTCAACCCATAGCATAATATAGATAAAGTAATTAAATAAGAAATAATTGATAAATTAAAGTAATTAAATATGTAGTTTTATTGGCAGTAAGAGACCCTCTTTATTGGTTGGGAAAGATAAACTACTTTTTGATTGAACACCCTCTTTCTAAATTAGCATTTCAATGAGAAATTACAACTTCTTCTACAAGAGGAACTTAAAGAACCCACTGGCTAAAGTCTTCAGCATTCAACCACTGTTCTTGGAATGATGATTTTCTAAGTTAATATTTTTTGCCATGCTTTTCTATTTTAAGTCTCAAAGCCTCAATTTTCTGTTCATTCAGAATCAGAATGTAACATTTTTGTACAGGTAGATTATATAGAAAAAAGTGAAATCATAACAATCTTTAGTATCCTACACCATCTTTTTCTAACAAAAATTAATGTAATAAAAATCCTAATTCAAGTAAGTGCATCCTGAATATATCTAACAAACATCAGCAATTACATTTCTCAAAAAATTAAAGAAAAGTTTGTAAAAAATATATTGCAAAGCCTACCAGAGAGCCAACTACATTGTACTTACAGTTAAGTATCCGATCACATCAAATGTGCAGTTAAAAGAAACATTATAAGTTCATTTTCATTAATAAAGGAATTATTTTCCAATTATTAATCAAATCCTTGAATGCTTTCAAATTCTTTTTTAGAAACAAAAAAAAATTTAATGCGGCCAAGAGATCCCATTTATGGAATATCCAGGGATTCCATTTTTAAGACGAAAAAATTATTATAGAGTATTTCAAGCTGCTAAACTAGTAATTTTGCAATGTCTTATTACAATAACCTTTGAAATGAAATTTGAGAATTTTCTACTCATAAGAAGAGGTTGTGTAACTCTGATCTTGAAATGAAATTAGACTTTCTTCATGCTACTATAAACAAAATTTAAAAAAAGTCTCGGATTTTCTCTCCATTGGCCTGGGTTTGCAAGAAAAAAGTAGAATGACATGTGGGGAGAATGTATTCTCCTAAATCAGGTAAGCCGACAATAGCAGAGTGGGGTGGTGGACTGTAGGTAATGAAGTTCGATTCTTATCGCTGTTTAAAATTTTTCTTTCAGCCATTGAATCAAAAAGTTTATCATCCTTCATTGTGTGGATACTGACTTTTTTGTACTTCTATCGTTTAAACTACCTACATTTACAAATGCGTCACTCAAAAATACATTGTAAAGTTAACATAATTATAACACGATTTAATACTGCAATAAAAACATTTTCCAATCCTTTCACTAACGCCAAATTTTATTATTTTTTTAATTATAAATTCACATGAAATTTTTGATAATGTACTTTTTTTAACTGCCTACTAGCCTGTATAGCCTGCCTACCAGCATAGCCTGTATTCCTAGGCAGTGTTAAGGATCGAACTCGCGACCTGCAGTACACTAGTCCTCATTTTTAGCAACTACGCTATCATAGGTTCACGGGAATCTGGCGAATGTAGGCGACCCGCGTAACATTCGGCTTTTTTTTTTCTCGCGCATCCGGGCCTATGGATAAAAAAGTCACGACGAGTATTTTTTTATTTTGTTTTTGTGGCACGGAACAAATCTTCTCATTTCGTGACCAAGTTACACATTCTCTCCTTGTCAGTATCTACCATACGTACGTATATTCCATTCGCGGGGCGCATCGATCACTAAGCCGAGAAATTTAAAATCTCCGATCCGGATCTGAATTTTTACTGTCTTCGGATATGATTTCAGTAGCGAATGAAATGAAAGACCCGTGGATCCAACCCGACCATCCTTAATTTATTAATGGTACATTTGTAAATCTAATTTAAACAACAAAGGTATTATAAAGTGAGTATTCAGATGTACTGGTTTGAAATTGAAGATAATAACATTTTCGATGCAATGACTGAAAGAAAAATTAAACTGCGATACGGATCGAACTTCGTACAGTACACTACTGTCTGTAAAAAAAAAGCAAGACACCCGAGTTTGAGGAGCTCTATCGTCTAAACGAAGCAATCAATTTCAATGCAACAAAAAGCATACGAGTGAGAGTTTATTTCTACGTTGGATCATTTACTTCAAAACATCTTCGGCTCCATAGTATTTCCTGTACTTAATTTTTTCTCAAAAAAGTACCCGTTTTTTGCGCGTAAAATCAAGTTGCCCAACTTTAAGCGCTTGGTATTCCCGTAGTTTTTGTTCCAAGAACTTGCGATTTTGATATAAGGAAGCCAAATCTATTAGTAACACTTTACAGAAAACAAAGTGTTATACCACTAAAATTGATGGATTTGTTGTAAACAACGCAAACCCCTGCTAACTTCGAAACCAATTGGTCAATTGAAAATTGATTGGTACTGTTGTATGCTGTACGATGAATGCAATGCTGGTACTAATAACATTTACATTGAATATCACTAATAAGGACAATATCGCTTATTATTTATCTAGATATTTCTATACGCTCTCGTTGTCCGCCTGATCCCGGCGAATGTAGGCTACCCGCGTGACATCCCACGTAATGTTTTTCCACGATACCGGGGTAATGGGGAAAAGTCATATTTCTTTATTTTACTTCTAGTTGCACGGGATCATTTTCATCTACTTTCGTGACATGAGTTACACATCCTCTTGTCAATATCTACCGCACCTACATTCCATTCACGGGGCACTTCGATCGCTAAGTAGCGAAAATTAAAAATCTACGACCCGGATCCGATTTTATACCGTGTCTTTGGATCCGAATCCGGAACCGAGTAAAATGAAAGATCCGTGGATCTTTGGATCCAACGGATCCAATCCGGCCATCACTACACGTTAGGCATATGTTTGCGTATCATGGGCTTAGTCCGATGTGCATTGAATGAGAACAAAGGGCACTTGACGTGACGCTGAAGGCATCTGTTCGACAGTCGAACAGTTGAACGTCTCCGATCCACACAGCGCTGACGATACATTGAGCCTAACTACTTTTCCGTCGTTTATTTATTCATTCATACCAACGGCAAATCCATATCTTAAAGTCATCGTTATTTATCCTGTTTATAAAATAATGATTTTTGTCTTGAATTAAGAATTTTTAAAATTCCCGACTAAGACCAGAAAATCACGAATAATCCACGAACAATTCCCTGCACTGAAAATTCACGAATAATTCCCGATTTTCCAGGTTTTCCCGGTCAGTGGACACCCTGAATACTTTTATCAATGTCCTTCATAGATGGGATTTTTTTCCTCCCCCTCCGACAAATAAAACATTCCTCATTGTCTTTGCACTTGCAGCAGAGGATGACACCCCCAGGGAGCTAGAATTGAGACTCATTTGTTCGATTCCATCACATTACATGGATAAGTAATCAGGGTGTTTTCTTGGAGCTGTTGGTCCCAATAGCGTTTTTTAAGTGACTCTATACCTTCTAAAGACTGTCACCCACTGGAGTCAGATGCCATGTTGAAGCAGGGCTGTCTTTCCTCTGACTCCTATTCTTCGACGTATCAGGAATTGGTGACTCTACCAAGGTAAACACTCAACGCTCCTGTCAGGCCAGCAAAACAACTACAAAAGGACACAGCTCCAGCTAAGCAAGCTAATCGCAGGGTCAATGCACCCACATTGTCTGACGGTGAGCAAAAATCAAATATTCGTTTGTAAGCTAGTATTTTCAGTGGGCAGCGTGTGTCATCCCTGGCGCATGCCAATTAAGTGAGATTATTTCTCCAAAGGTCAAACCCACCTGAGATCCGGTGAGGACGACTGACTTCCCCAGGTTCTCCAACATGAAAGAGAGTGCGGAGGCCGAGTAGGCCAACGTGTCTGTGCCGTGGAGGATCACGAAACCGTCGAAACTCTTGTACCATTTCTGAAAGAGAAGCATATATACATCGGCAAGGAACATATGGTGCACAGGTAATATGAATAGACATTGATGATAACATCCACCCTTGAGAGCGATTTCAAGTTTAATTCCATAAGTGAGGGCAGAGAAAAGAAGTGTTGCAGCTAGACAAGAATTGCAATCACTCTCGCCTCTTATTACGATCTCGATTCTACTGTTCTCGCCATCTCGAGTTTCGTCGTCGAATACATCTCATGTACAATTTTTTTTAAGGAAAGACTCGTTTGTTTCTATTGATAATATAAGACGATGATGTACTGAAGTGGAAGTTGCCCTGGTCCGATCAGATAAATGAAATTGAGGAATGGGTACGGGTTGGATAATAACCTCGTCCGCTCCTGCCTATCGAATGGGGGCGTTTACTCGGAACCGAAATCGTAATTTTGTACAGTAAATCGTTAGATGGAAACGAAAAATGAATAATCTTCTAACCACAACTATTCACTCATAAATCAAAAATTAAAATAAGCAAAAGTTGACACCCACCGAAAAAGCTGCTGGGATAACATTGACGTCATTTATCTCCCGTCCTTGACTGCTTTTAGGGAAAGGTTAGAGTGTGGAGGGGGGTTACCGGAAGGTCTGCTCACACAGATCCTGTCGCAACCGCTTCCATTGGCAGAGTCAGCTGTGTGTCCTCCATTGTGATAAGGCGAAGTAGCTTCGCGGGCTCAGTCGTGATTGTAAGAAGTGGATGACATACTAAGTCGCATGCACGCCCACTTTTCCGAAAGGGTTGAAAACGTCAGTTTTTCGCCGCTTATAACTCAAGAACTAATTGACGGATCGAAAAACGGAGAAATACGGGTCTTTTTATTTTACAAACTCTATCAGATATGGCAATAAAAAAATCATGGTAAACGACCCATTTGTGAGCGCCTTCACCGTGACCAGGGGCGTCGGAACTATTTTCGCTGGGAGGGGCCAACCTTGAAAAGGGCCTGGCTCTTAAGAAAAGGGCCCGGCTCCTATGAAAAGGGCCCGCATTTTTTTTGCAGATAGGAGGGGTTAGAGACTAGAATTCCTCTACAAGTGCATATGAAGGTGGTCGAATATGCGTCCAAAGGGAAAAGACAAGCTAGAATTCTAAACCAGGTTTAAAACAGTGAAATTTATTTTTTTTTAATGAAGACTTTTCTCAAGTGACCATTTTCGTAAAACCAATTCTATTGACTATGTATAATTTTTCCTGAGAAAAGCGTCCACCATTTCGTGACTTATTATTACACAAATATTGCCAATATTGTCGGAAACTCTCAGGTGGTAATTTTTTTATTACATAATAATCCTTTCACTATTCCCCCCTCTTGACTTTAAAGATTTTCGAATAAAAATGAAATCGGGCGTTCTTTAGAAATTTGGTCATATATGAGCCACCGTATCTAAACAACAATACTTACCATTTCATGTTTATTAATCATTTGTGTGTACAAGTTCGAAGTCTCAAGTCTTTATCTTAAAAGCTATTTTGAACTTTTCTGCTCGACCACAGTAGCCAATCCGTCCTTCACTGATAGCACAAGGTTTCGAATCTCGGTTCGGGTCAAGATGTTGTCTTTGTCTTAGGTTTGAGATTGGGTTAGACAGTACGATGTTGCCTAGGCAGTTGGAGCACCTGAGAAGCTAAATCTTCCACAAATATTTCCTTAGCCATCTATAATAATATTATTATATATTCTTGAAATTTTTAAAGGTGGTACACTGGATTTAATTGCACATTTGATACGTAGTGAGGGAATATATACATGGCAAACAAAATATTTGATGCGTATGCATTATGGCGGATGTTAGGGTAAACCGCTTCTGTGTTGCTTACTCCACGATGACGACATGTGGCCGCGATTTTTACGTGATGCATCTTAGAAGTTTACGTAAGCAACTTGTAACCAAGTAAACTGTTTACGACGTATTTACGTAAGTTTCAAATAAATTGAAGGCAAAATGTATTTGTGCTGGCTGGGTAAAGCCGTTTTGCACGGTCATTGATACTGCGCAGGCTGTTGCGAGAACACTTGCACAAGACACATTGCGCCGTGTAAAGCGACGACTTGCGAGGAGAAACTTTTGCAACCTGGCAGTTTGACATAGACTTTTCCTTGCGTATTAAGACAATACATAATGCATACAGATATCTATCACCATTAAAACTCTGCTAGTAGGCCCCAGGTTACCTACAACTACATAATTACTCTCTCGCGAAGCCCCCAGTGTTCGCGATGCCTCCGGCGGCCGCCGGGTACGGCCCTGGCGCCACTGCGGGAAGCAAATCAGAGTCCTCTGAATTTCCAAATAACTATGAAGTGAGGAAGGTGGTGAGACCTGGTGAGGAAGTAGTGGTGAGAATGCCATCCATAGGACTCTGAAGCAAATTAGATTGAATGTTCTAATCTGGTGCATGCTTCCGCGCATTTTACACTTTTTCATCGCTAGATGGTTCAGATATAGCGGCAATAAAGAGAGGCTTTCTGTTAGCTAACCGTGATTTCTGTGCGAGGAATTTGGATGCAGTGCCTCTATAAGCAACGAACTACCACCAGAATTATAGCGATTAAATCGGTTGGAGAATTTGGAACGTAGGTTTTCGCAGCGGAATCCATCGTCGTCAGAGGCTTTCGGGTGCAGCTGCGTATAACGCGTTGTCGGTGAGCGAGCTTTCGCGGCCATTGCAGGACGTATCATCAGGCAAATGCCTTTGCCTGATCAGGCAAATCATTTGCCTGATGATGCGTCCTGCAATGGCCGCGAAAGCTCGCTCACCGACAACGCGTTATACGCAGCTGCACCCGAAAGCCTCTGACGACGATTAAATCGGTTGTTGACGATAGATGTGG
Organism: Platycnemis pennipes; assembly: GCA_933228895.1. Lineage (NCBI taxonomy): Eukaryota > Metazoa > Arthropoda > Insecta > Odonata > Platycnemididae > Platycnemis > Platycnemis pennipes. The sequence goes on along the minus strand of OW121857.1, from coordinate 92,330,417 downwards.
TGCTTTGTTCGTATTTCTTCTTCGTTCGTAATCTTTCGGTGGTGCATTAAGTGCAATAACTATGAGCTGGGCGAATAATCACTTGGAACCTTAAACATCCCTCGCAAAGGAAGAGGCCCCTATTTCATTAATTTGGCCCACAGCCATGCGTTCGCTGTGCATAACGTGGGCTAAGTATACGGAATCAGGGTGTCCACTATTTTGTCTAGAATATGGTTTAAAACATTTTAAAGTGGTGGTAATATATTGTATCGCTCACGTCCAATTAATTGCTACTTGAGGGACCTTGACGTTACACGATATATTGACGGTACTACCGCTTCTTAATGGTAGGTACATTGTCACTGTAATGCTGCGCTGACGAATGCACCGCTGTCAAGCAAGCGTCCTAGACACTTACTACATGTGTCAGAGACTTTCGCGGATGACTGCTCAATCGGAAGCGACAACAGCACGCGCAGTTTCAATGACCGTGGTGTAGAACATTGAAAAGTGGTGGTCTCTACATGAACAGATTCTCCTTTCCCTTTTCTCCGATTTGAGAGGTACCACTCTGAAATCCACGTCCAGTACTGACATCCCCAGAGCCATATCTCATTGAAGTTGAGCGGCCCATCCTTCGATTGCTCTTTTCGAGGCCACCCGTGGTCAACTTCGGATGACCACGGCTCGGCACTTTCCTGCTCTCCTAAGCACCTCCCGCCCAAATGTCCTCGTTCATAATGCCTATACTTGCTTCATATACTCTTTGCAGTTCATTTAAGTAGCTGCCCAGTCTTCGCAGCAAAACGGAAGCTTACTGGAGACGAAACAAGAAAAGTTACTGAAGGCAAAAAAGGAGATTTGAACGGGCGATAGCACTGTCGATGAATTGAGTTGTTCACCAATTTTTTTATTATTTCAGATATTGATTGTTCGTCTTCAGAAGGAAAAATCATGCAATTACCGTGATATTTTCTTCGGTACAAATACCATACAACTCTTTTAAAAGTGGACAATTTTGGAATGCGCTAAAAAAAGCACTACTTGTATCTGGAATGCACTTGTGATGCCAAAAGCCCTCATCTGAAGAGCGTACCTTTCAAAAACTTACGGGCAGTGGTATATTATGAAGGGCAAACTTATTTACAGAGCGCTTAAAGCTCCGTCCAGGTGGAAAGATAAAATTAATGAATTACAAAAAGAGATTGAATATGCAGGGAGAGACGACAGAAGAGGAATGCGCGTACTACGCACAAAGGAAATGCATTAAATGGTGTTTTGCCCTGCAATGTGAAGTCACGACTTGGAGCACGCCCTGTAAAATTTTCCTATCTGTCGAAAAGAATATAGATGCATTGGTGTCTTGCAACTCGAGGAAAATTACCTACTCTAAAAGCAGCCCCGATCTAGTCCTTAAAGCACTTCTTCTGACATTGTTCCAAAGGAGAGAGATAGTAAATTGTGTCTGCGAGTTATTACGATCAACACGGAGCGCAATATGTATTCAGGAATTCTCAGGGAATGGTATCCTATCCTCAACCTACCAGGAAGGAATGTCATTTTAACTTTGATGAACCACATAAGGAATCGGAATGCTAATGCGTGTTTACAACCTCCTAGAGCACAAACTAACATAAAATAAAGCTGTGTAGATCTTTTTATCAGAGTACCATGGTATTTTGACATCACCTACAAAACTGGGACTACATTGCAGTCAGCCTCTGGTACATTATTTTTTTTCTTCGTCTACGGTCAGTTTTACAGTGTAAGCTTTTTTTGATCTCCGGGCATATCCTGCAATGCACATAACACAATTTCCCCTCCTTTAGCTTAGCGTAGTCTACGGCTGAGTCCTCATATCACGACATGTTTTTTTTGTTGTCACGGAAATATTTTGCACACGAAATATAATTGTATTGTCCCTGATACGGCATGCTTTATACATATATTTACTTATAACGGTAGTAGGAAAAAAGTACACTCTAATTTACAGATGACAGAAACCAAATTAGTCGCAGTACTCACCATTTTAAGTCACGTACCTATTTCAAGAGAGTTAAACCTTTCGTCATTTTTTTTTAAATCCGCCACTATAAAGATATTGACAGACGGGAGATTGTCTGAAGTAGCCTTCACCCAACCACCGCTTTCATCAACTACTTCGGCCATTTAAAAAGAAATATTTTCATTAGCTCGCGTATTTTATAGATTACATGTAACCTATTTCTCAACCGTCAGGTCAACAATCTATAATAATAATTGCCGAATGTCATTTCTTATCCACCAGTCTCTGCGTCCGTCCCCCTCTCTCTTTCGGAAATTGTTCTCGTTTTTGACAAGTTTCGTGATCAATTTCTCACGCAAATTATATGTTTACATTTATTTAAATTAGGTTTTCCAATTTAAGAGAGTGCAAGACTTGAGAATTCTTTCTTTTACTAGTAAAATACTAGAATGTTAGTCGATTTATTTCATTTTTCCTCTATTTATCGGAAAAGCTTTAAACCTTCCTATCCCTGCAATCCTTATACGGCCGAGCATTTACTAAAGCATGTACCTAGTCCACGTTGAAATTTTTTTAATTTTTCGGTTCCTTTCCAATCGTTGCTGCTAAAGCCATTACCAACGTCGCCTCCGAATGAAAACATCGTCGATGCTTAAGCTATTCGTCCTAGAGATAGTGCGCAAACCACATTGTATTTTAAAAAATTATGTTTGAAGGTATGTACATACACACATACGGGTAATGCTCGCGCTTGGATTAATTGTTTTTTTCCACGCGGTAAAACTAATATTAGAAGGATTGACGATGGAAGTCATATAAAAACACAAACGCGGAGAGAAGCGCCAAAGGATTCACCAAAATTAATGGTAAAGTGAAAAATGAATCGTACTTCAAAAATGCATCAAATTAAGTGAATAGTGTAAATACGTGAACGAACACATGTATGTGATTTAAATAGGTTGAATTTTTACCATCTTTTACGAATAGAATTTCTCCTAAAGGAATAAAATTCATTATTACTTTTCTTAAATATCCTTTATAGAGAATGTTTATGATGCCACTGCTGATGAATTCCGGGCAGTAATGCTTAAAGGTGAGCTTCATAAGAGGCCGTAGAAAACGAAGAGTTATGAGCAGATGAGGCGGTAACCAATCCTTCCCAAGTATCCCATTCTGGTTTCATTTTCACCCGTATAATAGGAGATATAATACTCCTCCTGTACCTTCAACCAATACTAACCTACTTGGCTTCCTGCAGCCTGAAAAACTATTCCCGTTTTGTAAAGACCTGAATTCAATTATCGGCATTATTTTTTGCCTCAGCATATACGTTTTAAGGAAATTTAATTCGAGCAAATGATAGCAGGAGACCACAATATCGACTTCGTCATGGTAAAGAAAATCAAAAAAATATTAAATGCCATGCGTATTCAAATTTTTCTCCCTCCCGTTGAATGTCAATGGGAACCTTCAACTAGTAGGTATTACCTGTCGAAATTCGATAATTTTACATGCCGCTAAAGACATTAAGGTCGTATGACGTCATACGCCCGTACCATTATTACCTACTAGATATGACGTCATAGGCCCGTACCATTATTACCTACTAGGTTATAATGGTACGGGCGTATGACGTCATACGACCTTAATGTCTATAGCGGCATGTAAAATTATCGAATTTCGGTCCCTAATAGCTCGAAAATTAATGTCCGTCGTAACTTTCTTGCATTCCAATTAAATAGATATAGAATAGAATGTGATATTGTAGCAGTTAATCTTCCAATTCGCATAGGCGTGAGCAACCCTATTGGAAGAGCCTCCCGAACGAACCGTCCCCACCGTGAAGAGGTGAAACCATTTGTTTAGTGAATTAACTAAACGTTTAGGCATTAGATTCTGCACACAACGAGTTTTCATCCGCAGTCTAATGGAATGGTTGAACGCCTTCACCGGCAGTTGAAAGCGGCATTAGTGGCTCATGGGGGTAATTGCCCAGTAAACACAATGTGTTGCGGAAAAGTCGCAGAAAGGTTACACGAGGTTGCAGGATGACACGTCGTTTGGCAACGTTTCTGCAACGCCATAATTACGTCGCTGATGCACTTGTTCAGAAAAATTTAATTACCAAATATTTGAGCCAGAGGATACATATACTGAAATTCGATTCTTCCTCTTCATGAGACACTGATTGTATATGGGAGTGGAATATTCACTAGGTTGGAGAAAGGTTGCGACATGTTGCAGGTCGCTTTGTGAAGTATTATTTGGACATAGTTTACCCCAAACATATATTCGAATATGGGGTTTTTATAGCGTTTTTTTTTCTTCTGAAGCAAATTAGCTCTTTCCAGTGAAATATTTTTTTTCGGTCCTGAGACAATTTTTCGCACTTAGAAAAATTGCATATGAAATAGCGAAAGGGAAGACGGCGCGAGATCGATATACATATTCGATACATCGAACGCTATGCTATCCCGTCAATCCCATCTGTTTACTCTCTGTCTAGCGCTTGCCTTTTTCGGTGTGGTTTTGTGTTCTCTGGGAATCTCGTAGGATATTCTACAATTATTTGACCCCTGCCGGTTTGAATATCGATTTTTTGAAGTAATATACTGTTTTTTGCCTCTCATTTGTTTTTGACCCGTCTCGTTTGGATTGTGATTATTGGAAACTGTACTGGTACTCTTTCGTAACCATTGACCCACGCCTGTCTGGAATAATGAACAAATATTTTTCTGCAAAGGCATATCTTGAGTATTATTTTAAAGGGTTGCATAAATGTTGCAAGTACGTTGCAGGAGTTGCATAAGTGTTGCAAATATATTTCACCAGAGGTTGCAGTTATGTTGCCATTTCGTTGCGGGAACGTGGTAGAGAGGACTTATGGCTGATTTTGCGAAGTTGTCATTACGTTGCAGCAACTCCAATTTGGTTGCAAAGCAACGTTTCCACAACATGTTCACAACACATTTTGTTTACAGGGTGGTTAGAGGCCCTTCCTTTCGTTTTGTTAGGTATTCATTCTTCTCAAAGAAATTTGGGAACTTCATCTGCAGAGTTGGTTTTAGACTTCCCGGAGAAATGCTTAGTCCAACGGTCGATCGATTTCAATATTCAAGCAGTTTCCTATCTCGATTGAGGACAATAACAGCTCAATTAGTTCCTTCCCCTATTTCTAGGCATTCCTAAAACAATTGGTTTATTTTTAAGGATTTGGCTAATTGCTCTCGTGCGTTTTTACGTGAAGGCCCCATCAGGAAATCGTTGCAGCCACCGTATTAGGGCCCGTGTGAGATCACAGCAAGAGATGACAAGACGATGGTTTTGAAAAATAAAGGAAGAGAATTCACAGTCTCAATCGATCGTGTGAAGCCGTCGTATGTGCTAAAGGACGAGGAGATTCAAAGACCTTCGTTTACAGCAACTGCAAAAGCACCTCTTCCAAAGACGAAACCAAGCGCACCGTCCGGTGCTCCTCTGTCCGCGGACCGCTCTCCTGCACAACCTGTCAAGAAATCAAGGTCTGGAAGAACTCTACGTTTTCCTGATCGTTATGAAGCTTAATTATTGTAACTGCATAGGGGTGTACATAATATTGTAACTGCATAGGGTAATGTGGGGTGTACATGTTTTTATTTCGTTATGTTTGATTTTTTACTTCTGTCAATTCAAAGTTTGGATTCAATGTTTTGGTTACTATGTTTTACTTGTTTTAGTTACTGTTTGATTGACAATGGGGAGTTAGTTGGTAATGAGCTCTGTGGAAAGAAGTCCAATAAATCTGCAAATTACATATTAGAGAATATTTCCAGGTATTCGGATATATCTTACATACCAACAGCAAATTCTCTAAATACGAATTCTCTCGTATATTCCAAATTTTAAAAATTTTCAAAAATGTAAAAAGTTTACTTTTTCAATTGCCTACACAGAAGAAGTATCACGAAGGCTTAGGAAAGTTATTCGATGCCATATAATACTTCAATATAACATAGCCATTAAGAATTACATCAAAAAAGGGTTGGCAGATTTTATACATTAAGTAGTACCTAGAGCAATTAATTTGCATGCCGCAAATAACATTAATATTCTCAAGGCTGTTAGGTCTAACTACATTGTATCTAGTTTACTTTTTACATTTTGTATGAAATAAGGAATTCGGGTATACTGGTTATACAGTTTGAAGCACGTCTGTGGTATACGTTACTGCAACCCAGATGACACATTAACCTTGCTGTAATACTGTGGCAACGTTGTACCCGCAGCCTTGCAGCAATGTTTAATTTTCAACGTGTAACCTTGCGCAATGTTGTATCAAGATCACTAATGCTCCCTTGCCACAAAGTTGCGGGCATCATTGTGGAAAGATCGTGGTGCAAGCCCCCATGGAGCCAGTCACGAAATATACAAACGCTCATTTTTGAACATACGTTGTTGTAGCGCGCGTGCAACGTCTCCATCGAATCGCGTTCTTACTACGTTAAGATCGCAAAGCCTAACCCTAAGATCGTTTCCACTTTAAGTTCCCAACTAGTTTCATGTTGTACTCATAACTTCTACCTTGCTCATATTGACTTGCTTTTTCTCAAGTCAACGACAATAGTTTCTTCATACAGCCTAAAAATGAATTGTTTAACCCGTTATATGATTGGTTATACGCATTTAACCAGGATGTTTATTACTATTTTCCGTAATAGGAGATTGTTTATGTGTATACGGATTCTCGCTAACAGCAATGTAATCATGAGAACTGATTTGAAAAGACTAGAACTGCGGTGATTCCCGCCCCTATAGTGTTCCTCCGAAGTTCATTTCATAGATTAAAATAATTATGACCTATATGCACGTAATTCATGTTCTTTCAACGCTCGGCGAGATAAATAAGAGTTTTCTTGACTAAGCATCTTTTACTGAGACCCCATGGACAGTGTTCACGAAGAGTGACTGAAACAGTGCTGCTTGACATGAAAACAACTTGGCGAGTTACTGAATATTTTATTGGATCTGGCGAAGGTTCCCAGTAAATTATGCATCAAATCGTAGAGAACTGATTCGATCGTCATTTTATAAAATTTGCATTCTGGATTTTTTTCATTCCCCGGAGTTTTACATTTATTCAGTTATTCTTTCCCATCATCTTAGATCTCCTGAGTCGATCACAAATGACCAAATAATTCGTGAACGTGAGAAATACACTTATAACACTCTACGGTTTTATACATGCATCATTTCCCTTCTTCGGCCCTTTCGCGAATGCACTGAGGCGCGTAAAAGAAACACTATAGAAACAACGTTGCCAAAGCTTTAAGTAACATTGCCATTGCAACCTTATTCTTTCAATACTGCCGCTACATTGTAGAAGCGATGGTAACATTGCCAAGGTTCTTAAAGCCTTAATGCAACGTTGATACAACCTTAATAGCTGTCTGGGGAAGAAATAATTTTGCATTATAATAAGTAGGCTAAAATCCCTCTTGTATATGAAAAAATGAGCCACATTAGAGCCTATTTCTCGTTAATTTTGAATACACAGTTCAACGATTTAAAATATGACTGCATTGATAAATGATGACTGAAATTAATTTTAGCAGATTGTTCCAAACATACCAGAACATAAGGGAGTACCTAAAATGTTTTTCGGAACACCGGTAGAGTTAGTTACGTTTCAGGACAAAACCGATACATCTGTACACCCAAAGAGCCGAGCAGAATGAGAACGATTGAAGTCACGATAAGATCGAGTCAAAAATGCACCCACTGAGTCACTGCTGATCCTTTGGAGACGATGATAAAATGGTGGGTGACGGAATGCGATGCCATTGAGTTGATATTATCGCGCCTTCCCCAACGGCGGCATTCTCCACGAGTGGTTATCCTCTATCTACGTGTGGGGAGTTATTTGTTGTAGCAACCAATTATTAGTCGGATTCCTGGGACAGTAGATGTCGAAACTCATCACCAGTTGCTCTAAATAGACGATAACGACATTTGCAAATGCTTAAGGAAGTAGAAATCGCCTGCTAACGTCGCCTCCTTATTTACTTTGAAGTTAATGCGTTTTTGCTCATCCATCGCACGCAAAACGTGCGAATTGTGTCCCTGTTCAAGAGGTTGGAGTTATTGAAGTGATTTCTTAGATGGAGGAAGGAGGGCAAGAAGTTATAACCTCAGAGTAACTATACTTCATACTACCTCTGAGGTTATTACCGAGATATCTAGGATAATCGTCGCTTCCTTCCCCTCGCTCCTCAATGACTCCCGTCGTCGAGAAAAATCAGGTGTGTACCGACGGACGTATTTGCAATAGGGGCGCAGACAATTTTTTTCTCTGGGGGGTTCAGTCCTCAATGAGGCATAAGAATATCTGTTAGAACGAAGGTTTCCGTGGTGATGGTTTCATCTCTGCATTTTTTCTCGAGATTTCCTCCGCGTCAGTTGGCTTGTGGACAACAGTTTCGCTGTTTTCGCAATTTTCCACACGTTTAAACGTGTGGAAAATTACAAAGTTGATTCTTATTTTCAATCATGGAAAAATTCCACAATGTGACGGCCGAAGTTGTTTCATCGGGATAATATAGATATAAACTAACTTGATTTCTGGGATGATTCGCACGTATTTAGTAACAAATTGTATGGAGCGCATACGGACTGGTTGTGTGAGAGTTCTCTAGCAGTTTATTCGTTATAATCTCGGATGTTCTCACATTTTCAAGTAACATTCTTTTGACATGCACGTCAACATTCAACAAAAAATATTTATGGTAAAATGTCTTTCTAACCAGTGATGAATTCATTACTACGTAGATAGCAACAATTTAGCTGCAGGTGGCTCGTGAATGCATTTTCAATAAGGTAGTAGAATTGCGCCTCTTAACTGCATGTAAGAGGTGCATGTATAGTACACATAATAGCGTATCAGGCTGAACTTTGTGGAAATACTTGACGTCCATTTCAAATGGAAAACTCTTGTAATTTTCCATACTCAATATATTTCAAGGACTCAACCGACCATGGTTTCAGCACGTAGTGCCATTATCAAGGTACACATTTTCTCACGGTTGAGTCGTTGAAATATGTTGAGTGTGGAAAATTACAAATGTACACTATAGGTACGTCCATTTTAAATGGACGTACCTATAGTGTTCTTTCACCTCCTGCTACACACCCTCATGGTGGCTCGCAAAGTATTACGTGGATGTAGTAACAGCCCGAGACACCAAAACCCGAATTCTAGCTCTACTGCGTGTGGACCTCGAAAACAGATTATCTGTGGGTCTCTATGGATCGACACCTTTTTCGATAAAAAGGTCTCCCCCGGTCAATCGGCTTCCGTGGTCTGATTATTGTAATATATTCCTTTATATATACCACACATATATTACATAAAACATGTACATACAATAACATTTCCCTCACGAAATGCACTTAAAAATTAATCAAACACAAACAAACAAAATACACTTCTGTTCAGGCTCGCACTTAACAGGCCATACACTTTTTCACTTTCTTTTCTTTTGAGCCACTTCTTAAATCAAATCAGACACAACACAACAACACCAATAATACCTCTTCCCTCACGAATGCTTATTCACCCACACAGATACCAACTAGCTCACAAATAATGCCCTTTCTTAAGGACGCGTCGCTTTTGCGTCTCCACACCACCGCGTCTAACACAACAACTTCCCGATTCTCGCTCTCTCCTATTGTTTTCTTAATTGCCAACGTTTCTGCCTATTGGGTCCGGCGTCACCTAGAAACATGTTTACCGTCATTTTTGCACATAGCATTGTTGATCTCGGCGGCTCAATTGTCATGCTACATGCTTAACGGTTGCGACTGCCGGGGAGGTGGGGGTCCGCGTGGGGCGGTCGGAGATGTAAGTTTGATGGGTCCGTGCATTGAAGATCTAACCCGAAAGAGACAACCACCTCTAGGGTGATAAAACCTCGGGTAGCCCTCGGCGACCGCAGGCGGTGTGGCGGCGCGCCGCGGCGGCGCACAGTGGGGCGAAACCCCAAAAAGTTGGCCAAAATAAAAAAAATAAAGTTTTTATTTAGGGATTTTATAACCATAGATTTCATAGAATAATATTTGAGCTTTAGTAAAATATGTTTGACAGGTAGATAAGACTGCACCTGTGCGAATAAATCAGTATTGAATAGACTGTTCAAAACGTCGTGAGTGCCACGGGCGCTAACACAGAAGCAGTAGGACCACTTCACGTCGACGTTACAACGCAGTGGTTGTACTTATTTCATTTTTGTTTGAAGGACTCAGCTCATGAATGCAATTTAATTTTGAATTTCTTTTGCAGAAATTCAAAAAAAATAATGGTAATCTTTGTAATTTTCAATATTTCCAAGTGATGTTTTTATTTTGAATTTCATATAAAGAGTTTTTTTAACCAATGAAAAAGTTTAGTGTTGCACGGTGTTGCACCGAAATATTTGTACCTGTTATAGGTGAAGGTGTTAGCTAATGGATATTGAAATAATCTACTGCCCCAAGCTGCCCGAACGAGTTATGAAGCTAAAAAACTTACATCACTGAACTATCCTTGGCTCGCCCATTATTCTCATCAGGCCCATTTTTCGAATATTTTGCTCGTTACTTCAGTAATAGCGTTGGCAGCCTATCTCAGCTAAGCAATTGCTTAGCTAAGCTATATCTATAGGTAAACTTGAGGGTTTAGCTCAATGTTACAAGTTGCCTTAACTAACGTATCGTAGTCCGAGGAGTGGGACTGGCTTGCGCGTTCCGACGCAGATGGCAACGGGCTTCACGAACTGAAGAGAGCTTTTTTGAAGTCAACAAAGAATGGCTTGAGGTATTCGTTTCTTTTGCTGAAGATATACCAGCAGAGGTTGTTATTCCAACCACTGCTGGCCGTCCAACTTCTAATTTCACTTCCTCCAGCGAGAGATCCAAACGAAGGCGAACCAAAATACTACGTTTTGAATCCAATCCTGATGAGCTGGCGTACGCCACACAGATGGTCCTTCGTGCTGAAGAAAAATTAGATGTAGCGGCAGTGGTCAAAGATGTTACTCAGATCACACAAAATACAGCCAAAAAGTATCGCCGTTGTTTTCGCCAGGAGCCTGAAAATACTTTGGCAGGAGACTCTGCTCTATCCGACTGAATTTGCAAAGGAAACACGAAAGCACATAATGAATCAAATAGAAAATGTGAGAAATCAAAAAGAAAACCTAGTATCTTTTGCAAGTGTAATTAATGGAAAAAGAGTTATAGTTACGTACAAACTGGCTTTGACAATGATTGATGGCAAAGTCTGTAATTTCGTATCAAACACTTTATCGGCCCAGAAGTGTCACCTCTGCAACGCAACATCGAAGAATTTCAATGATATCGAAAATATCTTGACCCGACCCATCAACACGGAAAACTTGGAATATAGATTGTCAACACTCCATGCCTGGATACGCGTGTTTGAATGCTGTCTGCATGTGGTGTACAGACTCGATGTTAAAAAGTGGCAAGTGCGCGAACAGGAGCTGAAAGAGCGAGTCGAGGAAAGAAAGAAGGTCATCCAGGACGGATTAAGATCTCAGCTTGGATTGATAGTAGACAAACCCAAGCAGGTTCACGGAAGCAGCAATGACGGTAACACAGCGCGACGTTTTTTCAAAAATGCGGCCGTGTCTGCCTCTATAACTGGCTTAAATACAAATCTCCTTACGCATTTCCACACCATTCTGCAAGTTATTTCAAGAGGGCACAAAATAGATGTGGACATGTTTGAAGAATATGCGCAGCAAACTGCTCGGCCGTTCATTCACTTTTACCCATGGTACTACATGCCGACAGCTGTGCACAAACTTCTTTTGCACGGGAAGGAGATCATAGGTAATGCCTTACTGCCTATTGGGCAAATGTCAGAGGAGGCACAAGAGGCGTGCAATAAGCACGCGGTTACGCGTTTCACGCGCTTCAAGCGGTTCCGCGAGGATTTTTCTCGGAAGTGATCGCGGAACAAAAATATGGAAGAAGTTTTTGTGCGGCTGTTGTCGGCATCAGACCCAATCATCTCCATCGTAAGGCAGATACCACAAAAAAATGAACACCTTGAGTACTGAGGCTGTCGACTTATTAGTGTGCCAATCAACTAGCGATGACCAAAACGTTCATTGTTCAGATTCCTCTCTGGAATCGGATGATGATTCTGTAGATGATGATTTATATGTTTTTTATTTATAATCACTTGTGTATTGTTGTACTTTGTGTTTTTGCATTCAATATCGTGCATCACCGTGTAATGACATGAAATTTCAATTGTATTCAGTTTATTTCAAGTTTAATTTTGAATAATATCAAATTTTGATCCTGCGGATCGAAAAAGCTCAGCAGCAACGATTAATATTGACTTTCATTAAGTAGTGAAAATAAATATTTTAAACAATTTCTGTTTTAAAACAACAATTATCAGAAATGCACCGAAAAAACTTTAGAATTCGGATTCTGCGGGATAAATGTATTTAGGCGCGCCATTTAAGTTTATTTCAAATTTGTTCCAATGAATTGTTTTCATAATTTTACTTATAAAAACAAAAATATCAACGGTACAGCAAAAATAACTTCAAATTCGGAATCAGCGGATCGATAAACATAAGGAACAGCCTTCAAATCCAGAAAATGGGTAAAAATAACAGCAGTATTAATTTTGGCCAGCTTTTTGGGGTTTCGCCCCACTGTGCGGCGTCCCGAATGTGTGGATGTTGGGGAGCCCGGGGGATGGATTTACAGAATGGGGGGCGTTTACTCGGAACCGAAATCGCTTTTTTGTACACGAAATCGTTAGGTGAAAACGAAAAATGAATTTTAGTGAAAAAATAAATCTTCTAACCAGAGCCATTCACTCATAAACCAAAAATTAAAATAAGCAAAAGGTTACGCCCACCGAAGAAGCTACTTTGAGACAAATGACGTCATCCACCTCCCGTCCTTGACTGTTTTGAGGGAAAGGGAGGGGAGTGGAGGGGAGTGTCGGAAGGTCTGCTCTCACAGATCCTGTCGCATCCTGTAAATAATCCAAAACAACTGGACAGCAAAATATTTTCCTATGCATTTTGGCGCGACTAAAAGCGTGCTGAAATTTATTTACCTATTCACTAATTGCGAAGTTGTCGAATATGCAACGCCTTCCGAAATAATCCGAATGGAGTCTAACCATCACTTCCATTGGCAGAGTCAGCTGTATGTCTCCCACTGTGATTGGGCGAAGGAGCTTCGCAGCCTCAGTAGTGATTGGACGAAGTGGATGACGCACGAGTCCTTCGCACGCCCTCTTTTCCGAAAGGAAAATTGGTATGACGGAAACAAATCTTCCATCCACTGAAAGATCCCGTCCTGATTCGGGCGGGGGAGCTAATGTTAAGAACGGATGTTGCCGTTTTCCAGTAATGAAGTGTTTTTTTTTATATTAAACCAATTTTATTTTAAATGTTAGCTTGGTTTTATTGAACGACAGGGAGAAAACCCGTTTCAACGTTTTTAATCATCAATACTCTGCGAACGATCTTTGTATCGCACCTTGGAGATAAAATTGACATTTCTAAAAGGAATTGGGGTTTCATACAATGACCGAAGAATTACCCACAGGTTATATAAAAACCAAGTTGCTGTAATTAAATCTGGTACCAGCTGTGAAGAAGCAAGAATAAGGAAAGGAGTGAGACAAGGCTGTGGACTCTCTCCTGTAATTTTTAATGTTTGCATCGAGAAAGCCGAAAAATCAAAGAGAAGTCTTCTGGAGAGAGTATCCACGGAGAATAAATTAGCATGCTGCGATTCGCTGATGGCATAACACTCGTAGCAGACACAGAGAAGGATCTGAATAAGACTCTAATAACCATGGAAAGGACAAAGGCCAGATATCACCTGAAGATCAATAAGAAGAGAACTTGGATATTGGTGTGCAGCAAGAAAGAAGAGGCCAACACCAATGTCAAACCAGAAAAACAAAAACTGGAAGAGGCAAAAGAGTTACTGTTACCTTGGAAGCCGAGTAACCAGCGATGGTCGAAGCAAGTAAAAAATAATCAGTAGAATAGCCCAGGCGAAGAGGGCATTCTACCAAAAGAAGAATCTACTTACAGCTGGAAATACAAGCGTAGAAGTAAGAAAACAATGTACGCAATACCCCGAAGGCCACCGCGAGAGTATGTGGCAGGGGGCAACTGATGAGTGCCGCCATTTCATGCATTCTCTCCTCGTGCACCAGAGGAGCCTTGTATGTACGAGTGGTGAGATCCTTGGTCTGGACCAGGGTTTCAGCCTCCCTGCTCCTACGGGCATGGTCTCTTAGTTCTTTTCGCCCACGGCTGCAAGAGGCTTGCAGCAACTGGCGGGAGCAGTAAGCCCTTCACATCCCGTTCTCGAATATGTTGTTGGGGCACCAGACATGCGTTTCAACGCGACTGACCTTTATGTCCTCGGCGATGGCTATCCACTCGTCGCTGGTCATGTTGCTGGAGTCGAGCAAAGGGTCGTACTCCAGGAGAGTGTAGAGCACCCTCCTCTTGGCACCCTTGGTGTCCCTTCTCGTCCGCAAGCACCCGTTCCGGACCACCGCCACGAGATCGGAAATTGATGGGAAAACATGTTACGTCCCCGGAATAAATTCAGCAAAACAGCGCTTAATACCCGCGTGGCACAGTGAGAAAGCAGAATCAGAATATCGGTTAGCACCACAACCAGGTAGCAAAATACATTTCCCATCGTGATTTATTGAACTTGACAGGAAGGCCGCGCCGAGCTACTATATCTACGTAATACCCTGCGAGCCACCGTGAGGGGTATGGCAGGGGGTGAAAGATCACCATACAATGTATACATTGTATTGTGATGTATGGCATACATGCACTACTTACAAGCGAAAAAGCTACTACTTCATAGTAACATGTTAATAATAACGGTCACGTGTAATTAATTGTTGAAATTTACGCAAATAAATGGTTCCTAGTTACAAGTTTTTATTAAGCTCAAGTCAGCACGGTTTCAGAAAGAGTAATTCATGCGAAGCGTAGTTGGGTCTTTTCAATCATGACATTTTGAAATATACAGTGCTCAGACATTATGCGGAAATGCAGACTCCACTTCAATCTGCCGAGTTCTGGTTATATAACAGGAGACCCCTTTTCCTCGAGGAGTTATCGGTAAACTGAATCTATTTGGAATAAACTTGCAGTCGGCAGCTGACAAAACTGTATTTTTTACCTTAGTCGATTTTTTTATCCACAAAAAAAGCTGTAAAAATGTCTAGAAGTTGAAAATTTCGACGTGTCTAGCGAAATTCTTTCAAAGATAACTGTATCTTATTCCGGATCAGCAAATAACAAGCCGTCAACAGGCTCGATTCCTCATCCGGTGGACTGTCTACCCATGAGATCAGGGTTCAGGATGATCCCTAAAAGGTGACATACGTATCATAATCGAATTCGGAGTCATTAAATTCATCTTCACAATAAGCAAAGTATGATAAACTGAATCGTCAGGCCTAATCAACTCATTCAAACTACTTGGTAATGTAATAAATATAACCATCATCTTAAGGACCGAAAAGACATTCCTAAAATGTATATTTAGTCTTTAAGTAATACTTATCTTTTGATTTTCGAAAGATTAATATCGCTGAGGCAAAATGGTAAACGGAATGCGAATTATTCGAAGTATTCAATCTCACATTTCCGTTCACTTGAGTATTCGTCCAGACTGATTATGTGCGTAAGCATGGCTGCGACTTCGACATTAACCACATAACAATGCTCCTCTTCCTATTCAAGCTTTTTTCCCTAGTTTCACAGGGATCTAGGCTTCTTCTCTTCTGCTGCTAATCATAACATAATTTTCTTTGTATGTATTGGCCTTCGAATGATATTCGTCAATGTTTATTCCATGCTTACAAAAGTTGCTGACGGCGCGGTAGTGTACAGGGAAATTTCAAATGCAGAAGATGGATAATCAATTGGTAAGGATCTTGATGATATCCAAGTTTAGTGCGATAAATGCCAGTTAGAACAACACTTAAAAGATTGTGTAGCTATGAACTTTTGAAAAAGGTATAATTCATTACAGCAAACCCAAAACACGAGGAAAACCACAATTAATAGCGTTGAATTCGTAAAGTAGTTAGGCGTTTACTAAAGGATGATCATGGGGAAGATGTACCCGGAGATGTACGGGCAAGTCCACAGAAGTCCAGGATTTTTCAAAAGGGTACTAGGGAAATGTGATGAGAAGACAAAGGAGCGATGTCACTTCTCAATCCTTAGGCCTCTCGTGGAATATGCAGAGCGTGTATGTGGCCTCTGATGAATTAGGTTTGATCAGAGAACTAGACTGTGTGCGGCGAAGAGCAGGTAAGTTTATTAAAAGGTATTTCGATAGGCACAGAAAATATTAGAGGAATTAGGTTGGGAACTGGCGTACTAGGCTGGTTCGATCATGAAGATAAAGTTCGTGAGATATGCAGTAGTAAGAGAAATTAATTCAGAGAGGTTTAAATTTCATTTTTTTCGCAGACAATTAGAGACAGTGATAGTTTACAACGAAGATATGTAAGAAATAAAAAGTATTGCAGATCCCGATGTAGAAGTGCAGAATGCAGAGATTGTGTTTCAAATGTCCATGCTTTAACAATACTATCTCATGGATGTTCTGGGAAATATTAGTTAATTAATTGATGCCGTTGTGACTGACTAATCGATAGTTATTACATTAGTTTGTATTTCCTAATGAAATTTATGGCTAACATTTCACGTGTCTGACGAATGCATACCTAGCGTCTTCCACAAAGTAGTAGCATTATATCTCTCAGTTGCATGTGAGTAGCGTATGCACGGACTAGTAATTACTTTTTGCACGCATGCGTGACAGTAAGTGTGAATTTAGTTCTCTCCGATTTAAAATGCATGCCTGATTAGGGTTCACCCCCTGCCTGATGCCTTGCGGTGGCTTTCAAGCTATCACGTAGATCAGGGGTTGGCAAACTACTACTGTGAGGCGTATGAGAGCCAAAACAACCAATATTTCTTTTCTTATTTCGTAGATACTAACCATCTAGCTGCATGTGACCCTATTATCTAGCATGTCTCCATTAAATATTCTAGTTGCATGTCAATAGTGCATGTTTGATGGTCTTCACCCACTGCCACACACCCTTGTGGTGGCTCGCAGGGTGTTACATAGATTTAGATGTAAGGCACTAAGTAAACCAACAATCCTGCTTAAAAGTTATCGAAGAGTATGAGCGTAAATGAGAAAAATATAAATTATTATATCTTTACTAACAGGTGTTTTTTTTTCTATTAAGCGCTATACCAAGTTGGCAATAATACCATAACAATTGAATTTATCAATTGCAATACATGCTTTAAGAAATGACACTACGATAGTTACATTGTCAATTTTGCTTCAGAGCCACTCGCGAGCCGTACTTAACCGTTGACCCCTGATGTTGATGCTGACAAGCCACACACTACCCCCCTTTCTCTGGCACTCGTCAGCGACGGCATTTACTCGGGCGAACTACGTGAAACATGGGCTACTTGAAACCGTCGGCGTTATCTCGAATAGGTAACCAAGGAGTCACGTGGTACAAACACGGTTGGTACGCCAATTCGGTGTGTTGGATAGACTCGCTTATTTCAACTATCACTCATTGTTTATACTTGAGCTTTTCTCATCCGGGGGCCCTATGCTTAGACGGATGAGTAAATCTCAAGTGAGGTTGTAATGAGACACTCAACAATGAACGAGAGACTCAATCACACAAAATTTGCTTACCATTCGTGTTTGTACCACGTGACTCCTTGGTTACCTATTCGAGTTAATCACGACGGCTTCAAATTCATTCCGCGGGTGTGTGTGTGTGGGGGGGGTTCTAAACAGACGAAAGTCGTTGCCATGGGGGCGGAAGGGGCAAGTGAGAGAAGGAGAAGAGGGCCTCTTACGGGAGAACGAAGGGCGCGGAGTCGCTCTTCTCTCCGAACCGTTTCCTGGCGTACTCGACGTCGTGCAGGAACGGGCAGCGTCGGATGTGGCGCCCCAGGGCGTTGGACGCCGGCGCCAGCGCTGCAAAGAGAGGACGGGCGGTGAGCGGAGCGGCCGGGACAAGAGGAAGGTTTCGCGTGGCAGTCGTTAGCGGAAGAGTTATAAGAATTGATCATTCCTGATACTTGCCACCTTGGATTAAATTTTCTCCAAATCTACGTAATACCCTGCGAGCCACCGCGAAGGTGTGTGGCAGGGGATAAAGATCATGCACTACTGACACGCAACTAACGGCTACAATGATACTACTTCATGAAAACAGGCTAGGTTCAAGAGTCGCGAGCAAATAGATGGTTAGTGTCTGAATAGTAACGAAGTGATTACTGCTTATAAAGGTTTTCTCTAAATATCTTTATCTGCATTTCCCTATCATGCATAGATTAGTAATATTAAATCATTATTCATGCACTATAGATCGTTCCAACAATTTTTTACCTACTCAACCCTTTGCTATACTGCCCATTGTGTTCTTTTATAGTACGTGGTTAAAATGGCATTTTAAATATATCGGTACGACAATCTATATCTCTAATCTTGTTAATATTATCAAACCTAGCATAATACGCAGGGGTTCTTAATATATATCTAACATCTGTGAAAAAATTGGTCTCAAAATAACTTGAAAGGTTCAACCTAAATTTTAAACTGCGTTCTGATAGAAATTCCCATTCTAGTTCTTCTATTAAATCCGTACCTAACACTTACACAATTATCATAACGTCCTTTAACAAATCATGCTGATATTCTTAGCAAACGCTCTAATTCCTTTATCATACCTTCCTCGTACGGATCCCATATACTAGCGGCATATTATAAATGAGGCCTGACCAGTGAGTTATGTGAGTGAGTGCCTTTAACAAACCATGCTGATATTCTTAGCAAACGCTCTAATTCCTTTATCATACCTTCCTCGTACGGATCCCATATACTAGCGGCATATTATAAATGAGGCCTGACCAGTGAGTTATGTGGAAAATGCTCACCACTATGCTAATATATTCCAGTTTAAAAAACCTTCATTCTCGTACTCTGTAATCGCATTTGCCTAGGACCCTTATTACGAACCCTAATCTACGGTTTAAAATTTGTAGAAAGAATTCCACCGGGGTAGACAAAATATCTCACAGAATGTTGAGAATCTCCTATTGTATCACTATGCCTACAATCCTTGACATGTTTAACTATTCACTAAAACCCTCCAAATTTCCTACCATTTGGAAATCATTCCTTATAACGCCAAAAAAAAAAGATAAAAAAATCCAGTGAATCCGTCAGATTACAGACCCATATCCATTCTGTGCAACATCTCTAAAGCGTTAGAACGCATTTTTTATTCCCAAGTTGTTTATTTTCTTCCTCTAAACAATAAATTTGACCCACTTCAATCTGGATTTCGTCGCGGATTTTCCACCCAGTTTGCGCTTTTGAAAATTACCGATGATATTCGAAGTGCGTTTGACAAGAGAATGGTGACAATACTCGTATTATTTGATTTCATCAAGGCCTTCGATCGGGTAGACCATGCAAGGTCGGGAGACCTTTTTACTTGAGAAAATGAGGAAGTTGAATTTCTCCTGTTCGGCCCTCAACTGGTTTCACTCTTATCTGTCTGACTGTCGAAAAGCCGTAAAGGACACTCACGGGAACCTTTCCAGCTGGACTGCAGTCCCCTGTGGAGTGCCGCAAGGTTCCGTACTTGGTCCCCTGCTCTTTTCCATTTTCATTAACAACCTTCCACATAACTCAGAGCACACGAAGTACATGCTTTACGCAGACGACCTGCAAATATATCGTCATTGTTTCCCCAGCGAAATTGACGACGCAATCGTAAAAATGAACGAGGATATAAAAGTCATTTCTGCATGGTCCCAGCAAAACAACTTCGTTCTAAACACAAGTAAGACTAAAGCAATGATTATTGGCAGTTCTAAGATGACAAACCGCTTTTAATTTGAAAATATATCTCAAATCTGTGTCGACGGCACACTCATTCCCTACTCAAACTCTGTTCGAAATCTAGGTATCACCATGAGCTCAAGTCTGTCTTGGAACAATCATGTTAATAATATTTCTCGCAAAATCAACACCATTTTACACCAACTGAAAGTGCATTCAAAACTTCTTTCTCAACACACTAGGAAAATGCTTATCTCATCGTTAGTTTTCCCAGTTATTGATTACTGTTGTCTTGTTTACAACGATCTAAATGAATAAGATAACACCACATTAAATTCATACATTAGGTTTATTTTTAATCTTCGCAGAGATGTCCACTTGACCCCCTACTACAATGAACTTCGATGGCTCAATGTTAAGTCCCGAAGGAAATACTTCCTCGGGTGCTTCCTGTACTCCTTGTTCAAAGAAAAATCCCCCGAATGTCTTTTCGACATGTTTGCTGCCAAACCTTCCACTAGAGATATGTGTACCAGATGTGATCCTGAATTTCTATATTTTCCTGGTCATCGCTCAACGAAGTTCCAAAATTCTTTTATAGTAACTGCGTGTCCTCTCTGGAACACCTTGCCCCAAAACATAAAAAACTGTTCTTCCGTTGCTAGCTTAAAGATGAAATATTATGACATGTTACTTTTTGACCACTAAATGTGGTATTTATTCTTTGTAAATCAAGAAATGTACCTGTGTGTATGTATTTTTATATAATGTCCTAAGTACCCCGCATTTGTCTTTTTTTCTTTTTCTTTACTTGCCAATTGTTTTAAATTATATTTAAACTTGTGAAAACCTGTTTATTGATTGCAGTGTTTGTTCTCTTTTTTGTTGCTCGTACAAGTATTGTTTCTTGTACTTAAGGGGTAATGCCCCGGGACGATTAATAAAACATTCATTCATTCATACTTTTCGAAGTAGGTAATTGACTAGCTCTCCGCTCTTCTTTGAAGGCATATATTTGCGATTAGTTTTGCTACGCTGTAGCATCATCTGCTAACACAAAATTTCCTTCCCTCGGCCTTTTATATATACAGCTCGTTGCGTAGGCCAAGGGAGGAATCGGGAAAGTTAGGAGCGCTCACACCGTAGCATCATCACGTAATATACAGTGCCTCTCCCTTGGTCATCCATGTATGCAGATCATGAGGTTGTGGTTAGTGCCTACTTATCATTACCCAGCATCGGCAGTCGTGCATAACCATGGTTTTCCAGGAAAAGGACGTCAGGAAATTTCTTCGAAACGGGAGAAATAAATAAGGTTGTGAATGGTCATACTGTTAGTCCAAGTGAATGTGACCTAATTGCGAATTAAAATATTATACAATGTGAAAGAACTAATAGGGAGTTATATTGTTACTTTTATGTTTAATGCGCAAACTTCAATCATTTAAACTTGATATCACTTAACATTACGGACATTTTTGAGCTCTTTGTGGTACAAAGATAACCCTAGATCAAATCAAAGCACAATTTCTTCAGTTTGGGTACAAAATTCCTTGATGGTATCTTCTGTTGCGAATTTGAAAATATAGTCACAAAATATAATATAGTCACAAAAGTACGGTCAAATAATGAATGGTCATATTTAAAGAAAGACATACATATTTTTGTCCTTATGCCAAATGTGGTTTTTTCGTGGCTTCACGAGTAGTATTCACGCGTACTCGATGAGAGCTTTATGGGATAGGTACCATAATATGTCTTGAACTCAAATAATGTTCCGTTAAAACAGCGGAGAAAATATTTCACGAGATGGAAATATAAGTTTTACAAATCCTTGAAAATTTTCAAGAAAAAAATAAAAGCGTACATTTTAGGAGTGCCATTAATTTCGAAAACTTAAAACAATCTTTAAAAATTAAAAACCTCATAGTTTTTCCTATTAATAGCATTTTCATAACATGACCCAAGACCCTCAAAACATATTGGAAAATAACCATCGAAAACGAGTAAAAATTCTTAGTTAAATGTTTAAAATTCGTTTTGTTCGATTATAAGGAATGTGAATCAGGAAATGAAATCGCTCAGATAACCTTCATTTAGGGAGTCAAAAAAAATCATTTCACATACAGAGTGATAGGTCGAAATGTCATCGCCAAATTATACGATACGTAAACCTTATAACATTTATTCCAGTAGGAATCTCGACCTCAGTAAAACAAAAATTCCACATATTACACTCTTTTTCTATCATACGTATAATGAGAAATTGCAATGCATCCTTGTGCGAATTTCAAACGAAATTTTATAAATGGGACTTACCCTGATGCGTTTACATTCTTGGTCACTACTTCTCGGAATCTAAGAGTCAGTAAATAGACGAAAGGAGACATTAGACCTATATTATCCATGCAAAATTTGAATTCTTGTAGGGAAGCTTTTCAACATTCCATTATTTTACGTTATTATGACAAACATTACACAGTTTCATAATATTGCCGCCGACCAAAGATATTTCGGAGCCACACTACTCCAAGTTTTCACGGAACGCAGCAAGGCCCGAACGCCAGAAGCACGGGGAGCTTGCAAATTAGCTACATAAGGCATCGTTAGCATTTAACAGAAGGTCCCGAAAAAGGGATTAGATTTCCCGTGAAACTGGAAGACTGGAGTGTCCTTGCTTGACGTGTAACAAGCTTCGTGAGAAGAAAGAAAGGGAAAGGATGCGAAATTTAGTGTCCGTTCGTGACCATTTCTTCTCAAATGCGCTACCTCGTTGGACTGAGGACCATAAAACTCGGCCTTCGCAAACTCCTTCTCTTTCTTATTTACATCTACTAGGTACACAATACCATGCAAACCACCGCGCGGGTGTGTGGCAGGGGGTGAAGATCACCAAACTTATTCACCATCACCTGATCACCAAAATTTAGTCGGCGATTGATGAGTTTTTCCGCGTAGACATGATGACAGCGTTTTTTTTATTGTTTCAATTTCTTTTCCCTACTCCTTGGTGGGAAGGGGATCTTTTAAGCTCTGCTGATCACGCTATGGAAGATCCCAAGTGAGAGTTAGGCTATCTTGACATTCATCAGATCAGTGCAGGTTGTAAATCAGCAAACACTTGGTTTTTCCACAGCTTTTACTTAACATTATCGATTTCGACTCCTGAGGTCATCATCAGAAGAAAAGATGCAGGTTGGTTTGCGAAAGATAGCTATTTCGTTTTCACCATTATTTATTGAGATGGTTAGGTCTAGAAAGTTTTGTTCACCGTTGTTTGCAGTTACCAATTTGAAATTAATATTTTTACGCATGAAGTTTGAGAGCTTTAGGAAGTTATACAATTGTCAGTTGCTCCCTGTGCACATATCATTAACGTAGCCCTGCAGCAGAAACAATCTCTTCCCTAAATAATAGGCACCCCAGGCCAATCCATATATTAATGGCGGCCATGCCTATTAGAGGGAGAGGATTCCTATTATTGCCCCATCCCTTCCATTCCTATCCTTATACATTTCCTCCCGGTCTGAAGCGCCTATTAGTGCGGAGACAGACTTGAAAACACCCATGAGAGGGACAGTTCTGTCTGGGAGGGGAGGTTGGCTTCGGAGGGGACGTATACCTACCGCCCACGTACACGCCCACCAAAAATTCTGTGAAAATTCAATCTCAAATGAGTTTCTTCCGTGCTGCGCGCAGATCGTAGATTGAATCCAGGTTAGAAGATGTAAGACGATAATGTTGCAAATAACGATCTGAATCGTCGGATAGGAATCGTAGGTATCACTTCTACTAAAAACATCTACAAACAAAAACAACAGTACATCTACAAGATACCCTGCAAGCCACCGCGATGGTGTGTGGCAGGGGGTGAAGATCACCAAGCATGCACTACCGACATGCAAACAAGCAACTATAGGGACTCATGCAACTAGATTGTTAGTATCTATAGTATTTAAGGGATTAATACATGCATCATGCACTACAGACTACTCTAAAATATTTCCCCTACCTATCCCTTTGCTATGCTGCCTATTCTGTTCTCTTATAGTACGGGGGAAAATGCCATTTTGAATCTATCAGTACGACAATCTATCTCTCTTATCTTATTTATCTGGTCGAATCTAGCATAATACGCTGGTTTTTTTAATATGTGCCTAACATCTTCAGTAAAGCTGTCCGATTGAAATTTCTCTAATAGATTTAATCTGTACTTTAACCTACGCTCTGGTAATGATTCCCACCCTAATTCTTTTATCAATTCTGAAACGCTACTCAACCTATCGTAACACCTTTTAACGAACCTAGCTGCTCTACGCTGACCACTGTCAGGTTCTATGATCAAACCTAATTCATTCGGATCCCATACACTGGCTGCATACTCAAGGTGGGGCCTAACTAATGAAAAGTATGAGGGAATGTGTTGACCGGTTCAACCTCGTGACTGTGATTATGGCTGCATTGTTGGGCCCGCGGTTCTGTCCAACGTGAACGACCACGTGGCGCAGGTGGGACGCACCAGAGAGACTATCTCGAAAATCGTCTCCGCACCAAAAAGGAGGAGTGCATACGTCTGGCCAATACCCCTTGCGCCAATGGTGCTCAGTGCAAGAAGTACTCGATGGCCGAGAGGGGGAGTGAGTACGCATAAATTATTTTATGCTCGTGAATACGCAAGAAACAATAATGAACTTTGTGAATTTTAATTTATTCTTAAAATACGACCATTTGTCAGTTTACGCAGCCGACGTTGGCCTTCTCTGCTCTCGGGATATTGGTTGATCTGTTGTAGAGACAAGTGAGATAATGGTGACAAAAGTGGTGTGTACCAGACACATACCGATACTTTGAGTTGTAAATACTTTAACATCGGTCAAACTGAATGGAAACTAATTTTACGAAAATCTGAGCACTTAAAATCTCTTTTGAATGGTGTTAAAAAGTCTATGATTGCAGATCATCTAATAGGTCTCCAAACAACTTATCAAATCGTCTTTAAAATCTCTTTCAAAAATTGCAAATGATACTAAAATAGCATATCGATGAAAATTAAGTATTTATTTAAGGAGCTTCCACCGTGACTCCGTGATTCAAAATCCCGTAAAAGAGCTCTGTTATTTAAGGAGGCTCCACCGAATTATGAAGTAGACGTCATCTTTGAGAAAATTTCAGAACACATCATTTTTTGGCCCTTCTATCCATTGGCAATAAAATAAATAAGCCTTTCCATCATATATTTGAAGAAAAAAGAGGTTGAAAATCAGCTATTTTATGCGTGGTTATACGGCAGAGTATGCAGAGCTCTTGCAGTAAAATTTGCTGATTATTACTGAAAAGGTAAATGTCCTTTTGACGAAAAACTAATATAAGATGCGCAATTTTATGTAGCATTTATCATTGTAAAAAGTGCTCGACTTACCACCCTTGGTTAATTGATATTAATAAATGTTTGCTCGAAAAAAGCAGAAAAGCCTTCGTTGAAGTGGCGCTACAATATTTTGTTATCATTGGCAACGGTACTTGTGACGCAACGTGCTTACAAGCCTATTTACTAACTTAATTTAGGAATATACCTTACCAAGGTCCTTCTTATATTTTTTATGTAATTTAAATATTTCATTGGTTATTGACATGGTGTGACTAATGCTAATGCTTCCAAATGATAGCAGCGTCATTTTTTTTAACAATTTTTAAAAGTATGAATATCAATAAAATCAAACAAAAAAGAGTTTTATTTGCTAGGGAATGGTTTAAAATTTAAGTTAAAATTTTAAAAGTTTAAAATAGGTTAAAAATTTTCTTACACAGTTACCCAGCCTCCCCTAACCGTCACGTACGTACGGAGTTCGCTTTTTGGAGGGCGAACATTAAGCGTTCATCTAACAACTGGTCTAAAGGCAGGGATTTCGTATTTGATAATAATTTCTATAAAAGTATTAAAAAATTCTTTATACCATATCATTAGAGCTCGTAAAAATAATGGTATTGTATTGAAAATGTGATCTAATACAAAAATTTGAAACACATAAAATTTATTTATTTTAAAATTTTCATTGCAATTACTTTGAATTTACTGCACTTAAAATGATAAACTATCTCCAGAAGGTAACAAATAGGTAAAATTAGTGCGATCGGACTGTGACAGTTCCCGTGCGCGATTCACGTAAGGACATTTGGAGCCTTTGACGTTGTCCAGATCCGAGCGTCATCCATACATGACGGCAAAAATAATTCGCAATAAATGCATGAAATATTCAATGTGCAGACTAATTTTGGTCTTTATAGACGGGTCATTCCACGTGAATTCGACCAGAAAATAGGCAAAAATGACCCTTAGGGTGACCAATTTTGACCAAACTTGCCAAAACGTCATCATTTAATAGGAAAATAAAAACCCCGAAGCCGTTTTACAAAATACGCAACCGTTTACTAGAAATTGCAACGTTGCAAAATGCGAATTTTACGAAAGTTACTACACATTTTAAGACATATTTCCGAAACTAGTAGAGCTACAGATTTGAAAAAGGACTTTTTTTAAAGGTCTTGAAGTGGAAAACTATAATAAAGGATCATCTCATAAAATATAAACAATTTTATAAAGTTTATAACAATTTCAAATTTTCAAATCGATTTTTGACGATGTACCTATGCCCTCCATTTTCCTCATTTTTTCTATGTTGTAGATACAATGAAAATCCTCCTCTACAGATGAAAAAGTTTGCTTGAGTTAATATTTCATTTAAGAAAGAAAAATATTTTTGATCGAAGGCGTAGACTTGGCGTATGTCGAAAAACTGTTCCCAAGCAACCAAAAGAACAAATTTCCACATTTGCGGAACAAATTTTGATAGTTTAGAGGGAATGCACCCTAAGGGCAATCACCTGGTCAAATTGACATGGAATGACCCTGGCATATTGTAACACTTTCATGAACAAATTTCCAAAATAAATAGTTACGGATTTCGGCAAAGTTAAAATGTTAAAGTTCGGTCTGAAAGCGTTGAAACGAAAATGGAGGCTATTTCAAGCGAACACGTTTCCGGAACCGGGCCGGGATTGCTTTAGACTGCCTCTTCGGAACTGAGGGAGCCAACGTGCCTTCACTCGAAAGTCCCGAGCTCACATTCTTCTCCAAACTGGACGATCTTCGTACGATGACTGCGAGATTAAGTCTTTGTGCCACTTGGGAGCTGGAACCTCGTCTCATCTGTGGATTTCAAGTCTGAACTGCACAACAATCGGTCCGGAAGGAAAGGTTCAAGGAGTAGGCAGGGAGGTGGGTAGGGAGAGGAACCTGGCGTCGGCAGAAGGCAGAAGGTACAGTCGCCGAGGGGACCACGGCTTAACGTCCCATCCGACGGTCGGAGTGCTGAACTTGAAATACCCTCCACTAGGCACTCAAGTACAATTGGTGTTCTAATGAAAAACATATTCCACTGGCGGGATCCAACACACGGCTCTCTGGGTGAGAGGCCCGTCCTTCAACCACTGCGATCGTGCATCCGATTACTCCTTCTGATTCATCATCATCAGCCAATCGTCCTTGGCACTGCTCTCCACTCTATTCTCTTATCAGCTAACCTTTTCATATTTACGTCATTCTTCTCTTTCACTAGTTGCTTTATATATCTCATACAAGGCCTTACTTTCCCATTCCTCCTGTTTACTTGTCCCTCGTCGATTGTTTTCATCAGACTAGCATATCTTAAGATATGGCTGAATAAGTTATAATAAAGAAACAAGCTCCAGATGCATATTCTGATCAATCGTTTCCTTATTCCCACCCTTATTTTTCCATCCGTAAGTAGATTTATCTTTTGGTAGAAAGCCCTCTTTCTTGCTATTTCTTATTATTTCTTTCTTGCTTCGTCCATCGCTGGTTACTCGGTTCTCAGATAAGAATACCTCAAGAAACTTTTGTTTTCCCAGTTTAATATTAGTCTTGGCCTCTTCACTCCTGCTGCGTACCAATTTCTTAGTTTTCTCTTTATTGATCTTCATTGGTCCGATATCTGGCCATTGTCCTTTAGATGGTTCCTAGAGTATTCTTCAAATCCGTCGCTGTCTCTGCTATGACTACCATGACATCGGCAAAGCGCAGTATGCTAATTTTTCCCCGTGGATATTAACACTTTTGTTTGATTTCATCGATGGCTTTCTCGATATAGAGATCAAAAAGTACGGAAGACTTTCTCCTTCTCTCACTCCTTTCTTTATCCTTGCTCTTCCAATGCTGAGTTCAGATGTAATCACAACTTATTGGTTTTCACATAAACTGTGGATACTGTGCTAAATTTGAATAGAGGAAATGAGTCATAGACAGAATTTATTTTAAGTTGAAATCCAACGAAATCGAACTATCAGTTATTGAGGCAGTAAAATTATCGAGAAATGAAATCATACAATTCAACATTTGTGCTGCTATTCTTTATCCTGCCCTCCGATGTTTGCTCATGGATGCTCATCGATGTTTGCTCTTGCTGTCAACATTAAGTGAATTTACTGGAAAATTCCATGGCTAACGGAATATCTGAAAAAGATTCTGTGATGATTGATTCTAGTCTTTTCCCTGCAAACTATCAAATGAATATGGTTTTAGAGGAAACAGCGATCTTTGGAAGGAAAAGTGATGAGGGACGCGCTTATCTATTTCCCAAACGACCAGTGAATGTAATACTTCGCAGGCTTCACTCAATCGTAATCTACGCCATAACTACTAATGTTACGCAATATTTATTGTGACTATGACCATTAAACAAGCGAAGGTCGACGCAATAAAAGTAAGGGAAGAAAATCCAATCGTGTCAGAGTCTTGCGTAAATTTTCCAATGTCTCAGCGCCAATAAATTGTCGCCCCATTAAATTTTATACTGCCGTCCTCGCCACCCAGGAAGTAGTCGCCACAGCTGCAAAAATCGGCTCGGCTCCGAGTGAGGGTAAACCCACGCGATTGCCGATCTAGTCGCCACTCTCGCAAATTTTGAGGTTATCGATGAGGAATTGGTCCCAAAACCTCCTACTACACTCCGAACGAAATATAGTCCTCAAAGGCAGGAGTTCAAAAGAATTGTAATGGCATTAAGGTTGTCAAGAGCTCTAACTGCTCAGATTCTAAGTATTTCACGTCCAACATACTACTATGGCTACTCCTGGCCATGCACCGACGACAAACTGTCGGCCATGAGCTGCTGGTAGTTACAAGATTAAACATCCATTAAATTGGTTAGGAATGATATCATTATGCTTCAATTACAATGAAACAACACTATATGAGCCTATATTACATTGCAGAGGTCAGACGCAAAATTAGAAATTAATTTAAAAAGTCTTTTTGCTTCTTTAGGAACCCGGAGAAGTGTCTCAGCCAACATACGATAGCTTCTCCTCTGATGTACCCGCATCACTACTGTTTACCGCTCTCCGTTTAGATCGGCGTTTTTCGCTATCCGCACCCTTTGCCGAAGAGTCAATTCACCGCGAGCCGGCAGATGTCTGGAGGCTGTCAGCGTCTAAGTTCCTTCGCTCTGTTCTTGGGTACCTGCTGTGGAAGCCTGCAGTAACTGACCAGGGCTACAGAAAAAAGAGGGACCCATTGCAACTGCCCACGTCCCAACTCTTCGGATCATTGCACCTCTCGCTCGGCGAAGAGTGCCTTCACAGTTCGCATTAATGCGAGCAGCCGGCTAAAACCCTTGTCATTTAGCAGTATGCGAAGATTAAATAGCCCTGTGGCCAAATTCCATACAGTAGACCTCATTTTCTGCTCGCCTATTAGTGATCATCATCATAAGTATTTCAATCCTAGGATTGGTTTACTGCAGTCCTCCATTTTGCCTTATTTAGGGTTAATTCCCTCACCCCCTGATATGTTTTCTCTTTCACTTTTTTCTCTAATTGCTCTATATACTTGTCCCTTGGTCTTCCTCACGAACCTTCCCTTCAATTTTTCCTTCTATTATATTCCTTACTAATCCATTGTTCCTCAAGGTATGTCCAATCCATTTACCTTGAGTACCATTGATGCCTAATACAAATTCCACCTAGGGGTCGTTTTGGCGTCATGTAGTGCCCGTCGAGAAGAGGGAGGATATATTCATAGATGTATGCAGGGATCAAGTGCTTTGCCTCTTCCCTGGACCACGCGGTTTCCATAATACAGTCACGCTTTATTATCTATCACAAGACCTTTTTATAAAAATATGGTGTGCCTATCGAGCATTTTCCTTATTTAAGTCATTTTAAAAAGCTTTTACACCATACGAATGATGATTTACAACGTAATCTGGACTGCGAGAGAGTTATTGTATCACATTTATCGCAGAAACATGCACTGCACGGTAGTATAAGGGGAAAGTTGGGCGAAACCTGGTAGGCGAGAAAACCGGCTATCCTCCTATTTTTTCGATCAGAGCGGCTACTTTGTTTATAGCACCCAATACTAATGCCACAATTCTCCCTCGTCTTTTTGGTAGCAATGGGGTATATGCATGAAATTTGTTTCTCGAAGATTAATGATGCACTTGATGCGAAATTTTCTCCCCAATTTAAATATATAAGCCAAAATTTTCTACGCCCACCACAAAGATTATTTAATGATATTAAAATGTTCCCGGAAATCGACGAAAGTCACGTGACCTGGGCCCGTATTCTCGTTTGAAACGCAACCTCGGTTATCTCCCCAGCAACGAAACCGAGGTTGCGTTCCATTGATTTCCTCATTAGAATGTTTACAAAAAGTTAACTCGAGTCCCGAATAACCTATGGTATCCCTTGGATACCACGAGAGTTTCAGAAAGAGAATAAGGACCCTGAAATGCCTTCTGACGTCACTGCACGGTATAGGTTCCATATTGCTACGGAGATAGACATTTATATCTAAAAGAAAACGAAGTGAATATATTGTTCTGAGGTTTTTAGCCGTTTCTCAAAAGAAACGATGACTGAAAAAATACTTAAAAAAGCACATTCCCACAATTTCCTTTGGTTGACTCCCTTACGGCGGCGTTCTTCTTTAAAAAAACCAGCGATTACATAGACGTAGTAGAAATTCTTGGGCACTATACAGGCATTATATAATTAAAGAACGATTTGCTCGTTACCATCCATACTACGTAAATAAAAATTCAAAATACAATCGTTTATTGCATTAAACAAATGAGATTAATACATACGTTATCGCCAAGTACTCACTTAAACGCCCATAGTGATACCGTGCCATGACGTCGTGCGATGACGTCGTGTTTTTAAGCTGCCGAAAAAGTACAATTTTCAAAGAATAATATCTTTGTAATGCAACTTAATTCTTCATCAAAATTTTCTCCAAGCACATTTTAGTCAATAAACTTCACATTCAAAGAGTTACAAAAAATAGTGCATGTTCCCCATTATGGTGGCGGGAGGTCATTTGCGAGCGTTTTGTGTTGATCGGAATCGGCTGTACAATTTTGAATGATGCGACAATTACGATTGCTGGCTTTGAAACTCTGCCGAGGAAAAAATCTTTTCGGTAATAACTTCTTGTTTTCTGTAGTTCCTCATGTGCATTTTATCGCCAAGAGGGATCATGTGAAGCTCATTGTTAAGAAGAGGTTGCCGTATTGGTCCTTCCATTCCGCTCCGTTCCAATGTACCGCCCCCCTCCCCTTCTGGAATGCCCACACTACTAGCTTTTTACGATGGTAAGGCCGTAGCCAGGTAGCCTTACCATGGTTGGAAATTGGCCGTGTGAACGCAAATTGACGCTAACCGTGGTAAGTTTACCTACCACGGTTGGCTAGTTACTGGTGGGTCATTCCACCTCAATTCAACAAACGTTTGTCCCTTAGGGTCTCAGATTTTGATAAAAATTGGTGTATGGGAACAAAATCAACTCAAACTGAATACCCTCAAACAGTTTCGTGAAAAAAAATCTTTTGAGCGAATTATGCATGTTTTAATTTTTTCGCATTTTTAGCAAAAATCCGAGCCTTAAATCATATTATCACTTATATCTCCGCTTGTAATTGTCATACAGCAATGATTAATAGCTCTTTTTAAAGCTAAATCTTCATTGAATGCAAATATATCAAGAAAAAATAGTGCCGCTGCATGACAGGCGCCCGTCGAGCCGAGACGCGCACGCCGTACCGCGTGGCGCCAGGCCGTGAAGCCTAAACGGTGTGAGATACGCAAAAGCTGACGAAATTATTACCCATTAGATCATAACTTAGCGTGTTTACCCCGAAAATGACAGTTTTAGCGGAATTGTACGACAAATTAAGGGTGTTGGCATTTAGCCCTCTCTCGCTACCTGACTTTTGAATATTTTTCAAAAATATTTTCTTGCCTTTCCTTGTACACTCGAGGTTCATCGGAATCTGAATAACGTTTTTGAAATTTCAAAAAAAAATTTTTTTTTTGGGACAGCCTACAGGTAGGTACCCGGATTTACCCCACGAGTACAAGGTCTTAACCTATGCATTGCATTTATTACCATTGGTTTTCTACCGGTGAAGGTAGGTCTAAATGAACATTTAATTCGCCCCCCTTCCCCTCGTAAATTTCACACGATGTCCCTCTTCATCGCCTCATACCTCCTACCTCCCATCATTTCATCCAAGCTACCCGTTCTTCACCTCCCTCTTTCCCGCTTACGTAACCCTCCCTTCCCTCAATCACTTCTTTCAAAACACCATTCCCTTTTATTACCTTTTCCATCCACACCTTCTGCCTTCTCCTAATTTCACATATCAAATTTCTTTCCTCTCCTACTAAATTTAGCACTTCATCGTTCGTCTTCCTTTCGACCCACTTTACTAGGAAGTGGGTCGAAAGGAGAAACTTCTCCACACCCACATCTCAAAAGCCCTAAGTCTATTTTCATCTTCCTTCCGCAAAGCCCACGTTTCCGCCCCATATAGCGCAACGCTCCATATTAAACTTTTCTCTAGTCTTTTCTTCACTTCCCTACTCAACGTCCCTGTCATTAGTTCACGCCTACGAGTAAAATCTTCTTTTGCCAATGCAATTCTCCTTCTCACTTCAATGCTGCTATACCCTTTTTCCTCCAACACATTACCCAGAAAGCTAAATTGCTCCACCTGTCTGTCTTCTGATCTTCAACTTTTATAGATAAACTCGCCTTTTTTGTTCTTGAAAAACGCATTACTTTCGTTTTATTCTGATTTATCTTCATCCCGTATATTTCGCACTATCCCTGCAAATCATCTAGCATTTTCTGTAAGCCATGGGCTGACTGGCTGACTAGCGCTTGATCATCCGCGAACTTCACTGTTTTATCAATTTCCCCCGACCTTTACTCCAGCCTCCAGTTCATCCCAAGCCTCTCTTACCATTTCCTCCGAGTATGTGTCAAAAAGTACCGGCGATAATGGCCAGCCCTGCCTAACTCCCCTCCCTAATGTGGTCCAATCCGATTCTACAACGGCTACTCTCACCTGCCACTTCTGCGCCATGCATAAATTCCGGAGCAATCTCCGGTATCTCCAATCTACTCCTATCTTCCGCAATATTTACATTAACTTGTCCCACCTGACTCTGTCGAACGCCTTTTCGAAATCAACAAAGCACGCGAATACATCCTGATTGTATTCTAGATTCCTTTCCACTTGTATTCTCATCACTGCAATCGCATCCCGAGTGGCACTCCCCTTCTGAAATCCAAACTGATCCTCGCCTAGCAATTAGTTTGCCCTCTTTTCCATTCTTCTGTTGATGATTCTAAACTCTACCTTTGTCGTATGAGAAATCAAGCTTATCGTTCTATAGTCTTCATATTCTTTTGTCACCCTATTTTTCGTTATAGGTATCAGCACTGTTTTTACAAAATCCTCCGGCCAAGCCCCCTCCTCGAATATATTCTACGAACAAGTTCATAAAATTGGTCCCTTCCCCCTCTTCCTAGGTTCTTCAGAAGTTCAGCTGGAATGATATCTATTCCCACAGCTTCACCAGCCTTCATTTCTCGCAATGCTTTCTCTATCTCAGTATCCAGTATTCCTAGGTTCACGTCATTCTGATCTACGTCCTTTTCCTCTTCTATGTCCAAGTTCCTAGGCCTATTTTCGCTATTATACAGTTCCTCAACATATTCCCTCCAACGAAGCTGTATCTCCTCTGGTTCCATAGCTAAATTTCTCCTTCTGTCTTTGATGCACGGGAACGTTTAACAATTCTTCGTTCCCGAGAACATTCTAACCTTTGAGTTCAGACTGCCTATTTCTCCTTTTATTTGGAGTCTCTCCATCTCCTCACACTGCCATTTCCACCACTTTTCTCTTGCTCTCTTTGTTTCTCTCCTAAGTCTGTTGTTTATCTCCTTATAGCGACTTTTGCCAACCTCTGTGTTTGCATTTTCCATTCCCTTCTTTCATCGATCCTTTCCATCATTCCTGCTGTTCCCCATGGTTTCTTGATCCTCCTAGCGTCTACTGTTCCAATTGTTTCCTCAGCTGCTTCTTTTATGCCCGTCTTTATCCTTTACCACACTTCATCTATTGTTCCTCTTCCATCATGCATCTATCCACCATCTCCTGATATTCCCTCTTCGTTCCAATAAGTGCTCCTACATCACAATTTTTTATTTTCCTTCCTACTCTCAACCTTTTTGTCTCACCTCACATTTCATCAACACCAACTTATGATCGGAGTCGTCATCTGCACCTGGGAAACTATGAGAATTCTTCACCCTGCTCCTGAATCTTTGCAAAAAGAGGCAATCAGGTAAAGGATGAGGAGAAATATTTCAAAGCGACGTGAAAGTGAAGGCAGAAACACCTTTTCCTGCTGCTTCGGCGATACTATTGGTTCGAATAAATTGGAAAAGTAGCTGCTGAGAACATCTATAAGCTATATCTGTAGCTGGTACATTTATAGCAACTTTCAAAAAAGTTAGCGCACTATAGCTACTGCAAAAAAGTTACTGCTACAGTAGCGCGCTACTACCCATCCCTGTTCCTTGGCAATACCTCCCACAGTTGTTACGTGCTCCTGCCTCCCTTGGTCAAAATACCCTTCCCGTTCGTCCGACGAAGTTTTCGCTCATCGGGTTCCACTTTCCTTCGCGATTCGTTCAGCTCCCTAGTGTATGTTCATGTCCCTAAAGCTCACCAAGTGAGAGACCCATCCAGAGCGAAGTAAATTTCCATGTGCTTTCCAACCCCGACAACCTCTCTTCCTTCGAACCCCTTTCTCTTTCATGTAGCGTCTTCTTGGCTCCTTCCTCGAGATAAGTTGGCGAGGAGAATAACGCTCAAATGCTAAAATCCACTTGCGGCTCCTCTAATATTCCAACGCCAAATCCGAGAGGGCGTGATGAGACCTCTTTTGAAGCAAAGAAGCTGTTAATCTCCCTCGGTTTTAGTTACAGCCCTAACTCGTGATAGCAAGATAACATTTGTTGAATTCGCGTAAAATATTAAATCAGGAACGGGATCCCTCTTTCGATCTGACGCTGTCGCTTCGACTTACACAAACCCCTCCACAGACACTCTGCCCCAGCAACCATTTGTTCTGCCAAAGTGGTGACTTGAGGACAATATTTGAAGAATGGCAATCACGGATTGGCTCTCCAACGAGCATTCAAAGAACAACGACAACGCGAGCGCGCTCCGTGATCGAGTCCTGGGTTTTGTTACATTCTCGATGAAATCGTCACCTATGAATAATGCGTAGATACTTTGTAGCATGACTAAAGGAAAAAACTGACAACTTTGGAAATCAGCTTGGTCATTATATAACCTATGAAAAGCATTGCATTACGAAGCAATACTCGATCAACACCGACAAAATGCCCATCAGCAAGATTTCAGCAGGAAAAAAATCACAGTGGGGACAGCAGCCGAACCCCCCTGTTTTATGGCTAGGTGCTTCATTCAGCATTAGCTACATAGTTATCCTTCTTCCCAGTCTCACAATCCAGCCGGTTGGTAGCCGTGGAAGCTAGACTGGTTTAAGCAGGGGAATCGGGGGGATTCGGTTCAAACCCCCGTCAGGGTGGACGATTGAAATTTTGCTACCGTGAGTATAGGTGGGTGCATCCGTCGTGCATTTCGCGCCCAGTTCCCTGTTTTTGAATTCTTTGAATCCTAGTCAATAAAAGGATTTTATAGCCATCCGCTTTGAGCTGGTTTTATTGGAGTAGTCGGCGATAAGCGGATAAGAAGTCGTAATAACAAGCAAGGAAATTTCGTGTACTCTTTCCAATTAGAGTTGCCGCATCAATCAATGGAACACGAGCTATATCCCCAGAATCACCGCCTCGTCAGCTTTCTTCGATCAAGACACATTGCTAAGAAGACGATAAACCCGTAGGAACATCCCCCAATAGCCGATATACAGAAGAGGAAATATATCGACAGCTAGGAGAGCAGATCTCTGTAGATTCGGTCATTTTACTCAACGCCGTTCCTCTTGCTGTCAGTGCGGAGCTTGTTTTTCGGAAAAATCCGTTTTCGCCACGAAACGTCAAAATTAAGGGTCCTCACCTCCACTTTCGTTGATGACCATTCCGATGGTGCCGCCGCTGTAAATCACCAGCACACTGGACTCCTCCTTGGCCTCAAGGTCTATGGCTTCCACATGACTGCAGCGACGTCCCGTCCTCGTGTAGTGGAGCCTAGGGGTTCCATTCGCGGTGGCCATGCCTCGAGAGAACAGGCAAGCAAGCTGATGGGAGAGGACTGGGCTCCACCGAGCCGTATCCTTTCTGCTGTGATCTCCTACGGAAGTTGAGAGGGAAGATGCTCACGACTTATATTCTCAAGCGGAGGGGAGGAACACTGCGAAAGGCGCGAACTCGTGTGTTTGCGTGCAAAGTGGTGGGGCGAGCAATAACAAGAGCAGCACTCCCTACCGGAGAATGTCACAAACGAGGGCAGGAGGGATATTGCGAGGAAGGGAGAAGAGGCAAAATCAATAGATGGGAATTTACTCAAGGGAAGGAAATGACACATTTGAGATAGAAGAATTATGCTTTTTATAAGAGAGGATATCTACCGAGAGAAATACATATAATAAGCCGTAGAACTAGTCCGCTGAGGAGCAATGCATAACTGCGGCAATATTCACGAATATATTTAACAATCAATCATTACGTACATTCAGCACAAGAGACACGAAAATGTAGGGATAATTATCATGGGCGAAATTTTTTTTAATTAAAGCCAAAGTAATGAAAAGAAATGATATAAAAAATAATAGGTCCCACCGAGATTTGAACTCGGATCGCTGGATTCAGAGTCCAGAGTGCTAACCATTACACCATGGGACCAGATGATACCGAAACGGAGAAATACAGTAATTTATTTACTTTTAGGACATCAAGAAGTGGTTTAGGTGAGAAGTATTGTGTTTGCGCTCAATTTTTTTGTCCAACACTGATTTCTCTTTCTTCATGCATAATACGTAGATGTTGTGGACTAGTGCCCCAGGCACTGCATTGCCAGAATCGCCAGAATTATGCGCTCCTCAGACCTCAGCGTTGTCATAATGTTCCTGATTCTCACTGTAGTGGCTGCGTCGCTAGTGTTGTTGGAAAGTTGACACTCCTCGTAGATGCCAGTAAAGAAAGGGGTGAATGAATTATTGTATTACTGCAGTTAGAACGGAACGGATGTCATTCAGTTCATATAGTGAAAAGGCTACGAGGAATATGAAGTATCTATGTGTCCTAATATTTGAATGTTGCACCCTGATTTAACTTATTTTAAGTAAGGCTAAAAGTTATTGAACAGGTGGGTTTGATGTCAATCTCTCGTTCGTATTGGTATTGTTCCAACATCGAAAACATTCAATACAGCCTTAAGTCTTTTATTTTGCGCGTGCAGGGAACACTTAAGTTTACACTATGCTCATGTATATTAATTAACGGTTTAATGGCATTTTACCTGACAGTACATGCTGACGCGTACGTTGCACTTCGATGACCTTATTATGAAAAACTATGCGACTTGAGTTTGCTGTATTAGAACCTGAATCCAATCCCTGATTTTTTTAGTATCTCAAACTATCCTAATTACTTTTGAATGGTGAATGTTTTTGTGTATTCATCTGCTCTAAGGTGTTGGTGACTTAGATGACTTTTTGAGGTAGGAATTAAGATGAAAAAGTTGTTCTGCCCTATACTAGATGGAGGTAAAGTTTTACATGCAAGCTGGCTTGGTGCGTGACGGAGTATGTTCCAGTGACCTCACACTTCGTACACTGAAGGACCTTGCATGTGATTTCATCAATCAACATGTGAGTACAGGAGAAGTTATGTATTTCTAGCAAGTACGTGTTCCTGAACGCCGTTAACACTGATTTGGTTTTAGACATTGGTTGTTATCCAATTGTAATACAATGACATGAGAGGAATCGGGGCAGTGTCTGAGGACGTTTGTTGTGCTTGCGGATTTTAACGTTATTGTTCTGGTTTTCCTTCAAAATATTACAGTGGAGTGTAAAGGCAGCTATTAATGTGTGTGAAGTTGGCCTCTTCTGCGTTAGAGTATTTAATCTCCCCCGGAACCTGTTTCTTCGTCAATCCCACAGTATACCTAGTTGATTCCCGGTTATATTGTATTGTTTTACTGTAACTATCTTACTTCTGTAACTTACTTTAATTCCCTTAGGGTCTCGATCGTTTTTGTGATTAATTATGTGGGATGCGATTGTTGGTCGTTGTCAGAAATGAGGAGGAGGAGTACTAGGATGAAACAGGTACTTGGTGGGAATCTAATGCTCAAGGTAGAATGTTGAGAAAGAAAGAAAGGGGTAAGGGCTTGTAGATAGTATGGAGTGGGACTTATGAAAGGTGCCGACTTGAATAAAGGAATAGCATAACGGTGGACCCGATAGATGAAAGCAATGCCAAGGAGAAAAATGACATTCCCATCAAATCCAACCATAACCGATGAAATACTGTCAAAAGGATTGTCGCTCGGTAGTGTGTCATGACTCACTGTGTCTTATATACTTATCTTTGTTGTTAGTGAAGGTTCTGTAGTTTGAACCTTTTTATTTCAATTAAATTGCAACACAATAGTCGAAGATACCACCATCACACAACTCTCTAAAAACAACAGCGTCGTAACCAAACAACCAAAACAATTACTTAAAAAAGATAAACAAATAAAGAAATGATAAATTAATGTTTTCCATACTGATAACCAACTAAATTACAACAAGTTCTACTCTGAAATGCATTAATTTCAATGGTAGCATGCAGTGCCCTGGTGAAAATAAACCGTGACAGACAGTGTGACAGACAATGTGACAGAAGCGTGAACACAGTGTGCTTAGAATGTGACAAGAGTGTGATTACAGTGTGCATACACCGTGACAAAAGCGTAAATTGGGACTCAAAAGCGTGCAGAAAGCGTGATAGACACTGTGACGGTACAGTGTGTTCACAGTGTGAGGACACCGTGCACACAGTGTGAGGACACCGTGCGCACAGTGTGAGGATACCGTGCACACAGTGTGAGGACACTGTGACTAATACCCATGTACAGTGTGCTGCACATTGTGGTCACACTGTACATCACGCTTTGAAGGGAGCACAGTGTGCGTACACTGTGACTAATAGCCGTGTACAGTGTGCAGCACATTGTGGTCACACTGTCCATCACGCTTTGAAGGGAGCACACTGTGCACACAGTGTACATACACTGTGACTAATACACTTGCACAGTGTGATACACATTGTTGTCACACTGTCTGTCACGGTTTATTTTCACCAGGGTGGCGTAGCCAGGATGTTCTCCAGGGGGGGGGGGACAAAAAAAAGTACTGCAGAGCAGTGGTAGAATGCCACCTAGGTCACCATTTTTATTTTATGCTATATATTTTTCATGATCAAAGCTGGTTTATTCTGTTAAGTTCATATAGTTTTTTTTTCAAAAATAAATGTACTTTTTTAAATTTACATAAGTACTTGATGTATAAATTCTGTATTAAAATTATATGCAATGCAAGTTATATTAAGGAATGATCCATTTTTATTTTATGCAGTATCATTTATATTTGCATCAGTCAAAATTTATAGCTCATCCAGTCTTAGTTATTTCTTTTCTTGGGGTAAAACTTTTTAGGTGGAGCCACTGCTTTGTCCATTTTCCATTAAATGTTTTGTAATGTGAGAACTATTAACCAAATTTCCCTCACAACCTTTTGCTCCTCTTGAAATTTCAACTTTCTCTGTCGTTGATGTCATGCATCCTCTTGCTAGTATATCTCTTCTAGTTATTTATCCAATGCTTGTTATCACATAGAGGATACCATTATGGCTAAAGAAAGTTCTCTTTGTGAGGAATCATGGGAATGTGCTTGTTTGAATGTCAGAGGGTTGAACCCAGGCTGAGGGTTGGGAGGGCATTGTTGGGAAGGGCAAAACACCACTAGGGGTTCTGTGAGCCTGCCACCAAGTCGCTGCTCTCACTTCTTTGCAGTTCCCAGACAATGGCCTGGGGAGTCGAATATCGGAGCGCCTCCTGCTCTTCCGCCACGACTTCTCCTCTCCCAACATCCTACAGCTGATAAACTCAGCTTCCGATGTCACCGAGGACAGCACCGTGGAGGTCGTCCTTAGCACGGGTCGGTGGTCACATTCGTTATGTTTTATATTTTTATTGTGTTCGTTGTTATTTGCCACAATAATATAGATGCATACATGGTACCTAAATCATTTCTTTGCTTTTTTATGTATTGCTGAATCATGGGAGGGACGTGGGGGATATTTGTTATTGCCTCAAGAAAAAATATTGTTCCATTATAAAATAGTGCCTGCACAATTTCAGTTTACTTCAAAGCTGCAGTTTGTACCTTTCCAGCTAAACATTTTCACTATTTCTTTCTTGAATTATAAATAATGTCACAAAGTAGATTTTGTAGTCTGAGTTATTATGCATTAAAAAATATTGTAATTTAATAAATTATAGCTGAAATGATATTCACAACTGTAAGCATTTGACAAATAAGAAACTGAAATTTTAGATACAAGTAGCCTCAAATCTTTTTCTTTGGCTTTTGCTTGCGAACAAAATATTCTTTCCTGGGTGTTAAATGATGTGATTGCACATCTTGGTGCAATAAGCATTTAATACTTTGTTGTTATCAGGTTTTCACCATTTCCAGTTTTTTACTGATTACAATAAGCAATGAAATTTCCTATTTACCTATTTATTAGGGATGGGTCGGTTCCACTTTTTTTCGGTTCCGGTTCGGTTCTTAACTTCGGTTCTCGGTTCCGGTTCTTAATTTACCACTTACTTTGCATTGCTCAATGGTAAGATATGATAATAAATAATCATTTTCAGAGACATACTGCTTGAAAAAGAATACTTCATAATATTTTTGTGTTTATGTAATTTTAATCCATTTTTACCCTTTATGTGAAAATATTTATAGAACTCAAGCACTTTTGGTTTTAAACTCGTTGCCCATCCATGGATGGAGGCAGTCGCCCGCCCAGCAGACGACGGGTGACCGCTTCTTCTCGGCCATTTCTCCGTTAAGGCCACATTTGTGACACTTCGGAAAAGTCCGAAAAAAAGAAAAAATGTCTTCGGGTTGTGCCTCTCTCTTTATCTCTCGCACACAGGCAGGCGACCTTTGCCCGTATTTTGCGACCGCGTGCAGGCCTCTACTAGTTACTGAAGTATTCCATCTCTTTGGAGACACGATTGGACTCTTCCCTCGAAAATTTATTTTATGCCTCTATTCCGCATGCTTTTTCAGGTTAGGAGTGGATTTACATGCACCCCTGAAAATCAGGGAATGACAAATATTACGCTTTGCGAAATTTTCATTTGCTGCATCAACCGTGAAGTATTTCCACACTTCGGAAGACATTGCGAAGGATTCAACCGCGTGAGTAAATTAAGGCCTAATTTCACCAGCTATCGATATTTTTAAAATATCGATAGGTATGATATAATATTGATAGGCATGCCGTATTTCGATAGCACTTCATTTATCGACATGTGACTTAGGAAGCATTCATTTGGGCCTGATATCTGGGATCTGGGCACATACGAAGTGCTAACAGTGCGGATTCGTATGCCATGGCTCTTGATGGTAACTTGGCACTACCTTGCGCGATTGATTTTTTCACCATTGGCTTACATCTCACAATCAGTTAGACCATCTGTGTGACATGCGTTGACATATATTTACGTGTACCATTTCCGTCGTTTCAAAAGATTCTGCTTTCCTATTTCGTTTCGGAATCTTTCTGGGATCTCCAATGACGTGATTATATTTAATGGTGATACGTTTGTTATGTATGATACGCGTAAGATAAACCGAGTGTGTACTTTCAACCATGGTTTTGTCATTACCAACATATTTCTCATAAACTTAAATATTTAAATTCTTATGTTACTACAAATACTTAGTTACACTCTCCCAATGGAAGATAATACCAATATCAGCTTTTATATCCCACACGCAGGCCCGGTGACAGGATTTTCGGGCCCCTGGGCAACTGAGTGGTCCGGGCCCCCTAAATCCCGGCAAACCCCCTCACTCAATTTCGACCAGAACTTTCAGGTTATTTTATAACCAAGACTTAACTGATTATCAGCCTTTTCTGCAGAAGAAAGTTGCACACTGTCACACATTATCTTTCGATTTACTATAAATTACCCTTTTTATAAATAAAACACGTGTCAGTGGAATGGGATGGGGAAACAATTTCTAGAAACTAGTTTTCCTAGAATAATAAAGTCTAATGTAACGTATAAATCAGGGATATGCATATTGTAACGCAGGGAAAATGAAAGATTCATGAGTAGATTTTCTCGATGAACAACCAAAAGCTCTGCGGTGTCCAAAATGTACCTTTCTGCATGAACCTCCTAGTAGGGTCAAAGGCTTGGACTGCTGAGGCAAAGGGGCAAATAAACGGAAAGAAGTCCTTAATAGTGTCCCTCTGGAACGTAAAATAATGTTTCGTGCGAAAAATACAGGAATTTTAAGGCTTTGAGGGTGTGAATGAGAAGTTTACTTTTGAGACGAGAAACCTTAAACGCGATTTCGCGTACACTTTAAGACCTTAACATTTCTATATCCCCATGATTTTATACATGTAGAGGTTGGTGGAGATCGATAGCAATATACACATATTAAAAAAGGCGAATAAGAAGCGTTATGTTCCTTATGGCTTGAAAAAACATACTCGCGTCAGGTCATTTCCAGCTCCCGCCGCGTGTCTCAAGCTCCGCCTGCGCGTACGAAAAATCAAACGTAATTATTGGCGTCGCAAACGAATTTTCAATTTTTTCAGATCTACCTTTAAAAAGCATCAACAATTGATTTAATGTGAGTCACTTGACAGGCACTTTACATGCCAGATATTTACTACTTAAAATGAATTTTTGTATGAAAATAGCGTCCGCCATTTTGTTACGTAATATCACCTACATTAAGTAAAAAAAACTCCCAAATTTAAGCACAGTAAAGTAAATGAGTGGTTTAAACAGACCTACTAGTTTGTTATCCGACCAAATTCCTCCCACAGCGCCACCCTCAACTTAAATAGGAAGATTTTCATAGAAAACTGAAGTCGGGTGTAATTTTGGCTTTGTTTGAGCCCCTGCATCTCGGTAACGGCGACAGAACATGACCAATGACATTCCATTCCTCTGTTACCAATAAATTATGAGTATTTGTACCAAGGTTCATGATTCTATCTCCAAAAAAGCCATTTTGGAATTTTGTCAATTCCTTTGGATTTCAGCCTACTGTACATCGGTTCAAATTTTTCTTCCTCTCCTTTCTATTAACAAAAAACACACAAAATCATGACTGCGTGCA
Source organism: Platycnemis pennipes (assembly GCA_933228895.1). Taxonomy (NCBI): domain Eukaryota; kingdom Metazoa; phylum Arthropoda; class Insecta; order Odonata; family Platycnemididae; genus Platycnemis; species Platycnemis pennipes. Next base: position 92,286,664 of record OW121857.1, on the reverse strand, counting down.
TGGGCCTTGAACTTATTTAAGTAAAACAAGGAAACAAATTTAGAAAACTTTCAGAAGCATACATTATACATCGTGTTTAAGAATTTATAACTTTCTGAAATATGTATATATTCACAAAATTTTAAATATAAAATATTTTTTTGCGTCCATTTTTTATTTTACCCGGGAGCTGCAATCCCGGAATCCCAGATGAAACGACAATCCCGAAATCTCGGGATTTATTTTAAACGAATCCCGAGATTTCGAGATTGACGTACAACTTTTCGCTAACAGGCATCGCTAATAAGTAGCGCTTCTTGGACATGAATTGCATCACGTTATACGTCTGAGTCCATTGACTAATACATTTAATTGGAATAAGTAATTTGTCATCATTTTTAATACATAATAAAAATGGAAATTAGCTTACGGTGCGCGTGTTAAAGACATAGTGATCGCCAGCATTAAACAAGATGGACTAAATTCCAGAAAATGTTGTCTAACTTTTGATGATGATCTCGTAATCCCGGGATTGAAAAATCTCTCTGGGATTGCAATCCTTACTGGGAGGCTAGGAGGTGGGGCCTCGGTCCCTCCCTTCCCCGTGTATAGGCGCTCATGTATACAAAACCAATGGCACAACACTAGAATGTGTAGCTTGCTACTGATAATCTGTAACTTTGACTGTAGAATAAACGATTTTTTACAGTCCACTAACAAGTAAACAATAGACTTTAGGCGGGGGGAATGGGTTTCTTTTCGTTCAGGTTACAACATGTCGCTGAGAGGCGAATGTTCGCGGCAAAGGGAGAGGAGGTGAGTGTCTCGGCGCTCGCCCTTCTCGCTCTGTCGTTCCCATCACCCCAAAACCCTCGAAGAACACAACGACAATGCTAACGTCATACTTCTCTATTGCACACTGACACACGCTCTACCTTCATTTGTTTTTTCACTTTTTAAACAACAAAATTTTGTATTCTTTTTGGCATTTAAATTTATTCATACCTTAAATTTTTATTTTCAATTCATTTATTTTGGCCCGGGCCCCCTGATGGCCCGGGCCCCTGGGCATTTGCCCCCTTTGCCCCCCCCTGTCGCCGGCCCTGCCCACACGTGCATTTTTATTCACGTTTCATGGCACAAAAATGTTTTAAAGTTAAACATGACCAGTTAACCCAAAGTTTTTTTAATGATTGCCCATTTATAGTCGAGCAATCAAGAAAGCAGAATGGTCAACGGCAAACGGTTGATAGTTACTTGGCTAAACACGACCCTTGCATCAAGGGAAGAAGAAACTTGATAAAACAATTTAGTTGTAATAGACCGCATATTGCGGGTGCCTTTCATTTCCGGCTATCTTTGCGCTGTCAATTTTTCAAATAGTCGATTGTCCTCTGCTATTTACTGCGTGTCGAATTAGACAGCGTTCTCTTGCATGAGCAAAGTTAATGCTATTCTACAAATGACGAATCATTTGCTGACTTAACGAAAGCAATGTCCAAAGCATGACTGAAATCTTCGAAAACCCATACACTATATTATAATATAATTTACGAAAATGATATGAGGACTCGCACCTCCAAAGGAGGTGGACGTAACACATACATATCAATCAGTATATCCTTATTACAGTGGTATTTCATCACTTACTAGAAATAGATGTAATAAAATAAATCATATGGTCTTTTAACGACTGAATTAGAATAATTCACGGCAACTTTCAAACATCTAAGTACACTATTTCACCAGGTTTTAATCTGAAGCCTCCGCTTTCAGAGTGTGAGCAGGTTTCAAACTGGTTTTCGCGCCAAATATTTCGGTACCGATTCTTTTTGGCCTCGGTTCCGGTTCCGGTTCTAAGCTCAAGAACCGAACCGACCCATCCCTACTATTTATGTAATTACATAATTGTATTTGATGCTTTGCCATAAGTAAGTATAAGACACGTCCAAATTATTTTTCAGATAGTGTAACTAACTTTAAAGTTACATTGAACTAGACTTCAATAGGGTATGAACACAAAATCCATTTCACATAAGGTGTGTAAGACTTTATACCAGTTAAATAGTTCAGACACCTTATCCCTGTCTCCTTTTGCCAAAAAGTAGTGGATACTCTTTATTTTGGTACTCTTTATGAGGCACATCTTCAACATCACATATTAGGAACACGTGTCGCTATTTTTTGAAAACTTGGATGGCTAAAATTATGAAATAGGTACTTAATTAATGAGTCAGTGTTCGTATACAAGTTAGTAATGACGGAAGTTCCCACATATGTATACTGTATTGCTAAACCTGAAACCAACAAACATTTAACATGCTGTATGGAAGAACTCTGCATACCGCATTATCAAACATCTGCATATGCTAGGTCTTTCAATGTGAAGTATGGAATCACATGTTCGGAGTTTTAAAAGTAATCTGAAAATGCAAATAAATTTAAAAAGAAATATCATGTAATATTCTGCAGCATATGATGTGCTTTTAAAAATAATTTTTTATAACATTCTAATGTTTTTAATGAAATTGTAATAAATGTAAATTAAATGTTCTGTTGCATTCTATGAAGATTAGTATCCACAATCAGGGTTTACGAGTGTTTACAGGTGTTTCGCCCGCCAACCAGCCCTCGTCATTCTCCTCTGACTGCTTGGCGGGCGAAACACCCGGTGTCAGTTGACGTTGGGCATCCTTTCCCCATCCTTACTCCTTTCTCTGTGAGTGTGACGGGTCACTGGCGAAGGAGATTCCTCGTAAACCCTGATTGTGTGTGTGAATGTGATTCACGAGGGTGACTATACCTTGTGAATGTACAAACCCAAGTGCATGATTGAGGAAAAGTCCCTGTACTCTGCATGTATGTGTGAGTGTGAATGACAATCACGAGGGTGACTGTGTATCATATGCAAACCCACGTGAATGAGTGCTTGAAAGTTATTGTCAATTTTATTTATTTTAGGGATGGGTCAGTTCGGTCCTTCGGTTCTCGGTTCCACCGGTTCTTAAGCTTAGAACCGGAACCGAGGCCAAAAATAATCGCTACCGAAATAATTGGCGCGAAAACCAGTTTGAAACCTACTCACACTCCGAAAGTGGAGGCTTCACATTAAAACCTGGTGAAATAGAGTACTTAGATGCTTCAAAGTCGCGAATTATTCTAATTCAGTCGTTAAAAGGACTATACACAAAAATATAATAAAGTATTCTTTTTCAAGCAGTATGTCTCTGAAAATGATTATTGATTTCCTTATCTTACCATTGAGCAATGCAAAGTAAGTGGTAAATTAAGAACCGGAACCGAGAACAGAAGTTAAGAACCGAACCGGAACCGAAAAAAAGTGGAACCAACCCATCCCTAATATATTTACTTTAGTTATTTACTATACCCCACTTTTATTATTTTTTCTTGCGTGAATGACAGGTCTCTGGCATTGGAGGAATCCTCATGAACCCTGCTTGTATGTGTGATTGAGCTCACGAAGGTGACTGTATTTTGTACACAAACCTGAGTGATTGTGAGTCACTGTTCGGTTTTATTTTTACCTTGAGTCCCTTAATTTTGAGTGTGATGGTTGTTTGTAACATGTGAGTGAGTGTGCGAATGTGTCATTCACTGTCTCATAAGTTTCTCCGTATGCTTGATTTTGTACTTGTGATTGAGAGCTCCCTTACTTTGTATGTACTCCTTCCTTCCCCCTCTCCCCCTTTTTTTTATTCCTTTGTCCCCTAATGGTTACGGCTTTTTGGATACTAATCTTCATTTGTTATTAATTACAGCCGAAGATATGTTCCTTTTATTGTTTTTTGATGTGTAATTATTTCTGTTACTAATTTATGTCCTGGGATAATAAATTTAACTTTTCTATCTCTGGTTTGCAGCCCAGCTAAGCGGCACCAATGGGGTGGACTCTGCTCCGGTGCGCCCTCATACTTTGGTCGTCCACTCGTACAAGGCACCTACATTTTGTGATTTCTGTGGTGAAATGCTGTTTGGCTTGGTGCGTCAAGGCCTCAAGTGTGAAGGTAAGTGAGGGGCGAACTCCACCCATCCGTACTTGTGCGCACACACGCAAAGTTGGATGCTTGCTGGATTAGAGCACGCATAGGCTCCAACGTGGCCTTCCTTATTCATGGGACCACATTTGTGGTGAGGTCATGAACTGCAACCAAAGGCTGTCTTAATGTAAATTCTGTCATTGGTTGAGTCTATAAGGGGGCATCCATTAATTATGTGAGGCAATTTGGTGATTTTTCGAACATCCCTTCCCTACTTGGTGAGATGTCATGAGATTTGGCTCAACCCACTCCTTCCCCCTAATCTCAAATGAATTTTTCAAAATGCTTATTTATAGTGTAAATACGTTAATCTGTGTTTAATTGCATTGGATTTATTAAAAAAATATATATAAAATTTGCGTAATCATTTTTATTTAAGATTGTTAAGACTAGTGTTTAAGACTACTAAGAATGTAGTAGCAGTAGATAGGAGAATAACTCATAGAATTCTGCACACAACACAAGTTGGTGGTGGCAAACACATCGTTTGAAAACCGCCAACAGAGAATAAACTTGGAGATATACTTGGAAAATGCCCGGAGACAGAAGAATATTCCAAATTGACTACATTTTAGTGAAGCAAGGTTCAGAAACCAGGTGAAGAATTGCAAAAGCTACCCGGGTGCAAATATGGACAGTGACCACAACTTAGTGATGATGAAATGCCACTTAAAACTCAAGAAATTGAAGAAATCGATGAAGAGCATATGGCAAGTAGAGAAACTAAAGGAACCTCAACAACGGCTGACCTTACAGAAGGCTGTGGAAAACAAAATAAAAAAGGATTTGAATGTGAAATCAGTGGAAAAAAGATGTGAGAACATCAAAATCGGGCTACAGGAAGCAGCAAAAGAAGCTCTGGGGAGGAAAAAAGTTGTCAAGAAGAAGCCATGGATTACAGAAGAAGTCTTAGAATTGATTGAAGAGAGAAGAAAATATAAAAATGTGGAAACTGAAGAAGGGTAACTTCGCTACAAAATAATCAGGAATGAAATAAACCGTAAAGCATGAAAAGCAAGGGAAATGTAGATGAAGGATCTATGCGAAGATGTACAAAGCAACCTCACAAAAGGAAATGTGGAAGTTGCCTACTGGATGGTGAGAAAACACTTGAAGGAATGGGCTGCAAGATGTAACAGCATCAGGGACAAGAATGGAGAACTCTTAATTGAACATGAGGATAAAGTGAAGAGATGGAAGGAATACTTGGAAGAGTTGTACAATGGAAGCTATGAGGAAAAAGAAGTCAACAGCGATGATTTTGGAGCCCCAATCTTAAGATCAGAGTTTGACGCAGCTGAAAGGTATCTGAGGATAAGTAAAGCTTCAGGAATGGATGATATTCCTGCTGAACTAATTAAAAATGCTGGAGAGAAGACATTTACTTAGCTGTACAATACCATATGTGATATGTACTCTACAAGAGAGATACCCACGGACTTTGAGAAGAACATCATCATCCCTATTGCCAAAAAGAAGAGGGCTGAGAACTGTGAACATTTTAGGACCATAAGCCTGATGACACAAGCCTGGAAGATATTGACGAGAATCATCTATAGAAGAATAGAGCGAAAAGCTGAGGAGTTCCTGGATGAGATCCAATTCGAGTACAGAAGAAAAAAGAATGTATAAAAACCAGGTTACCATGATCAAATCAGCACCCAGCAGTACAGAAGCAAGCATCAAGAAAGGAGTGAGACAAGGCAGTGCACTGTCTCCCGTATTATTCAATGTCTACATTGAGAAAGCCATCCAAGAGTCAAATAAAAGTCTCTGGGAGTGAATATCCACGGGGAGAAAATCAGCATGCTTTGATTTGCCGAAGACAAATGCAGGCATAGCAGAAACAGAAGGAGATTTAAAGAAGACACTAGGAAATATGGAAAGAACATGACCAGATATCATCTGAATATCAATGAAAAGAAAACTAAGGTATTGGTATGCAGTAGAAGAAAGGAAGCCAGGACCAATGTTAAACTAGGAAAACAAAATATCGAGGAGGTGGAAGAGTTCTGTTACCTGGGAAGCCAAGTAACCAGCAATGGACAAAATAAAAGAGAAATTGCCAGTAGAATTGCCCAAGCGAAAAGGGCATGTTACCAGATTCTGCTTACAGCTGCAAATATAAGCATGGAAGTGAGGAAACATTTCATTAGAACATACATCTGGAGCATTCTACTATATGGCAGCGAATCATGGACAATAACAGCAGCAGAGAAGTCTAGGCTGGAAGCTTCTGAAATGTGGTGCTACCAAAGAATGATGAAGATAAAATGGATTGATCGGGTGACAAAAAAAGTCTTAAGAAGAGTGGGAGAGAAGAGATGTCTACTGAAAACCTTAAAAGGAAGACGGGACAACTTAATAGGCCACATCTTAAGACACGAAGGCCTGATGAAGACAGTCATCGAGGGAAAAGTGAACGGGAAGAATGGAAAAGGCAGGCCTCATATTAGGTATATGGAGCAAGTTGCGAAGGATGCAAAAGAGAGGAGCTACGTCAATAGGAAGAGGCTGGCTGATAGAAGAATCGAGTGGGGGGCTGCATCAAACCAATCTAGGATTTTTGACCGATGATGATGAAGAACGTAGTCTAGAATCGCAGTGAGAAAATCGTACGTTTGGCTGGCCGGTGGCGGCTAACAATTGAGGTCTACTGTGCTTATTTGTGGTGCTCGCATAGCAGCGATAAATTAAATTGTGTGGGATTTAGCCATATTTTAGTGGTGAATCATGTATTACGCAATTTAACCAGTTTTCTCTCAATTTTACACTTTCTTTCGGAAAAAAAATTTGTGGTATTTGCTGAGACTCTCCCTCACCCTCACATAAGATTGGGTGAGATTCAGCTCGACCCGCTTACCCTCTATAAATGCCTCACGTAATTAATGGACGCCCCCTAAAATGATTAAATCATGTCTTAATTTCAGTTTCTGGCTGATAAAGGGAAATGACTTCATTTGAGATGCCAACTTTACCCTTAATATTTGTATGTAACCAGATATAAATATTGCAATTGGTTGATATCACTAAATGATCCAAAGGAAACACTAGCTGACGGCCAATTTTAGATCATTGGTACATTTCACTTTGGTTGTGCTTTTCCTTATCAAAGTTGACAATGATAAGCTATACTGATGGCTGATTTCTATCATATTGGCATTGTTTTTTCGTGCAATTTCATATAATATCAATTTCTCAGCTTAATTTATTCCCTATTGTTTCTAAACCCTAGCTGTAAAATCTGAAAAAGGACTTTGAAAAACTTGGTAATCACTGCTAAAATAACTCCGTAGCAAAAATGGACTGTTAGAAGATGAATCATTCAAGTCAGCAGCGTAAACTTAACCTTACAATGTAAGTGTAAGTCAAAGGTACTAGAGAAAATCATCTTACATCTAGTGATGGAGTTTGAACACTCAAGTGGTAAATTTGAAATGGTAATTTACAATCAAGCTTTTGGCATGGCTTTCACACACAGACTGCTTCGATAATATTTTCTGAAGTCATTCAACTGGCTATGAACAAATGCATGGTCACAATCCTTGTCCTTTTCGACTTCAGCGAAACTTTTGATTGAGTTGAGCATAGATTCCTCTTCTACGAAATGAAGAAGCTGGATCTATCTCGTCCAGTTCTCAACTGGTTTTACTCCTACTTGGGTGGCAGAACTCCAGTGTTCATAGTGCCTGGTTAACTCTTAAAGTGTTGATGTTAGTCAGCAGTATATGTTGACATGTAAATGTCTTGATTGCCGATAGTTCTAACTTTGTCGAGCACACTCCAGGTGTGACATAAGTTGACTTGAGGTATTACGTGAATTTATTACGGATTTAATTACGTGAGGCATTTAAAATATACTGTATGTACTTAACTCATCTCATGCCTTTCAAATATTTACCCATACATCATAACAAGGCCTTAGAAATTTTCAGAAGTTACTTATATCATTATGAAGTTGTGTTCAACCCGAAGGATGGTTTTTGATAGGTGACGGTAGAGCTCACCCTGTACTAAGTGAGTGAAATTCACACATAAACAGGGCAAGGGGGGGGGTCCAGTTCATTTCCCTGGGCCACCTGTGATTTCCTATGAAATTCTGACACGCAGAAAATCTAATCATGAGGATTTTAGATGGCGTACTGAAAGGCTCTTACTCGGGATTTGAACCCAGGACCCTCCGGTCGGTAGCTCAGTTCTCTACCCACTAGGCCACCACGGCCCCTAGTTATATCATACTGCATGAAAAACAGTTTTGATTTTCCATTTTTTATTTATTACCTGAGTCAAGTTTTTATGTTATTTTCATCATTTTAAAAAGTCAATACAGAGATCCTAATACTCTTATCCCAGTACTGTGTTTATAAATAATTTCAACTTCCCTTCTCTATATTACCTCTTGTAGATGATGTTAATAGCATTTAAACCTTTTATGCTTTAAATAAAAAGCATGGGAAAGTACCAAGTGTTTTTCTCCCTGTATAACCTCCACTTTGTCAATGCAACTACAATTTCCTTGAAGTCATATCATTTCTACCAAGGTATTATTAAAATTGTGGAGACATGGGAAGAAGTAGCTCCAAACTTTCTAAAATTTTCCATTCTTATTTTGCTATAAAGTCCTATGAAATGGGTGAGATGAACGAAGAGGTGATGGCTAATATAAATGGAACTTGTTGAGATGTTGATCTTAGATGTTAGCTGCAGTGACATTGACGAGCTGACTGACTCGGTGTGTGAATCTTGTGAATTATTCCTGTTTCAATCCAACCCCACAGGGTGTGGCCTCAACTTCCACAAGCGTTGTGTCATCCGCATCCCGAACAACTGCTCCCTTGCAAGCTTTGCAGCATCCTCACCTGGGGGCAGCACTTCGTCCCCGCCCTCGGTCGTGCCTTCCTCCCTCGGGATTCCCTCGGAGGTGCCACCCGAGCAGAAGCGTCGCAGCTCCTCCTCCAACAACAGCAACAATGCTGGCTCGTCACTGCTCCAAGTTCCAGCCCAAGGGGGGACTTCAGGGTCCCTGTCCTCCATGTCAGGCCTCTGCAAGGGCCCTCGGAGTCCAGCCTCGGACACTGGTTCCAACTCTTCCATTGCCTCAGCTTCGGACGAGCCTGGATTTGTGAGTGTCCCCTCTTCTCTCCTACACTGCCATTTGTGCAATGAGTGTGGTTTTTCCCCACCCTCTTGCTCTCATGAATGTGTTGAGCAGAGTCGGTGTGTTTAGAATTCATTATGTGAATAAAACCAGTCCTTGAGGATGAGATTGGCTAAAATGTTGATGATACGGTGGACTCTCGTTAGGACGTTCTTTGATAGCACGTTTCGAGGAGGACCAAACCAAATTCGCCCCAGCAAAATAACTGCCCTATAGGTTAACTTGATGATGAACATCACTCAAGAGGTACGATTCTCACATTGAAAAATGTCGTTACTGCTCACAAAAATATTTAAATAGGTATTTATGGCAAAGAGATGTTTATAAAGAATTGAAAGGGCACCCTCAAGACGTGCATTTTGTCACGACGGTCATTTGTTTTATAAGTGTTGACTGGAAATCAAAACTTCATGAGACCAGGTACGTCGTGAAATTAAAAGTGAGGCAATTGCTTAGAGTTAGCCATGGAAAAGATTGCAGTGAAAAGAAAAAAATCTGTTGAGATGCTCAACCCCCTCTAAGAAGTAAACGAAAATCCATGTGTGAAGCATGTTGAAATTTTTGCAAAAATTAAAGTCTACCATTAACACTAAACTCGAGTTCCATCCACTCAGTACTTATGTTGTTTGGTATTTCAGCCTCCACTACAAACTCATTTTCAAAATATATAGAATTCAAGGAAAGTATTGTGGCATGTTGAGTGGTTTTTGTATATATAAATTTAGTCCCATGCCACCAAGTTACATACGTACAGAGAAAACCCATGTATGTAAATTGAGTAGAATAACTTAAGCAAATGAAGTAAGTAATTTGAAAATTAAAGGGTATGACAAAGTTATGACTCTTATTCCATCAAAATTCCCTTTTTTTATGCATTTCATATAGTTATGAAAACAGCCAAAGTGATGCCACCCTCCAGGTCTAAAAAAAATTGGGCCATTTTTTATTCTCACTGTAAAAACAAGCCTCAAAGTAATTTCTGTAAAAAATGCATTGCCTACCATTAAATGTGGGACATAATTATCTACACGCTGATATGCTCTATATGGTTATCACTTCTGCCTTTTTTGAGAAATAAAGCCTCAAACTCTAGTTATATGCTCTTTGCGTAGACTCTATATGCAAAATGTGCTCTTTGGTCACTATTGTTATAATTAATTTTGAGTGCACATAAGGCATTGTATGTATTTTCTTGGGAGGCATAATAGCTGTAAACGAATTTTTTTACAATAAATTTAAGAAACTAGAACTTGCTGTAAAAGCCTTAACAGTATTACCCACTGAAATTGCACAATTACACAAATTCCACAGAGAAATAAAATCACTTGCCTTGACCAGCACTCTTACCAGGATTTCTGGCTAGGTGCTTTAATGGCAGGACATCTAGGGACATTAGCTGGTTAAAGCACCTGGGTGCTGAAATCAGGGGATTCAGGTTCAAGTCCCAGTCAAGACAAATGGTTTTTTTTCCTCTGCAGAATTTCTGCTTTTGTTACAATAATTGAACACCTGATATCTATTGATAAACCAAAATGAACGTGAAGCATATAACTCCCGTGGACGTTATGAAACTCACAACTATGTCTTCAACTTACCCAAGAAGGCCTAACCTTTTGTGCACTTTTCCTCGTTACCACGTTCAGATTATTGGGTCCTCGCACAGACATGATAACGAGAGTCCACTATAATAATTTTTGTGATTTAGTTAGTAACTGATATCCCCTCAGTACAAACTTGTTCAGCTATCTTTTGTCAGCTTATCTTTAGTTACAAATTTGTATAGGTTTTCAAGTGAAAACAAATTTGCTTAGCTCTTATAAGTCTCTGGTACGACTAATTGTATAGGTGGTCACTTACACCCCTCATATTTTAAATGGTATTTTAGTATGTAGGTACAAAGTTTGGTAAAAGCTGGAACTTTTGATTTACAGATTCATAATATACAATAGAGATGGGACGAATAGCAGATTTCTCAAACCTAAATATTGAATTCTAATATCAGTCAAAACTAGAATACTTCGAATAGTATAGTTGCCATTAATATCTATATTAAATGTCATTTTGCTAATTTATTTGTTGCCTGTTGGAGTAAAAAGATAAAACTTAATTAAATTAAAAAATTAATTGTTTAAAAATTTCAAATACATGTATAATAACATAACTTTACTACTAATTATGGGCTCTTGAATACGTTAGCTTTTATAAGTAAGCATAAAGTGTTAATAAACCTTCAAGTTTCACCCAGTTTTGAATTAACCACAAACTTCTAAGTTCAAGTAAATGAAAATTTATGAAAAAGATGAAACTTAGCAATGTTAACATCAAATCTGACGGAATGAACTCTGGTATTACTGTGACAAGGTAAACATTTTGCAGTTAATTGACGTGCAATGCGGCAAGGTTCTAATGTCAGTGAAGTATGTCAAGACTCCTGAGTTTGAGAAGCTATCTCTTTCAAAAGTGAACACCTATTTTAATGCAGTCAGAGGATGCTGGTGATTATTATTTCTCTACTTCTCTATACTCTTCATGCTGACAACCTTGGGACTGCACTGGTACCACCCAAGTTTGTCAAGTTACCTGTTTGGTAATAGGATTGTTTAAATTTCTCAACTTTTGTAAATTTTTGAAATAAGTAAAAATTGTTTTCTTCGACTTGGCTTTTGTTGAAATTTTAATTAATGCGATGGCAGCTTACAGAATACCAAGGATGCAATTCTTAGTCATCATCATCGTCAGTCAACAGTCCTAGTATTGGCTTGACGTAGCCCTCCACTCATTTCTTCTATCGGCCAACGTCTTCACATTAATGTAATTTTTCTCCTTTTCATCCTTTACAACTTGTTCCATATATCTCATGTATGTCCTTCCTTTTTCATTCTTTCGGTTCACTTTTCCCTCGACAGTTGTCTTCATCAGGCCATTGTGTCTTAAGATATGGCTGATCAAGTTGTCCCGTCTTCTTCTTATGGTATTCAGAAGACTTCTTTCCTCCCACTCTTCTTAGGATTTCCTCTTTACTTTCTCAGTCGATCCATTTAATCTGCATCATTCTTCTGTAGCACCAAATTTCGAATGCTTCTACCCTTTTCTTCTCCGCTGCTGTCATCGTCCATGCCTCACTGCTGTAAAGAAACATGCTCCAGATTTATGTTCTGTTGAATTGCTTCCTTACTTCTAAGCTTGTATTTCCAGCTGTAAGTAGATTCTTCTTTTGATAGAAAGTCCTCTCCACCTGGGCTATTCTGCTGACTTAATTTTTCGTGCTTCATCCATCATTGGTTACTCGGCTTCCCAGGTAACAGAACTCTTTGGCCTCTTCTCTTTTGCTGAACACCTATATCCTAGTCATGCATTCTTGGCCATCAGATTTGAAGTACAAAACATTCTTTGTAATATAGTAAAAGGGTAGTATTTGCACATATAGTATGCAGTGATTGCAGTGCAGTAAAAAAATGGAAGCCCTCCCTCCCAGGGGAACAACCTGGAAGTGAGTGTTTTTGGAAGTGGTCCCTCACCTCTAAAAACACTCAAATTTGATGTATCTGTCCTTATGGCAGTGGCAACAATAGCTGATGTCTGTGTGAAAAAGTAAAATACCTGTTTTTTAAACTCTGGCTTGAAGATAGAATCATATTGGTCGTGATCGTGTAAGGTTAGCTTTGTGACTCTTGTAACTTTAAGCAGTGTCTAGTGCTTTGGTGGTGGATCATCTTTCACTGTGAGAGGTTTCCATGCTACAGAAGTTTCATTCCTGCCTTCTAATCGATTTCCACCCTCAACAGCTGTCACTCTTCATGGGGAACTCTGGTAAGAACCACTCTGGTCAGTCATCAGTGCTGTCAACGTCTCCTGGACGAGATTCATCATCATCAGCAGCTGGTCGGTGCAAGATCCCTCACACATTTGTGCTCCACTCGTACACGAGACCAACGGTTTGCCAGCACTGCCGTAAGCTCCTCAAGGGACTGTTTAAGCAAGGGATGCAGTGCAAGGATTGTCATGTCAATGCCCACAAGAAGTGCCTGGAGAGGATACCCTGGGACTGTCCAGGGGAAGGTATGTCTTCTTTTGGCGGCGCCATTGTTTTGGCATTCCCCCTCCTCCTCAAAGACAAACTCTGTCATTCTGTGCGAGAAGGAACAGCATTCTTAACGTTGTCTATGATGAATCAATTTCTTATATTTTCTGTGCATTAAGTGTAGCTGCTTGCTGCGGAAGTATCTACATCCACTTAAAATCCTGTGATGTGCAGAGGTCAGGTTAGGCGTGGAGGGGGAATGAAAAGGGGGCTGTGTGTTTCATTTGTTGTGTGGTGATCATGAATTTTCAAATGTGTGTGATGGTGGCTCAGTTTGAATTCTGTAATGCGAGAGCAACTAGTGATACGATTGCAGTGGTGAGGATGTTGGTGAAAAGTATATCCAGTGAACTCTCGTTAGCATAATTTTGAAGTGACCCAAAATTCTGAACGTACTGACCAGCGTGTTAAACAGGTTAGGCCTTCAGGGGAAGACAAAGATGTATTTATGAATGGCGTAATGTTAAAGGGAATGTTATGTTTCATGTCAATTCAATCTGTAGGTAGCTCTTGTTCATTTATTGTAAAAACCGTTTCACTTCCACTTATTACGCCTCTCAAGAAAATACGCATTATGTTGATGTGCTCTCCATAATTATGAACAGCACGTTTTGAACATATGCTGATTTCCCAAAGTTCAACATAATAGTCAACAGAGCCACCTAGAGATTCTTTCTTATACTTCCTGCATAATTAATATGTCTGATGAGAGATGAGTCCACGTCACACTTCTCACTCATTCGTGATTTGTTCTTTTCCAAATCATGTACAAAAATATGTCATATATTATATTTTCACATTAACCATGAACATTTTTGTAAACAAATGTTTGTATATTGTAAGGATTGTCAGAATTCCTCAAAAATATGAACAAAATGAGCATCTCTCCCAAAAACATTCCACTTTCCTGTGAATATATGGCTTTAACTTGACCACTTGTAACAAAACTAAAATGGAACTTCCCAGGTGACCTCTACAGATAGTTAACACAAAAAAAACAATATAGGAAAATAATTATGAACTAATAAAGGGGGGAAGATCCATCTAAAGTGCTGTGTTTCTTAATACTGAGCCCTAATTTTTTTAATAGTCGAATCCATTTTTATTAAAGCATTAAAAGCACATATTCGACATCGTGACTGGTGACAAACTGTTGTCCATGGCCTCAGTTGATTTTGCAAGTATTGGAGGTGCTTCAGGCTCTGCTTCATCTTTCCATCATCTTCTTCCTCATTTCTCAGGTCATGCTCAAAGACTTGATTGTAAAATCTTGCTATTTATTGGAAGCTTTTACAAAGCATGGAAAAAAACTGCAAATCTACATTCCAATGTTCACTATATACTATCAGTTGCAATGACATTTCAAGTGAGCCATGCAGTTATATTTGTAAATTGCTCCCTTAATATTTAATGATAATTTCACCATAAGAGCTTTGCAGAAATGGAAGTACATAGATACGACTCTCCCAAGTCAAAAATTTTCCATGGCTGAAATTTCTTAGCTGCCCCATGAGTTGATACGTAGACTATACTTTGGCTCAAATTCCTTTCTCTAGACATGCACAAAAAGTCAATACTATGCACAGCCACATAGTGTCACAGCCTCCCAGGAGGATGTTTCTGATACAATTTGGTGCACATTTTTTAGCTAGATAGCCATAGATAGATTTTAGCTAGTATGCCATTTTCTTCACTGCTATGCACCACTCAGTTAACATTATTTTGCACTCTTCTGTGTTCTTTTGCATCACTGTATCTTGCTGGAAAGTCATATTAATATATTATGCATAATGATTCTGCTGAGATAATTCCAAAGTTCAGGAAGTCAAGAAAAGTAGAGTTAATTTTAGTGTGTTTGGATTCAATAATTTCATTGCTGAATCTTCCTTTTGAAGGTTTCAAATAAAAAATACCTGTAAAACAAATTAAATTACCTTCAAAATTTAGTATAGTACAATTCATGGAAGAGTTTGTTTATGCCCTTAATTGTTTCAGCGTGCTCAAGTGAAATTATTTTGCTGACAAAAGTAGCACTCCACAGTGGAAAGGCAGTGATGCTTTGGTGAAATCAATGTTAAGGATGATCTGTTCCTTTCTCTTACTCTAGAATCCCTGTGTGGGTGTGTCCTGAATGGGCAGCATTAGTCATGAGAGTGGCCATTGATGTGTGTGATTTGCGCTTGCAGGGGGGGGTGCGTTGGGAGGAGGCGGTGAGCTGTATTCGGATGGGGGAGACTCAGAGGGAGGGGAGAGAGGAGGGGGGGATGATGAGAGAGACCAAAGTCCGTCGCCCGCCATGGGCCGCTCCATGGCAACGGCAGCCTCGGCCACCACAGCTGGAGACAGTTCCTCGTCCCCCTGCTCCAACGGAGACATTCTCACTGGTGTAAGTGGCAGCTTCATTCATTAGTGGAGGGACAACCGACCTCGACTGATTGCAGCCCGCTTTGTGTTGCAAAGTGGTTCTGGGTTTTGCACATAGTTTCTCTGGGAGAAAATTCATTTCATTGACATAACTTGATGTTGTCCATGCCAATGATAGTGTTAATAAGACTTTGGAAACTAAAATTAGTCTCTCATTGTAGTAGAAAAAACTGTAACATGTTATGGATAAAATAGTAATTCACTAAATGCATGTTGTAGTGCTCAGTTTCAAGACTCACATCACATTCATTTGATTCTTTCCTCATTGTGCAGGATACGATTCCCAACCGAGACACTGATGGCAGCCAGAATGTTAAGCGGGATCGTGCAATGAGGTGAGTGTCGCCTCCTTCCCAACTCTTCCCATTTTTGTTGCTGCTCCTGTGTAAGTGGATTTGCTCTCGAGGTACATGGAGCTTAGTGGACCCTTGACTTCACATTTGTAGCTTGTCTTGCAGCAACCCTTGTGTTGTCATTTGTGATAGGAGGAAGTCAACTGTGAGTTTGAATGCTCTCCATCATTCGTGACATGTACAGTCGAAGCCCCATATAATGAGAAGCTCAAAATAGCTAGAGACAGCGGTATTATCACCCCATGATTTGCATATATCTAAATCTGCAATAATGAGAATTGGTTGTGTGTGGCCTTACTCACAGTAATTATGATTTCTAATAACCAAGAGGATATTCCCTGTATCATTGTTGCTGTCAGTGATTATTTATTGCTGTTATGTGCATACCTGTCTATGCTGATGGTATTGGACTCTACGATTCCAACTATGTATACATATATGCAGCATGATTCCAACAACTTTAAGTCTGCTTTTTTATAAGGCAAATTTATAGTAATTGAAATTGGGATTCTTTCATTTCTGCCTGTATCCTGGAGAACATTTCCTGCCTAGTGTATGGAATTAAATCCCACCGGAAAATATTGGGCTAATAAAATCTGGGCTTGCCATTACATAGCATTCTTGCAAATCGTAATAAATACAACTTTCTCTGACCCATTCATAATTTTTGCGTGCCTCTTTGAGAGGTAGTAAAGCAAATTTATAGTAATTGAAATTGGGATTCTTTCATTTCTGCCTGTATCCTGGAGAACATTTCCTGCCCAGTGCATGGAATTAAATCCCACCGGAAAATATTGGGCTAATAAAATCTGGGCTTGCCATTACATAGCATTCTTGCAAATCGTAATAAATACAACTTTCTCTGACCCATTCATAATTTTTGCGTGCCTTTTAGAGAGCTAGTGTGAGAGGTGTGACAATTTTTCTGGTTTCTGAAGCTTTTGCCAGTAATAGTCCATAGCATTGCTGTATTACTTGCTACTGCGACGTATTTGAAATTCAAGAAAGAACAGTAATAATCAGTGTTCTAAGTGTCAAGAGTCTAAGTTTTATATGTATTCCAAATAGTCACATATATCATGAAATTTAATATCGTTGACAGTGAATACAACCACAGGTCAATGAAGCGTACAAAAATATCATTTTTAATAGCTATATTAATGGCACTTTTTGACTATTCACCCAAAACACCCTCAATATTGGTTAAACCAGTGTTAAAGTGGTAGGAATTGGATGTGGAATGATTATTTAAACATCTTTGGTAATAACAAGAATTTGATATAGTGAATGATTTTTGACTCCCAAAAGCACTCTTTATATAGAGCTTCTGCAGGAGCATTAATTGATTGCAATTATGCAATTTTACACCAATCCTTGAAATAAATTTTGTAGTTTTTTTCAATTGTCATTGGTAGCATTCGCTGCAGGAAATACTAGTTCTCTGGGATTACTGGTAGATAATGCTAAGAAAACTTTGCTGTCATTTGGCTGTGTTTATTTCATTTTATATTGTGTGTGCATTTCAGTGTAATGTAATGTCCATGCCAATCATTCATACAGCACGGTGTGGTGGAATCTAATGAAAGGAATGATTTTAACTGGCTTTCATTTTCTTGTAAGGAAGAACTGTAAGCCTGCTCTTCTGGGAAATGAACTTACTCCCCGTGATATCTGTCACTACTGTGGCAAATCAAGTTAATGAATTTCTACTTAGGTATTCATTCATTTCATTAATCTTAAGGTCTCAGAATTTCTGGTAGTCCTCTCTTCTTAAGGATAAACTTCCCAAAATGCCCTCTGCTTAAACTAATATCAGCTGAATGAAAACCTTACATGAGGTTGCCTAGTTCTCCCAGTTATATGAAGAGATCCCATCAGCGTAATCTCATATTTATTCCCTTATCATGTGTGAGCATCCTAATACATTTCTCTTTCATAATAATCTTCCAATCTTTTCCTTTGGAATAACTGTTTCAATTAGTGTGCCAGGGACTTCATTTGGGTTGAATATTTGCCCCACACAACTCATCTCTATCTCCATAAATGTTTCAATCTTGATATCATGAAGTCTTTAGTTTTATTTTGTCTCAGTTCTTAGCATTATATTTTCTCGGTTCTCATATTGGGTTAGCAAAGGATCTCTTGTCTATCGTTAATGACTGTTGAGAACCCATGTCCTGCGTTAAATAAAACTTTTCATCGCACTCAACTACTCCCCCTCTCTTGTCTCTTGTTGAATGGTGTCTCATCAGCCTCGTGATGCCTCTGTTGCTGATGATGGTGAGGCCTGAGGTGTTTGCTTTGTGTTTTATGTATTATCAATGACTATCTTGTATAAGTTTTCTACTATATTATATACTTCCATGTCTTTAGTGAATGGTGTAATACTTTTATGTCTGTTATTTACCTGCTAGCTCTTTGATTATGGGTTGATTTGTGTCTGGAAGGAGCAATGCTAGATGCAATTTTGAATTATTCTATTTTTTCAATCCATCATGGAGCTACTTGGTAGGACAGAGCATTTTTCATGATCCTTCACTCAAGAAATTGCCAAAATCATCATTCTTATTTGGTGTTGTGTGGTCAAAAAGAGTGACACTGATTTTAAAATGTGAGATATTCAGGCAATCCGTAATTTCCCTTAAGTATATTCAGCAATTGTTCTATTCCTATGGTGTACAGTACCAGATGTGATCTGAGTGGCAAAGTGTGATGCTGTTTTATTGCCAGAGCCAAATGCTTCTGTTTCTGAGCACAGTTTCTGTGTCAGATTCACAGCTAAATCAACTTTTTATGGCTGAATGAAAAGGATTGGCCACTCTCAATAGCTAATTAAACTCTGTATGGTTTCCACCATGGGCAAAGAATGATGGGAAACAAATCTCTCTCCCTGGCGATATTCTCACTCTAAGCTAAACTTGTTTTAGTGGACTTGTACTGTTTATACTGGCCTTTCAAGACATTGACTGGAAGTGCCGTGAAATCATGTGTTCAACTTTGATATGTGACTATGTGAGTGGATATTGTTGTGTTAGTTGAGTATTCACCTTCCTTTAGTTTTCTCAATTAGTTAACTCTTGTGTGTTGAGTGTTTGATGAGTAATGTCCCTATATTAAATAAAATTTGAATATAATGCTTTCCTCAACCAATGAATTCCTTTACGAGGACTGATTTACAACGAAGGGTGGCCTCCTTTAGCAGTAGTCGAAGGAGTGACCCTTGTCCTCTCTACTTCCCTCTCTGCCCCTTGTTGTTTGTGTGTGTGTCCCTTCTTTGTGCATCATGTTGCGCATGTTCTCTCTTGGTTGTACAGCTCCATCCCGAGCAACAACATCCCACTCATGAGGATTGTGCAGTCCGTGAAGCACAGCAAGCGACGGGGGTCCAAGGTCATAAAGGAGGGGTGGATGGTGCACAGTACCAATAAGGACCGAATGGTGCGTTTGCTTCCCCACTGAAACCAGCACCTCCCTTCCCATCCATGTGGATAGTTGTCACAGCAGCGTTGATTGTGTTGTAATGATGTGCATTTTGTTAATGTCATGCTGCGGTGTTTTGTAGTGCTTTGGTGGTAAGGGTCATCAGTCCTCACATTGCCCACCCAATGCAAGGTCACTCATTGAAGAATAATTACATGCACTGCCCTCTTTGGCCATGCTTTATCTCACCCAAAAAGGTGTTTCTGGCCCACCCTTATATCAGATTTTATGTACAAATTCTTATAGTTGCCTTATAAATCCTTTTTTCTCTTATTCTCTATGAAATTCCTCTATTGTTTTTGTGTTATCTTATTTTTAAATTCTTTTGGCACGCCCATGGTCCATCCCGTCAAAAGAGGAGACCATTTGGAGTGAATAAGACAATGTCATTATGTTGAGGTTAGAACTATTGATGGCCACTCTGGGAATTAACCTCCATCCCTCCCGTACTGAAAATCTTGCTGCCAGTTCTATGCATGGTTTGTGTGATAAGAAGATGGCAGAAAGTTCCCAGTGCATTGTGACCTCACAAGCGACTCCTGGGTCGATGAATAGCATTTGCTGTTGGAAGATTGTCCGGTGGTGGGGCTTGTTGGACTACAGTTGCGTGTGCTTAGGGAATTTTGTCTTGGCTGTAAATCTCCTCCGCATGAGGAGTGCGTTGCGTAAAGCACACCACAATGGCATCCCAATGACTAGGTTAATTTTTTGGGAATATTGGAAATATTGTGGAAAGAAAAATTTCAGGAAAGTTTGCAGTAATGAGGGCATATAATGAATAACAGAAGCCCATTAACTACTCATGAAATGGAAATCGTTAAAATGATGTGATATAGATTTTGAAAATAAATTTTCTAGACACCCTTACATGGATTTTTTTTGTAATGACTTGTATGTCCTGGTAAGGTTGAAAGCTATTTGAGAATGATATTACTCCCTGTTCCCCTACGTATAATTCTACAGCATGGCAGAATGCCATTCTGTACATTACAGAAGGTAACATTCATTACCTAAGCTTGTTTCAAAGAATCAAACATATTATGCCAAGTATTGCTGTAAAATGCCTTGATAAAACAATGAATTTGTAGTCATTACCCCTTAAATATTCATTTTTATTAATTGTACTTGCTGTCCATACTGTCATCAGTCATGATTCGTGAGGATCGTGTGAATTTACTTTGTCCTCAACGTTAATGCTCTGTATTTATTTTTGCACATCATTTCCATATGCACTTTCCTAGTACCTTTTTCTGTGCACTTTGACAATCCAGCCAAATTATTTTGCCAATGGAAAATAAATATCTTCATCATTGTCTAATGGTTCTTCCTGCAGAGAAAACGGCATTACTGGCGGCTGGACACCAAATCCCTCACAATGTTCCAGAGCGAAACTGGTAGCAAGTACTACAAGGAGATTCCACTCTCTGAGATACTGGCTGTGGAAGCAGCCAGGACTGGCTCTGGAGGTAAGTCACTCACTTTAGTAATCTGCAATCCTCCTGCTGAATTCATTTCCGTGGTGGAGTATTTGTTTTCTCTCCAAATGCATTGCAATATATTTATCATTATTATTGCACTGTCAGTGGCCCAAGTCCTGTGGACCCTGACTTGCAAACACTGAGAATCCTTGCTTGCAAACTCTGCCCTTGAACCATCACTTTTCTTGCCCTGGAACAGAATTGATGATGCCTTAAGCTTTGCCCTTGTAAAATGCATTTGGAGAAGTATCATAGCTGGTGCTCACGCAGCAGTCCTCCCCTTGCGCACAGGTGAGATGGTGCACTGCTTTGAGCTGCGGACTGCCACGGTCGACTACTTTGTGGGCGAGAAGGAAGAGGGTGCTGGGGTGCCCGAGTCGTCGACAGGAGGGCAGCACCCGTCGTCATCACCTCCGCCCGAGTCGGGCGTGGGACTGCAGCTGGCGATGGGGTGGGAGGTGGCGATCCGCAGGGCCCTGATGCCTGTCCACTCTTCGTCCTCCTCCACCGTCGCCACGGGCTCCAGCACCAATGGCATCGCCGACGGCACACCAAGTGGCAGCACAACCACAGGCTCATCACTCAGCGTGGGTGGGAACAGTGAGTGTCAAAGAGCCCTTTGATTCCACCTTGGATTGAGAACGTGGTTGGCGGGGATGTGGTACCATCCCTCTTCTCCCCTGTCTTATGTCCAGCAGTTGGCCAAATCAACAGTTGTGCACCAAGTGTTAAACTCCTGAAATATGGAACCTGTTTCTCCTATTGGTCAGAATAGTTTCACATAATAACATCTTCTACCATTCTGTAAGTTAGAGTAAACTCAGGAATTTGTCACTTTTTCATAAATTACAAATGACTGAAATTATTCAGCCTTCATTTGTTTTTGTTTACTTGAAGTATGGTATGTTGTACGCTTGATAGAAACATGTAGTTTTGGCCACAGATAATCATTATTAGTCTGAACAGTTATTCACACTCAGTGATTCAACCCGAAGGTTGGCTTAGATAGGTGAGGGTAGCGCGTATTAAGCCACAGGCGTGTGAGTTTCACACATTCAGGGTAGGGGGGCCAGTTCCTTTCCCTGGGCCACCTCGCACTCGGAGGATTTTTCATTCCGGGGCATCCAAAGGCTTCACCCGGATTTGAACGCGGGACCCTTCGATCAGTGGCTCAGCACTCTGCCCACTACTGTTGTGGAAAAAAGTCATTGCACTCGAGTTTACAAGTCAATGACAGTTGTATGCGTAGTCCCACATGAAAACAAGTTATATCCAAAATTAGCAAATTTAATTCTGCGTTTAACTGTGGAAAGTGAAAATTTTTATTTTAACTTGTTAAAATTTTATCGTCTGTGAAACAAAAAAAGTGCCTGTTTTTTCACCGTTTTAAACGGAATGCTCACTTTAAAAATGCATAACTTTTAAAGTATTCATTGGATCGTAACCAAACTTTAATACAACATAAAGGAACTTGTTGTTAGTGTATGTACAAAGTTTTAAGATAATCGAAGTTTAAATAAAATTGTTCATGTAAATGTTGTGAAACAACTTTTTCTCAGTACTGCGTGGTCATATCGATACGAATCTTGTCCTGTCATGGAGCTTATGGTAATACAAGGCTAATCGGTTCTCGATATTTAGAATTTATTTAGTTGTTTATTTTATGTGCGCTTACATTTAATTAGGTGTTTCCAACAACAAGAGAAGTGAAGCGAGCGGGAGGAAGCGGACGCATGGCCTGGGAATTCTGTGCGATTCCGTGCTAAAAAGGGGATTCAAAAGAACACTGGGATGGTAAATGATAAATACTGGGATGGTAAACGTAAGACATGGCTAGTTGAAGGTTCGTCAAGATAACTTCCAACAACCTATGCAGCTGAAATTCGTGGATCAAAAGTACTAAAAATTAAAATGCAAAGGTATATTGTATAAATTGTAATTTTTATCATTAGGCATATTTGTTACTATGCATATTATATTTTATCAAATGTGGAAAATACCCAATTATTGATTGTTTTTGTGGTGGACTGTTGTGGAATGAATCCATATTAATTAATTAATCATAACCATTTATCCTATTACATTATTCCTGACTTGTTCTGTTTCATCATGCATCATAATTCTTGAACTAAAATGTTTAAAATTCCAATCATTTATCATTTACCCAATGATTATCATTGTGTACTCATTGTTAGCTTCTGATAATAAGGTTTATATGATTACAGAAGTGTCTGAGTTGCTGCAGTTACCTTGAACCATCATAGGAAGTATAACTAAGTTAAAAGAACATTTTTAACAGAAGTGGTAGGATATTTTTTTTTTGTCGTAGCAATCTGTGTTTTCCTCAAATTGTCTTGCAAATGATCTTCTGTTCTCGGCAGAATCAGAGGAGCGGGAGGATAGCATGACAGACATCAGTTGCCTCTACCAAATATTCCCGGATGAAGTCCTTGGTTCGGGTCAGTTTGGAATCGTTTATGGAGGTAAGGGCTTCATTATTATTTGAGTGTGGTTACTGAACTACTATTAGCCTCTTGGGAGCCTATGTCGAAATTTTAGTCGTATACGACTTCGCTGTCATGTATGAGTCACATGGTATGAACCCGAGCACTCGGCGGATTTTCTATGCTCGAACCACTCGAGTTCACTCGTATACGGTTACTGGCCTCTTGAGTGGTGGATACCAACCAACTTACGCTTTGAGTGAGCATAATGGCGGGTGCTGACGATTTTGCAGCTGAAGAAACATGGCAAAAAAGGAATTATGGGTCCTCCCCGGAAAGTGGGAAATACATTTAAGATGATTAAAGAGACTGTCGCACAGATGTACCAATTAAATACTCCATTAGGAGTTCATTTAATATCAAGGTTCGATGACAATAGTACGAAAACCTTTTCTATCGGCGGATTTTCTATGCTCGAACCACTCGAGTTCACTCGTATACGGTTACTGGCCTCTTGAGTGGTGGATACCAACCAACTTACCCTTTGAGTGAGCATAATGGCGGGTGCTGACGATTTTGCAGCTGAAGAAACATGGCAAAAAAGGAATTATGGGTCCTCCCCGGAAAGTGGGAAATACATTTAAGATGATTAAAGAGACTGTCGCACAGATGTACCAATTAAATACTCCATTAGGAGTTCATTTAATATCAAGGTTCGATGACAATAGTACGAAAACCTTTTCTATCATCAGTGATTTGAAAATAATCACTAGAAAAAATCTTGCATGGTCATTCAATGTAGTAAGAATTTTTGTACTTTGTACAATTACATTTAATTTTATTTTACCAATGAATTTTTAATGAAAAGGAAGTCGTCAGGCTTCACTTGGTGGAACCGCATGATAGTAGCAAATGGAAAAATCACTTTGTAAGATTCCACAAAATTTTATTGTAGCACCGACCTAGGTTTCGATTGTATACCTCTCGTTGACCTTGAAGATGATTGGTATACAATCAAAACCTAGGTCGGTGTTACAATAAAATTTTGTGGAATCTTACGAAGTGATTTTTCTATTTGCTACAAATTTTTAAGTG
This sequence comes from Platycnemis pennipes, assembly GCA_933228895.1. Classification (NCBI taxonomy): domain Eukaryota; kingdom Metazoa; phylum Arthropoda; class Insecta; order Odonata; family Platycnemididae; genus Platycnemis; species Platycnemis pennipes. The sequence goes on along the minus strand of OW121857.1, from coordinate 92,262,114 downwards.
TCATTTTCAAGTAATTGTCACACTGACAGTGATGCTAAAACATTGAAGTGGAGTGTTTATATAAACATTTAAGTGGAATAATGCAAAGTTATTTGATTCTTACCATGTGTGACACATGGGAAATTCTTCCAAGTACAGTGGAAGCTCTGTATAGCGAGTGCTCATAATGGCTGGGAAATCACTCGCTATAGCGAGCTCTCGTTATATCCAAAGATGCTGGATTGAGCCTCGAATTTCCCACGCTTGTTCTTTCTTTCTGTCTCTCTTTTGTTACCATGCTATTAGAAACATGTAGAAGAGCCGTTTTCATGCACAATTGCATATTCATCGATCATTTTACGAATTAAATCTTTCAAAACAATAATTTATGCTTTGCTGACGTTTTCCAGTGTTAACCGGTACGTCCATTGGTTAGGAATGTTGTAATGATTACCCGAAATACGGAATTTTTCAGAGGTCGAAAATATTTCTTGCGTAATTACTAGTGATGGGGCGAATCCAAAATTTGATCGAATGCGAATCCTGTTTTTTTATCAAATATAAATCTCGAATCCTAACCCCAAATCCTAATCCTCCTCAATTTTATTAAATTCAAAGCTTCCTTTTATCTGTAAATTGTTAAATAATGCTTCCTTTCTCGTGAATTCTCTAATGAAATCCAATAAAAGCTGAATCTTATTTATTAAAGTAAATTATAAATGAATAATGGTCATATAGTCCCCACTCACTGAAATTTAGGACATGTTTGAGGGCAAATATACAGAATGGGTAATTTCAAAAGTTAATCAAAGTTTAATTTTTCTTAAATAAAATTGAAATTTCAATGAAAACAGAACACAAGTTTTAGCTTAGAAAATGCAGCATTTTCACTCGGTCAAGATCTGATCGATTTCTATTTTTATCAACCAAATTTCCAGCAGTACTGAAGGCTCTTTCTGAAAATACTGTTGCCGGAAGAATGCAGAGGAACTTTTTTGTTAGAATTTTCAAATTGGGGGATTTTAATGAAACCATTTGTGGACAAATATTATTAGCTTACAATATGCTGCATAAACATTACCTACCGTGGAATATACGATTTAAATGCTATAAACGAGCAATTACGGTAAGTCCTCGACTTACGCGGATGCGAGTTACATGGAACCAGATTTACGTGGATGTTCAGTTAGGCCGGAACATGCTTGCATGTCTCCGCATTTCTGTTGCCGCAACGGATTCAACCACGTCACACCCCGCGACTCATTGCCAAGCGCTCAAGAGTTGATGCCACACTACGGGTGTTCAGAATGCCTACTCTAGTTTAAGACATTTGCATAGTTCGATAGGTTATATTTGATCATCGTGATGGTGAAAAAGTCTGATGTGATAAGGCATCAACGTCTTTATTCGGTGTAGTTGGGACCTTCCCACGTAAGTCGATGCGTAGTTAATTATCTACTCCATAGATGATGCCTGTTGTCCATTACAGTGAAAAAAAGGAGTACACATCCACGTAAGTTGAAACACCACAGCTTAATTATCCATTTTTGGACCATTAGCGGTGCCGCTTTCACGGTGGCAATCGGCAACGATTACGGAAAACATCATCTTTTGAGAGGCCATTAAGTTAGCATAATAATAAGAGAGTAACACAAATCCTATCTTTATTTCACTGGATATTTAAATTTAAAATAAGTATAATTACCCAAAACTTCTTTTTTTTGCTGTAATGGACTGTAATGGCGTCGACTCTTGCGAGCTCAGCAATGTGGCCGTTGTCGTTGTCGTGGCCGTGACGTTGTTGAATCTGTCGCGGCAACAGAAATGCAGAGAAACGCAAGCATGTCACCGGCCTAACTGAACATCTGCGTAACTCCGGATCCTTGTAACTTGGATCTGCATAAGTTGAGGACTTACTGTAATTCTCCACCACTGGCACATAGAATCCGCACCACTGGTATTCAAATCTTTAATCCATTGATTCAATTGAATCTTGTAACCTTGGATTCGATTGAATCTCGAATCCATGGATTTGATAGGATTCGACAGAATCTTCAAATCTCTGCTGCAACCATAGTAATTACCTATTCCTAGCCATTTCTAATATTCGTTTCAGTTATCTCTTGAAAATTAGTTGCAACGAGTATTTATTTACACAAGCAAATGCATCTCTCAGTTGTATTGAGCATCATGTCATATTTTTGACATACATAGTTACAGACATAGTTTTTATGTGAAAGTAAAAGAAAAACACTTCTGTAGAATTCAAGTCTCTTGGAGTAGAGCATGATCATTCGATCTACACTGTGTCAGTGTTTGTGTAATGTAGTATTTACTTTTCTTAACTTTTAAAAAACTTATGTTGCAGAACTCAGAGAAATTGCCCTGTGTCAGTCAAGTGTGTGAAATCTGTCATTGATGGCCGTTTGCAAACTAAGTGCCTCTTTGCTCTGTGTTCTTTCAGTCTGTTTTATGACTCTATGACTAAGTTCATGGTTACCTTATCTCTTATTTCATCTCCCATCAGATCCATTAAGAAATATTCCTCAACTGTCTCTCCCCGAATTATGACCGCAGGTGTGCACCGGACATCAGGTCGCTCGGTGGCTATCAAGGTCATAGACAAGTTGCGCTTCCCAACCAAGCAAGAGGCCCAGTTGAAGAATGAGGTGTCCATTTTGCAGAATCTCTCGCACCCTGGTGTTGTGAACCTGGAACGAATGTTTGAGACACCGGAGCGTATATTTGTCGTCATGGAGAAGCTGCGAGGTGATATGCTTGAGATGATTCTGTCGAGTGAGCGTGGGCGACTCTCGGAGAGGATCACCAAGTTCCTCGTCACGCAGGTTTGTTCAGGTCATATGGTTAGTGATGGGAACATGTAGCTTTTGGGAATTGAGAAGTGTCATTGCTTGGGAGACCTATTGTGAAGTACACCCTATAGGGGCCTTTTGTTCGCCATGGAAGCTGCATTGGTGTTTGGTCCTGGATCTTCCCTGACTATAGTACTTACAGTAGAAGCCCGGTATAGTGAGTACGGCTTATTGCAAGAATCGCGTTATAGCGAGTGATTGTCTTTGTTCCGCCAAAAGGCCTATGTTTTACATGTAAAATAAAGCGGATATAGTGAGGCCAAAAAGTTCCTTCCACAGTATTCGCTCGGTATTACGACAGATATCTCTCGAGGGCGATGCACCACCTAGCAAAAATAAACTACAGTGTTTTGTATTATCTGCTAATTAAACTAAAAATACAAGATGTGTGCCACATCTACAACACCTAAAGCCAGTTATGTCCAAACATTAGCGATTTACGGCCTTCAGTACGCTCTGCGCACTCCTATTTTACGTTCTTCTTTTGTTAGGCCCAGTCATCAGTGGGAGGGGAGTGGCTGGACGAGGAGCAAGATGAGAGTAGAAGAGGGAGTTAGGTCTAGGCAATGGCGATATGATAATTCAATATCGGGATATGATAATTTTAGCATATCGAAAGGTGGCGATAACGATACCTCATATTATGAAGATAAATATCGTCTTATCGTGCCCCCGATAAAATAGCGGGGGGATATGTTGAAATTTTAAGATTGAAAAAAATTTTTTGTTCCTCTTTTAATTAAAATTATTTGAACTAAATTTAGTCAAAAGTAGTGTTGTAAAACCAATATATTTGTGGCAACCAGAGAAATTATTGTAATTTAAATCCATTGAGGCACCTTTTTCAAGATGTTCATGCTTTTGTTTCAAACCTCGCAGAATAATTTCTGCAGTGTTGAGTGGCAGCCTATGAGGCCAGATGAGTGAGTGTCCTCTCCATGGAAATTGATGAGTCTTATCAAGGAGAGCTTGTGGCTGGAATCCTTGTGGCAAGATATTGACTAAATATTCTCCACCAATACGAGAATCAAATGATGGCAGCTGGGACCTGTGGTTTTCACTTGTTATTTAATTTTGTTTTATTGGGACATTGAGGACTATTGGGGCAAGTCTGTAACTTCTGCTGCCAATTTTCGTCAATAAATTACTTGACTGTTTCTGTTGACACTTATGAATCGCTACAATCGATCATGAATTTTGTCTGCTATCCAGGAGCATTGGCTGTTTACAGTATGAGAATTTTTAGACGAGTTCACAATTGTAACCCAGTGCCAATCAAGTTTTTTGCCTCATTATCTCGTGCAAATATTCAATTTGGGAATTAAAAATTGAGAACCAGCAAGTGAGGAATATACGAGTTGTGTATTTCTCAGTTAGCAAGGCACCTCAAACATTACTACTATTACCATTTTTGTAAATGTCCGGGTTCAATTCCTGCCGGCAAATAGGTGTTTACATTAGTTTAAATTAGGTTTTTCAACCTGAGAAAATGCAAGACTTTTTTCTTTCATTAAGTAAAATACTTACCTGTGCTAATTATCTAACATATAGCTCTTCATAGGTGCAATTTTTTTATTTTTTTGCAATTTTATAAGCTATTATTATTCAAGGGAAAAATTGCTTCAAAATATTATTGTGAGTAATTTTCATATCATTTTACTGTGAAAGGCACACTGGAGGGCATTGGAGTGTTTGAAATGATGAAAAACGTTTTTTTTTTTTTTTTTCAAAATTCATTTTCGAACAGCTATTCACTTAGAATCGCAGGCAGAGTAAGTAAAATCCAATTATTGTTAATCATAATTTTGTTTTAAAATGCCACAAAATTGTACTATGGAAATCACGGAAATACTGACCATTACACAGTCCCACTCCACACTCCGAACATCAAGTTTTTTCTACCTTCCTGCACTTCTCTGCCTGCTGCATATTCATGCAGATTGGCTCTGTCTCTGTGGCTTGGCCCTCTTCTCTATGGGTGGGACAAACTCCGGGTAGTGTCTTAAAATAACACCCTATCCCAAGAGCCAATGTGTTTCTAGGTGAGTGGGGATCGAACAACCATGTTAGGGTTGTGACAGATTGCCATATTTCATGAATGTTTGGCACACTAGTTCACCTTAATTCCTTCAGTCACATGCTGCTTCCACATTTCATGGAATGAAAGTGGAACGGAAGTGTCACATCTATCAAATGAATAAATATTTCCTTGTACCACTTCACTGATTTCCTCATGCATGCCTGACCTGTCCACTAATCTCATGTTCTTTTTGTAGTCTGGAACGGCATCCGGTTTTTTTATAACCACATTCTTTCTTTAATCTCTCCTGTCTCTTGCAACTAGTTGTGGTCGTAGTCACATTGTGCTTATCGTGCACAATGAGAGATTTGAGAGTTAGTAATTGTTTGAATTTTTTTCATGTTATAGTCTCCTGGCTTGCACTTTGCTGGGAACATTAGCATGCCTTTTCTATTTGTTCTGACAGTCCCACATAGTCTAGTAAATATTTACATAATGCTGGACTCGTTTAAAAATTATCCATCCGTGCACGAAATATGTCCCATATGTAAATATTTCTCCATCATTTTCATTACAACAGCACCAGATATGGCTAAGTCACTTTAAGGAATTTTTGTTGTCTTCCCTATGTATGGAATCATGTCTAATAGGATTCCTGTTTCCAAATAGAATGAAACAAAGATCATGATTCCAAATCTGTGACCCTTTGAAGGAATGTGTTGGCATACTGCTTGAATGACAGCCTGCCTTAATAATAATAATAATAATTTTATTCACCTTGAGAAATGGTGTAAACCATATTAGGTGTCGTCCAATACAAATTACAAGCATATAAAAATACATTCTGTGTACAAACACATTTCACAATCAAATATCATTAAAATTACATTCAAAGTACTCATCTATAGAGTAAAGGGGATATCGCACAAGCCAAACCCTTAATTTCCTAATAATAATAATAATAATGTCTTTATTCATCTGAAGCACAATAGGAATTGTGGTAGATGTCGTCAATATTTACACTCCTCTTGTGAGGATTAGAAAAAAAAAATCACTCACAGAAAAAAAAATACTGAATACACAACAAAAATATACAGTAATGAGTAAAATGCAGATATACAATGAGAAACAAAAAATAAAAACATTCAGAATCACAATGCAAGTACCTATACAATTAAAAACTAATTGTGGAGAAATCAATTTCAAAGAATTCCTCCAGTGAGTAAATAGGTTTAGAGATGATCCATTTCTCTAGGACCCTGCGGAAGACTTTGTAGTCAACCATTCTTGCTGAATTAGGCAGCATATTGAAACACTTGATAGCCAAGTTCTCATAATTAAAAGACTTAACCAGTCTACAGTAAGGCATATCTAGTTTATGATTTGCTCGAGTGTCATAATTGTGTACATCAGCTCTTGTGAGGTACATTTGCAGATTTACCTTGACGAACAACAGTGTGTGAAATATATATAGGCTGTAAACAGTCATAATGCCTAATCTAACAAAAAGTGGTTTACAGTGTGCATTAAATCCAGAGTTAGAGATAACTCGAACCACCTTCTTTTGGAGTATTAATAGCTGTTTTACGTCTGAAGCATGCCCCCAGAGTCTGATTCCATAAGAAAGGTGCGATTGGAAAAAAGCATAATATGCATTGATAAGAAAGTCATTGGTCACACAGCACTTAAGCTTCCTGATTAAGTACATGGATCTGGCGAGTTTTTTCCTAACGTTTAAAATATGCATGCTCCATGATAGCTTGGGATCAAGGTAAAAGCCAAGAAGTTTAACAACTTTATTGTCGGGTGTAATTTGTTGAAAAGAACAGGTTAAGAATTGGGTTTTCATTGGATTCATAAAGAATCTGTTTGCTGAAAACCAAACATTTGCTTGTGCCAGTGTGTCAGATATCAACTTATTAGTCTCAATGGGATTGGCACCTTGATGCAAGAAAGTTGTATCATCAGCATATAGGACACAGTCAGTGGATACATTCACATTGATCATGATTAAGAAAAGGAGGGGACCAAGCACTGATCCTTGTGGTACCCCATGCTTAACCTTGAAGATAGCAGCATTTTCAGCTCTAATAAGGGTTGGTAACCTATGAAGACCATAAGTGATTTATCCATCACAAGCTTCTGAAATTGATTGAAGAAGCTATAACATTTTCCCTTTAGCCTACAAAAAATCGAATCAATTTTGTGCAAGGTGTCATCTGGGTTTATAGCATCATTATTATAGAAATGCAGAAAACGAAGAATCTCCAAATATGTCTCTAGACTTGTATTTCCCAAAAAACTGCCGTTTCTTATTAATGGATCCTTTGACTGGTACTCATCAATGAAAAGCATCTTCGTATGTATGCAGTATCAACAGTGCCAAGTGCAAAAAACATGTACAAATCATTTTCAGTAGAATCATGTCATTGTGGACAACTGTGACACTGGCTGTGATTCAATACAATTATTATGTTTAGGAATGTATGTCCTATAATTAATCATCATTCCTTTTTGAAATAATCCTTCACTGAGATCTCAGTAACCTTGATTTCTTGCAACCAATGCGAGTGATAACTACAGAGGGCGTCATTTTAAATGAAAAAACATTTGGTCACCATGATTCCCAATGCACATACAGCAGTGCTTACACTTCAAAATCGTGATATCTCATGAATTCTCTTTACATATCTCACTTCTCCATTCCACCTAATTATGGAAATATAGTTTCCCTAAATATAATAGCTTGTCAACTTAAATAGGTGAAGTTAGGTATATAGAGTATTTTGGTAAATATATTAACTTGATACTTCATATTAATAACTGAAACAATGGAAATTTTTATTACTCACGGTTCTCAAGTTGTTAACCTGAGAAAATTATGTGCAAGTCCTGCTTTGAATTTCAAAAAAAATTTCAGAAACTGAACTTCAAAAATTGGGGGGGAACTATATTCGGAGGAATGCGGTAATGTGCATTACATTTTTCAAAGCGTTACTCTTTAAATCTTTATGATTTATGGAATTCTTATGATTTAAATCGTTATGATACATGGATCTTGATAAAACAGTCAATACAGCAACCCACATTGCACTCTCATATCTTGATTTAGCTCCTCACAGTCTACACCTTCTCTTTTTTTCAGCAATACAGTCGGATCCGGATTTAAGGTTTTCGCATTTAACGTTTTTCCGCATTTAAAGTTTATTTTTTGAGGTCCCGATTCATTCCCTATAAAAACAATGTAAAAATTGTCCTCATTTAGCGTCTCCGCATTCTGAGTTTTTCCGCATTCTAGGTCTTAAAAAATTTTCCTGCACAAGATTTTTTACCTGATTTAAGGTTTATTCATGACGATTCATGCAAATGATTATCCATACATCAGTGATGACTATCACCAGCATTAGTTTTCAATAGGTTGACGGTTCTTAAGGCTTTGCTTTAAGATGCTTGTATATGTACAATGAATGAATGTATAATGAACATATGAACATTAAGATATTGAATGCTCTTGGTAATACATAAATGTAAAACTGCATTTTCCCCAATAGTAGGTTTAACCCAATGATGATATGCCATATTACGCAGTTGAAATCGTCGAGCTACTTCGTAGTTACAGTAAAAGAAATAAGCAGGGTAAAATTTCCGATTTTTTTAAAAAGTAGCGGTTCAGAAATATAATTAGTCTCTCCTAAAAGTTTTAAAATTGATATTGAATTCCTGAGTAGTCAGAAGGCTAATGCATTGTATTTTTTGTTAAGGAATTTTCATTTTTGGTTCATTTTTCATTTATTTTCGTTTTGTCACTGAATCCAACCTTCTTTGGTAAGAGCATATAAAACTAATGAAAATTTTTTATTGTTGTTTGTGACCCCTTTTAGTGACTTGAAATTATATTTTCTTTTCGTAGAAAGCTATTCTAATCATTACAGACTCTAAAACCTCAAAAAAATGACAAGTCCTCATTTAGTGTTTTTCCGCATTTAGTGTTTTAAATTTTGTCCCCCCTGAAAAACCTTAAATCAGGATTCTACTGTACTTGCTACGAAATGATTGTAGCCATCTTTGCGGATAGTGTCACTAACCTGGCTATTTATGCTACTTTGCCTCATCGGTGGTCTTCCTGGACCCCTTGGGATAGACCCGTAACGAGTCATTGGAATCAGTTGTATTTTGACAATCATGGGTCATTGCCAGGTCATTGCAATCTGCCTTCTAAATTCTTATTTGAGTATAGATTTCCCTGCCTTTCTCATAAGAATCCATGCATTATGAATGGCTGTATCGTTCAACCAGGTGAAAAATGGCCACCACCATTTCTTACTCCGGAAACCGGTAGTTTCCTACATTTTCATCCATACAATCAGTGCCCCCCATGTACTTATTATATTGGTTAATCGCATATGGTCAGCTACTCATTTCTTTTTCGATCAGCAGTACCCTCCTACCGTTGAGACTGGATTTACCCCATAAGTATTGGATGCCACTGTAACCAATGAATTATCCATCCAACGAATCAAGTATATACCATCACATGATACTTTACTTTCCATGCTTCCTCGGGACATTTTTTTCATAGACAGCAAGGGTGTGAGATGACTATTTTTTGAAATCCTATTCTCGCGCACTGTTTTTGTGCCACCCAGTCCTCTTTGTTTTAGATGCTGAAGAAGGTTGATCCCCATAAATAGATTGTCAAAATACAACTGATACGATAAGTTCTATATCAATGGCAGAAAATTTTCAGGCATTTTGATCTTTACCAAATGCAGCCTCAAAAGAGATCAAATAGCCATCATGTGTATTCAAATACTATATTTTGTAGCCAAATCAAATGGGCTTACCCTTGATGAATTGCTTACAGCTATGGTGGCCGTAACAGGGAACCATGCACTCATCATAGTCGATGTGTCTCTATGGCCGAAATTTCATCAGGTATTTATTTTGAAGCATGTTAGAGAAAGGTCTCAGTTCACACATCTTATCATTACTACCTATGCGGGTATTATCTGCACAGTGTATAAATCGGCATATTTGAAGGAAACGATCCCTTCACATGGTATTTAGAATGAGATCATTTCGAAGATCTTTTTTGTTCTCCCAGTAACTTTGCTTACTTGGCACTACACTATACCCTGAGAGTATCAGAATTGCTATAAAAACTTGCATTTCATTATGTGAAACATTAGGATCTGAACAGTTTTTGAACAGTGCATATTTTTAAGTTTCTTTACAAAGGAAATCAATAATAATAATAACATTTATTAGACGTTCAGAAAGGTAAATACAATGGTCTTCGTCAAAGAGTACATTTAAAATAATCAAAAGACAATATCAAGTTTACAAGTCAAAAAATCATCAGTGGAGTAAAAGGCTTTTGATACCGGCCAACATTGCAAGACACATTTAAATTTCCCATAGGTTACATTTCTGGCCTCTCGAGGTAACATGTTGAAAAATTTCAGTTTGATCACATTGAATTTATTTTTAGTTTTCGATAATCTGCCTGAGGTATTACAAGTTTCTCCTTCCTCTTGGTGTTATGATAATGGACACTATTTCCAGTTTTGTAGAGGTCAATATTTTCTTTAACATTACACAAACATTTGTAAATATACAAACTATAGTGTCATAATTCCACATTGTTTAGAGATAGATTAGCAGTGCTCATGGAAGGGTGAGTGAGAGATGATTCTCACTGCTCTTTTTTGTAATAGAAATATGTCCTTGGCCATAGCATGGCCCCAGAGTTCAATGCCGTAATTTAAATGGCATTAAAAAAATGCAAAGTAAATAGATCGTAAATAATCATTGGGGACCAGTTCCCTAAGTTTACGTAACATAACAATTACCTTAGACAACTTGACGCAGATATTGGAAATGTGAGAGTCCCACTGTAGTCTACTGTCCAATTCAAAACCTAGTAGCTTAACACTATCAATTTTGTTCATTGATTTGCAAGAGAGAAGGTAGTCAGATATGTTTTTCCTGCATTTAAAGTGAGTCCGGTGGCCATAAACCAGCTATGAGCAGTAGTAATTACAGAAATGGATACTATTGCAGTTTTGGATACTATTTAAATCCTTGTCATAATATATAAATGTTGTGTCATTCGCATACAATATTGATTCGTTTGAGACATTGTATGGAAGGTCATTTATCATGATCAAAAATAAAAGTGGTCCAAGGACTGAGCCTTGGGTGACACCTTGTTTGACTAGCAATGGCCTGGATAGTTTGTTTTCAATACAAAGAGACTGAACGTTCCCTCAAGTATGAGTCGAAAAGCTAAAGTTCATTGTTCTTGACACCATAGTGATCTAACTTCAGAAGAAGAATACAGTGGGAGACACAATCGAAAGCCTTAGTCTTATCACATGCAATCAGGACCACAGATGATTTACCTTCAGAGGCCTTACTAATGTTGTTAGTAATATACTGAATGGCCTGAGTGGTAGTTTTTCCTCTGTGAAATCCATATTGAGAGGAACTAAATAGTTTGTTACTTTCAAGGAAGTCATGTAGCTAACTTTATATTACAAGCTCAAAGATTTGACTAAAAACTGGAATAATTGAGATTGGCCAATAGCAATGAGGATCTTTGGGACCTTTCTTATGGATGGGAATGACTTTGGAATGCCTAAGCCCCAAGGGGAAAATACCAAACTGTAAGCAGGTATTGAAAATAATAGAAAGGGGTTCAGTGATATTTTCATTTAAACTCTTTATGAAATTGTTCAAGAGGCCATAAATATCTCTACTGTTCAAGTTTTTTAAAGTTTTTATTATTTTGTAAATATCAAAGGTGGTTACCCACTTCCATTTAAACTGGTTTTTGCAATTCATGTGGTTTCTTACAAATTATATTTACCTTTATTTCAATTATATTTATGTACTTACAAATTACCTTTGCTGGGTTTGAAGGATAGGAGGAGGTTATTTTCTCCACAGAATTAATGAACAATTATTCATGTCAACTGCAGCAATTGGTATAATGGGGGAGCTTATGGAAATGCCAGCTTCTCTCTTAATAACATTCCAGGATGTTTTATGTTTGTTTTCTGAATTAACTATGTACTGATAAGAATAATATGTGCAAAAAATCTGTTATCAAAAAAGAAATGGAGTACTAACCTCGAGGACAACGCCATAATTCCCTACTTCAGCTTGTAGTCTATCACACTCCTTCCTCCAACCATGCACAGTGACAAGTGATTCTAACATAAAGAAACCAGGCAAACTACTATGTATTGAGCAAGGACTCATCATCCTAGTGATGCGATTTCGAAGCAAATGCAACAATATAAGCACATATTAGTGCTGCCAAAATTTCACCCTGCATTACGTACCATATATGATACGGTAGGCGTTAATGGGTTAAAAAAAAAGAAGAAAAATTAACCCAAGGAAAAACTAGAAAAATGTAGAGATTAATTTTTCAACTTAAAACTGTGTGTAAAAAAGGGGTGCTTCTTATATGCTGAAATGTCCTGGCAAATACGATAAGTTCTGTGCTTACAATATGGCATGTAATACATTTGGTACTGTCATGAAGTTCACTATTGGCCCTTGCAGTACACCTGGAAACTTATCATGTGCTCTCCATTTTCCAGATACTGGTGGCTTTGAAGCACCTTCACAGTAAGAACATCGTGCACTGTGACCTGAAGCCTGAGAACGTTCTCCTGTCCTCTGACTCAGACTTCCCCCAGGTGAAGCTCTGTGATTTTGGCTTTGCTCGCATCATTGGAGAGAAATCCTTTCGCAGATCTGTTGTGGGCACGCCTGCCTACCTTGGTGAGTGGACTGCCATCATCTGACAGTGTCCTTCCCGTGGACAGCATTGCATACATCTCACGGTTTTATCAAAATTGGTCATACTTTCCTGCCTATGTGGGCATACTGGTGTCCCCCACTTGGGACAAGAGATGTAAATAAATAATTACTGTGCGAAATTCATTCATGCTAAGTGAATATTTGAAGGCACAGGCTGATCAATTAATTGACTGTGAACATGCCTGAGATAAAAGATATTTAGGCCATAACAAGTATCTCTGGCCAGTTAAAAATTTATTCGTGCTAAAACTTTATAATTTTTCTTGTAATAGAGTTAATCCTCTTTTATCTAGCAGCGTTTGGACTTGACAACAGAATCTGCTATAGTTTGTAGTGCACAAATGATGGAAGCCATTAAAAAAAATTAATGCCTAAACCGTAAGCAGGAATACCATAAATGAATCATATTATGTCCAAATTTGTTATGTAGCAATTAATTTGACGTGAACGATGCGATAAATTACCACCATTTAAAAATATGCTTTGAAGTCATAGTCTAAACATAATAGTGGACACCCTAGTCCCATATACTTATCCCAAAATTTGCACCACGAACGAACAGCTGTGGGCCAAGGTAACGATTTTTTTCCTTTACGAACGAAATTTAAGCTTCCACGTGATTAATCCTCCAGCTAATCGTTAATGCACTTTATTCACTACCTAAGCAGTTGTATGTAGCAGCTAATGTATCATTCATCTCACTTCAACGATGCATTTCATTATTGTCATTTCCACTACTCTACAGTTCCTCCTGTAAAATTTAATGCTTGGAAGACAAATTTTCTCCTATTTAGTTCTGTTTTAGTCAAGAGCTAGTAAGGATCAAGATACATGAAGACATGTATCTTGATGCGTTGGTCAAAAAAGAGCAAATACCTAAGGCAAAATAAACACCCATGTGTCTTACCATTGGGAAGGGTTGTCCAGCTCTGTGCTGTGTACAAAGATTTCTGGAGGAAGAGGGTGGATTGGACAAGTGTCACGGAGCAGTTTTCCCAGGCCATGAGGGTCACTTGGGGTCATTCTAAGAGAAGGGTAGCTTTCAAGACTCCACTAAGTACTTTGGATTTTCTAGGAAAGGATTGTGGAGGCTGTGTTTGAGGCTGGAGGATTATCTGTTGTGTGTACCCTTTGACGTTCAGAGGGGATCCCTTACCTCCACTTCCATGTCATGTAAAGGCGAGCAAGTTTGTCCGTTGGATTTCTTGATGTACACCCAATTATAGCTCTTAGTTTAAAGGTGGTCATGGATAACAGTGATAGGAAGGTAGTCTCTCTGAATTTTAGTCAAAGAGAAGTGACTGATACAAAGTGTTCTGAATCGTCCATAGTTTCTGCGAACCACAGGAGGCATCAGAATGTATCTATCACAGATATGGAGGTTGTACTAAATAATAGTTTAGTGAGGGCATGTGTGTGAACCCCTTCAAGCATGTGCCCTGCTCTCGGTTTGAACGTGATGGTCATTACAATGTCTGCCTCTCCTCTCTCGTAGCCCCCGAGGTGTTGAGGAACAAGGGCTACAACCGCTCTCTGGACATGTGGAGTGTAGGAGTGATTGTGTATGTGAGCCTCAGCGGAACGTTTCCATTCAACGAAGATGAGGATATCAACGAGCAGATCCAGAATGCAGCGTTCATGTATCCACCGAATCCTTGGAAGGAGATCTCATCTGATGGTAAGAGCCTCCCTACATGCTTAACACACTTTTCAGTCCCCTATCAGCCAGAAATGTCATCTCCCTGCCTCGGAGTCTAACTCATCACTGTGAAAACTTTTATTCCTGGGTGGAATGAAAAAAGGTCATTTCATCCTAAAATTCTGTTCTCTAGAAAGCAAAGAAATGAATCATTATGGTAAGGGTGATGGTAATGTCAGTTGCATATACAGATAATGTGCAGTATTTCAGATGAACCATGTTAGGGATAACTATACCATACTGTATCCCTACAGATGCATCTTCAGTCATTGTGACTCCGAAATGTGATTTTTCTGTAGTATTATTGTAATTAACATTTAACTGGAAATTTTTGAAAGTATTAAAAGAGTTCTACATCAGCTGGTGGTTAGTATCATACCTAATAAACATAATCTTATCCAGTCTTCCTTAATCTCATCAGTAAGATGGCCTCTTGGATATAATAACAGCTTCAGTCCACATTTTCTCTTTGACCTTGCCTTGAGGTTTCATTTATTAGCCTTTTGTGGACCATAATTTAATGTTGCTGTATTACTTAAGCAATGAAAAGCTTGCGTTTGTGGCTTATGAGTGCATGTGTTATTGAACTATGTTGCCTTCTTCCTCGTCCACAGCAATTGACCTGATCAACAACCTGCTGCAAGTGAAGCAGAGGAAGAGGTACACGGTGGACAAGTCCCTCTCACACGTCTGGCTGCAGGTGAGTGCGAGCGTGAACGTTGGTTTGTTCTTCAATGAACGTTGGTTTGTTCTCCATTCTCTTCTCTATGAGCAGCCTAAGGGCCAATATTGCTTCTCTTGTACCCTTACTTTCCCTGAATCCAAATTGATCTTCATCCAGGAACTCCTCAGCTTTTCGTTCTATTCTTCTGTAAATTATACTTCTCAATATCTTCGATGCATGTGTCATCAGGCTTATAGTCCTGAAGTTTCTGTGTTTCTCTGCTCTCTTCTTCTTGGAAATAGGAATGATGATGTTTTCCTCAAAGTCCCTGGGTATTTCTCCTGTTGAGGACATGTTGCAGAAGATTTTGTAAAGATGGGTTGTGAAAGGTGTTGGCTTTTGATTTCCTAACACACGTAATCACTTAAATGTATGCATTATGCTATTATTCCACTTCTTGACTCCCCCATCACTCCCTGTAGCATTGTTTAAGGACCCCCCCAAAATTACATAATACTGCCAACTCTCTCTTTTTAAAAATAATAAAGCAGGTATTTATAACAAATGCCTTATTTATTTCTCAATTCTGTTATTTTCCAAGTATTATTATGTATTTCATCATTTTTAAAAAAAAAGAAATGAATTTATAATGCATCTCTCTTCCATTGCAATAGAACCCCCCCCTCCTCCCTGTCAGTAGAGGTGAGAACAGTTGATGCTTGTTGCCGTAAAACCACCAGTCACAGTGGGGAGGAGTGTGATGTAAATAAAATTGAAACATAAGTTTCACGTAATCCTCCCCTTGGTTTTATGAATCACAGTGACCTCATAGGTTACAAACATTTGCATAGGGTTTAGGAGGAATTGTGCAGGAAAAGTTATAAGTAAGTGGGGAGATATTTGAAACAGAAGGAGTATCATTTCTTTATTAAGATGTTGTAGATGAACTTATTTCATCAATTTTGTGAATTTTTATCAAGTCGGTCAAATGGATGTGTTATTCATAGAGCATAAAGGCTAAATGATCATGCAATAGTATTGCCATCATCAATTAACTATATAACTGTCATGAGGGAAAGTATCAATGCCCTTCTGTGTTACAATGCTTCCCATTATTAATCAACTAATTTTATTTATAAATTGATACATGTGCTGTATCCCTGTTACAATGCAGAAATGTGGAATCTCTGTAGAAGCAATAATAATAATAAGGATATGTAGATTCTCGATACCACCGATTCTCGTGGGTTGGTATCAGTATCGAGAATTGATCGCCTAAAGTCGATACCGATACTAGGGATGGTCGGATCATATATTTTAAATTTTCGCTGCTTAGCGATTAAAGTGTCCTGTGAATGGAATATTGGTGCATAAGATGTTGACAAGGAGAGGTTGTGTAAATATGGTCACGAAATTAGATGAAAAATTTTCCGTGCAACTAGAAGCAAAATAAAGATATATTTTTTCCCCCCATTTCCCCGGTATCGCGTGAAAAAAAAATGTAGAATGCCACGTGGGTAGCCTACATTGGCCGATATCAGGCGGAAATCGAGAGCTAATGCCCTAAAGGAAATTCGTTCCCCATCTCAATTTCATATTTTCTTTTACTCGTTGCATCAAAAATTTTATCATTTAATTTAAAACCTTTAAATCTAAATACTCACTTTTTGATACTTTTATTGTTTAAATTAGATTTATGAATGTGTCACTAAAAATTAGGGATGGTTGGGTTGGATCCAAAGACCCATGGATCTTTCATTTCATTCGCTACTGCAATCATATCCAAATTCTATAATATCGTATCCAGTTCGGAAATTTTTTAATTGTGCATCTTAGTGATCGATCCACCCCGCGAAAGGAATACTGACGCACGGTGGGCTAAAATCGAAAAAAACCTGGCCAAAATTCATATCTCCTTTGTTTTTGAAACTAGAGCAATTAAATTTGCACAACATTATGGTAGTTAGGTCTCAAACTTAAATCCAATGATTTGAGTCCCTAGACTAGTCACGGACCACTTTAAGACAAAATGTTGGAAACCATGAAATTCACTTCGCTAGCAATCATACGGACGGACAATTAAAATTTCTTTATCCGAAGGAGAATATTTCTAACATCTAAAAACAACTATCATTCACTAGCGGGTATCGATGTTTGAAGCACACTGCTTACCTTACAGAGTATCGATGCAGATATCGATACAAAAAACTACTCAATGCAGTTACAAAATTAGCATCAGAATTACTTTAAAATGTGAGCGATGGTTTGAATTGTGATTCACCTCGGAATAATAAGAAAGAAAGCACTTTTAAGAATACTTCATCTGTATAATTTATCAGTATTTATCTCACAAAATCTCTTCGTCTGAGTCTACATCATCATTGTCCTCTGAATCTGTTGACCCCTCTGTCAGAAGAAGATTCCGTACCTCCTTGGACATTCTCCGTTTGTTTTCCAGTATTTCTCTTGTTGAAATTAGTGGATCCAAACTTAGTAGCAATCTTTGGAAAATATCTTAGAAATCTTCTTTCCTAGACATCTTCCACGAGTGGTGCACACTGAATCATTTGATGTCCTTTTGCCTGGATTCCAGAGATTCCTCCGAGAATCTCCCAGTACTTCCAGTACTGCAAAAATATTTATCCATGAACTGTGACAACACTTTATTTATTGGAATCTATTGCCATTTAACATTTTTTCGCACAGATATTGTAGCGCAGCTGACTTCTTTGACTGAACAGCCTATTCCGCAACTGTCAGCATAATGCCATGTATTTCTTTGAGAGTAATTTTTTCAGGATTCATCTTCTCCTTTGTGTCAGTGTTATGAATCTAAACCAACATAAAAAACTATTGATAATCAAGTAACAGATATTTGTAAAATCCCCTTTATTATGCGACAAGAAAGCTTGGAGACCAGAGATCCAATGTTGCTCTGAAGCACGCTCTCTTCGTTCTCTAGCACTCTCCCGATAGATGGTTAATTCCGTAACAACTCCTCCTTTCCATATCGATAAGACAAAAACACGTGTTCTTCCACTCACAGTAGCAAAATAAGACTGAATTGCTCCACGAAAACGAGTGGAAGAGAAATGTACAAAACCAATGGGAAATGCACATTTTCGGATAAACCCTCAAATTATTTTGGCGAAACCGAACACACACGTGTCTGAGAGAAACGATGCTCTGGGGCACATAAACCGATTTGCTTGTGAAGGGTTAATAAACTAATTATTGGCATCTTAAGAAAACTTTCGGAGTATTAAATGTCGTCTTATCAAGCAAATTGCTGTTCAGAGAACTAAAACTTGAATGCGGAAAACAAAGTCACGCAGTCGTCTACATTCGCCAGACTCCTATGAACTAATGAGCTAATGTACTGCCGGTCATGAGTTCGTTCCTTAACACTGCCTAGGAATACAGTCCATGCTGTATTCGTAGGATAAGGTAACCAGTTAAATAAAGTAGATTATCAGAACGTTGTCGGAGGCTTTTCGGGTGCAGCTGCGTATAACGCATTGTCGGCATGAGAGCTTTCGCGGCCATTGCAGGACGCATCATCAGGCAATGATAAAATGTATTGGAAATTTGATGTCTTACATTTATCTCCATCCCTCCTCCCTCACTTTTGGAGTGGTGGGGGGTGAATGGCGTGAGAAGGTGGCCGCCACTTAGCCCTGTCCTTGGGGAGTCGGTGAACTTTCCCTCCCCCTCACAGTGCCAACGGGTGTGTTGTTGTTTTTCTTCTTATGGAAGCATCCAGGCGTATCTTTACTCCAGAAGAGTCTTCTCTAAGTCGGACTTAGTCGAATGCCCTCGTCCCGGTTGAAATTCAGGGGGCATTTCTCAATTTCAATAGCCTCGCGGATCAGTCGGTGGTGATAAAATCCTTCTTGGGCTAACACTCGCGTCTCATCAATTAAAATTTGGTGTCCCTCCTCGGAAAAGGCGTGCTCCGCTACGGCTGATTTCCCCGTGTCCCTATGTGCCAAGGCTCTTTTATGTTCCTTTATTCGGCATGCCACAGAACGACCAGTCTGTCCGACGTATGATTTACCGCAGGAACAAGGGATTTTATACACACCTTCAAAGTGGAGTGGATGGAGGCGGTCCTTGGCGGATGGAAAAATGTTTCTCATTTTCTTTAGGGCCCGGTGACGCATCACGATTCCCGCTTTATTCAGTACACGAGAGATCCTTTCCGTGGTTCTGGAGGCATACGGAATGGATACGTAAGCGACTGGCTTCGTGTCCTCTCTTCCTGAAGTGCCTTGCGATGACCCTGTCTTTGAAATTTTGGAATTGCGGCGGATAATATCTGCCTGAGGAATATTTATTTTCTTTGGGGTGGACAATACTATGAACAAAAGGATGGGGCAGCCATGGGAAGCCCTCTCTCACCGGTCGTGGCCAACCTATTCATGAAGCTTTTTGAGGAAGATGCCTTAGCCTCCAGCAAACTAAGACCGACATGCTGGATAAGATATGTAGATGACACGTTTGTCATTGGCCGCACGGTAGAGACACCCTGGACGAGTTCGCATCTGACCTAAATAGCCTGCACCCGGCCATACAATTTACTATGGAAATGGAAGTCAACAGATCGCTAGCCTTCCTGGACGTTCTGGAGCAGAGGGACACCAATGGCTCCCTCCGACATTCAGTCTACCGCAAAGCTACCCATACCGACCGTTACGCAGATTCCCACCACCACCCTCAACAGAAAGCGGCACTCATTTAAACATTGCTGCACAGAGCCAGATCGGTGTCCGATGACCTCTCCCTGAGGACCGAAGAAGACCACGTGAGGGCAGCGCTTCGACAGAATGGCTATTCTGAATCCTTTATCTGCCGCCATTTGTCAAACTTATGTCATATTATTTTGAAAATATTTTGACATTTTTTATCCAATACTAAACATGTTTTGTTATTAAACATGCTTTTGTAGGAAAAAATGTGAACCTGTATTATCACACAGTTTTTATTTTCAGAATGTCCTCGTAGTGCAATATCAGAAGTTTTTCCCAAAGTAAATAGTATATTCAAATTTTTGTTTTGTAAAAGTGTATTTTTAGATTTCATGGAACATTTTAAAAATAATGTATAGGAAAACTAGGTAAAAATACGAGGGTCAGTCAGTAAGTAATGCCTCCTATTTTTTTCTCCTTTTTAATTGTTAAATGTTGTTTTTTTAATAAAAAAAATTCAAATGCAATTACTTTGTAAGAAAACCGCAACATTGACGATTAATTTGTCACTTTTCAATGTAATCTCCATCCATTTCCCCAGGTTTGGTCCACCGATTAACAAGGGCATGTATTCCTCTGTGGTAAAAAGCATTGTCTTGCTTCCTAAGCCATTTACGAACGGATGTTTTCATGGCCTTCTTATCTTCAAAGTGAATCCCACTATGATCTTCCTTTGGCGGTTCGAACAGATGAAAATCTGATGGTGCTAGGTCAGGGCTGTATGGTGGATGAGGCAAGACTTTCCATCCAATTTTTGCAATCTCTTCAGAGGTGTGACAACTGGTGTGTGGTCTTGCATTGTCATGCAAAAGAATGATATCCACCACTACTTTTGTTGGGCGAACTCGCTGATGACGTGCTTTAAACTTTTTGAGAGTTGTGACGTACTGGACAGAATTTAATGTGTGTCCATGCTCCAAAAAGTCAACCATAATCACACCCTCTTCATCCCAGAAGACAGTCGCCATAACTTTCCCTGCTGATTGCACAGTTTTGAATTTTTTCTTCCTCAGTGACTTCGTGTGATGCCATTCCATTGACTTTAATTCAGGTTCAAAAAAATGAACCCACGTTTCGTCTCCAGTCACAATGCTTTTCAGAAACTCGTCTCCCTCCAAATGGAAGTGCAGCAAGTGTTCAGAGGCTATTGTTTTTCTTCTCTCTTTATTCTGGTCAGTTAACATACTTGGTACCCACCGTGCACAAACTTTTGTGTACCCCAGTTGACCTACGATCGTTATCACACTGCCTTTACTGAGTGAGAGAATGCGACACAATTCATCTGTTGTCACACGGCGGTCATGACGAATGATGTCATTGACTCGCTGTATGTTGCCTGGAGTCACTGCAGTCGCCAGCCTGCCACTCCGCTTTTTGTCACCTAACGGTGTTTGCCGTTCAGCTTTGTTACTTGTTGGAAATATATTTATTGTCACAGCGATGAACCCATCGTCTAGCTGTGCTGACATCCTCTGTTGCATCACTGTACACATTTTTCAGCCTTTCATGAAAGCAAATGGGCATTTCACCTTCTGCATGCACGAATTCAGTTGCAGAACACTGTCTAATACGAACATCAATGTTGGCCATTTTGCAAGCGGATGCATTGCTGCCACCTGTACACTCAGAAAGTTGCTATTGCAGTGCATTGGAAGAAGGTTTGAGAATTGTGCCAAATTCAAAATTTTCACTCAACTAACTTATGGGTCTGTCCACCGTTACTCTTGTGACATTTTGACGCATTTGACTCCATTAAAACTGTCTGGGTTATGGAAATATTAGATTTTTCAAAGTAAACACTTTTGAATGAATTAGAATACATAATGTTTAATAATTACATCCGAACATTTAGGACTCAGGTCATCCATTTAGTAAATAAAAAGCACATGGAAATAGTGTTATGTCTTGTGACCAAAAAAAGACAGCTGAAATGCACTATATAACATAAATCAATTTTCTCTTCTTCCAATTACAATATACCATTAAAATATTGTTTATATTTTACTCTAGTGTCTTAGGAATGAAGTACAAAAATATATAGTGCATAAGTCTATTAAGAGACAGACAAAAACAGGGTTACAAGTAGAAAAAGTGGTTACTCTTGTGACCGTTACTCTTGTGACCGTTACTCTTGTGACGGATCGTCAAGCATGCAGTGAAGGCACATACAGCAAATTCAAATTTGTTCGTGAAGTTTAAATGGTAGGGGTAGCACTTCAGCAATGAAATGGGTACATTAAACATGAAACTAAAAAAAATGATCTGACTACATATGTGGGCTAACACTATAAGGGGACATTGTAACAGTACATTACTTCCATTTTTGGTTATTTATTATTATACACACTACATTTCACCCATAATGCGGCCATAAAATCAAAATATAACCCTTGTAGAAGAGATGTACACAAGTGGTAATTTCTTTACACCTTTTTTTTTAAATATTTAGTGACATTTTAAAGTTGGTGATATTTGACGAGTATTCCTTACTTCATTAAAATCCCACTTTAAATACATTTTCTGATAGTTAATGAAGGAATATATAAATATATTATTTCCATAAATTATTTTCCAGTCTATCCATTTCATTATGCAAGAAAAATTTTCACTCTACGATGAAAATCTCTTTTTTCCAATTTGTCCACTTTCTACTGGACGTACCCTTATATAAGGAGTAAAAAAAATTGGAGGCATTACTTATTGACTGGCCCTCGTAGGGTTACATGTATAGGTCAATGGTATCGGTATCGAGAATCGATTTTCAGGAATCGGTATTGAGAATCGATAAATTTTGGTATCGACTCATCTCTAAATAATAATAATAAAAAATAATAAATTTTCATTGTCCAGAGACCAGTTTGCGTAGGTATAGGATCCGTCATAGTGAGATGAGTTAAAAAGTGCAAAAACAAACAAAACTATAAACAGTCATCCTGAAGAAATTCATTCTGTGATTAATAAAGTTTGTGTAGCAAGAACCTTTTCAGCCTTGTTTTAAGGGTGTAAAAACTTAATTTCTCATGTTATAGGGCAGCTTGTTAAAGGCCTGTATTCCCAATGTTTTAGGTCCTCGTGAGACCAATTTTGTCTGACATACTATTTATAATGAATCAGGTCATGCACACGTGTGTGGTCATGGATGCTGGAATTTATTATAAAATCACCATAATTAGATTTAACATACAAGACGAAGGAGAGAATATATACACAGGGGAGCGGTAAAACGTTGAGTTTTTTTAAAGAAAGGCCTGCAGGGGGCATTATAAGGTGCAAATGTCATTAAGCAGACAATTTTCTTTTGAAGTTTGAAGAGTTAATCAAAAGTAGGTAATGATCCCCAAAAAAATATGCTGGAGATTACTCGTCAGCAATACTAACCATAATAAAGGGTTACTAGAACATAGGGAGTGACAGAGGATCTTATAAAATGTATCAGATAATAGGTTGAACTAAGTTCTTTAAGAAGATAAAGCACATACTTATCCCAAGAAAGGTTTGAAGTGATCTGAAGACTTAAGAATTTTACATCATGTGCCTGACGCAGAGGATGACTATTCAAGTCAAGCTTCTAGTCTCTCAGATGCTTGTTCTTCAAATTAAAGTTTATTGCTAATGATTTTTCAAAATTTATATTCAAACAGTTTGTCTTGTACCAGTCACTCAGACATTGTAACACTATATTTCTTTTCTCAACCATGTTTTGTAATGTTGGGGATGAAATAATAATATTGGTATCATCAGCATACAGAAGACACTTCTCATCATTTGCGACTGACAGGTTATCAGACAAATCATTAATATATATAAGAAAAAGAACTGGATCCAAAATGGATCCCTGTGGCACGCCACATAGCATATTTTTTGAAGTGGACTTGAACTGAACACCGTCAATGTTCATACGTAATAACTCTTAATGACCTACCGGATAGATATGATTGGATCCAGAGATTAGGAATGCCACAGATTCCTAATGTGTCAATTTTCTTTATAAGTAACTGATGATTAATGGTATCAAAGGCTTAAGAAAAGTCAACAAATAGGCCCAGTGCATTTAGTTTATTATCTAGGGATTTAAGAATGAAATCCACAGCTTCATGCACTGCAGAAACAGTTGACCTGTTTTTCCTAATACCATGCTGGCAGGTTGAAAATAGTTTTTGGGATTCTAAGAAGGAAGTTAAACGTTAACAGAATACTTCCTCAAATATGTTTGCGAGCTGTGACTTAAGTGAAACAGGGTGATAGTTTTGTAAATTGTGAGTAGCAATGTCCTAGAGTTATGAGAGGGGAAATATATTCTATGGTTTTCACCAAAATGTCTCTAGTCAGTTAATTAGCCTCACTTGTGGAATGTTGGGAGGATGGTTTTTTGGAACACTTGTTATTCTTTTTCTTACAGGGCTACATTGTACGTATTCTAATGCTGAAATATGTGATAGCAAAAGAAGCTTTTATTCTGGAAGTAATTTATTGTCATTCTGGCAGAGCCTTACGTTTAAGTGACCAGAATCTTTGTAGATAAGCAAGTGCTATCATTGGTTTTGATGTTGTTCATTTTTGCTTCTCTCCAAAGGACTATCGAACGTGGAAGGATCTGCGTGAGTTGGAGTGGCAGGTTGGTTTGCGCTATTTGACCCACGAGTCAGATGATGCCAGGTGGGAGCGTTCACAGCCCTGACAGGGGCACAAGTGCTGCCAACCCACCAGCATTGTGCCCGAGAACAGGTGTGAAGATGGTCATCCTGGTGACCAACCCAACGAGCAAGGAGCTGGGGGAGGTTTATTGTCATTGCCGGCCTATTCCGTTAATGCAATGCAGACTTTGATACTATGCATTTTTCCAGATTATCTCCTCTGTGAAGCAATTCGACGAGGGTTTTTAATTTATTTTCTTGTTTTCCATTGAAAGAAAACATCTCTCTAAATAGTGATTTGTTCTCTCCAGTTAGATGGAGAAGGCCTATACTTATTATGAATGTTAATGTAAATAATGATAGCAAG
The DNA here is from genome assembly GCA_933228895.1 of Platycnemis pennipes. Lineage (NCBI taxonomy): Eukaryota > Metazoa > Arthropoda > Insecta > Odonata > Platycnemididae > Platycnemis > Platycnemis pennipes. The sequence continues at coordinate 92,237,294 of OW121857.1, read as the reverse complement.
AGGAGCAGCTATTGTTATTTTTTGTGTGGCTGTCTCAAGGGGCAGCCGTTTGTGGTGGTGGTGTGGTTGCAGCCATCTCTCCTCTCTCCCCCCCCTTCTCGTCCCTCCCATGGTTCCCTTGTCCCTTACGAGGAGAGCTTACGAGAGTCAGTGTGGATTGCGAGAGAGGGTGTTTGTGTGTGAGTGTGCACGTACTGAGTCTGTCCAGTGGTCCTGAGTCCTCCTCCTCTGTGCGGAGGCATTAGCGCAACGAAAAAATCACCGTTTGACCACCCTGGGAGGATGTTCGCAATCTCTATGAATTAATATTAGTACATATATATACATAAAATAAGTAGTATGTATGCCGGTGTAGCCAAGCAGCATTGATGGATCAAGAGAGAGTTTTGATTGAGGGTGAAACTTGGGGCTAAGGTCTTCTATGCTTACGACGGTGGAGCAGCATGTGATTATTCTCCGTAAGTTGTGTAACACATTTTAGATGGGATTTTTATTGGTGTGGAGAGGATGCTATCCTCATCCATGCAAATGGATCAGTCTTTAAGAGTTGTGACGAAAACTAAGACAAAGACTGTACAAGGTGATTGTAAGACCAACATTTTTATATTTTTTACTGAAAGATGGTGTTGGACTTTCTTTTGTTACATTTGAGATTCAATTTTTAAATGGTACTATTACCTATTGTTTATTATAAGAATTAAGATTTTATTGTATATTTACCTAATGTGTGGTGACATTCTATGATGTTGTGTGTAATTGTTTTTTTTTATGTTTCTTTATTTCCTTGGGGGAAATTCTTTGAATGAAGTGATTCCTCCTTGATGAATTTTACTCTATGAGGTAACACATACCATAACAGCGAATGTGATATTTATTATAACTCTGCTATCCCCTTTCTGCATCAGCCTACTTATGTCAAGAGAAGATTAACTTCGAAAGGGACTCATTGCTTTGAGTTGATTGTATTATATATTTATGATGCATATGGAGTGCATAGCTCTTTGTCTCTGCTCAGTATTAAAAATGTTAAGTATGATACCTGAACAAACCAAGCACCAAAAGTTAGCTAACTTTTCCTCAAAATTATGTATATTTTTTGCCTCAATTTTTTGTGAGTGGACGGGAATAATGCGCACACTTGTTGATTGAACGTTTGATGTTTGGGCCAGTGGTGGGAGGTGGAGGTCCTTTCTATATCTGTATTGCGTAAATTATGGCTTACTGATTGATGATCCGAGGAGAAACAGACTCTTGACGAGAGTCGTTAGTAGTCCCTCATTTCAGTATGAGTATCGTAGTATGATCATTGAGAGTTTAGGTCTCGGTGCCGGCATATTAGGACTCTGAATACTGAAGTGAAAAGGGTGCAGAAATGTTCGACTGGTAACTAGCTGATTTGATTGCTAACAGCAAAATTTTCCAGCCCTCCCATCAGCAGTGAGTGCTATCAGTCATCATGTAGCAATTACATTTTGAGTGCAGCAGAGATTGACCTCAGTGCTAATATTATTTTATGGATTCAACAACTTGAGTCCAGAGTGTCCCAAACGTACTCGCTCACTCAGTTACTCAACTTTCCTCAACCTTTAAAAGTCAGTGAGATTTAGGAATTTCTTAATGCAAGGTACCTAATTATTTGAAAAAATTAGGCACAAAGGCAACTAAATCAAAAATAAGTAACAAATCATTTTTTGCCGTTATTTTATTGGTTGTTATCTGCATTCACGGTGAATTAAGTTGCAATTGTCTTCCAATGCTATAAACAATGATTAATGGTGGTAATGAGGTATTTTAGAGCATTAGACTTTGGTAGTAAACATCTTACTATCCACTCTTCAGTATTATAAAAATTGCAGTTCTTTTTTTTTCAAATATTTAATGTCTTGATAAAAATTTGACAGCCTAAGATAAAATTTCCAAGGTTGACTCAGAAATTACCGCCTGGTATAAGGCAGCAGTGTGTGATCTTATGAGGAAGTAGCAAAACTTTTTTCTGGTATTTAGTTGTTAAAACTAAGCCAACTCAATTTAGTGCATTTATTAATACTGTTGTAACTTGTCATAACAATTGTTCCATTCTCATCACTGTATGGTTTTAGGATGGAAAAGTATGAATCTCCAAGTTTTAGCTTGTCTCAAGAAATATTTACAGAATCATGGTTGTGGGAGGCATGAAACACCTTTTTTATATTAAAGAATGAAATTGTTTATCTGTTGTTTCATTTGTGGGTGGTTCAGCATTTGTCTTTTTTCCCTTGATATCTACTGCTCTCTTACTTGTGTGAAAGTTTCCAACAAACTCCAATGAGTTCCATTTCCATGTTTATACACATCCCTGGACAAACCATGAGAGACTAAGGTGTGAAATTCAAAATCATCATTGTACATGGTATTATGTACTCACAGCACTAAGTTACTTGGACCAAGGTTGATTAAGTGAATTCTGGGAACATGTTCCAGCAACAGAGAGGTTCTATCCATGTTCTTCCTATTAAGTCTTCATCTGAAGTTCACATCCAGTACATTGGATTCAACTAATACAGTTTTATTTCAGGCACTGAATAAGTTTTAAATAAATTATGCACATTTTGTACAGAGACTAGCTTGAGTTAACACCAAGTGTCGCTCTGCTATCTCAATGATTGACCTGGGAAGCGATGTTGTTTATTGAGATTAAAGTCACTTTATAAAATATAGCTGATAAATTCAGGCTTAACTATTTGATACCTTTCCATAATGGAAAATAAAAGAATGAAACTTTGTTAGGTTCACTTCATATTTAAATAGGCACGACCCGGGTTTCATAACATAGTTATATCTTCAGGTGACTGATCATGCATACATCTTCTTTATATAACAAGTTGGGTGCGACAGTAAGGACATTTATCTGTTGGAAGGGAGTGGGGTGAGTTGGGAGTAGGATGAGAAGGGATAGAGGGGGAAGGAGCGGTGTTAGGTTGGGTGGAGGGATTTCCCTGCGTTGATGGATCTTTGACCAGTAGAGTGGATGAGGAAACGTATAAATTCCCCCAGTGACCTATGTGCCATTACATTTCCGGGAAATCATTATCCCAGTGCCCGCATCATCAACAGCCGGACCCATGAACTACCATTGACTATTGTGCCTTGTAAAACATAATGCACCCCCACTAATCTTTCTTTTCTCCTCCTTCACCCCTTACCTCAACCCTCCTTAGCCCCCCCCCCCCCCCTCGTTTCCGTAACACATAGGTCACTGGGGAATTTTAACGTTTCATCATTCACTCTACCCCCAGCTGGTCAAAGACCCATCAACGCAGGGAAATCCCTCCACCCAACCTAACACCTCTCCTTCCCCCTCTATCCCCACTCCCTTACGAAAGATAGATGTCCTTACTGTCGCACCCAGCTTGCTATATAAAGATGTATGCATGATCAGTCACCTGAAGATGTCATGAAACCCGAGTCGTGCCTATTTAAATATAAAGTGAACTTAACAAATTTTCATTCTTTTATTTTCCATTACTTTATAAATTCAACTCGCGTGAGTTTGAGGCTACAGATTTATTTCTTGGGAGGTTTGAAGGAATTTTAACTGCTATTTCCTCATGCAACTATTTTTTCTGACCATAATTTTGTTACCATGTAACATCTTCAGGGGCGATGGTAACGAAACCATGGTCAGAAAAAATTAAGTTATGAGTGGAAATAGCAGTTGAAATTCCTTCAAACCCCTGTAGGATGATTGATTTCCATAAATGGTGCTACCATTTTCTAGATTTATTTTTTACCCCATCCAAGACAGTGTAGGCATAAGTGACAACAAGTAAGAGAACTGCATAGCCAAAATATTCAGAAATTTGTTTTTCTGATTTTCCATCTACCATTACAATACAAACATAACTTTCAAATGTCTTCCTTTATTAATTTTTTCTTCATTTGTAATCCTTATGTAATAGATGATGACCTTCTACGTTGCCACATGCCTAAGTGATGTCTCATGATAGGCAACATGTATTAAGTACTCAGCATAAGATGAATCTTTTTACTTCAATGCCATTTATTTGACAGTTTGGTGCAGATGATTATTTTACCAGCAGGAAATGGCTCTGGCTGTGAACGCAGAGGCTGTGTCCTTCAGGGAGTGTGTCAAGCACTGGCCTTCAGAAGAGAATCGTTCATCATAGCAAGGTGTAGAAGGTGGTTATCCTGTGAAAATTCTTCTCTGGCAAAACTCAAGACTCTTAAAAACCTTTCTCCGCATTCCCAAATTCACCCATTCCTGGAATATTTCATCATATGCACATGATTTTGCTGGAGTCCGATTCACTTTGTTGTGTCATCAGAGTCACCACTTTGAGATTTCTCTCTCGTAACCCAGTTCATCATAACCTTTAATCCTTAGTAGCTGCACAAAGTATCAACCTATTTGGTTCCTTAATTAAATTGAAATTTGAAGCTTTCATGTGATGGAAGGATTCCATAATGGCAATGAAAAACGTTGTGACTTCCACAATTTTATTAATAGAACGACCGGTTTTGGCTGTCAAGCCATCCTCAGGTACATTAAAAATTGTCAGCAGAACACAGGTTTATATACTCTGGGAGGGGGTTGTGGTTGGCTGACCCTGGTGAAAATAAACCGTGACAGAAGCGTGAACACAGTGTGCTTAGAATGTGACAAGTGTGTGATTACAGTGTGCATACACCGTGACAAAAGCGTAAATTGGGACTCAAAAGCGTGATAGACACTGTGACGGTACAGTGTGAGGACACTGTGACTAATACCCATGTACAGTGTGCTGCACATTGTGGTCACACTGTCCATCACGCTTTGAAGGGAGCACAGTGTGCATACACTGTGACTAATAGCCTTGTACAGTGTGCACATTGTAGTCACACTGTCCATCAAGCTTTAACAGGAGCACAATGTGCGCACAGTGTACATACACTGTGACTAGTACACTTGCACAGTGTGATACACATTGTTGTCACACTGTCTGTCACGGTTTATTTGCACCAGGTGAGTGTGGGGACAAAGGAATCACGAGCCGGAGGGAGAAGTGTTTAAGATGATGAGTAATAAGGGGGTTTGGGAAGGTTATGTCATTGAGAATGTCTTTTCTATGTCTCCCGAATCTCCAAGGCATCCATCCTCCTTCCCTTCCCAGTAAAATGCAGTATTTCTGGGTCAAAACTGCTTCGGTGCCCCATCTCCAAGAGGTGTCAGGCGAAGGCTGACGAGTCATCCTTGTTCCTCCAGCATGTCTTATGTTTCTTTAATTCTCCTCCCCACCCTTCTCCCTCCCCCTCCCATAGCACTCCCGGAATATAAAAACCTGTGTTCTGCTGACAATTTTTAATGAACCTGAGGATGGCTTGATAGCCAAAACCGGTCGTTCTATTAATAAAATTGTGAAAGTCACAACGTTTTTCACTGTCACTATTTGGTTCCTCACCACCATTTTCCAAGAGTGCCTCTTTTTCTAAATTTTATTTCACCTTTTGCTGATCCCAGTGAGTTGAGTTGCTCTGCAACAGCAATATATCTTGCCCAACGAACATTCCCATACTGTGTTCTGCAGACCGTAAATGGGAATTCCAGTTTATCTCTATTTTCTTTCGATTGCTTTCACATCACATTATGCCATGTGAGCACAAAAGTGACCTTCTTTACTTTCCTCAGAGTTGTAAGTGGCTGTAAGATCTTTCTCACTGCTCATAAGCTCTTTGGTAATGAGCATGCCAGCAATGGTTGCCAGGTCGGTAACGTGCTGGCCTGGTAATTCCCAAAGGCTGCGGGCTTGAATCTAGCCCTGGATGTGGGTTTTGTTTGTCCTACATTTAAGATCTTAGGTCGTAAATCGTGTGATATAGCCTCTGCTGTTGAAGCTCGTAAAACCCAGTGCTATTACTAAATATGAGCTTACCAACTTCATCATTTGATTGAAAGAGACATCCTGTCCAATCTAAGATGCCCTTAAAAAGTGCCAAAACACTCTCCTTCCAAAAATTTGCCTCACAGTTCGGTCTTGCCGTATGCAATCCATGATCTACACAAAACCCTGAAAGCCACCATAAAGGTGTGTGGCAGGGGAGAAATTCTAGTCAGGCAATTGGAAGTCCCAGTCATGACACTCAGTTCTGAATCATAAAATGCCGTTTCTCACCTGTTCAGTTTCACCTACCCTTCCTCCTTTGTGGACATCTTCCCTGGAAAGACCCTCGGAAATTGCACTGTCAATCCCGTTATCACCTTGCACAATCCCAGCACATCTGCATTACATTTACCATTTCTTGCTTGGCATTCCTCACTCTCTGAACATTCCCTAACCTCCTAGCCTTGTGCTCCACAGCTGTTGCAATACGTAGAGAGGTGGCAACTGTGGAACACTTGCCTTCCTCACTGCTGGGCTGTGTTGAGAGGGCTACTCAGGGTGGCGAACGTCAGGGAAAACCTGGAATTGTCAGGGAATTTTGGAACTCTGGAAAAGTCAGGGAATTCTCATAACAGTCAGGGAGATACTGGGATAGGGAATTCTCGTTATTTTTCTGCCATTACGTTTACTGCTTTCCCGCCCTTTATTTCACAAACTAAAACTAATGTCCGTCGCCGAAGTGCATAGAATAAGACCCGTCAATTCGTTGAACATTCAGTGAATCTTAGTTATTTAGCTGTGAATCAGTCGTACGATGCATCTCTTTTGTATATCCTTAATGCGATATTTGCCTAGTAGGTAGCATTATAATTCATGATCACCATGTATTCCGCTCATCACAAGGAATCCGAGGCTATGTTGTTCGGAAGATTCAACAACTTTTTTTAACTTCACAGAGACAGGTCAAGAGGTAGTTGCAGCACAATACGATACACGGCTGCGTCCCCATGGCCGGGAAAAACGGGCATAAGTGTGTGTAATTTGTGTTAGGGCTTAACTTGTCAAGGTTTAGTGTGTTTTTTCATTCTTATAGCTTTTATGTATTGATTTCAGCTTTTAACATTTTCTGAGTTTTGACGAAAATTTATTTCAGCAGAAATAAAATATTCCGATAATAGCAGACCTTTTGGCGATCGGTCAGGGAAAAGTCAGGGAATTTGAAAATTGGATATCAGTAGCCACCCTGGCTACTCTGTATTCATCCTGAGTCATGAGAACAAATAACGGCTTGGTTTGCCATCATCCAATGTGGGTGGCTTCTGCATCCAGCATTGAATACAACTAATGTTTATCAACCCTTCAACGATGTGTGACCTAGTCACTACGTTGGACATGAACTTCACATGCTGTCGAGCAACATATAGTGACTAGAGGCCAACTTTGTCTCAGTTTTTTAAATAAATTATATTTCTTGATCTTTTAAATTTTGGCATAATTTTAAAGAAGAATATTTGGGCTTTTTGTATTAAAAACGATAATATTTTATAACTATTAATTACTATAATTTTGTAATAAAGATCAACAAAAACCAGCGATTCCATTTAAATCTCCTCCAACCTACTAGATGGGATCCTGTAATTCTCCTCCAGGCTTGAAGGGTTAAAAAGCAAAGAGTAGAAGTGGGGCTGCAATTGTACTGGCTTCCTACCCCCAAAGCCTGGGTTCAAACCCCAGTCTAATTTTCATTGAAATGTGTGTGTGGGTGAGTCATGCAAGTAGCCTTCCAAGTTCTGCACTCCTGTGAGTGGGCCAGGAGGGAAAGCTGTTAAAGGCCTTGTTGGCACCCTTCGTTTAGAGCACTGACTCTGGGTATCTCACCATCCTCTCACCTTAAAACCCTATTCTTGCACCTCTTCTTGAGGCACCCGCAAATGTTGGGCAAGACTCAAAACCACATATTGGAAGATAGTGAAGAGTAATCAAGCAGCTATCATGACCACCATGACAGAGACATGCAGGTTAACTCTGCAGGCCTTGACAAGAACTTGTTTCAGAAAAAGAGTATGATTACTTAAGCTGTCCTGCATTAAAAATCCACACGAAAACTAAAGCTAAGCTGATGAAGCTATAGCTAGCGCAACTATAGTTATGCTTGGATTTGTTGTCATTCTTCAACTCCTTGAAGAATTGCAGTGTTTGTCAATGTATAACAAGCACCCTAATCCGAATCTGTGGTGTGAGTTTCTGAGACTGAATATTCTCATTTAAGACCTCGTAGTAATTTTTTAAATAAGGGCACCTTGGATATTTGTAGAACAAGTGCGTCGAATATGCCATTAGATTTTGTAGTCTCTGGAAATTGAAGCATATCTACATTGGAAAATCAGTTAAAATTTGGTATAAACATGAAATTAACTGCAAGAATGTCAATATTTTCTGATCAGTATTTTTTTACAATTACTCTTATTTACTGTACATTATTTTCTATAGAAATGTAGTCAGTCTTGATTAACTCCATTGTTTCTGGATTGACTTTTGTAAAAATTCATGATCACTTCATAAGAAAAACAAGTTATTTTACAGTACCTAATTAATTTTCTAATGACTATTTTCATTGCTGAGACAATGTCATCTAGTACTGTTTAGTACATATAAGCCAAGTATATGAACCCTGCGGGACAGGGAGGCATGAGGTGATGGTGGTTGAGGAGGGGAGGGCGAGAAGCGATGAGACGAAGTCACTCAGTGTTGGAGAAACATGTTGGGGAGGATGTGAACAAATCGGAGATCACCCGAACAATGGTAGGGCATGAGATGCTTTTCCCAAGTGGTCATACAAACCAGCCCATGTGTGCAAAACTGGGGAAGGGAGCATACACTTCATCCCAGGTATCTGACTTGAGATTAGAAAATGTGTGAAATGTCTTTCTGGATATTCCACTTTGTTAGCCAACGCACCTCTCCATTGTTGGGTTAACCTTTTCCTGCTTCCCTGTCATGAGGCGGCCCAATGCATCCCCATTACCCTCCATCACGCCCAATTTTCACTCCCTGAACCCTTGCAGCAACCACCCCAGGCTTCAACACCCCCTTTCTTCCTCCTCCCCCCAACCATCTTACCACTTCTTGTCCAGAATATGTACCCTCGGCTTTTAAACTATCCTGTACCAAACAATATCACTTTAGCAACAGTGCACGAATCCTGTGCATTTACATGTCAAACATTATATACCATTTCAGGTATGGTAGAGTTGTGGAATTTTTTGTGTGCTTAAAGGCCGCTTTACACGATACAATTTTTTGTACAATTTCTTGTACAAACTCTTGTATGAGGAAATTGTACCGTGTAAAGCGGCAAATTGTACGAATGCTTGTGCGATTGTCTGAATGGGAAATAGAACCTGTTCTAATTCCATTCAGACAAACAAACAATTTCGTTCAGTTTATACAAGCGTTTGTACAAGATACTGTGCAAAAAGTTGTATCGTGTAAAGTGGCCTTAACAGTGCTTCGAGGTCAAATTATAAGAGAGATGCTGGGAAGGGTGGAGAGAAAGTGAATGTGTGAATGCAGCTGCTCTCAACGTAATGGTGTGAGGGGTTGATCAACCCATCCATTGGAGCTAGTATGTAGAGAAGCCTGGAGGTGGCTGTTGAGCCAGCACATTCAAATCCAAGAGTTGCAACGAAGTTGGAAATAGTACATATGTGGAGACTGTTGCACCAATGTCAACACAAGATCTGGATTCAAAATGTTAATGCTGTAATGATTAGTGAGACTGCAACCCTTACCACAAGAAACTGACCCAAAACATTAAATGAATAAAAAGAAAAGACTTTGGTAGTATCATCCACAGGGTTCATTACCACTGACCTAGGTTTCGATGGGTCACAGTCATTATCAAGGTCTTATTACATCATTATCAAGGTCTTATTACATCATTATCAAGGTCTTATTAAGACATTATCAAGATCTCATTATCTGTCATTATCAAGAAAAGACCTAGATAATGACAGTGACCCCTGGAAACCTTGGTCAGTGGTAATAAACTGTGTGGATTATGCTACTTGAACTAAGAGGGTTAAGTCACCATGTAATCCTTTGCTAAATGAGCATAAATGCTCTTAATGGACACCTGAACAACTATTTTTCAAGTTCAACAAGAATGGAACATACATGCCTCATAAAGATGATGCATACTTGGCTCTACTTTTCCCTAAAATTGTTCATTAAAAGTACCCAAGTGAAATCCCATTCTTTGCAATATCCTGTGGTGGCCTTGTCATCTAGGATCGCCACCTGAATTCCAGAATTGGCCAAGAGAGGCCAAGAGTTTGAAGGTCCACCTCTAGGGGCCCAGGGACAGAAACGAACAGAAAGTGAAAGGTTGTAGCCATGTGCACTGGCTACTGCACTGTACGCCTCCATTTTGTGTATCGAGACGCAAATAAATTGTTATTGTTTTCGCGTATTTTGTGTTAATCCTCATTCCCTCTGAATTGAGCGACAATACATATCCCATTACCTAAGAGGAAGGTCATTTGGTAAAATAATGGCCGACTTTATTTATACTGTCATATAAAACCAAGCAGCTATAGCTACAACCAGGCAACCTAGAGATGTAGTGACACCATCCCCCAGAACTAACAAAAGAGTTCTATCAGCCAGCAGATGAGTGATTAAAGCCCAAAATAAGAACCCCCATTATAATCAACACAAGTGAACCAAAAAGCAATTTTTCCTGCGAGAAAAAGAGAAAATTTTCAGTTTTCTAGGCCACTTAAAAGACCTAGTACCTATTTTTAAGCTGATCGCACATAAAAAGACCCACAAGAAAAAAAACAATGGATTTGCTTCTTACTTCATATTCTATAGAAAATAGTCTTGACAAATGGTGTGTTGAAGAAATTTTAGCACTACATTAGTGGATAAAAATACTACAGCAAAGACACAAGCTATAAAATTAGAGCATAAAAAATATAATGACCAGGAAACTGGTTGTACCAAAGCAATGGTACAAATAAAAAAAACCCTATCAAAACCAAATGTTAAGGGAGAGAGGTCTATAAAAAAAACAGACATCCAATCAGGGAGTTCAAAGTCCAAAGCCACATCTGATAGCAAACGCAAGACACTCCATGAGCAAGAAAAGAGCCACTGAACATTTTGCACCACAAATTTATTCAGATCATTGAGGTTACAAAATGACATTGCTTTATAACTCATCTCCTCACAACCTTCAATCCATTGCCTCCTGGGAAGCAACGTTCATCATTGGGAAAAAATACAAGTCAGTTATGACATACAAAAAAACTGCATGAGGTTCCACTATTTTTCACACAAATAAATAGGAAACTGACCACAGCCACAGCAAATTTCTCAATTCTTCAGTAAATATTGCATTAACGTTCAGGCACAACGTTTGTATTTAAATATGAATTTTTACAAATGTTATGTACAGCTATAAATTAAGACTGATGCTACCAACTTTGAATTCACCACTTAAGACATTCTCAAAGCTTCCACAGCATCTTCACCAGACCAACTAGTCCAACATCTGTGTATGAAAAGTAGCAAAGGCTACCCAGCGCTGCGATGGATGCAACATAAAGGGCGCCCATGGACACGTTGGCCAGCAGTGCTCCCACAACCCTTGGTCTCACGTAATCTTTGATGACTGCTTCTATGCCCCTACATGGAACACAAAGGAAATAATGATTCAAATGCTACACGCAAACATACACCAACAATCACTCAAGTCAGTGCCCCACATATTTGCGCAAGCTATTGAGCGTATCGCACCAAAAAAAAAGTGGTCACTGCTCAATGAACACACATCTCTATGTTGAAAGTGAAAGCAGAGAGGCTCTGTTATGCCTCCCAGCAACCATCAAAGGGATAATGTGTTGTCTGCAAGAGAACAACACATTGAAATTCTAATTAACATAAATGGAGAGAAAATTGGGATAGCATTTTCATGGTTTTAGTTTTAATGGAGAAATTGGATCTCCTGAACTATGGAAAAGTAGGTATCCATGGACTTATAAGATAAATTAGCAACATAAATGAATGTGCCACAAAATAATGGGAGCTGGGGGAAAACAATCAGTCTGATTTCAATAGGAGAATATTTTCAGATAGTTATAAAAAAGGCAATTCACATCACTCGCTCCTTAGTCAATAATGGGATACCATTGCAGAGATACCACTCATGAAGAATAATGTTACACCTGACATTAACATTTGGCTTGTGTGGCACACCCCATAAATCCCAGTCCAGACAGTATTACAAACATACAACACCTTAATTGTTACATGAACAAAATATTTTAAATATTTATAGTCTATAAATTAAAATGTTCAACTCCATATGGCAACAAAATGTAAAAAGGTCACCAAAATAAGGCAGAATACATCTTCTCAACTATAGTACAGGTATATTAGCCAACATAGATTTCCCTCAGAAGAAATGTGTGATTGCAGCAAGATGAAAGATTTGAGTTCCTGGAGATTTCCCAAATATCCAGTTTCTCCCATATTTTCTAAGAGAATGGTGCTCACTAAATTCATCTCTTCTTCCATGCATAACGCACCACAACCAGTCACTCAGTTACAGAATCGATTCCCATGCACGCCACGAACTTCCAATGACAACCAGGAGAATGTCCCACCATGACTCCCAAAAGCAATGGTTCCCACCAATGACCCTCATCTCTGGAAAGTTTTCACATAAATTCCCTAAGGTTTCAAAATTATCAGATATCTATACTGAGATAACATGCTCCGTGAAGATGGATAACATATAATGATGCCATCTAGAAAAAGTTGCTCTAATACTATGGAGCAGATGTTTCACTTCAGCATTTAAAAATTTACCCTGTCTATCTGAACCATAACACAGCATGGTAGTTATAAGCACACATAAAAATATTCAGGAAACAACCAATAATCTCAACAGTTCATATAATGTTTGACAGTGACTGAAATCAATTCTTCCAGCTTCTCACCCGACCCCTTTTGTTCCATTCTTGTCTCCCTTCAACCCTCCACTTCCATTGCCTTCTCTCACCCCTCTCTAAAAACGTCATGTTGTGTGTGATTGAATGTGCATCCCTTCCACTACATCAAGCCTGAATCTGTTCAACTTAACAATACAGTGAAACCTGCCTTAAACCAAACCCGAGATAAGCGGAATACTGTCTTGTCCAGAAAAAAGTTTTGGTCCCGGCATTGGTTGTACAGTTTTAATACATTATGGCCTCGTGTTAAACAGAAACTGCTTAACGCGGAAAAAGAATGAATTTCTGTGGACGGGAACCAGGTTAAGCAGGATCCCGAAAATGAATTCCATACAAACATTTCATCTTAAGCTTGTAAAATTTAATCATCTCTTTCACTTCCCCTGTCCTACTGAACAACCCTTAAGAAGGGGCTCGACTTAGCTGCCGGTGGATGTGATGTGTGCGATGATGAAAGAGGAACGTTTATCAGAGCACTGTCATCAAAAACATTGTGCATAAAAGGAAATAATTACATGGTTTTGTATGCATTTCCAAGTTCTGTCTGTAAAAATTAGCTTAATTTAAGATACACGTTTTAAGTCAAGAATTTTTTCCTTAATTATTCATAAACAAAGTACTCCAAGGAGCATTTCATGCTTTTTATTTGGGGAAATATTGTAGGGAACTAGCAGAGCCACCGGGTATTGAAATATCAAAGTTGATTTAATTTCCTATACTTTGAGACGTTTTGCAAAGTTACCAGTCAACAGCTCACCTGCATTGCAGGTAAGTAGAAAAATCACACTTAAAATTCTCTTGAAATTAGTTTCACTTTGTTTTGTAACTATTTAGTAGTCAAACTGGACCTGTGTTTCCAAAAATTCTACAGTACAAGTCTTCTTACTGACTTATCATGAAAATCAGATAAAAATATTTAAGACTAATATTGCTATTTTCTTTTACCTAATTGTAGCCTGACGCTGAGAATCAGAAAATTGAAATGCACATTTTTTTTATATTTAACATTTTTTATCTCAGAAAGCACACAAAAAGCCACGAGTTTTATTTTCAGAGGTGGTGGGAAATAACTTTACGATTATGAGAAAAAAATAGTTTTGCTTTATAAACACGCTGCCTTTGGTAGATATTTAAGTTTTTATACAACCATGTTTTGGTAAGAAATTTTCTTAAACCTCATGAAACTAAAGTGTTTTGAGAATGCTTGATACCTCTGAGAATACAACTCAACTTTTTAATGGAATCCTCATGGTTTATTTGATAAAACTGCAAATTTTTATAACAATTGAGTGATAAATAAGAAGCATACAATTTTTTTTTCCTCTGGAGGTACAAGTGTCCACGGAGTCCTCAGGAACAGAAAAACTAGTTTGACCTACACTTTGAGCGGTTGTAAAAATAAAATGAGTTGAGATGGAGAAGAAAAACTTTGGATTCTTTCCTATCTACATGAAAAGATAAATCATGCCAAGTTTCATCGACATCTGATTCAGTGGGTGTCATAACCTGGATGAACTGGTATGGAATGACCCAACTCAACTTTGATGTTTAAAGATATCGGCATTGAAAAACTTAAGTCACCTGGAGGCACAGTAAAAAGAATGGAACACAGCATTAATAACAGAGGATTGTCTGAGAAGTTTAATTGCTGAAATGAAGAGAGAAGAAAAATATCCTTTTCCTAAACAACACTAGTTGCCACCAAAAACTTCTAACAAATGTGGAACTAGCCTGGTTACTGGCAAACACAACTAGGGTTACCCAGTCAAAGAACCTGGGAGTAATCAGATCACTTGACGAAACAGTATAGAAGCACAGAATGCAATCTTTACTGGCTGCAATAATCACTTAATACAGCCTCAAAGGATATCAGTGTTGAATGCCATGAATTAGATAAATCTGGCTCTGAACGGCATAAAATTTTCAACAGTTAAATCGTAGTTCACTAATGCAGAATTTTTACGAATGCAGAATTTCTACGAATGCAAAATCCCAAAACTGATCAGAATTCCTTCAAATTAGTAGACTTTTGTATTTTTACACACGTATAAACATAAACCTTCCTATTAAAGAACCGTTGAATGATCTTAATGAGTTACAGGACATCATAGGAGACTTCCTGTTAGGTTTGTCACTTCCGACTATAGTCTCCTGGCGTTTGATGCAGTATTGCTGTTCACCTCTTCAAAGATGTCACTGACAGTGAATCTGATGGAACTTACAATTTAAATGAGATAGTAGCAATAAATCATGCTGGGAAATAATAATTAATACCAAAAATTTGGGGGGTTCCAGTCCGTTTGCTTTGCTTTTATTTAACATATTATGCAGGGCCGTAAATAATAACTTAATGCTGAATTACAAGGAAAATCTATCAAAAATTAAGGAATATGTACAAATGTTGAGAAAATCTTTCCATGTTACATATTGAAAATAATAATTTTTTTGGGTGTGCATAATATAATATTGAATTCTTTTTTTAATTCTAACTTCCCCATATCTATTGAATATCAGCCAAACATCATCATCAGTAGGCATCATGAGTAGGCATCACATCTTATGGACACAAAGGACTCCTAACACAATTTCTTGAGTATTCAGCCCTGGCGTAAGCAAAAAACTGTCTTAAGCCAGCTTCACGCGGTACTTGATCCAGCACATGGACTAGTATACTCGCTCATATGCTAGCTTTCCAGTATCGTGTGAATAGAACCAGTATGCTGGCTGGCAAGTATACTAGCTAGCATACTCGCTGAGCTACTGGATTTCTACTAGCTCCCAGTAGGACCCAGTAACCATCCATCAATCAAGTCACGTTACAGATGCAGTGCAAACTTCTCTTTTTTTAATAGGTATGGAATAATCTGGAATAACCGATTCATAGCAAGCACAAGGTCAATGATCATGTGAAACCTCCCAAGATGGTTCCGATCATGCGAGATTCCATCCTCAATATCAAGTAGCCGCTAGTGCACTAGGTCTAGTGCTGCATCAAATATCATGTGAAACAGGGTTAGCCAGAAAAAAATCATGGCACCATGAGATTCTGTTAAAGGCAGATTTCTATATATAACGATCCAAGACAGAGACCCAACATTACGACAAATATCTAATAGTAAAAGTCAGCCAATAGATCAGTCAGTGGCACTTTTCACACAAATCCAGAGGATCAATAGATCAACCCATCGGCCAATCCATCCCAAGTTATTACATGTTAACATCTTGGATTTTTTCTCCATAGGCCTTGACTCACAATAAATGTTGAAGATGATCAGGCTATACCTCGCAAGCATATTTTCTCCAATAAAACCTCTGAACTCTCAAATTAAGTCATAAGCTGAGTAATTTCATAAGCAAAGTGGATTTCCAAGTTTCCATAGTTTCAACTGACCATGAATCTTAGCAAAAACTGCAGATTCTCATCGATAGTCTGGAAAATGCATTCGACCTGGAAAGCTGTTATCTGTATTCCTAGAGCAGAAATAGGCACCAGTAATTACGTACATAATCCCAAAGGTCGTTAAAAATAGTACACAATCCTGAAAATGAAAGAGCAATGTGCCTGCAATAAACAAGAATAAGCACCTCTTTTATCATCCCCTAAACTCAGGAAAAAAAGTCCATCTGAAGGATATGACTTTTAGAGGTGTAGATTAGTCCATCATGGAATCAATCTCGAATGATTCAATCACATACTCCTGAAAAAAGATTGCATACATCACCGCACGACTATTTTGCTTCACCTAGTTTAAAAAAATTTCCCAGTGTTATCATTTCTTAAATATTTTCAAGCTGAAGTCAAATCATTAGAAATCAGATTAGAATGACTTCTACTGGACCAGTACAATAATATTTCATACACTTCTGCTCTGATTTACCAATCAATAATAATAGTTTGATTGCTAGAAAACAGCAAAATTTGTTCAATCCAAGCATGAGAATCAACTGTGAATAGGTTGAGGAATGTTTACAGAATACAAAGACTTTTCAATTCTACAACTACTCGTACTCCATTTCAGATTCACATCCACAAAAGCATGATTGATAAGATATTCAATGTCATACCAAGTAATGCAAGTTTCAAGTGCTTCAGCAAACAAACTCTAGTTACACTAATAATATTGCCTTCGCAAGTCCTCCCATCCTGAGATCGGAGAACTTACATTTAAATCTCTACAGCTATACCCATTTGGAAAAATTTGGTTCACCGCCATTATTGGCTATTATCCATTAATACTCCTGTTTCTTACCAGTGAGAATGCATGACCATGGTGAGCGCCAATAAATAATCCATCGGGGGGGATGGTAAAATGAATGCACCAGGGACTATAGCAAGCATTCCAATTGCGACGACACGTTCTACAGTCCATAATTTCGAATAATCCCCGGTTTCAGAGGCTAATAGTTTAGGAGTCACTGAGAATGGCTTCGAATTCACTGGCTTTAATACAGTTTTACGGCTTCCTAAGTTGCTAAAAATTGCCACAGGTCTTAATATATGATAATTCACGCAGGGGTGCGACGCGAATACTGCGGGGGAAAAAAACACATTAATCCACAAAAAAGAGGATACCATGAATGACGACATAGCACCCTTGTAATCAAAGGTAAAACAAATTCAATCCATATTTACATTATAGAACAGACTAGCTGTTTTTAAGTGAAAATTAGGGAAACACCGGAAAAGACATTGTACCTTGAGCATTCCTGGGGACAGAACGAAGGAAACACGAAAGTGCCATTTTCCGAAATAGGTCACCCTTCAGAGTTCTCACGCTGTAACGGGAGATTTAATTGGCAAACATAAATTCACTGACGACGAGTAAGAAGATTAGATAAATTCAAGCACCTAACGTAACCATACGCAAACCTCGCAACACTCACATAAATCTGTGTCGAGACGGGACTCCAGTGTAACAGATGGTGCTACCATCTGCTGAGGAATATTTTGAGTCGTGTTTTGAATGTATTTTCGAAGCGATAATCGCGATAATGTTGCAATGGGAGTTTTCGGAATGAATTACTGATTTTTTTGAATAATTGACTAGGTCGACGTTAACGTGAGATTGGGAATATTACGGTAGTGGCATTAAATTTGTCTTATTTTATTTTCTGTAAAACTTCTCAAAGTTACGTAACCTAAATGTTTTTTGTTTTTGACATGGAGTGCAACGAGCCCGGATATTATAAAAATTGTTTAAAATTACACATGCTTTTAATGGAGTATATTTAATATACTTAAACTCTTATAAGATTCGTGATACCACATATATACCCCATGGAAGCAAGCTTGAACACTGTCGACCCTGTGAAGTGAATGAAGGCAATATCTTTTTGCTGTGAGCAGTGAACTGCCTTAAAACAAACATGAATGTTCAAGGAGACAAGTAACCCACTGGATAACTGATGATCAGCTAGGATGCGGTAGACTCCTTGGCTCTTGCTCATCGAATGGACTCAAAGGAAGGACGGGACATGAATCTTATAAGTGGGAGGATGGGTTATTTGAAGTATTTCCTCGTTTTGAAAGTGTAAAAAATGGAAGTTAAGTGTAATGCAATGAATAGGTAATTCTGAGTATGTGATGGTCGTATTTATTATAATTTCAATTTCACCGGTTATGAAGATTGCTCTTACAATTAGGATTGTAATACTCTTGGTAAAATAACACTACTTGCAGGATCCTTCGAAATCCTTTATTGGTTTACGAATCCACATCACAGGAGTTACCGGTTAATTTCAAACAACTGTTATCGACATTTCACGAAGATAATCTTTCGCAAAATGATCACTTGATACTTCTTGCCTACACTATGATGGTGGAAACAGGATTTATACCAGGCCATGCAGCTGATAATTTCGAAGGTGCTATAAGGTCACCGACATTCAATATCAACTTTCTGGATTCTGCGAGAACGATGCCTGAAAATTGGAAAAATGCTGATGGCTTTAACACCCTAAATTTCATCTTGCCGTCTCTACCGGGTCATATTTTATGCTTAACTGCGCATTCTACAGGAAGCATTGTCGTTTTTACTGGTAAGTAGGTAAGTTTTTCCTTAAGGATCAATTGATGTGGATGATAACCTGATACCTATTCTTAAATATATATTTACATCAAATGACCTGGGTTCTTCCCTGTCATGTGATATTGTATAAAGCAAGTGGATTCTGAAAGCAATATCAAATGTTGCAACAAATTGTCAGAAAATATCCATTTGTTTTAATAATGGTCATGTGCATCGATCATCTTTATTAATTTTCCTAGCGTTACCTATTCAAAACCATGGTAGAGGAATGGCTTTTGTGACAATGTACTACCTATACAAGGACCACATGTTAAAAATATTATTTTAGTCCATAATTTTTATCTGCCATCCATACAGTACAGTCTGAAATAATTGGGGCAAAATTTTATTATTGATCATGCAGTGGAAGATACCCACATAGCAAAGCAAGCTTGCTGTAATCTGACTACTACGCTTGCTGCAAAGTTGCATGCAAGTCCTGCGTAAGCTTTAACCCTGGCAAAAATAAAGGCTAGGCCGAGGGTAGGGGTTCATGAGCCATACAATAAAACGTTGCCTAAGACACAATTGTACAGAGGAGCTGTACCCATGTACCCAAACAAATTAGCTACCACCAAAAAAACACTACTTGCATGGGTGCACGTAGCACCAAAATTGAAAAAGAAAATGATTATAACAAGTTCATGTTGATTTGTAAATATGCAAGTTATAATTCTCATTCATACATGGCACTCATATAGCCTGGCCCTACGTGTCCTATCTGCCTTTATTTATCAACCTGACCACCTACTACTGTCAATGATGGCTACTAAACATTTCTCAGTTAGTAGTGATGAAATGAGAGGCTGTATATGTATGCAGCTGCTGGCTGGCATTAATTCATTAGTGATAATTAACTCTCCTAAAATATTTACACAGTTATTTTGCGCCCTTAAAACATTTCCCCAATTACCATTTTGTGGATAAAAGTAAGCATGACCATTATGAATACAAATAACTGATATTCTTTCATCTCCAGTAGAGATAAATGTTTCCTCAATAACGTGCCAATCACCATATTTATCGGACGGGCCATGGGATCCTATAGGATTGCCTATAGGCGATACAAATAGGAACCCTGAAATACCCTCAATACCACTGAATGATCAATCTGTATTCACGAACTTGCTTGTTAGTTAATTTATTGTCATGTACATGCGTAACCCTTAGTGTCTCGCTGATTTTTAGGTGGGTATTCCCAGAAATGTCATGGGTATTTAGCTAATTTTGTAGGCCTTTATTTAAAAAATCGTTATTTGTTTATTTGTTGCTATTTTTACATGATTTCTTCTGCATTTGAAAGTGAATACTTTCATCCAAATTAATATGAAAAAAATTGCTGATTTTCTCAATAAAACGCAAGTGTTATAGTTTAATTTGGAATATGTACAGGATTGAATAATTTTATTTCCCAATGTTGACCAATAAGCCGAGAAATAATATCAACTTTAAAGAAATAAACCATTGATTTATACAAAAGATTATTATTTTCTAGGAAATGATTGTATGATGTGGGGAAATCAAATTTTATTTATTTTCATAATAAGAACAAACATCAATCTTTCATCTCTGTTAATATTGATAGTAATCCTATTCCACTGAATAATAGTTCTTCTTTCTTGGGCGTCACCTTAGACAGTCAAATCTCTAAAAGGGTCATATTCAGAAACTCCGTGGTAAACTGAGTACTGTCTGTTTTTTAATTCGGTCTATCAGAAGAACTGTAAATGTTGATGTACTGCTGTCAATTTATTATGGTGAGTTCTATTCCCTGATTATGTACAGCATCCTCTTCTGGAGCCCTACACCCAATTCCATAATAATATTTAAAATTCAAAAGAGGGTTCTGTGGCTGATAGGTAAAGCACCTCTTAATGCCCCATGTCGCCCTCTTTTTCAGAAATTTGGTATTTTACCTCTTCCCTGTGTGTACATGTTTGCTGCCATTGTTTGTGCTAAAAAGAATATTTCCAATTATGTAACCAATAACGAATATCATTGCTATTTTACTAGGAGCTCTACCAACATCCATCAAACTTTTGTAAGAAATAAAAACTCTAGTTATGCCCCTTGGTATATGGGCCTATTGCTCTTTAATAAGCTTCCTTCAGAAGTTAAGAGGGCAAAGACTATGGCCCTTTTCAAATGTAAGCTCCATGAATTTCTATTGAAAAATTTATTTTATTCTATTGATGAATTTCTTCATTTTTAACTATTGCATTTCACTGTTTTATGTATTTGCCTTGACGTATCCTATATTTGTAGTAACAAATCTCTGGACAAATAAAAAAAATGATTATTATTATTACAATAACCAAGGAATTTGCACGAATTTTCAATAAATATTCGATTGAATAATACAATACAAATTGCATAAAATTCAGGGGAAATTATTAAAATTATTAGAGGTACATATATAATGTGAATATTTTCGCAGACAAGAGAACATTTGGATGTGAAAATGTTATGAAACATGGTATTTGAGTAATAATAACAAGAATTTAAGTCTGTCATTGCTTAAAAAATGTTAAAAATTACATTACAAATTATTGAAAATTTAATATGCACATACTTAGAAAACAATGACAACATTACAAACCCTATTCCAAGTCAAATAACTAATTTTCATATTATTCACAAAAATTTGTGAGACACAAATTCCATGGAATGCATGCATGTAGACCTTATTCACATATCATGCAGTTCTAGACTAATGGACAGGGTCTATGTTCTGGATCTATGGTCTTTCCTACTGCATACAGCACAAACTTTTTCCCTCCGCTCTGAAAGTTTCCTTATCCCATAATTTCCTGGCGATACTGTCCTGGAAGTTGTTTGACTGGGATTATTCCATCTAAGTAACCATTCCCAATGGGGGCGTTTACTTGGGATCGAAATCGCAATTTTGTACACGAAATTGTTAGATGGAAACGAAAAACGATTTTAACTGAAAAAATTAATCTTCTAACCACAAACATTCACTCATAAATCAAAAATTAAAATAAGCAAAAGGTGACGCCCACCGAAAATACTGCTGTGATAATATTGACGTCATTTTCCTCCCATCCTTGACTGCTTTCAGGGGAGGGGGAAGGGAGTGGAGGGGGGTTCTCGGAAGGTCTGCTCGCACAGATGCTGTCAAAATCGCTCCCATATTCCGAGTCAGCTGTGTCCCCCCCTTTGCGATAAGGCGAATTAGCTTCGCGGGCTCAGTTGTGATTGGAAGAAGTAGATATACGTCAGAGGTTGCACCACACCCACTTTTCCGAAAGGGTTAAAAACATCAGTTTTTCGCCGCTTATAACTCGGGAAATAATTGTCGGATCAGAAAACGGAAAAATACGGGTCCTTTTATTTTACAAACTCTATCATATTTGGCAATAAAAAAATATGGTAAACGACCCCATTCTATCTATTATTTCCGACATAAATTGTACTCTTGATATTTTTTTCAGGATTGTTAGATTTGTAAGTCATATAAGCATTTAGTTCTAGAAATTACATTGAAGACCATATTCTTTCAGTATTTCAATGACCTTCTCTCATCTAATACACCTCCTACATGATATCCGAAGAATAAATGTCTCCCATGTAACTATTGTACTGCTCAATGATTTGTGGACTTTCCTTCGGAAATTCTTGAACCTTGCGAATGACTGAATTGCTTTCGGCTATCATGTTGGTGGACAGTAATAAAACTGGCTTTTGCCCACACTAAAGTTCTATTTGAGTGGTTGAGGTACCAATGTCCAGAATACATTGGTAAAAAGAGGATGAAGTACATGATTGGAGAAGATTTTGGTGGCGGTAGATGTTTGCGACGAGGAGTTTACAGGAATTCAAAATTCAATTCATTTCTAGAAGTTGACGCCATTTATTGGGCAAAAGGGTATTTCACCTTCAAAAAGCCGATAGGTAAATTTCATTGTGTAAACAGCAAGAGATGGCGCACATTGTATTTTTTATGCCCAACATCATCTTTAAATTCTACTGCTGTATCTACTATGATAACGAGGCTGACAATTTGAGCCAGATTGCTGACTCAACACACCAGTTACAAGAGATAGCTTAATAGCAATCATATCTTTTAGTATCTAATAGTATCTTTTCTTCTGCCTTTCATAGCTAAAAATCAAGGACTTGATCACAGTGGAACAGTCAGCAACAAATTATCTCATCATAAGTGACAGGGCAGAGATGTTTTGAAACCTAACCTCATTTTTTTATGCCATGAAACGTTTGCAGAACAAATGAAAATGAAAAGTACTTCTCAGAGAATAAATTGTTTCTAAGCATTTAAAAAATAAAAACATGCCAAACATAATATCTCCGACATAAATACAAAGTTCAAAATATTAGAATAACGTCAATTGGCACTAGGTTAACAAACAATGTAGTTTCTAAAGTGTTGCACCAGAAACAGTTTCGTAGGCATGTGGCACTAGGAAAGTTCAATCCGACATATAGTTACTTTAATTACCTGAATGTTGAAAATTTCAATTAAAAATCAAAATTATTGTCCCACGTGGTTATTAAAAGACCATTCTTGTATTATATACAATTTACAAGAGGTAAGGAATGAGAAAAACATAGTTTTAACAGGTCTCCTCATAGACGACGATATATTGTCGTGTGACACTCAAAGAGTTTTTTTTTACACAAATTTTCCTTATAAACTATAAATTTTTCTTATAAACGCACAAATTTTTCTAATAAACTCACCTTTCTTCAATAAAGCCCCAATTGTTTTTTCCTAAGGGAAGGGTAAGTGGTAAGCAAGCCATGCACGTTCAAGCAGGGATGGAGTGAGGGCAACTCTACTCCTCCCTTAGTAGGAACCCTATAGATGCTATTGCCTTAGTCTTGCACTATTGCTACCAATATTGCCAAGTTGCCATAGTCTTGCATCAAGGTTGGCACACTCCATGCAGGTCGAGTGCAACTTGCACCGAATGTGACAATAATGGCAAACTTACAGCAGGCTTGCATCTAGATAGCCAATCTTGGCAAGCCATGCACTAACCTCAAGCAAACTTGCTGCAACCTTGCATGCTATGTGGGTATGCAAGACTATGCTAGTCTTTGTCTTGAGTAGAGTTCATCATCATCAGTGAGTAATCCTCAGATTGGTTTGATGCAGCTCTGCACTGTTTTATGCTATCAGTGAATCTCTTAATATTTACTTAAATTTCTTCTCTTTCACGTCCTTCATCACTTGTTCCATATATTTCATACGGGGCCTTTCTTTTTCATTCTTCCCGTCCACTTGTCCGTCAGTGACTGTCATCATCAGGCCATCATGTCTCATGATGTGGCCAATTAAGTAGTCCTGTCTTCTTAGAGTTTTCAGCAGGCTTCTCTTTTCTCCCACTCTTCTTAAGACTTACTCAGTCGATCCATTTAATCTTCCTCATTCTTCTGTAGCACCACATTTATTATGCGTCCACTCTTGACTTCTCTGCTGTTGCCATCATCCATGCCTCACTGCCATTGGGAAACATGCTCCAGAATAATGTTCTGATGAGAGTTACTAATACCAAATAATTCACATTGGAACTGTTAATCATTGAATTTTATCATTACTGTGTGAGTTTATTCATTCATCAATCCCTGGACATTCTCCTGAATATTGATGAATGGTTACAGTAGGGCTGTGGTTGAATGTGACTTCTTCACTCATTGAATTATTTCTAACTGTTCTGGGATGTTCAATTTTCTTCCTTTTTTATATGTGTAATCCTTCTGTGTCTCAGTTGTCTTGAACTTGGAGTGGGGGACTTGTCCGAGAGTAAAATAAACATCCTATTCTATTGCTTTCAATTTAATCAACTCTTCTTCAGAAAATTTTTCTATCTCACAATTTAGCCTCTCCTCTACATCTTCTATTTCATATTCCAATGTGAGATTTTTTTGCAATTTAACTTTTTCTTCTGTAGTTATTTTCTCCCTTCAAATTCTCCCTTCTTTTCAATTTCAAATTTTCTCCCTTCTCCATTCAATTTCTTCAAATGTATTATGTATTCGTACAACATTTTAGATACTTTTCTGAATTCCTGATGTGCAATCCTTTGTTACTTATTCCCCTTTTGTCAAAATATTCTTGATGTAGTGGAGAATGTTGTGCTGCTTCTAAAAGTCTCATAAAAATAAATCCAAATCAGATAACATTGCTTCTTTGGTTTATGTTAATGTCGTTCTGAGTTAATAAGCCTTGAATGCTGATGGGTTGAATGAGAGGTAATAGGTGTCTCTCCCTCTCTTCCTAGTCAAAGAGAGAGAGGTGTTTTGTGGAAGGCCTTTATTGCCATAATATGCAATAGTTATTCTATGTTCAGCTGTTTGGCAGTGTCTTTAGACCTTCCATCATCTAACATGCTTACTCTCTGCAAACATTGCATCAATTGTTCATCCAAGCACTCAACCTATGAAAGAAACTACATATTTAGCCACTTGCTAGTTGTACATGAAATATAATAAAATGTAGCATTAAAGCACAGTATGAAATAACATTATGAGGTGCCAGTAATATAGGTACATAGATCTTAATACAAGTAAAAGCCCGGATATTATTTATTTTTCAAAAACTATATAGTTAGCTTTTGTGGAATTGGATACCAGTTAGGCTTTCTTTGGATCTCCTCCATTAATTTTGTTGTTGTTGTAATTGTGATCAGGCATAAATTGCATAGGTTGTAAGTCAGCAACCAGGAGTGGTTGGGTACTGCCGTTGCTGGGTTTCTCTCTATCCTTCCTCCTCTTCTCCCAAAATTCCAGCATTATTTCATCTATCCTCTTATGGTACATACAAACAACCTCATGTCTGGGTTACCTCCTCTGTTGACAAGCACTACCGAAGGTCACTTCAATTGTCTTGAATTAAAAGCTGAAAGTACTTCACAATGCATGAATTGGTGAGAATTAATCTGGTAGAGCTCAATTATTTATTGTAAAATTAAGCCAATTTTGTTTTCTTATTATATTTTAAAATTTTTGCTGGCACTGTTGTAGGAAGTAATTATTATGCACGATAAGTTGATGATGTGGAAAATCAAATTTGTATTTTTCAGCTTTATCATCTGGGAAAGATTATTCATTTTTAAATATATGCCTGATTGTGTGCTATTTTATCTGTTTCAGGTTGGCTGAAAAACAGTGAATCAGCACCCAGTTGGTGCTTAGCTCTAGATTGTGATAAATATGTGATGAGGTCTCAGACTGAATTCATGACCCACAGATATTTCAATCTGAAAGATTTGTCAATGAACTTTAAAAACAAAATTCCATTACCTGCCAGAAATTTTCTGAAAGCATATGGCAGTGTAGATGGCAGCAATTTTCTTGATTTACCTGTAGAAATGATGGCAATGATCATCAGTTACCTAGAGCATCATCTTGATGTGATAAACCTCTCAAAAACATGTGTTGCTTTACATGATGCATGCCAATCAAAGTTGTTACCATTCAGATCACAATTTCCCTCACGTTTTGGATTATTTAATTTCAGTAATCGCCAATTCTTCCATAAGAATCGTTATTTTCTTCAGGAATGTTGATGCTAATTGTTTGCAGTCGATTTTATGAAATTTTGGCTTTCTACTGAGTCTTGTACGAGTATTTTGCCTTAGTATGAAATGACATTCCCTGTATATGTTGAGATGAAATAAACTTTCCCTACTCCTGAGATATTAATTAATTATAGCCCAATTACATGTAATTAAGTGAGTAAAAAAACTTTAGCACGTTTCCACAATATATATTTACCTAGAGCACCATCTTGATGTAATTAATATATCAATATAATTAGATGAGTAAAAAAACTTAAGCAATTTTCCACAATATATACTGTGGAAAAGTGCTGAAGTTTTTTTACTCACTTCCACTACGTGATGCCTGAAACAGTGAACAGTATATATGTAATAGTAAATTAATGTCGAGGAAGTAATTAGGCTTGGACTAATTGCAGCTTTCACAATAGCGCTATCGACACGTTATGATATCAGGGTTCAATACGGTTAGTATCCTTTGCTGATACTCATAATTGCCCAATACATATTGCGCATTTGAAAAGTGCTTTTATTTGCAAGTCCTCAACTGAGTGCACCTAAGCATGATACAGTGTAATTTCGATTTTACGAAAAATTCGACTGCGCGTGTGAAGGAGCAGTCCCGGCCAATTTCATAAGTATTCTTATGGAAATATTATTTGAAATTACGTAAATTTGATCTAATGATTTTACGTAAAGCTATTTCGATTCCCATCAGAAGTGTCGATTGGTGTTTACGAAACTAAACAACGTACCTTCAGGAATCTTCAGCAAAATCATGTAGATTGTTGTTCCTCTTTAATGGTCATCGGTAATTTAATTCGAAGCAATGACATATGACTGTGCACATCATCTGCAATGAATTACTATGAGTTATGTTGATTTGAGCACATATTTCAGCAATGGGTTACTCCAAGGTCCGATAGACGGAATTCTCCTCCCTCCAACCCCCTCGCTCCCATCCTTAACTCTCCCTCCCCCTCGGTTTTAGTCCCTCCCCCACTCTTAATGGTAATATATATAAAGCCTTGGGGTGAAATATTTTGTCAGTGGGACCCCTTGAAAATGACGCTTAGTCGTTGAAATTGATAGGGGAATATGTAAAGCTGTGTGGGAAGTACAAAGTTTGTTTCGTTTACGATGTTTAACGTTCGTAATTTCCACAAAGTATCGCCTTTATCCGTTAATTTAATGAGTATAGCATGGTGTTTACTTTGAAAAAGAAGTCATAAGCTGTCCCGAGTGGCGAAACCAGGGCTCGCTTCTGAGTCGCTCGAGAGTAAACGTAGTGGTGTCACGACAGCGAACGTTGTTCATCGAAATATCATAGACGGTTTAGGTTAAACAGAACGGAGAGACTAAGCCATGTAAAGAGAGAAGCCGGAGAACACAGTGTAATTACAGACAACAAATGACATTTTTAATAACTTATACATATAACAATTTCGATAGAATCAAATGTGTGCGCTGTTTAGTACTTATTATGCCATCCATCAAGTTTCTTAAAATTTCTGTGATTTCTTCCCATTGAAAAATTTCAGGACGAAAGCAGCCAACCATCTTCTCAGAAACGGAAGAACTGACGGCTCTCTCATCAGACATAAGCTATGCCATGAGAAAACGTTGCAATATTTATATTTCGCGCGACATGCAGCTACAGTAAAACATCGCTTTTATGTCCCCGCAATTAACAATTTCCCTCCATTTAAAACTGTTGCTTCAAATCCCAATGATTTTCTTATCTCCGCAATGTACGTCTACCTTTTATTTACGATAACGAAGTTTTGAATGGTCCACCATCAGAGTTTTACGAGATGACTTTGCCGTCAATGTCGTCCCGGTTGCCTAACTTAACGTAACTCAACGCTCCCTGAAAGACATTAAGTTACGACTCTCACGGCAAGTTACCGCTATGAAAGAGAAATTATATTCCCTCAAATGCACTACCGGTTATAGTTAGTTACCTTGCTCATCTGTTACCACTGTTACCAGCGGCGCAACAACACCCCGAAACGTGGGGAGGGAGAGAGGGGGGGGGGGGGGCAAACTCCTCGAAAAATCTGTATCAGCGGCGGGTGGGGGGGGGGATAGGGGTTTAGGCCTTCCCGGGCAAGTTGAAGACGTATGAGTGCGTTGCATATCTCCCAGGGGAACAATATACTGTCCGTCAAGTTAGTTCATTCCGTAGTTCGCTGTTGTTCATTTATTGTAACAAAGTTTCATTTGCAATTGTTATGCCTCTTAAGAAAATACGTACCTACGATACCTTACGTTGGTGGGCACTCAATAATTAATTACGACGGTAATGGCCAAAAAGTACGTTTTGTATATACAGTCCATGCGAAAAGACTCAGGTTGAAGGCTTCATATCTCATAAACGGATGAAGCGATATTCATACAGAGCATATCAGCGTATAGATAATTCAGTACTTCTGTCATGATGTCCTTTGAGTTTCTCTGCGTTTGAGTGGCCTTATATTCATTTAAGTTATTCTAGCAAATTTACGAAACCGTCCTGTTTGACCGATGTATACGGCCGAGCGTTCGCATTCAAGCTGGTACACTCCGCTCTTTTCTAATAAAGGGATTTTATCCTTAAAGTTTTTAAAAAATCCTCCTGCCAAACTCCTTCCTCATACATGGTAAGAACAAACCCATAAAATCTCTTCCTTGATTCTCGAGTAGCTTTGATATGATACCATCAATCTCCTCCGCTTTCCCCACCGTAGTTTCCCGTAATGTCTGCTCCATCCCACCTACCAGTATTCCTGGTCCCATCTCTTCCTTTCCACGTAATTCTCTTTTATTCTCAAGTTCCTTCGCCCATCTTTATTGCCATGCAGTTCTTCCACGTACACTGAATCTCTTCTGGTTCCATTAGTAGCTCTCGTGTCTTACCACTCATGCCCAGTATCATTTTCCATTTCTTGATGCGGGGTAAGATTCTAATCTTCGAGGAAAGGGCGCATATTTCTCCTTGGAGCGTCTCAATCTTCTTACATCCACCTTACCACCACTTTTCTCTCACTTTCTTCATTTCCTTCGTAAATCTAGTGCTTCTTTCCTTACATTTTATTTTTCCTAGCTGTGTTGAATCTTTATATTTCTTCCATTTCTCAATTTACTCGTTATTTCTGCGCTTCTGCATCTTCCCCCGCACAACTGTTCACTAATATTTAATATTCACTCTAATTTACTGCTAGTACCTTCAACCTCGGTAAAAGTTGCCATGTGAAATAGGGATCCTGGGTAGCGTAGTGGTCTGTGCAGTGGCCCGGAAAGTCAAAGACGTCCGTGGTACGATTCCCGGACCAGGTGAATTTTTTCGCTTGGCAGTTAATGTAAATGTAATATTGGGTTATAACTTCAACAGAGAACGAGTTTGAAATATTTTATTACAATGCTTATTAATCATTACTAATTACTATTTTATTACTAATTACTATTTTATTACTAATTACTATTTTATTACTAATCACTATTTTATTACTAATTACTATTTTATTACGAATTACTATTTTATTACTAATTACTATTTTATCACTAATTACTATTTTATTACTAATTACTATTTTATTACTAATTACTAATATAATGTATTAGTACTATGGGCAACCCCATGCTCCTATTTCATTGTTCGACTTAATGGCTACATTACCCCTGCACTCTGATTGCGACTGATGGTAGCTTCTGCCACCGAAGGGGCCCGTAAGCTACTTTGTTGAAAGTCAGATTCAGAATGGGATTTCCCATGGTGTGAAATGAATACATAATTATTATTTACATGACCATGCCGCTATCATCAGTCTGATGATGCGCGAGACCATGATATCTCTATTTGCCTCCCTAGATTGCATTTATGGTGGCGGGGTCGGGGCGCATCGTTTTCGTCGCGCCGCCGAAATGAATTGCGTAGTATTTATCCCGAAAGATTCTTCAGAAAAGATAACATTGCGCTTGTGGAAGATGATTTCAGTAAGCCTGCGCTAAGCATTATGGGACCAATGACTACGCTGGACAAGAAGATATCTCAAATGTCTTAACTGTTGGGCAAAAAGACAAAATAGTCAAATGGACGTAATTATTTAATTCATAGTGCGGTCCAACTAAGCTGTGACTGACGGTTCGCTCCTCGAGTTGACAAAAAGATTTATTTAAGGATAAACTCTCGAATTCACTTGTTGCCGACTTTATGATATGACTCCGGCGCACGGCATTCCCGCCGCAGCAAACTTATTCGGCGCCCGAAGCGGAGGGTCGTCGGCTGGAGAGTCGCCGGCGTGGCGGGGTGGTAAAAAGTACGAGATAGGGACTCACTAATATTTCCGTGTGATGCGGCGCATTATTTGTTCAGAAAGTAATTTTAGAAAAATTATAAGTCGAGGCATTGTCATTTTGAATAAACCGCGGCGGGGTCAGGCATATATTTCCGATTCTCAGTATCTCTTGATAAACTGGTGTCACCACACGTTTATAGTTCGATTGGAGCTACTGTTGATCAAAAAGTAACTCTGTAGGCCATAATGCCGAAAATTTTCAGCATATTTGATCGCCAAAAGGAGTTAGAAAGCGATATTAATTAATGTATAGGTATTTGACGCAACTTTGAATTCGCAGAGAAGCAGCACCAAAGGAAATTGGTCGTAGGAAACCCACACAACACCGTCCTTAGGCTAGGTGGTCATTGGGTTACCTTTGTTATGGCCTGTATTTTGCGTATATCTCTGTGTATTTTGTTAACTATGAATGAAGATTAGAAAGAATAAGTAGATATATCAATTTATGTCGCTAATACAATTCTTTGTTTGTTTAAATTGAGAAATATATAAATATTTGTTTCACCGCCGGAGCATGAAATTTGCGATTTTTGCACCACTTGGACTATGATTTTTGCACCGCTTTCCCTCAAGTTTATTTACCACTTTCAAGGGTCCCTAGTTATAAGTACTAATACATTCGTGCCATATTCATTTGTGAACAATAAACTGTTGTGAAAAATTGAATTCTCTCGGATTTATGTCTTTCTTTTTGTTGACGTCTTTCGGCGGAGTCATGCGGGAACCCTACAACAGTTTCAATTCCAACGTATTCCCATCCTCCTTCCCCCCCTTCTCTACCCCTTTTTTTCGTCTTCGGAAAAGTTCAGCCAGGAGAAGATTACATGAAATAGGGGGTGGTCACACTATAAACGCATATGTACATTTATGTAATAGTAAATGCAAAAGAAATACAAGTGTTGAATGAAGATTAAAATAATCCTTTTATATTTTATCAAGCTATTTTTAATACATGTAAGTTACAGCACTACATTTGACAAAACCTAAAATCTAATAAAATAGTGACCATAAAATAGGTTATAAATATCCCATTTCAAATAAATAGAAGAATTTTTATATAAAAATACAGTTAGGTGTATTTCATATTTTGACCAATTAATTGATGGGGACCGAATCCGAATTATTGAACACGCTCCCAAAAAGTTTTTTGGGGGCCTCATCCCATGCTCCAAACCGGTAACCTGAGCCCCTAACCAGAAATTTTTTTGAGAGTATTCATAATTGAAGTCCCCCTTTACCCCCCACCCCTCCCCGAAGCAATATTCTGTATTCTGGCTATTGCCTTGGCTGCTGGCAATGCCCACCCCTAGTTCACCCCTTCCCAGAAAAAAACCACAACAACTACTATTACCATAATCCGACTTATACAAAGTACCAACCCCTGAATCAATAAACACAGAGAAGAATATTTTATTAAAGAATTAAAATTCATGCGAAACTCGATTTCTTGAATAAAATACAGATAGGCCACGAAAATTTAAATTCGAAATAGTGCGCTTTCCCGATTATTTTTCTTTTGTCTTTTGTTTTTTCTTCCGTTAAAACCGTTAAAGTCAAATCAATGCTGGAAACTGGAATTGTCGCGAGAAATTTTTCGACATTTACAATAATATTGATGAAATGGGTTCGAGTAAGCACTCATGTAAATCTTTAATAGTGTTAAACATGTTCATCTTCTAGTATGTGCTGTTTCACTCCAGATGTAGACATTTCTGTTAAAGGAACTCTATTTATGACTTACACAGTATGGCGCACTGGCGGGATTGAACATGTCTTGTGTTTGCATTTTAATCACAGAATTTTGTGTGAGTTATGTTCACTCCCATTTTATATGCTTTTAAATGTGTATGTTAGGAATATGTGGTTCATCGAACAAGTTAAGCTAAGTATTAGCATGTTTTCTGCTTTCTATGTGGGTTTACGTGCGTTTCCATTTCCAACGTATCGATTGCAATTTACGCATAACAGTGATGAAAATAAACTGTGTGGGAGATTGTCAGTGTTATAATTAAGTAGTGGTAGTGGGTATATTTACTTCTCAATTATGGAATTGTTTTCCTTGGCATTGATTTTATAATGATGATGGCGGTGACTTTTTTTTTGGAATTCCCGACACTTATCTGGCTGAGCCATTTGCGGTGGTGAAGTGTTTGAATTGGAAACATAGGAGCGTACACCGTTATCTTAACTTTATGTAAATGTTTTAGCTTTTCTTTGTTGGCTTTATTCTGGATTATGTCCATCACTTATATTATGGCAGTCTTTCATAATCATTTTCAGTAATGTCAGAATACTGGTAATTGATCACAAATTCTTTTTCCACGTATTTATAATATATGATAAACTGATGTAACCCACAATAGTAGGCAACAGCTAGAGAATTGCACGTATCTTATAAGCTCTCTTCTTAAATTCATTAAACATGAATTAATAATTTAAATATATTTACTAATACAAAGTAATCAATGTTGGATATTTTCACTCTTCGAAAATTTTGCATCGAGTATTTCCGTGTAATATACAATCACATATAAGCTGTTAAGCTTGAGTTAGAAACGAATTAAATAAAAAATATATGGAATTATGAAAGTTGTCTGGAATGAGTTTTAAGTTTCATCCTTTAATGTAATTGTATTATTTCGCTTTATTATGTGTAATTAAATAATTTAACGACGCTGCCGGTGGGGTAGATGAGGTCGGGAATATTTTTTTTCTAGTTATTAGTCTCACAAATATACATACTTTCTTCAATTGATTTTAAAATGTTTCCAATATGCTAACCACCTCAATTTATTTACGGTAAGAGAGGCTTTTAATAGGTGTTGGTATTTACAGCATTTTAAATTTTGTTCGCAACAGGTACTGTTACTAACGTAAAATCACATGTGCATCTATTGAATCATTGGGAGTTTTATCAGGCTGTGGGAGATATATTGTGATTGTCGTCAGCATTTCAATCGTAGGATTGGTTCACTACAGCCCTCAATTCTGCCCTATTCGGTGTTAATTTTCTCATGCCCTGATAAGTTTTCCCTTTCATGCCCTTCATTTGTCCTGGATACTTTTCCGTTGGGCTTCCTTGGGGCCCCTTCCCTTCATTTTCCCATTATCATTATTATATACCATTATCCCTTTCCCATTGTCATTTTCAACCCTAATCCATTGCCTATAGGTATGATTGTAGGTGACCAATCATATCTGAAGAAATTCAGGTATGATTGGTCACCTACAGTCACCTTCAGGTGCAAATCAACCATTCTTTAATATTTTTTTCCCCATTGGCAAAGATGCATCCAAATCACAAATGTCATCTGCATTTCTCAAAGCATGGCATAATATTCAAATAAGAAAGGTTAATAAAAACACAGAAACAAGTTCATGTGGTAATTAGCCTGAATGTTAACCAATTACTTCCTATATAATACTAGACCAAGGCAGTGTGTATCACTTGTTCACAACTCAGTCAAAGTCATTAAAGAGTAGGTCTTTTCAATAAAATATTTTGTTTAAATTAAAATTATGTAAAAGTTGAATGATGAAACTTGATAAAGTTGCACTCTAATATGTTAACAAAATCAAGAATTTCACCAGTTGAAAATCACCCGCCTAGAGTGGTACTTGAAACATTTATTTACCTTCATTGAATTCTTCCAAATAAGGTTATGAGGATTGCTTATGGTGCTCTCCTAGGTATGTCACTTCCTGTACAGATGTAATGAGTGTGTCTTCTTTCTTTTTTCAATAGGATCCTTGTCTTAAGTGTTAATGTTCATGTGGGGCTAGATTGGTTGTGTTCATGCTGCCAGTATGCACCTACGAGGCAATAAGAAGTGGAAGGATGAGAATACTCCTGACCCCAATGGTCAGCCTGCCCCTGAACCCATTGGGAAGACCACTCGCGCAAGGCGTGGGAAGGCTTCTGTGCCTGCACGAGCAGGGGCCGCCACCCCTGGACAAGGGAGGCAGTCTGTGCTGAGAGAGAAGACGAACATTGAGTGTCAGGGGAGGGCAGTGGGCAGAAAGTCGAGTGGTGTCAGTGGGAGGGGCTCTTGTGGGGTGACCCCAAGGACAAGAGGCAGGGCCTCACCCAAGGGGGGCGAGAAAGAGGAGCGAGGTGGGGCAGGGAGGAAGTGCTGCGTGTACATGAATGCTGCCTCCGAGCTGAGCGTGGCGAGTGTCTCGGAGAAGAATGTGTACGAGTTTGAGGTGGACGGGAATGAGCCGCCAAGCCGGAGGAGGAGGAGGAGAGCTCCGCCGAATGCCAAGAATAAGAGGAGGGTGTTCCCGAGACTCCCCAGGTGAGTAATCATGCGTTCAAATAGTGTTCTCTAGAGCTTAGGAGGACAAACAAATTCCCATTTCTGAAAGAGCTTCAGAAATGTGAAATCGTGGGATCCATGTGGAGGAAATGATTTTCAGATGCCTTGTATTTGCGAAGGTTACGCCTTGTGGGAACTGGTCCTCAAAATGTAGATGCTACAGAAGTGCTCGGTGTTTCCACTAGTGATTCTCCCTTAATAAATCCCATCATTAAAATCTGATGAAGAAAAGGTAAATAGTGCACCAATCTGTGGGTATTCCTTGTATTGGTTCTTTAATGTATAGTATCCTGTGAGACATATCTCCTGGGTGTAGAAAAATTGCAGTGTATAATAGTAAATTGCAGTGTGTAAATACAGTAAAACCCCTTATTTGCACTTTTCTAGGGACCCCAGAAAAAAAGTGCAAATTGCGGGAAAATGCAAATAGTGGGAAATGGAGAATTTTCACTTTTACATACGTACTAGCTTGGGAAATGTTAAAAATATAAAGCAAGCTGATAAACTGAAACAGAGGAATAGTATTATTTATTTCTTTAACTACAGCTCTCTTCATTTACTGTGAATAACATGAATTGATTATTTTAAATTAATAAAATAAAAAGCAAACTATTTTTCTCTTTCTCAAGCATTTGCTCACTGCAGTTTCCACCTAACAAGCAATTCCTTAGTGTGTGAACAGCACATACTGTGTCTTGGTATGAAGGTTAAGGAGTCTCTTCATCCTCTGTGTCCTCCTCATCTGCATCTTCCTCCAGGTGTTTACCCAAAATGTCATCTACACTCTCTACGGCAGTTGTTACAACACAAGAATCTAATTTGACAAACTCTGAGAAAGTATAATTTTTCTTAAGAAGATTCCAGTCATTGTCTATAGTATTATCATCACAAGTAAATTCAACTGGAATTTCTTCGCCACTATCAACATGAAATCCTGCTCTTCTAAAGCAGTTATATATTGTATAGTCCTTAACCTGTTTCCAGGCCCATGATATATAGGAAAAGGCATCCAGTACACTCAATTTGATTGTCTTTATGTCCCTACCACAATTGCAGAGATATCAATTTCTGTACAAACATTCTTCGATAATGCACCTTAAATGAGTGAATTATTCTTTCTTAAGTGTACATTCCGTGGATGGGGTGGGCACTGATCAATAAACAGCAGAATTTTCCTGTTCTGCGACCCCATTTTCGCATCCAGAGCAAGAAGCTGATCCTCAAATATTGCTGAGGTCTTCCATGCTTTGGTATTTGTGGTGTATCTAGAGGGCAACTGTTTTACGCGCTTGAAACACCTAGGACTTTTTGATTTGCCAATCACTAGCTGCTGAAGTTTCTCACTTCAATCTGCATTTGTGATAAAAAAGACAGTAAGTCTTTGTTTACTAAGGGACCCTCCATGACATTGTTCCCCTCTGAAGCACACTTTTTTTGCTGGCAGCACATTAAAGAATAATCCTGTCTCATGTGCATTGAAATATCTTTTGGGCTGTAGCCTTCCAGAAGTCTGATCAGTTCAGATACTTTCCACTGAGTTGCAGTCTCAATGTTAACACCTTTACTTTCACCACTCACAGTCTTGTATACAAGATTGTACCAATTTTTGAATCTATCCAACCAACCATTGGATGCCGTAAAATCTTCGATTCCCGATCTTGTGGCGATGTGCAACGTTTTTTTCTCGTAAGATGTCGCCATTCACAGGGACATTTGATGGTCTTGCACCTAAAAACCATTTTTTCAGCATTCGTTTAATTCTTCATACCTGGAATTCTTTACATGTTTTCTCTTTTTAGACAAATTTCCACACTGGTTTGCATGTTTTACAATCGCATCACGATTTTTCACTACGGTATTCAATGTCAAGTCCGGCAATCTGAGTTGCTTCGCCAGATCAATGTGGGTTCCAATGTGGGCATCGATCGAAGTTGATCAACTTGCCCTAAAATTTTCATTTTGTTCTCAATTGAAAATGTCCGTTTTTAACCTCGCCTTTCCATTTTCAAGCAGGATAAATTCTCTTTTCCGTACTAATTGAGGGTAATTACCCTCCATTAGTAAACTTAGCAACACACGACAAACTGTCGTGCAACTTCATAATTTTTAAATATTATATGTATTTGCGATGCAGTGTGGCTTGAATGGGATAATGCAAGTTCCAATAAGTTTTATATTTAAGTAACCCATCATTGTCATTACTGTTGAATCAAGTCAGCGTAAATGATCTCAGTTGTCGGTCACATTATATAGTTCCGGCATTTATCACGTTTCGTCACGTCTGGTTCAGAAGTCGCTTTCATTCGTAATCATATCAAATTTGTACTAAATCAATAATGTCGACATTCCGACAGGAGTTCTTAACATTGTATTTATTATTAGCTGGGTAGTCCTACAATACATTCATTTCATATCACGAATGTTTTCCTCGCGGAAGATAACGAGATGACGTAGTTCAAATTTCCGACACTAGTGGCATTGTGCCCCGCCACATTCAAATTCTTCCCGAAAATAATTCTTGTTACTGCTCTCTCTCTCTTGTATTTTTAAGTACATATGTACGAAAGGACGCCACAAGATGGTTTGTAAGGGCTGATATGCACGAGTAACTGTTTTAGTCGGGAAATTATTTTTTTGGTCAGCACATCATATTGCAAATAGCGGGAATACGGAGAAACACGCGGTGTAAATACAGGGTTCTACATACGTTGCAGAGATAGGAAATTTGATGGGACCCCAAAAAAAGTTGCAATTTGCGGGAAAACTTAAATTCCGATAACGCAAATACGGGGTTTTACTGTAGTTTCAGTTGTATGTGATCTCAGCTGTGATCTTACACATCAACCCACTCACTTAAGCTATATATTATGAATTTTTAATGTGATACGCTTTTTTCATTTAAGTTTTTTATTCTTATGGAGAACATCACAAAAAATACTCATTTGGCAGCCATTTTTTGGAAAATGAAATATGAAACATGTTAACTTCCATTAAAAGAATGAAAAAGCTATAATTTTGATTCCAGTGGATGAAAGCAGATATCTTTAGGTTGATTATGATAAAAATGGTGCCAAGATTAACTCAAATCCTCCAGGTGATAATGGCTTGACTAGCCGAAATACGTTGCTAAGCCACCACGGATTTTTTTAAGACAGAAAAAATTACTTCAAAAGTTCATTCACTTTTTTTCCTGATATGATCATAGCCTTTTGTTCATAACTGAAATTTTTCTTCTGATATGACTCTAAAATGAATGGGATAATATTGTTTTTTGGTATAATACATAGTACACCTTGAGAATCGAACCTCTTGAATGGAAGAATTTGAGAACTTGAGAACTCGATTTTCATTGTTTTCTCTAACTTTTGTTCTCTTTGGCTACATTGCATAACTTTTGTGGTCGCTTGTGAAAGCATTATTAAAAGACGCATGTCTTAAAAGATTTTAAAATAGGTACCTACTATGTCAAGGCTTTTAGGTTGGCGATTGTAGTGTTGGCAAAATTTCATCCCAGTATCGAAAACGTATTTAAAACAAAAGTTGAACGTTTTGTGGTAAGAATTTTATTTTTGGAATAGTCAGTAGAGACTGGAATGCAGTATGAATGCTAAAAATAGGCATTTCGTTCAAGCATCTATGCTGTTATGATGGCAGCTGGCCCAACCACACTTTAGTTATCTTCTATCGCCCTTAAAGCTATAAAAAGCACGGAACTAAGCTCATTTCCAGAAAAAAAATCATTTATTTTTATAGTTAGGTTATGACTTATAGCTAGAGGCAAGAATTTATGGTAAATAAAACTCTCAAATTTCGTCATTAAAAATGACCCATTTCGGGATAAAAAATGGGAAATGGCCCTAAATTTCGGTGTATAAAAAATATTGATTCATCCGAGATTTCTCAAACGCCATTTGGTGATACATTGCATTACCATATTGATGACTGTTCTGGAGAAAAGTTATTTTCATTTTAATGTATTTGAGTGAGTTTAATTTAGTTTCGGTTTAATTTAGTAATTCGTAAGTTGCAGTACTTGCACATTAATATTTTCTTCTGTTTATCAAAAACATAGAAACCTTCTCTACGAAACTGATTTTCGCGGTCAAACACAGTTACTATTTCGGCATTTTCCTTAGGGCAATTTACGCATCATAGAAATACTTCTGCTATCGATCTCTGATTAGCTATTAAATTAAGTCTCACGTAAATAACAAATAATATTGCATGTGGACAAACTGCAATAATCTCTAGAAAGCAAAAGTCTCAAGCCAAGTTCACATGGGAGCGGAATAGACGGAACAGGCCGAAAGCAGAAAAGCATCTAGCCAATCACAATCCGTTCCGTCTATTCCACTCCCATGTGAACCCGGCTTCCACGGGGACTACGATGAAATGTACTGACTACAATGTAATCACTAATGTATCATTCGTGCCGGCTTCATGGATAATGTTCGAAATCGCGCTGCGAAAACGAGAAAAACAAAACAAACGAATATCGCTTGGCGACTATATGAAATTTAGGTGCTCGGACGAATAAAGATGAGATTACAAGAGGGATTAGGATTAAAATAACTCCTTTGATGGTTTGATTCACAATTTAAGGTCAAAGAACCCTAAGATATATAAAATCATTGGATGCGTAGGTACATGTAAAACGCGTCTGATGATTAATATTGTACGGGAATTTGAATGAATTCAAATGGGAGGTTTCCATCAGCGGCTAAAATGATCGATTTTAATAGTCGGAAGCAGTAATATTTCGTGGAGAAATGAGAAAACAAGTGTGGGAGCAAGAACGAAAATTATCACCGAATATTCCATTCGGTGGAGCTAGTTTCGCGGTCTCGGGGGGTTCACTCTTACTTAGTACAAAGTGCGGAGGTTTGTCGAAAATAATGTAGTTCGATACAAAGATGTTTCCCTCTGTTACATGCTTGAATTTTGGCCGGCGATGAGGATTTTACGATGAAAAGATGTTCCATACGTAGAGGTTTTACTATATATTCAACGTTTTCGCAACATAACCCGTAAAAATTCTAAAAAATCGCATTATTTTCGCTCAGGAGAATGTATTTCGCGTTTTCCCAAATAATCTTCATATTTCGCGTCATTTCGCGAAAAAATCGTTTTGCGAAAAATTCGTGGCTCTACTTATAGCATCTTCCGTCTATCGTCAGTGGAATAAATAATCTTGGAAGGTAATATTGTTTCTTTTCTACTACTAAACCTTGATGACAAATGGGGCGTGATTCGGCAAATTTTCCGCACTGTCTCCTCTAGGATTATATGATGGCCGGGCAGTTTGGGTTTACAGTGTGTGGCAGGTTGTGGAGAGGAAAGATCCCAGTTGCTGGTGTACCTTTATTGGTCTTGCTGAGCTTGATGGTGGATGTGGGAAGGGGATGGCGGAATATCATCGCAGAACATATATGATGTTCCTTCCTCTTCTTCTGAGCATCCCTGGGGGGCACATGCAGGTGGTCACGGGTGGATCTTCAAGGGATATCGGGAAAGAAGCGAAGGGGATGGTCTAGAGGTGTCAGAGTGCAAGAGGAGGGGTCGAAGACCCTCCTGATAACAAAGGATGCCGCATCCCTGACCCTCCCCATTCCACTCAACACCCAGAGCGGTTCCAATGAGCCACTGCCACACGTGCCCAGGGTATCCCAGAAGATGAAGAAGGAACCTCACAGAAGTTCCAATATGCCATCCACCCACCCCCTCCCCTCCTTCAAGCTTGGCAAGAGAGATAAAGATACTAGAGGCCTGCACATTAGGGCGGATCGGAAAAATCGATTTTTCGCGGAGAAACTTGGCCCTCTGGAAAAAGTTGTAAAAGTGACTAAAAATGAGGCCAGAAAAATTTGAAACCTCTAGGTCAACCCTAGACCCTCGCGCCGTGGCCATTTATGGGGAGGGGGGCTGCAAATAGAAAAAGTCATGTTTTTAAAGCGGTTCTCCATGGATTTTGCCGAGTTGCGGCTCCTTAGGGCAAAAATTTCGTCCATTTGTACGTATCTGCAGCCGTTAAGCCACAAATTGCTATTTTGAGTGCGCGGCCGCGCGTAATTATGCACCTCCCACGCAGCGTCGCGGCGCCTAACGGTCAGAAGGCCGCTCGCGCGCCTCCTGCCGGCTCGCGTCTACTGCCCAGTCGCCGCGAACGCAGCAAAACTCATCACGGATGCGTCTTCCGTCGTTGGTCTCATTAATATTAGATAATTAAACAATTTCCAGGGAATAACAATTACGGAAGGGTTATTTGAAATTAATACAACACACCGTCATCGTTCAGGGAATAAAGAAACACTCCCCGATTGTTAGCCTAATTATACTATTATTTTTCAGTATGGAGAAAAAATGCAAAAATAATTAAAGTAGTCACCAAAGCTCACCACATTTATGTACCTGCACTATGAACTCCCCCGCCCACACACCCATTCATAGAATAGAGGAACGCATTTCCTTTATCAGATTATATGCTATCGAAAAAATAAGAAAGTGGTCATGTTGTAGTGCCAGTCGGTTTATCTGTGTGCAAGTATTCGTCTCTTAACTTTATTTTTATTGAACACTAAAGGTCATTATCGATTTTTGAAGTCAAGCAGGTAAATGTAAAACTTACTCTATCACAGCATGAACTGAGATTAGGTTTTGAAGGTTGGCATTTTGGTTCTGCTTTCTAGTATTTTCAGTATTTCTTATTGTCTCTCGTTGCTGCGGATGCCAATGAAGCTTGGGTTACCTCTATTACAAATATTTCAAAAGCTTGCGTGTGATAAGGACAATGGCGTTCCACAGTTGAGCATTACTCAAGTAATTCTCGAATTTCTTCAGTCATGAGATGCGATAGAGCACGAGTCGATGTTCTCGTCCCATTTTATCAGCAGTTTGTAGTCTTCTACATCAAATTTAAAATCTGTTCTCGTTCTCAAAATAAACTCAAAAGTTCTTGGATTTTCGTCGCACCTGTATTTATTCATGCCTCTAAGATTACTTTCCACGCATCTCTTCACACTTCCTCACCATTTGCAGCAATCATTATGAGGAGTCAATTTTCTGAGTGCCCGAGAAAACAGTTTCTCTGAATAACAGGATGAATGACTCTTTTAAGATCTACTGGTAGATCTCTTGATCAATTTAATAATTTCCATAAATTTACAGCACCGTCGTGTATACAATGGTTTTTTCACTGAAAACCAGACAGGTGCGTATACTTTTTGAATGACAATAGATTTTATAAATTAGCGCATGAATTTTCACTGGACACGTATGTCAGTTGTCGGCTGGCCGTAGTGAGCTAACGAGAATGAGCCACATTTTTTGGAGTTTATCTGGCCAAATTTTCCGAGCGAAATCCTTTGGACACAGCATTAGAAATTTCCCGAAGATAATGCTGGTCACTGCACAGCAATCTCAAGTCCTCTTCGTGGGACAATTTTGTTGGAACTGGCTCCAATCGTATGATATCAAGAGTGTGGCAGTCTTGAAGGGTGGAGACAATAGGTCTTGCAAACAAATTTGGACCCTTAGTTTGCCGGTCTAATGTTTCTACCAACTGCCGTAGTGTTAAGTCAATCAGGTGTAATTGGCAAATAGACCACTGTAAGGGATGTCGGAGTTTTGCTTCCAACAAACGGATGATGCTTCCTTCCTGACCTGTATTCACTTTGATGCCATCGCACCCAATCACTTTTAAATTTGAAAGTTCAATATTTTCTTTCGCAAAAAAATCAAGAATTGCAGATATGATTTTTCTTGCAGATCCTCCTGTGGGGGAAGCAAAACTGTAAAACTGGGAGCCTTGCTCTTCAACAAACAAGACATGTTCCTCCCTAACCTTAGATTAATATGTCCTCTTGCCTATTTTCTCCAGTTTAATTGTTTCATCCTTTCTGCCGTCAAAATACAGACCTTCAATTGCATTTTTTGATTTATCTGTCTTTGCTTTTACTGAATCTAGCATCTTTTTTGTCTGTTTTCGTAACAAATGCCGGTCCACTACCTTTCACCTGTCTTCCGGAGTTTTGAGCTTTGCGTCGGTTACAGTTGCGCTGACGATCATTGCTGCTGCCCTGAGGGACACGTCACCGGTTCTTGCACGTACCTCCGTCACAGTTGGCACTTGAAGACGCCTTTGCCCCGAAGGAGGTCCAGGTTGATTTTCATTCCTAATCGTATGAGGAACGTTGAGATCCAAGTCGGTGGGTTCCTCGTCCTTTTTATTTTCTTGAGAAGTAGCGGAAAAAAATTCTTGGTGCTCAATTTTTACCTCTTCAAGAATGAAAGATTTTGAGTCGACGCTTTCCGACGATCCTCTTCTGTGTTTTTTCTTTAATCGCCGAGTTTCTGAGGCATCCAATCTATCGGATACCATCTTTTGTTTTGACCTTTGATCCCTCAAAAATGCCACTTTATTTGGGAGAACTATATCCTTTTTCTAAATTTACACTCGCTAATTCTTTAGCTCTGACACGCACAAATATCACATAGTTTCTGGGATTCATTAAAAATATATCAATTTTTCTGTCGATTTGGCACCTTTCGTATGCTTGCTTGCATTTTCCTTAAGTCGTAGTACGTCGTATGGTACCGTATAATCATTTTAATCACACCATGTTCCGGAATGATTGGAATAGAGGTGCGTTTCCATAGTTCGGACACTTTTTTCACTACCAGACGATTTGATAAACGGTAGGCTCCCTTCCTGCGCTTTCGTATCTCAATACGTCGCGAACATGAAAAAATACTATCACTTCTATAAAAGTCGGTAACGCCAATTCGTTTATGTCGACGAGACAGGAAAAAAGTTATAGTGTGTAGGGTTTATATTAATTTCAAATAATCCTTCCGTAATTGTTATTCCCTGGAAATTGTTTAATTATCTAATATTAATGAGACCAACGACGGAAGACGCATCCGTGATGAGTTTTGCTGCGTTCGCGGCGACCGGGCAGTAGACGCGAGCCGGTAGGAGGCGCGCGAGCGGCCTTCTGACCGTTAGGCGCCGCGACGCTGCGTGGGAGGTGCATAATTAAGCGCGGCCGCGCACTCAAAATAGCAATTTGTGGCTTAACGGCTGCAGATACGTACAAATGGACGAAATTTTTGCCCTAAGGGGCCGCAACTCGGCAAAATCCATGGAGAACCGCTTTAAAAACATGACTTTTTCTATTTGCAGCCCCCCTCCCCATAAATGGCCACGGCGCGAGGGTCTAGGGTTTACCTAGAGGTTTCAAATTTTTCTGGCCTCATTTTTAGTCACTTTTACAACTTTTTCCAGAGGGCCAAGTTTCTCCGCGAAAAATCGATTTTTCCGATCCGCCCTACTGCACATGGATGCAAAATAAGGGCGAGGGTCACCTGCCTGTGTGTGAAGGATAAAGAGAGGGGCTCAACCTGGAGACATTTGACTGACTTTTCCGAAGTATCACGAATGTGACCTAACTGAGAACTTGCTGAGTATAGGTCTCCTGCCTCGAGGCGGCTGGGCGGGCGACTATCTCAAGGCCGGGCAACCGCCTATCTCAAGGCCGGACGACCGCCTATCTCAAGGCCGGGCGACCGCCCTAAGATCATCACCGTATCTTTCCCGCCTAGGAGGTGGGCACCCGGGGCGAACGAACACGGTTGGGCATCTATGTCACACAGGCGGAGGCGAACATGGGTGAGGGCACCCGGCACG
Organism: Platycnemis pennipes; assembly: GCA_933228895.1. Classification (NCBI taxonomy): domain Eukaryota; kingdom Metazoa; phylum Arthropoda; class Insecta; order Odonata; family Platycnemididae; genus Platycnemis; species Platycnemis pennipes. Next base: position 92,192,464 of record OW121857.1, on the reverse strand, counting down.
GGTGGGCGGAGGTCTCCCGGATTTGGCGCCCATTTGCAGGCCTCTTAAAAGATACGCCCACAATGGGACCTTCCCTCTCCACAACCGGACCCTTTTCCTCCCCACACACTGTATACCCAAACTCCCTGGCCGAAATAATCCTTACCCCCTCCCACACAACCCGCCCAAATTTCCTAACGACATCATCCACTTTCGCTCAACCCGTCCATGCTACAAGGGCAGGGTGGAGATCATCCGGGAAAGCGTGGAATTGTCAGGGAATTTTGGAAATCTGGAAAAGTCAGGGAATTCTCGTAACAGTCAGAAACTGGGATAGGAAATTCTCATTATTTTTCTATCATTACGTTTACTGGGCAGTCTTTCCCGCCCTTTATTTCATCAAAACATTTCACCAACTAAAACTAATGTACGTCACCGAAGGGCATAGAATAAGCCCCGTCAATTCGTTGAAAATTCAGTTGTGAATCAGTTGTACAATGTATCCTTTTGTAGGTATATCCTTAATGCGATATTGGCCTAGTAGTGTTAAAATTCATGATCACCGTGTATTCTGCTCATCACAAGGAATCCGAGGCTATGTTGTTCGGTAGATTTTACCTCGTGATTTTTTTAACTTCTGAAATTCAGGTCAAGAGGTAGTTGGAGCAGACTAGCTTGTTGTAAATACGTGCTTGCAGTTCTAAAAATACAGGAAGATGATTATTAAAATGGTTATATAAGTACGATCACATGTGTAAACAAAATCTTACGTAAGGTCATCTTCGATTTCCATACACCCCTTCATGAGACCATAAGAAGAGTCCTCCTCCCCTCCACACCTTTCACACTCGGATGTAATAATTGAATTGCCCACTTTGCTCACTCTCGAAGCAATTTAGTCAGGTCATAAAACACCTCAAATATGATATTCCTAAATATCACACTGCCATTGCTTTTTGCCTCCTGTTTTTGCTCGCAGTGGCGCAATTACGTTTTGTTTGTTTATTCAAATATTTTACATATTTAGTTCCCTCTGACATTCAAGGGGTTAATACCATGTTAATCAAATTGTGTTCGCTTCTAAAAGTCACTCGTGCCATCCGATTTTGATCCAGTCCAAGAACTCTCCTTTGATTTGTATTTTTCGCACAGCTTGGTGATACATGTGCCGGAGTCCGCAAGTAAATTGGCCATTAACTTTCCCTTTGATGCCTTTTCAGCAATCTTCAACTTCCCAGAACTACCTCGACATGCCTCCTCTTCCTTGAAGGATTAGACATTGTCAATTTGTAATTTTATCGAAGGAAACACACAAGGCCACGGAAATACGATACACGGCCGTGAATACATAGCCGCGAAATATGTATTTAAAGTGTGTACAATTTGTGTGAGGGCTTAACTTGTGAAGGTTTAATAGGTATATTTTTTCATTAGGGCGGAGGTTCAATATATTTTTTGATTCTTAAAGCTTTTAATGTATTGATTTCAGCTTTTAACATTTTCTGAGTTTTGACGAAAATTTCAGCAGAAATAAAATATTCTGATAATAGGAGAACTTTTGGCGACCGGTCAGGGGAATTGGTAAAGCCATCGGAGAAAAGTCAGGGAATTTGAAAATTGCTTATCAGTAGCCACCCTAGGGGGTTATTATGTAATCTCACTTTAGTGAGAATACATCATAAAATGTCACTTTTTCATAGTTAAACTCTGCCACCCAGGCGGCATGACCATCTTCGGATCTCAAGCGGTGAACTGCCGGTCATGTGCTGGTCTTTTAGACGATTCATCCGCTCTGATCCGTATCTTTCGACTCTTGATCCATGTTATTATCTCGGCCTGCCATTAGTTCCCATCTCATCTTCATAAAGAACGTGAAATGGAGCCACCATCGTTTCCACTTGAAGCTTTAGTTGTAAAAAAAAGCAAGAGCGAGAAAGATACAAACAATTTTAAATTGTATTTTTGGAATTTGCACAACGTGAAGAACTTCAGCACACCGAGATCGGCAACAGATTGCACTACCGACAGAAGCTTCGGCAATTCACGAACCGTTCGTGGGCCGATCATTAAGAGAGCGAAACGGATCTCCCACCTTCCCGCAAAGAGTCATTAAAAAGGTGAGATTACAAAATAACCCCCCAGAAGAGGTATGTTCATGGAGACTTTGAACTGCCATAATTCCAGGCGCACGGCAGCGAGCATGGTATGTGCTGTCTCACATAAGCTTTAATTAAAAGAGAACCGTGCACATAATGAAAATGCTGGTAACAGGTAAAACAAAAAAATAGCCAGGATAAATAATGGCATTAACTATGATTTCCACATTACTAAAGGTCTAAATGATATGAGGAGTTACATGTGGAAAATGATTATTATAAGGACTATTATTGTGAAATATATGCACGTTACTATTTCTATCTATGCCATGGGAATTTACATAACCGTTCTTTACAAATCAGTCAGAGTGTGTTCTCATGAATACAGCACCATGCAAAACATAAATACAAGGCTAAGTCAGCAAGCTATTTTTAGAATAGAAAGGCTTACAGCTCACTCTAGTTTGCAAGTAGAAATGGCATGAAGTGCAGTTTTTTGCAAAATAATTACTTGTTTTGCAAGTGTGAAATGACCCCAAAAAACAACATTGTTGCACAAGTGGGGGTAAAAATAACTAAAGTACACCATTTTCATGCATTGCATTAGACAGTATTCTGCAAGGATCTCTGAATGAAGATACCATACATCACATTTTATTTGAGACAGTTAAATTGATCACTCCAGTCAAGGGGTGCATTAAATTTTAAGCCTAAGAAAGATTTATGCTCAGGTTGCCTAATAACAGAGTTATTGATGCGGAGGAAATGTAACTGATCAGGTTTAGTAGGTATATCAGGAATGAAATAAAAAAAATTATTAGATGGCATTAATTTAAAATCCATTGTTGGATGTCCATTCTGCCATAGACTGGACTGCTCCAACACTGAGATTGATAAGATCTTTTAAGCTTTTGTAGGAAAGTGCATATCCTGTGTCATCAAACAGAGTGACAAAACTTTCTATCAAGTGGTATATCAAATGCATATATTACTGTGCAGATGATAATGTTGAATATTGCAGAACTAATTCAGTAAAACCCCTTATGTACACTTTTCTAGGGGTGTTTGAAGAAAAGTGTAAATTGTAGGAAAATGCAAATAGCAGGAACAAGAATTTTCAGTATCACATGCATACTAACACCTTATAGAGTAAACATAAAAATAAGAAACACTGTTAAACTGAATTAGAGCAATATCATTAATTATTTCTGAAGGGTATATATCTTTCCTGATTTATTTTTGTGTTATGTATTTCCTCCAATTTTTCAACCAACCATTGGACATTCTCAAATCCATAATTCCCAAACTTTAGACTATGTGCACGGCATTTTCTCTTCTCACAATGCCATTCACAGCGGTATTTGATGATCTAGTACTTAACAAACACTTTTGAAATTGGTAATCCTTCATATAAAGATTTCTTGACATTTTCTTAATTTCGACAGATGACTGCGCTAGTTATCATGTTTCTGAATCACATGGTGAACTTTCGTAACTGTATTCATTGTAAACACCGGTAATCTTAGATGTTTCACCATATCTATGCAAGTTGCATCATGAGAATCCACATGATCCAAAGATTTTATTTATGGGGAAATTGAAAATGTTCAAGTGGCTGATGAGGCTTTCGCGGTGATTATGGTGATTAGAAGATGACTTGAGGGCTTTCAGTTTTTTTCCATGTTGGTTCATCCTTGGCGTCAGTTTCACCAGCATTCCAGACAGCATCTTCAGGTCCAAAGTATAAGAAACATATAAGACGAATATATATGAAATATAAGAGGACGAAGTTATAGGGAAACTTAATGGGATGCGATCTTTGGACCTGAAGAAGGCATCTGTGTAATGCCCTGCTATATTCAAAACCTTCCATAAATCGAAGCTCATTACAGCTTTCTCTCATGTTTTTGAGGGTATATGCACAAAACAGGGTTAAAAAGTCTTTACAGAGACTCATATGTATGGCTAAATGACACAGAAGTGAATTTTGTTTTAAATATACAGTAAGTCCTCGACTTACGTGGATCCGAGTTACACGGATCTGGAGTTACGCGGATGTTCAGTTGGGCCAGTGTTAAGGCCTGCACAAACCGATGCGCGAGCAAAATTCACCCCGGACAAAATCTCACAGTGTGATACCTGCAAACTGACACGAATCACGTCTGGCGGAACACGGACCCGCCACGAATATAATTCAGTTCGCTTCATGCCAGATTTCCCTCATCCTGCGACTAGTCTAGGGCAAAATTACTGTGAGAAATGTCAACAGAGGAGTTCATTGTAGTGGTTAAGAAGTATCTGTTACTCAAACCAAAAATAAACGAAAACGATTAGGTCAAATACTTATATATAGCCACGCTTTTGAACATTAATTGTAAATAGAATTTTTTTAATTAGAAAGTATTGCTTGCTAATATTCCCTTCTTGGTATTCGTCTTCTGCTAATGCGATTACGAAGAGAGCTTCATCTTTGTCAGATGACACTTCCATAGTCTTAGCACAGAATCGGAAGTACTGACTGAGAATTGGCACATGCCCTGAAGTCCGGTGAATGTATCGTTTGGTCTGAGGGGTTCACCCCCTTTGCAAATTTCGCTCCCGCATCCCGCGCTGGTGTGTTCAGACCATGGATGTTCAGACCTTATGCTTGTGGTTTCTCCGTGTTTCTGTTGCCACGACAGATACACCGGTTATGACCCGCGACTCACTGTCAAGCGCGCAAGAGTTGATGCCAAACTACAGGCTTTCTGAACGCTCACTCTAGTTAAAGTCATTACATAGTTCGATAGGTGATGATTTGATCATGGTGATGGTGAAAGAGTCTAATGTGATTATCTTTTTCCTTTCCGCCTTCTTCACTGAAGCCTTCGTAGGCCTCTCACAAGACCGCTGAAATTTCAACCTTTGTTTTTACTTTTAAGTCCGTAAGTCTGTGGACTTCACATACAATAACACTTCTCTGCGAGACATCATATATGTATATAAATAAATGTACGTCAAACATTAACACACAGCAACCGCAATCGAGACACATTCACACGAGTAGGTGAGAAAAAACAGACTGTGCTTACAAAGAGACGGCACCATAAGCAGCAATTCATCTGGCAGTCCTCAGTATGAGGAGTGTACATTTGCTATTTGTTCTGTCATGCCATAAACATGACATGCAGCACTTTAAAATCCGTCGCTGGTCGAAAGCCTGGCTGGCTCCATAAAAATCTATGTGCTTGACCTTTTACTAGCTGTCACCGCATATCTGTCGTGACGACAGAAACCCGAAGAAAACGTAAGCCTGTCACCGGCCTTACATGGCATCAACATCTTTTTTCGATGTAGTTTGACCATCCCGCATAAGTCGACGCGTACTTAACTATCTACTCCATAGATGACATCTGTTGTCCATCACAACAAAAAAGAATACTTTTTGAGTAATTATACTTACTACAGATTTAGATATCCAATGAATTAAAGATTGGATTTGTGTTACTCTCGGAATTGTCGTATTATGGTAACTTAATGACCTCTTAAAAGATTGTGTTTTCTGTAATCGTCGCTGATTGCCGCTAACTGCAGTAAAAGCGGTACAGCCAATGGTTCAAAAATGGATAGGTAAGGTGGTGCGTTTCGACTTACGCAGATTTCGACTCGGCAGAAATTTTTGGAATGAATTAACCGCGTAAGTTGAGGACTTACTGTATTGTATTCTAACCCACTTCTAACATAAATAGTGGGAAAACAGAAAATGATATGGTGTAAATACCAGGATCTAAATATGTTGGAGATATAGCAAATAGGATGGGATCTTTTAAAAATGTTGTAAATTGTGGGAAAACGTAAATTCCGATAATCCAAGTACGAGGTTTTACTGTAGGTCAAAAAGAAGTAGGATATGCAGTCTAACCTTTCAAAAATTATGTTGGGTTGAAAAAAGTACGTCAATCATGGCTCTCCCAGTGTGCGAATCACAGAAGAAAAAAAGTCAATTTCTCCTTGCAAAGAAATTTGTGGCTTCACTACAAAATTCAAAATGAAAATTTGTGAAGATGCTAAAAGGTAGGAAGCTTGGTATTAAAGAGAAGGGGCTCTAAATGATGATTCCATGGTGTGTAGTGGTCTGTGAGACTAAGGTGAGGGTTAAAAATATATAATGATCTTTGGGGGAGATTGAACGCACAATCTTCCGAGGAGATAGATAATCTTCAAAATAGGAATGAATAGGGAATTGGTTTGGGAACATGAAGGTGAATTTGAAATGGGATTGAAAAGAAAGGGGTGGAAAGGGCAGGGATGAGGTGGTGATGTCTTAAGGGATTAAGGAATGTAAAGGCAGCAAAAACCTGGGAAGCACAGCACATGAGAGTGCAAAGTGAGCATGACTAAGGCATTTGGAAGACGAGCAGCGTTTGCTGAGGCTCTGTGCAGTCACATCAGTGTTCCGTCACGCTTCCTCTCCCATTTTCCTCCGAGTGACAAAGATATTTGAATTATGTCACATGATGTGAATACGAATTCTCCACTTTCTGCGGTCCAACATCTGATGGATAATCCTTCACTTTGGAAATTTTGATTAAAATGTCTAAATAGAGCTAGAGTTGAGTACTCTGTGCATAAATTAAGTTATGTGTATTCTATGGCTAGCAACACTTCATTGTAATTAGTTCTGCCCTACCCATAGCAGTGGATAGCAATGCATATGCCGGTGGAAAGCTGATGTATAGGTATCTTTTGATTCAGTGAATTCAGTGGATTAGTGCTTTGAATCCTGGGCCATGCCTTGCAAATTTCATGTTCCATTGTCTGAGTATGATCAAGTGGTAATGATTCATTTGGCTGCCTCCAGGGTGAGGTTACCTTCAAGGTCAGAGACAACAGCTTCCTCAGTTGAGTCCGGGATCACTCTGTCGTCCTCCGGCTGGGGATCGGTGGCCATGGAGAGGGTAATGCCCGAGTTGGAGCCTCCGGTGGTGACGAGTTGCTCCAAGGCTGCGTGCACCTCAACCACTGTAGGTGGACCAGAGTTGGATTTGAAGCAGAGGAAACGACTGTCGACAGTGCTGGAGTCACCACCAAATGCCTCTGTCACCACGTCCCCAGCAGAGGCACCAACCAGTGAGGTGAGGAAGGGGTGTGGTATCCTTGGACTCTTTTGCATGCGGTAGAATTGCTGCTTTCCGATGTTGTGACATGGTAATAAGAGTTGTGTTTCAGCTATTGATTGTAAGTTTGATGTAGATCCTCACAAAGAGGCCTTAGGTCATTGTGCCAACCAACATTCTGGTGAATCACCCACAGGGGCCAATTGCCTTCCCTAACCCAAGAATCTAATTCGAGTCCTCATCACAGCAGGACACTCACATAATATATATGGGATGTGGTTTCATCCTATGCTTCACACCACCTGCATCTGGGTGAATCCTGCAATTCTCAGGAGGTATAGGTGCCTCATTACTGTTCATAATTGACCCCTATTAAGTAAAAGGAGTATTTTTGCAAACCCAGGCCTAGGTTCTCCTATAATTAATTGTAAGTGTAATTTGGCCCCATTAAGGCCGTTTTACACATAAATGAGAGCATATTGGCATTTACTTTGTGGAAACATTGGATGTCCGTGTTGAATAAAAAGATTACTTGTACAATTTCCACACTTTAATCCCTTCCACACCTCTGACCATGGTTTCGACGCAATATGCCATCATCAGGGTGATCTGATGATGGCATAATGTGCCAAAACCATGGTTGGAGGTGTGGACGGGATTAAAGTGTAGAAATTGTACCAGTGATATTTTTATTTAACATAGCGTTTTACACAATGAATTATCGTGCACATGAATTAATTTTAGTGATGGCTGAAATCTATTCCACAAAGGCATTTTACATGGTGAATGATCATTCAAATTAATTGCCGCATTCCTCCGAATATAGTCCCCCCCATTTTTGGCCAGAATCTTCACAAAAAAGTCATGTTGGGACTATATTCGAGCTCAAGGCACCTTTAGTCTGTTTTAAAATTCCATACCCCGAGTTTGAAGGCCAATATCTCAAAAATGGGTATTGCAATTTTAAAATAAAGTATATTGAACTAAATCTTGTTTATTTCTACATTTGTTAATGTCAAAAATATATTTTTAATAGCAAATTTTCCACAGAGAAAAAATCATTTGAACGCCGTTAAAGTTTTCACGGCTAGTTCGTGGACCTTTGAATTTCATATATTTTTAAGTTGGTTATATTAACTAATTTTTTGACCAAGATATAAAGGCCAGATTTTTTTAGTTCCAGGAAGCAACTTCAACTTTGACGCCCACTTGAAGATAAACAAGAAACGCCACTTCTCTTTTCTCGAATAAGATATGGAACATATATTTATTTATCTTTAGCTAAACAAAGTTTAGAAGAGATTACTCAATCACATAGTGGGGCTTAACGATTAAAATTAATCGTTAAAAATGTGACTAACTATTAATTTGATCATTTCTTTTTAGAAGAGTTAACTTTTAATCATTAAAATTATGCATTAACTGATGCAAAACTAACTTCAGTTAATTTTTTTTGTTAAATTTTGGCAAATGTCGACCTGTCCAAATTTGGGTGCAAAGGTTGCCCATCAGACAAATGGGAAAATAAAACGGCATCTAAGAATGCAAGGGTAGTTGTGCAAGAATGCAATGAATAGGCCCAGATGAATACTTCCAAACGAAAGTGGGGCTGAGGGGAGTGACCGCCAAAGTTGAGGAACGCACCCTCAGACGAGAAAACAGGAAGACATTGTCCTGGAGGGCTTGTATGCCTTACTCGCTGACATCATGTCATCAATATTACATGGTTGAAGCCAAAAAAGAAGGTTCACCTAAAAACTTATGATGGATAATGAGGGGCAGGGGTTCATTCAAACTAACATATCTGTTACAGTGCACCAGTATACGTATGCCTTACTCAGTGACATAGCGTCGTCAATACATCAACCCCCAGTGAATCGCGAGAAAAGGTGCGCAGGCACAACCTCAGCATTTACTGTAACTCTATATAACTAAGCTGTTTCCACTGAAATTTTACAGTTGTGAGATACTTCACACCGCAATGTGGGGATCAATATCAAAAACTAACCTTAAAGCACTTTCTACCGCTCAAAACAATCTTAGGCGACAAATTACAGATGCACCTGGGTTCATCAGAAAGTCCGAAAACTTAAAAATCCCTGAATTGGAGCTCCACCTCAGAAAAATTGCCAAATCCTTTCAGTAGACACTAGGAAACCTGACCAATTACACTCTAATGACATTTTCAGTGTTTGCTTTGTTTGTGAAAACAAAAAACATCAAGGCCTCTATTAACACAGCATCCAATTTCCAGTAACTGAGAAAGTAACTTATAACTTCAACTAGTTACTTTTTACAGAGATTAACTTTAATCAGTTAATTTTTTTGGTAACTTTCCCAACTATGCCCAGTTAGCAGTTACATTACGACAAATTTTAAAACCACGCTCTATCTCAGCTTGCGCAAGTAGGAAATACATTTTCTTTATGACGGTATTCTACATCTTTGAAAACTAAGCACTTGTAAAATGACTTAAGAAATTGAGAGAATCAGATATGTTTTAAACTTTTATATTTATTTCAGAAAGCGAGCTCCATGCGATTGGACTTTCGGCCAGAAGATATAAACTGCTTGAGGTTGCCAAGTTGTAAGCTACCACACTGCGCACACCAAACATAACGCAACAATATTTCTCTAGGAAAATGTACAGGAAAAATACCCTTGCCTATGATACATGCTTGAATAAAAGTTTAAGTTGTAGTTTTCACCAAAATAAAATCAGCAATAAGTGGATTATCTTTTGTCCCCTCATTTCTTGGCTTCTCGCTGTAAGAAACAAATTGCACTTTAAATGGGGTCCTTTACCATATTTTTTATTGCCGAATCTGATAAAGTTTGTAAAATAAAAAGACCCATATTTTTCCATTTTTTGATCTGTCAATTAGTTCTTGAGTTATAAGCAGCAAAAAAACTGATGTTTTCAACCCTTTCGGAAAAGTGGGCATGCATGCGACCTCTTACGTCATCCACTTCATCCAATCACAACTGAGCCCGCGAAGCTACAATGGGGACGACACAGCTGACTCTGCCAATGGGAGCAGTTTCGACAGGATCTGGGCAAGCAGACCACTCCAACCCTTCCCCCCACTCCCCTCCTTTCCCTTTCCCTAAAAACAGTCATTGGCAGGAGGTGGATGACGTTTTAAGTCTCAAAGCAGCTTGTTTGGTGGGTGTCACCTTTTGCTTATTTTATTTTTTGAGAAATGAGTGAATGACTTTGGTTAGAAGATTAATTTTTTCACTAAAACTCATTTTTCGTTTCCATCTAATGATTTCGTGTGCAAAATTGCAATTTCAGTTCCGAGTAAAAGCCCCCATTATCCTCAACTCCATCTCCAAAAACTTGGTGCGAGGAGGCATAGTCGCGGTATGTTTCCAAACAATTCTTCAATTGAAACACTTGCATTCTTAAAAACGATATTTTTTTCCACTATTGTCGAGTCTTCGTGACTCATTCACAGTGATAGGCAAGCGGCTTTCAGTAGAAGATGCCTTAGGGTACACAGCCCTACATTTCTCTTTCTGGCAAGCTCTGGGCAGTTGGGCGTGCTTTTATAACAAAAAATAAATATAAATCGATATCAAATAACCAATGAATTCTATTAAGATTTCATAAGTGGATTCATATTAAAGAACTCGAGAGCATGATAAAGGTTCAAACTAGTGATGGGTGGATCGGATCCGTCAGATCCAAAGATCCGCGGATCTTTCATTTTACTCGGTTCTGGATTCGGATTCAAAGATACAGAGTAAAATCAGATCCGAATCGTAGATTTTAAATTTTCGCGGCTTAGCGATCGAAGTACCCGTGAATGGAATGTAGGTGCGGTAGATATTGACAAGAAGAGGATGTGTAACTCAGGTCACAAAATTGGATGAAAATGTTCCCGTGCAACTAGAAGCAAAATAAAGAAATATGACTTTTTTTCCGCATTACCCCGGTATAGCGAGAAAAAAATACGTAGGGTGTAACGCGGGTAGCCTACATTTGCCAGGATCAGGTGGACAATGAGAGATAGTTTACTGTGCGAAGTTCGATCCCTATCGCAGTTTAATTTTTTCTTTCAGTCATTGCATCAAAAATGTTATCATCTTCAGTTTCAAACCATTACATTTGAATACTCACTTTATTATACTTTTGTTGTTTGAATTATATTTACAAATGTACCATTTATAAATTAAGGATGGTCGGGTCGGATCCACGGGCTTAATATTTAATTCGCTACTGAAATCATATCCGAAGACAGTAAAAATCCAGATCGGAGATTTTAAAATTTCGCGGCTTAGTGATTGATGCGCCCCGCAAATGGAATGTAGGTATGGTAGAAACTGGCAAGGAGAGGTTGTGTAACTCGGTCATGAAATGAGAAGAAGATTTTTTCATACCACAAAAAAAATACTCATATTGACTTTTTTCCATAGGCCGATTGTCATGCGGGTTGCCTATATTCACCAGATACCCATTAACCTATGATAGCGTAGTTGTTAAAAATGAGGGCTATTGTACTGCCGGTTGCGAGTTCATTATTAGTTCTCAAATGTCAATTTATAAGTCAAAAAAATAATAAAATTTGTCATTAGTGAAATGATTTGAGAAATTTTTTATTGCAGTATTAAATTGTGGAATCATAACGTTAACTTTACGATGTATTTTTGAGTGACGCATTTGTAAATTAGTTTAAACGATAGAAGTACAAAAAAGTCAGTATCCACACACTAAGGTTGGAAATGAAGGATGATAAAGTTTTTGATTCAATGGCTGAAAGAAAAATTTTAAACAGCGATAAAAATTGAACTTCATTACCTGCAGTCCACTCTGCTATTGTCGGCTTACCTGATTTTGAAGAATATATGCTCCCCACATGTCATTCTACTTTTTTCTTGCGAACCCGGGCCAGATAGACAAAAAATCCGAGACTTTTTTAAATTTTCTTATCCTCTAAAGCCTCTTAAGCCTCTAAAGAATAGTTGTACAGGTTTCAAAAATGTATTGCTTGATGAGTATGTGATAAGGAAGGTGATCTTTATAGTAGAAGTAATAAGATATAGTTATTGCATCCATTAATCTTGATCCAGAAAAATATTATCCACATAGATGAAAGGAAGTTGATTTTTTCTACAATAAATTTATTTGTTTTTTTGGTAATTCTATTGTTGCTGTATTTATATATTTATTAAAAATCTAGGATTAGAAAATGAATGAAATTCAGAATCGAGTATCTGAAACTAAGGATCCGAAACCCAGGCAAGCTTCCGAATCCGACAAAAAACCTGGATCCATCCATCACTAGTTCAAACGGTAATTTTTGGAAGGGAAAAAATGCGGTACAAAATAACGCAGTCTGAAAACTTCATCAATTACAGAAATACTGATATTGTGTGAAACTTCATATGGCTACAAAAAAAGTCTTAGCTACAATATGTGAAAAGGGAAGTTTGATATCTCGATCTGTGTTGTTCTTACGATGTCCGAAATTCGATGGATCCATCTGGTACCCAAAAAAATTCACCAAAAATACATTCTTAAACACATACTTCAGTAAATAAAAATTGTCAAATATTTGGATGCCATCAATAAAAGTAAAAAAAAAAGCAATCTTTAATTTGATATACTTCACATTAAAATCGCATTAGCCATATTTCAGATATTCGTCTTCAAACTCATGGGTGAAGGAAATTTTGCGATGTATAGTAGGCATCCTAATAAGGGCATTACGGATGACATATTGCACAAAACTTATAAGTTTTACTATTCCATTCTTTTTATTTCCTATTTAGAATTTCTCATCCTCAGGTACATTGGCTTGACAGCCGAAACCAGTAGTTCGTTTAATAAAATTGTGGAAGTCACAACGTTTTTCATTGCTATTATGGAATCCTTCCACTACGTGAAAGCTTCTAATTTCACTTTAATATTTCATGAAAGAAATCATCAAGGACATTAATTAACCAGGATATTTTCCATTATATAATATATTAATTCCCCTAGTTTTGGTATTTTTCTTCCAGTTCTTCTATTTTTCGATCGCCGAAGAAAGCTGTAAAGACAAGGTAACTAGTCGGAATTAAAATATTAGGTATACTGTGGAAGTTTTTGGATAATTTTGCGAATATGTCATGACGATAATATCAGCTTTGTCGAGTTCTCGAATGTTAACCAGTACGTCCATCAGTTGGGAAAATAAGCCTGAAGGTTCACTGAAATACGGCATGTTTCGGGGGTCGAAAATATTTTTTAAGCTTAAGCGAAGGCCAACTCAACGGCTGTCTTTTTCCGACACGATTAACCGGCGCAATATCACGATAATTCATCGGGCACGAACACGCTATGCGTGAACGAGCGCAATATCACGATCTTTTATCGCGATATTTATCGTGATAATATATCGTGATATTTTATCGGGGCACGATATCATGATATTTTATCGTGATATTTATCATGGTTACGATATTTATCGTGATAGTTATCGCGATACCTATTTATAGCGATAGTTATCGCACCCCGATATCTTATCGTGCCCCGATAACATATCAGGGCACGATAAGACGATGTTTATCATCACACTATGAGTTATCGTTATCGCCACCTTACGATATGCTAAAATTATCGTATCCCGATATTGAATTGTCAGTATCGCCCATGCCTATACCTAACTCCCTCTCCTACTCTCATCTTGCTCGTCGTCCGCCCACTCCCACTGATGACTGGGCCTAACAAAAGAAAAACGTAAAATGGGAATGCGCAGAGCGTACTGAAGGCCATAAAATGCTAATGTTTGGACGAAATTGGCTTTAGGTGTTGTAGATATGGCACACATTGTATTTTTAGTTTAATTAGCAGATAATACAAAACACAATAGTTTTTTTTTGCTAGGTGGTGCATCGCCCTCGAGAGATATCTGTCGTAATACCGAGCGTATACCGTGGAAGGAATTATTTGGCCTTGCTATATCCGTTTTATTTTACATGTAAAACATAGGCCTTTTGGCGGTACAAAGACAATCACTCGCTATAACGCGATTCTCGCAATAAGCAGTACTCACTATACCGGGCTTCTACTGTATATGGTAAATTTTTGATGAAATATTTTTCCTTACAATTGAAAACTTTAATCCACATGACTATATACAAGATTCATATTCATGCGCACAACCATCGGTGAATGAAAAATACATTATTCATACATTATTAACTTTGATAAGTTAATGGATATTGGAAATAACCCATTCCAATTCCGGGTGTTCATGCATCGCACAAACCAAGGTCCTTTTTGCAATCCTATGTTCTATCATGTTTAGGCAAAAATCCATTGATTTTGAATAGATGTTGTCTCTAATTGGAAGAGGAATACAAGTATACGTTTTAACTGAAATAACAGACTTGCAGTGTATTTTTCTCGGCGAAATATTTCTCGAAATATTATTCTGCCCCCATACAAACAATAAAAGAGATAAATAAAAATTCTGAATCAAGCAAATACCACCCCGAGTGGAGGAGGTATTAAAAGTATGAGATATTTGGTAAATGGACCCATGAGCAACTGTGAAGATTAAATGTCATGCTGTTGCCAAATGTGTACTTAAGGACAATGGGTATTATGTGATTACGTACACAAATGTGCGTATAACAAAGCTTTTATTTGAAAAATGTACCCGTGACGTAAAACAAAACTCTATAAAGAAAATAGAGATATAGGAATTTGTGTTCTTTAATTAATTGTCATTCCCCTTTAATATAATCCTTCACTGCAATCTCAGTAACTTTGATTTCTTACAAACAATGCGAGTGATAACTACAAAGGGCTGCATTTGAAATGAAAAAACATTTGGTAGCCATGATTTCCAACGTACCTACGGCAGAGCTTACACTTCAAAATCTTGATTTCCAATTTACATATCTCAATTCTCGATTCCACTTAATTATGGAAATAAAGTTTCCCTAAAGACAATAGGTAGTCAACATTAACAGGTGAAATAATATTGAGTATTTTGGTAAATAAATTAAATTGTTTCTCCATATTGATAATTGAAACAATGGAAAGATTGTGGCTGGACCCAGCCTATGCCAAGCCATCTCATTTTGGGATATGCCCACATGGTGATTCAGATGATTCCTTTGGGCCCAGCACGTTCATATGATGTGGGTTGTAGCTGTTCTGTGTATTCCTTCCACCATGCTATCCCTATTTTATGAGAAATATTCCTTGCAGACCACTGGACTTATTAAAATGAGTAGCATTGAAATGGCTGATGAAGCTGCCTCATTTGCAGGATATTTGTAATTTTAAAATTATCAAGAATCTTTAATTAAATTAATAAGTTGTGATTTTAAAATATATTGCTCAGTTATTCATTTGAAGAAGACTTGTTACAACTCAAAGCCTGAATTTTATCTTTTTCTATTATTTCATTGGCATTGCTGGCTGTAACTTGGTTTTATATCCTCAAATATTGGTGGATATTGGTTATTGTTGATTCTTGGTTGTAGTTGTTGCCCTGTGAGTGAACGTTCCTTCTCCATCCTCAGGCTGTGGGAGTGGACAATTGCGGGGATTCAGAGTTGAAAACAAGTCAATCAACCGTGACTTGCAGTGTGACAACGCCCAGCAAAGTCCCCAGGACAGAAAATTTGGCTACGACTCACCCTGTGCACGAGGAACCATTCCTGGGCAACTCAGTGCTGAGCAATGCCAATTCGAGCTTTTTCCTTGGGTGTGCCAATCACCACTCTACGCCCATCAAGGCCAGGAGTGGTTCGGATTCATCTTCAAATTTTACCCACTCAGTGGTGAGTATCTAATTGTGCTAGGCTGCGAGTTGCTCCTAGTGACTGGTTGCGTGATGGGGCATTTTCACTTTTGAAACTTTTTTTTGCACATGTGTCAGCAATAACGTGAGTTCAATATAGCGTGAGTGATTTTTTTTTGATCCCATGAGCTCTTGTAATATCAAGCATCTACTGTAAACACATTTTTGCTAAGAGGTTGACAGCAAACACTTAGGTATCTGGGAAAAGGGTCTCATTATATGTTTACATTTCACTAATTGGTCCAGTTGTCATAAATATAATCCTCTGTTAAGATGTATTGCCAATCTTCGATGCCTGATTGCCGGAAAAGCCAGGCGAGTCTCAACTAATATCCATTAAAAGAGAGAAAGAAAAAATAAAACTTTTTCTATAGAAAAACACTTGTTCTTATAAAATTCAATGTTGTGGCCTGCCAAATGTTCAGTCCCTTGGATTTAAGTTTCTTCTGTACACACTAAAGCAGCCAATCCCTTCTAGTGGATTGCACATGCTCCTATTATGGCTATCAGTCCCAATAATATCGAAGGTGGAAGTGATTATCTTCCATGATTAGAACATGATATCCTCGTGCTTGGTAACCTGGCTTTTACAGTAAACTCTCAATGATACGAAGTATGATAATACGAATCAAAATGGCCACTCCCGACAAAAATCCTATAGTAATGACATGGTAATATTCAAAAATACAAAGTTTCGAAAATACGAATTTTTTGAAATTACGAACATCTGGCCCGGTCCCCAGGAAAAAATGGAATTCGCTTTTACGAACCTCTGTAAAAAACTGCTTCAGCAAAACTATTTTTGACTGCGTTGACACCTAACAAATCAGTGTTGCCGATTATGGTGCATCATAAATGAAATACGTACATAAATAGTAGTGCATTCACCTCCCACATATGCCAGTATCTCCCCATCATTTTACGCATGCAACTCCACGTATCGTTTAGACCTTTAGTAATGTGGAAATTTTAGTTAATTCCATTATTTATCCTGGCTATTTTTTGTTTTACCTGTTACCAGCATTTCATTATGTGCACAGTTCTCTTTTATTTAAAGCTTGTGTGACCATGCTCACTGCCGTGCGCCTTGAATAATGGCAGTTCAAAGTCTCCATGAACATACCTCGTCCTTTAAGGCGAGCAATCCTAGCTCAGCTATCCGTGAAGGGGCTGTCCGCACCAAAATCTTGTAGCATGGACGGGTTGAGTGAGGGTGGGTGATGTCGTTAGGAAATTTGGGTGGATTGTGCTGGTGGGGGTAAGGATTTTGACGGCCAGGGAGTTTGGTTATACAGTGGGTGGGGAGGAAAAGGGTCCGGTTGTGGAGAGGGAAGGTCCCGTTGTGGGCGTTTCTTTTAAGAGGCCTGCAAATGGGGGCCAAATCAGGGAGACCCCCACCCTCCCATGCCGGGTGCCCTCACCCATTTTTGCCTCTGCCCGTGTGACGTAGACACCCAACCGAGCCCGTTCGCCCCGGGTGCCCGTATCCTAGGCGGGAAAGATAGGTTGATGATCTTAGGGCAGTCGCCCGGCCTCTTGGCGGTCTCCCACCCAGCCGCCTCGAGGCAGGTGACTGCCTATACTCGGCAAGTTCTCTGGTATGTCACATTCGTGATACTTCGGAAAAGTCCGTCAAAAGTCTTTGGGTTGAGCCTCCCTCTTTATCTCTCTCACACAGGCAGGTGACCTTCGCCCTTATTTTGCGCCCATGTGCAGGACTCTAGTATCTTTATCTATCTTGCCGAGCTTGAAGGAGGGGGTGGGTGGATGGCGTCATGGAACGTCTGTGAGGTTCTTTCTTCTTCTTCTGGGCAACCCTGGGGGGCACGTGGCGGTGGCTAATTGGAATCGCTCTGGTTGTTGAGTGGAATGGGGAGGGTCAGGGATGCGGCGTCCTTTGTTATCAGGAGGGTGTTCGACCCCTCCTCTCACACTCTGACACCTCTAGACCATTCCCTTCGCTTCCCTCCCATCCCCCCTGACATCACTCGAAGATCCACCCTTAACCACCTGCACGGGCCCCCCAGGGTTGCCCAGAAGAAGAGGAAGAAACATCACAGACGTTCCGCAACACTATTCACCCATCGCCTTCCCACTTCCCCCTTCATGCTCATCAAGACATAAAGATAAACCCACAACTGGGGTCTTTCCTCTCCGCAACCCCCCGTGCACCATAAACCCAAACTTCCGGTCGTCATATATTCCTCGAGGAGACGATGCGGAAAATTTGCCGAATCATGCCCCATTTGTCATCAAGGTCTTCGTAGTGGAAAAACAAGATTACTTATTCCGCTGACGATAGACCGAAGATGCTACAAGTAATACTCTGTGAATCATTTTTTTCTGGAAACGGAATTAGTGTCGTGCTTTTTTATAGCTATGATTGGGCAATAGAAGACAACTAAAGTGTGGTTGGGCCAGCTGCCATCATAACAGCATAGATGCTTGAACGAAATGCCTATTTTTAGCATCCATAATACATTCCCATCTCTACTGACTTCGGAAGATAAAATTCTTATTACGAAACATTCAACTTTTTTTTTTCTATACGTTTTCGAAACTGGTACGAAATTTTGCCAACTCTACGATCGCCGACTTAAAAGCATTGACATAGTGGATACTTATTTTACGACTTTTTAAGACGCGTTTTTTTAAGAATGCTTTCACGAATGACCACTAAGATATACAGTGAACTCTCATTAGCACGTTTTTGAAGGGACCCGTAATTCTGAACGTACTAACCAGGAAAACGTGCTAAAGAGGTTTGACCTTCCAGGGAACGTTAAAGAGGTAATAATGAGTTGCATAACGTTCAGGGGAATGCTACGTTCGTTTATTTCATTCTAGTAGATAGCTGCCGTTCATTTATTGTAAAAAACGTTTCACTTCCACTTATTACGCCTTCCAAGAAAATACCTATTAGGTTGACGCGTTATCCATAGTTTATTATGATAACAACCAAACAGCACGTTTTGTATGTAATTCCTTTAAGTTCAGCATCATAGTTAGCGGAGCCGCCCGGCGATTTTTCTCGTACTTTCCACGTAATTAACATGTCTCTGGATAGATGAATCCGCAGTACGAATGCCCCACACCGCACTCTTTCGCACTTCATGGTTTGCAAATCATGGACAAAAATAAAAGTCGATTATTATGATGAATGCAACGAAAATTATTATATTTTCATATTAACCATGATGAAACTTTTTATAAACAAATATTAAAATATATTTTGAGGATTGTCAAAATTCCTCAAAAAAATGAACAAAATGAGCACCTGGCCCAAAAACATTCCACTTTCCGGAGCGTATATGGCTTTACTTGACCACTTGTAACAAAACAAAAATGAAACTTCCCATTTGTTCTCTACTTATATTTAGCACACAAAAACATACGTTAAAAGATGAAACAATAACTAATAAGGGCGAGAAGAATCTGTGTAAAGTGCTTTGTTTCTTAATACTGAGCCCCAATTCTTTGATAGTTAAATCAATTTTTACTAAAGCATTCAGAACACTTTCATCAACATCGTGACTTGTAATGAACTGTCGCACTGTGTCCATCGCCTCGAAGGCTATAGCAAATGTTGGAGGCGATTTGTACTCCACCTCGTCATTCTCATCTTCTTCTTCATTTCGAAGTTCCTGCTCACAGACTTCGTCTATTGACATCAATATACAGATTAAAATACATGACAATGAGATTCACCGTCTCATTCAATCAAATTTTGAAAGACTTCAGAGTATGAAAGTTAATTTTTGGAGTAGGTATTGTAAATTTAATTGATAATTCTCTCAATAAATGATCCTCAGTTTTTAAGTCTCACAAATTCAACCAACCAACCTGCAAACTTCGATGCCATCATCACAAGCAACGTACTCGTCGAAGGACATCCCCTCCCCTTCTCCAAACAGCTGATCCCAGCCTTCAATGGGCTGCTCATCCGCTGTCTCATCAGTCAACGACGCAGTACGGTCCTCATTTGTGGTGCGAAGAAATCCAGACGCACGGAAGCAATTTCTTATGTTCTCGGGTTTGACTAAGTCCCAGGCATACTTCACAAAATGCATCGCTTTTAGGATATTTACTTTTTGACCTGACACTTGAAGGTTGGTCAATCTCTCGTTGACAAGTAGTCTCCTGTACTTATGCTTCATGCATCGTATGATACCTTGATCGAGGGGCTGCTAAACACTCGTGCAATTAGGAGGAAAAAGCGCCACTTTAACATTTCTTAAAAATGCAGTGTCTATTGGGTGTGCCGTGCAGTTATCAGCAACAAAACGTTACGATTTTGTCCACCCATCTTGGCATCCAGTGCTCGCAGGAACTTTTCAAAAATTGTTGTGGTCATCCAGGTATTAGAGTTGCATTCATGCGTGCGAGGTAATGTCCGAACATGTTTGAAGCATCTGGGGCGTTTATATTTCCCGATTACTAATGGAATCAATTTTTCCGATCCACTTTCGTTGCAGCATAGGAGGACTGTCAACCTCTCCTTACTCATTTTGCATCCATGACACTTATCTCCTCTAAATGCCAAAGTTTTATCAGGCAGAAGATTGAAAAATAAGCCGGTCTTATTTTCGGCATTAAAAACGTCATTTGGGCTGTAGTTTTTAATGATGCTTGGGAGGGTGACATCTTTCCATGTTTCTCGAACGTTAGTGTCCACGCTGGCTGCCTCGCCTCGAACGTACCTGTAAACTATGCCATGGCGTTTTTTAAATCCTTCAACCCATCCATTCGAAGCCTTAAAATCACTGATGCCCATTTTATCGGCTAAGTACGAGGCCTTTTCACGTAATATTACACCATCTAATGGCACACTGGATGAGCGTGCTTGTTTGAACCACTTAAGGAGGACATGCTCCAACTCACAAAATTTGCCACCTCGCACTATTTTCCTGTACTTGCTCGTGCCTTCTTGCGATATATTCTCAAGTTTTTTCCTATTTTTCACAATAGAGTTTAATGTTGACGGTGGAATTTTCATTTTGGCTGCTATTTCGACACGCTTCATGTGTGGATTTTCGTCCACTTCTCGGAGGAGTTTGAGCTTTTCGATCGTCGATATTTGTCGTTTCAACACACGCTTCTCCATGACTAATTCTTATCACTTGTCACACTTTAATTACTTGTCACACTGTTAATTTCTCGAAGTGTTTTCACTGCTCTGATCGTCTGCTTGTGGGTGCCAAACGCTGAATGGCCGATTCAAATGTTTGTGAATGCTGCATTTTTACTTCTTCATAAACAATTTTTAACCATAATGTATTTAACAAATTTTATTGTAAACAATAACGATCTTTTTTAATGCGAGAATCAAATCTCTTGAGTGATATTCATCGTCATGTTAACCTAACGGGCGGTTATTTTGCCGGAACGAATTTGGTTTGGTCCTACTACGAACGTGCTGAAGAGGTAACCAAAACGTGCTAACCAGGATTATTTACATGCACTGCAACCCGGACCTGAGGAAATGAACGTGCTAACAAGGAAAACGTGCTATCAAGGAACGTACTAACGAGAGTTCACTGTACAATGTTGCCGAAGAGATCAAAAGTTAGAGAATACAAAGATAAAAATTTCTTCACGGCTATTTTAAAATGTTTGAAATTACGAAATTCCAAATTACAAAGTGCCAAATTTCCGGTCCCGCCAACTTCGTATTATTGAGAGTTTACTGTAGTAGCAAATCCTGACTTATTTTACGATATTTTGGCTCCTGACTTATTTTACGATATTTTGGCAGTGTTGTGTCATGGATGCCTCTTTTTCTTTACTTAGGGCCAGTTTCAACAAGAAGATAATGGTTTTAACTTTGTAAATTTTTGAATTAACTGAGTTAATGTGACTTCTGTTTCACCAGTACTATTAACTTGGTTTTGAGATGAGTGCGAGTTTTCGAGATGCTGTAAATAAATGCAATTTAATGAAAGGCAATCTAATTTAAGTTCACTCCAGTATTTTATTTCTGTATCTCCTATATATATATATAAATGATATCTTAGGGGAGATGTCTAGTAGAATTAGGAAAAGTGTACATTGAAATATCTTATGAACACATATAGATGATATTTGTAAGTGATTATACAGTAGAACCTCTTTTTTACGAACCTCTAATTTACGAAATGACACCAATTTACGAACCATTCCGCCGGTCCAGATCTTTGTATATAAGAAAACCATTTAAAATGACCTCTATTTTTCGAAACCTCCATTTTACTGATTTACGAAGTGAGAGGCCGGTCCCTACGAGTGAATGACCCCTGCTATACGAAGTTTTTGAAATTATTTTTTGGCACTGATCTCAGTACAATGGAATAATGATCACTGTGTACCGCGACAGGAGCAGCTGAAGAAAGATCGGTCATGTTGAGAGGGCCCTTTTTGAAGTGCTTAAACTGTAGCAAAAATCCCAGAAACTGATCATCCAAATCGCAATCCAATCCTAATTATATGATCCAAGGAAAAAATGTTCAAAGATGCATGGCACGATGCCTTCTTCTCGAAAAAAATGCCCCACTTCATAAAATAATCAGTTTAGTGCTCGGTAATTTCTATTCCTTTTCTATCATTTTGTGTATTGCGAATACCCAACTCATCACAAAGGATCCATATTTTCTCTGGAATTATATAAAATTATCTTTAAGATAGCCGCCGCAAACTGAATTCAGAACTTTTTTAAGCTTTCACTTGAAAATAGCATTCCCGTACGAAGTTCTCTGCTGCAGCTGTCATGAAGCTTAGATTCATTAAAAAATACAGTAGATTCCGGTTAATTGGGACACATCGGGACCGGTGTACTTTGCCCCAATTAAGCGGCTGCCCCGTTTATCCGAAAATCCCGTAAATATGTTTAAGTAAGCGTTTAAATGAAATTCAGAAAGCTTAATGACAATTAAAATGCATAATGTTTAATTATATAGTATGTACTTAAACAATAAATTGACAAGAAAACATACAGAAGGTATTAACATTTTTGGAAATCTTGTGTCATAAAAAATCTCTTGGCATCGATCTACTTCGGATAAATTCCCTTTACGAAATCCTGCAAAAGAAGGATTAGTGATTAGACATAGCATTTACGATGAAATGCTAGATAAGAATAATTGGTGATCTAAAGCTTCATTGCCATAGAAACCAGGGGTACTTACTATTTATTTAATGTTTAGATCCTCACATAAATTGCCATGCGAAACAATTCACCTGGACCGGGAATCGAACCACGGACCTTTGGCTTTCCGGGCCACTGCGCAGACCGCTACGCTACCCAGGATCCTTAATTCGCATGGCAATTTTACCGTGGCCCGGGAAGCCAAAGGTCCGTGGTTCGATTCCCGGTCCAGGTAAATTTTTTCGCATGGCAATTTATGCGAATTTCACCGCCGTTCACGCGGCAGGATTGAAATATCCTACGTGTAGCTCCTCGTTCAAGGAATTTGTCCAGGGTGTTTTGCTTCATTCTCTTCACCCTCGTCGCGCATACAAAGTCGGCACAGGCATCTAACGATGACTTCGGACTTCCTTCATTGCTCTCTTGCATAAAGTAGCGCCGCAACCCGTCAATAAACTTCCTGGCATCTGCAGAAGTCGCTCGGCTACATTTAGATACGTCTTCTTCTCCATCACTCTCCTCGTCTTCAACCAAACTTTGTTGTTTAGCTAGTATAGTTCCCACTATATCGTCTTCGCTGCTATCACTGTTGTCATAACAGTCCATATTGGAGTCGATCCTTTCAAACTCCTCAAAGTTCTTAACTTGACGCAGTTCGGAAACGGATTCATTTTCACTTCCCAGTTCTTCCGATATTTATGCACTTGAGTGCTTAAAACCACAATGAATAAAACAATTTCTAATCGTTTTACCAACTTCTCGCCAGCTATCTGCCAAAAACGTGACTGCTTGCAGGACGTTCACTTTTGAGCTCACTTCCTTGGCAGTTGAAGACGATGTCAGAAGATTATCTTCTATTGATGCTAAAATGTGATCAATTAATTTTGCGCGGTATATTGTTTTCAGATTTTTGATGATCCCCATGTCCATTGGTTGAACAAGAGATGTTGTGTTGCCTGGTAAAAATTCCAACTGAATGTTTTTTAAGGAGTTGGAGCAATTAGGGTGTGCCGTACAATTATCCAGAAAAATAATCACTTTCCTCAATTTCCGCGCTAGTTCCTTATCGCAACTGCTTAACCAATGGCTGAAGAGGTCTGCAGTCATCTACGCATTTTTATTGGCGTAATATTCCACCGGTAAGCTGTACATTCGTAACCCCTTAAAACAGCGAGGGTTAGCACTTTTTCCAATCACCTTAAGTTACCTTTTATCACTTCCCGACATGTTTGAGCAGCACAAAACAGTAATCCGTTCCATTGCTTTTTTAGACCCACTTAGTTCCACATAACTGTAGCAAAGGGAGCCATAAGGTGTGGCTCGGTAATACAAGCCGGTTTCATCGGCGTTGTACACGTCATCTGCACTGAATTCCTGAATTAGGGTGGGTAGCCGCTTACATCTCCATTCCTCTGCACTTGCAAAATCAGCACTATGTTTTTCTCCGTGAGCATTTTTTAACTTTATTTTGTTTCTACTCTTCCATCTAGACAGCCAACCATCTGTTGACTTGAAATCAGTATGGTCAAGCTTCAAAGCTAACTCCTCCGACTTCTTTTTTAACAAAGGTCCACTGACACTAACTCCTCGTCCACTAACAGTGGAAAACCATTGATTAAAAGCGTTCTCCACTTCAGGATCCTTGCATTGGCGTTGGCGTTTTTGGGGAGCTCCTTGTTTCCCTTTATTGCTCCAATCTTCTCTAAGTTTATCCTGCTGCTGTATTAATCGCGGTATCGTTGATTTCGGCACTCCTGTTATCTCCGCCAAACGACGATGACTGGTTTGAGGAGGATGGTCCTTAATTCGGTCCAGCACTGTAATTTTTTCAGCCAGCGATAAATCCTTACGCGGCATTGCCTACAGCCTAACCTTCACCTTAATGGTATACTCCGCTAATGAAGCCAAGTTGTGTACCTACACTTTATGCAGCTCCGTGACCATTAAACCTAATCTAGTTGGTCTACCCGAGGACGAAGGCAAGTGTACAAACAGTGAAGCATTAATTGAAAGCACCTTCATGACTGACTTTGTTTAGCGACGGTAAATGAGACAGTGAAGGTGGGAATAGATTCCCTCATGGGTATTGGTTCAAATGGATAGGGAAAATGTACCAAATGATTTACAAGAGCTTAAAACTTTGTATTTCTTCAAGGGAGTAGGAGGCAAATACAGCCGATGCATGGCCCGATTAAGCGGCTTCCTGTCCCAATTAACCGGAGAAAACTCAGGGACTTTCTTCAATTGGGTTCGGTTCTTGATGATTTGTCCCGAATAAGCGGCTGCCCCAAATAACCGGTGGCCCTATTAACCGGAATCTACTGTACTAATTTGTAGTAATAAATTACTTATATTCAATTCTTGATGTAGTCGCGAGTAAATAGTTCTCGCAAATCACCGCTAGATGTCAACACTGTAGAACGCATATTAAAAAAAGAGGGAATTTCAAATTAACTGAGCGAATTTCTAAAATTGACTTTCATCAGCTGCAAAATATTATAACTGTATTTCAAACGATGTGCTTTCTTCAAAAGGCATTTCGTGGTCATTTTACTGAAATATAATGGGTCGGTTGGAACTTTGTTTTGAAATTTCCTAGTTAAAATGCATACCTGGCTTTCCCATTTTAAAATGGCTTCTTTAAACCCAAATCGACCAGCACTAAATATACCCCTTTAGTTAATTAATGCATAACGGCATATGCTTAAAATACTCCGCGGGATGAGTTAATTCTCTTATTCCCCATATTTTGAGATCTACCAACTGAACAGCTAGAAGAACTTAATCCATTTGCAGCAGCCAAGTTCATACCATTATAAATTTGTAGAAAAATATTTACTTTTTTTTGGAATTAATGGCTGTGTTTCATTCTCTTTTACTAAAGTGAGTCTCCTAGCCTTAGGAATAACGCCTATGCTATACATTGTATCAATACAATTGAGGTCTAATTTTTAAATCTTTTCAACTTCTTGCAGATACACTGCACACAGAGAATTTCATGTAATATCTGTTGTTTTTTCCCAGAATGAGCAGAGCCCTTGATGCACCTAGCCAATCCAGGTTCAAATTTGGTCTGAGTGTATGTTTGCGGCTTGAACCAGTGTCCCTCTTGTTCACAGGTGGATGCCACAGCCGAGAAATGCTTTGGCTTCTCGAGTGACGAGGAGGAGGAGGAGGGGGGGCTGCCCTCCCCGCTGCCCACCTCCCCGCACACGCGTGCACTCCGCCACACCCTGCTCACCTCCTCCCCCAAGCAACAGGCACCCTCGAGGTTCGCCCCCGAGGTGGTGCGCAGGGCTCTCGTCTTGGAGGCCGTGTCTCGGCCGCTGCACTTTGAAGGCGCGCGGCCCAGGAGGCAGCAGTGTGCGTCCAATCCCGTGGCGGGTGATGTCAAGAAGAAGAGGAGACCGAGGGAGAAGAAGAAGGCGCTGGGTGAAGGTGGCCAACAGGGCATTGACGAGTACCTCTTGAAGCGAAGGGGGGTGGAGGAGCCAGTGGACGGAGGGGGGAGGGTGGAAGAGGGTGCTGCGAAGACGCCCCCCACTGGCTCCCTCTTTGCAGAACCAAGGGAGGAGGGGCCGGGAGACGAGGAGCCGGTGGTTTCCGTCTCGGTGCGGGTGAGTGCCAATGCCTTTTGCCTCTTCCCCCCTGGGTGCATCTCTCCTCCTGGCCATGGATGATGATGGTCAGCCAAGGGGAGGTGATTTTCTTTTGTGTCATGATTGGCAGCCATTCACTTAAGTCTTTAACAGTAATTTCTGAATAGGTACGGTGGACTCTTGTTGGCACATTTACAAAGGGACCCGAAATTCTGAGTGAGGAAAACGAGTCAAACAGATAAGGTATTCCTGGGTAAGTTGAAGATGTATGTGCTTGTTGCATAACTTTCAGGAGAACGATATGATTCCTTTCATCTTAGTTCCTGGGAAGAATGGCTGGTTCTCTCATTTATTGTGCAAGAAAGTTTCATTTACTCATAGTGCACCTCCCTAGAAGAAACATATGATGCTCTATGTTGATTAGCAGTCAATAATTAATTACAGTAAAACCCCTTATTTACACTTTTCTAGGGACTGCTAGAAAAGAGTGTGAATTGCAGGAAAATACAAATAACGGGGAAAGGACAATTTTCAGTTTTACGTGCATACTTTAACCATATAGAGTAAATATATAAATAAAAAACACTGCTAAACAGAATTAGATGACTCTTAGAGATTCCGTTTTTTTTTTTTTTTCCACGTTGGCTCATCTTACTGGACGACAGTTTTGCCGGCATTTCAGACTGCATCTTCAGGTCCAAAGTATAGGAAATTTGATGGTAGCGATCTTTGGACCTGAAAATGGCATCTGGAATGCCTACAAAACTGTTGTCGTAGGCATGAACCAATGCGGAAGAAACCTGAAAACCCTCTAGTCATCTGAAAATATTGTAATTCGCATCCATTTCCCATTTCCAAGTAAATTAAAATTTTTTGTTCTGTAGTAATTAAGGATAGCGTAAACAACACATGAGAATATTGAGCTACCTTGCTGATCGGCCAGCGCAAGCAGCTATTCACTTCAAAAATTTCTCAAGAAAATAATTTTATTTATTCAATGCAGCTTTAACGTAATAAAACACATTTCAATAAGTTTTGTTTTATAGTAACTTGTAATAAAACTGAATCAATACTGATGGTCTGATGAATGATCCCCTGTTACCATCCACCAGTTCAGTTCATGTAGGTATTTTTGACATTTCACAATGTCTGGGTAAAATTCATATTCACTCTTCATAATATGAACTTCGGTACAGTTCAAATATGCTCCTACAGGTGTTCCTAAATTATAAATTGCATCCTATACACATTCATTTCATAGAAGGAATCTTATCCTGGCAAAAGGATCGAGAGTGTAAATATTTTGTCTTTGCGACACTAGTGGTGCTTTGTACTGCCCCGCTACACTACTAAGTTCAAAGTTCAAATTCTTCCATAAAACAGAACATATTGCTGTTTGTACTGCCCCTCTACACTACTAAGTTCAAATTCTTCCATAAAACAGAACATATTGCTGTTTGTACTGCCCCACTACACTACTAAGTTCAAATTCTTCAATAAAACAGAGCATATTACTGGTCTCTGTCTTTCTCGTGTTTTTGAAGTGTATATACACGAAACAAGGTAAAGAAGTGTTTTATATCGACAGGTATGTACTTATGGCTAAAAATCATAGAAGGGAATTTTTTTTTTTTTTTTTTTAATCTATCACATTCTAACCTGCATCTAACGCAAACAGCAGGAAAACCGAAAAGTCATGATGTAAATACAGGGTTCTACATGCATTGGAGATATAGAAAATTGGATGGTGCCCAATGAAAACATTGTAAATCCTGGGAAGAAGTAAATTCCTGCAATGCAAATACGAGGTTTTACTGTATGATGATTATGACCAAACAGTATGTTTTGTACATACTGTCCATGCCTTGACCGGGACTCAAACACAGACCCCCCTGATTTCCGGGTAATGCAGCTAAAGTTTTCGGCCAGTTCAAGGCCTTTGAATTAGCTTATAGATAGTTTAGTGCTACATTAAATACAGGTGACAGAATGTATTTAATAATGACTTGGAGGCATGTTTTTGCAGTGAAAATTATAAATGGACCCATTTTGTGAGAGCCGTGGGTGGTAGTGTCTCTTGGGCAGTTTGTCGTAGCAATATGGAAACCGCAAACAAAAGACAATTTTGATGGAATACAAGTCCTACTGTGGTCATGATATCCTTGAAGTTTTAAATGTTTTACTATATTCATTTACATTATTCTATTCAATTTAGGAAACCAGGTTTACTCCATAAGTATACAACTTGGAAGCACAGGTCAAATGCCCTCATCTTCGTTTTAAAGTTTCTACTGCTAATTAACGTCATAAGTCGAAGCATGCTACATTTATTTTTTTAATCATATACATCTTTGAAAACAATTTTGGAGCGAAGGCAGGAACGCTGAACAATATATGCGCTGAGGTTGTCTTCACTGAGAACTAAAGTTTAATGTTGACAGTGGAAATCTCATTTTGCCTCTCTTTCTTCAGTTAAATACATGGATCGTAATCTACTTCTCAGTGGAGGTTGAGCTTTTCAATTGAGCTTTCAAGTCAATTTCATATTTTCCTTTTCACCATAAGCTTTTGCATGACTGATTAGAAGCACTTTGCTCACTTTTAATATCTCGAAGTGGTGGTGCTCATATAGCTTTTATGACTGACAGTGGAGTATATATAATTATTATGATGACCATGTCTGCTTTAGAAAACAAATGAATATACTTAGCTATAAAATACTGATTTGAGGGTTCCCCTTTACTTCTTCAGAAACATCTTTTTCTTTAACCCTAACATACCTATCAAATATTATTGTAAGCGATAGCAATCTTTTTAATGCTAGAATTAAACCTCATCGAGTGATATCCATCATCAAGTTAACCTGTCGGGTGGTTATTTTCCTGGGACAAATTTGGTTTGGTCCTACTCCAAACGTGCTCAAGAGTTGAGCAAAACGTGCTAACCAGTGAATTACTTACATGACTGTGACCTGAGGAAGGAAACATGAGCTATCAAGGAATGTCCTAACAAGGGTCCACTGAAGTCTTGAATGTTATCAGCACAAATTTCAAAATATTCTTGGAAGTTGCAAATTAAACATTCTACCTGTAGAATGTTTAATTAATGGCAATTACTATCTCAAACATTCATTCATAGAAATTAGTAAGTAACAATATGATTCGGTATACTAAGAGTGAATTACTTAAAATTAAAGATGAGTCGATACCAAAATTTATCTATTCTCAATGCCGATACGGATTCCTGGAAAATCAATTCTCGATACCGATACCATCAACCTATACATATATGCATTGTTTTACCTAGTATTCTTATACATTATTGTTATATGTTCCATTAAATCTAAAAATACAATTTTACAAAACAAAAATTTGAATATATAATTTACTTTGGGAAAAAAACGTCTGATATTCCACTATGAGGACATTATGAAAATAAAAACTGTTTGATAACGCAAAAATTTTATATTTTTTTACAATGAGAATGTTTAATTACAAATGCCATGTTTAATAACAGAACATGTTTGGTATCAGATAAACAGATTCAAAGTATTATGGCTGTCATGTCATAAGTTGAATTTTAATATGATTAATAATGGGGTCTTTTGCAATATTTTTTATTGCTTAGTCTTATAGAGTTTGTGAAGTAGAAAGACCCATATTTCTCCGTTTTTTGATCTGTCAATTATTTCTTGAGTTATAAGCAGCAAAAAATTGATGTTTTTAACCCTTTCGGAAAAGTGGGAGTGCATGCGACCTCTTATGTCATCCACTTCATCCAATCACAACTGAACCTGCAAAGCTACTTTGATTTATTGCAATGGGGGACACACAGCTGACTCTGCCAATGGGAGTGGTTGTGACAGGATCTGTATGAGCAGACCTTCCGAGAACCCCCCCAATCCCTTCCCTTCCCCTCAATGCAGTCAAG
Source organism: Platycnemis pennipes (assembly GCA_933228895.1). Taxonomy (NCBI): domain Eukaryota; kingdom Metazoa; phylum Arthropoda; class Insecta; order Odonata; family Platycnemididae; genus Platycnemis; species Platycnemis pennipes. Next base: position 92,161,837 of record OW121857.1, on the reverse strand, counting down.
GACGGGAGGAAAATGACATTAATGATATCAGAGCAGCTTCTTTGGTGGGCGTCACCTTTTGCTTATTTTAATTTTTGATTTATGAGTGAATGGTTGAGGTTAGAAGATGAATTTATTAACTAAAATTCATTTTTCGTTTCCATCTAACGATTTCGTGTGCAAAATTGCGATTTCGGTTCCGAGTAAACACCCCCATTAGTTATAAGAGTAATAAGAACACTAACTTGAATTATAATTCAAACTTTCAGCATTAAGAAATAAGAATAAAAGGTCATGACACAAACCCTTGAGCCTACTTTTGGTTCTTGTTAAAAAAACCAACATTTTTAGCCTCTTTGGTTCAAGGCGATTTTGTTTCTATTCACAAAGGTTTCCTGCTGTGCTAAATATGTTCTCATTTTTGATAAGAAACTCTGTTTCATATTCTTTTAGTATTTTTAATCCATACAGAAAAACAGCAGAATTGTATTTCCAAAAAAACAAATAAATTTATAGTAGAAAATATCAACTCCCCATCATCTGTGTGGATAATATTTTCCTGGATCAAGATTTACGGATGCAACAGCTCTATGTTATTACTTCTAATATAAAGTTCACTTTCCGTATCACACACGCATCAAACAATACATTTTTTAAACCTGTACTACTATTCTTTAAAGTAGAGGTGGGACGGATCCTAAATTTTCTCGAATCCGAATCCTAAGAGGTTCTCGAATACCTCGAATCTCTCGAATCCTACATATAAAGTTGATTATAACAGAAAAGACTTTAGCAGCTGCATTTAATGAAAAACAAATTAAAGAATAGTTTTCAAAAATACAACTCTTTATTGCAATGATACAAATAAGTTTTGAAGAGCTAATGTAGATAAGTAATAAACATGATACACAAAATTTTTTGCATGAAATGAAAGCATGTGAAAGTTCTAGGAGGCATAGCGATGATATGTTTCCAAAAAGTTTTTAAACTGATACTGAATTGCATGTTTAAAAACGGCATCTTTTTTCCAATATTGTCGCATCTTCAAGACTCATTCACAGCGATAGACAAGCTGCTTGCAGGAGACAATTCCTCGTGTGTTAAACATTGTATTGCATTGTATGCAGGGGGACATGGGGAAATATATTAACTAGATTACATATGGTTGGGCCAAGATTAGGAACAGTGTGAAAAAATTGTAGTGTAAATCGGAGAGAATATCAGGAATTAGTTTACAGGTGTATGAGGAAAGATGCAGAAAAGCAAGCAGTATGGTGCAGTAGACACAAGAGTGGTCAAGACACATTGGGTGTTGGCAGAAACTATGGAGGAAATTGAGGAATGATAGAAATAGGAAGATTTAAACACAGCAAGGCGAAAAAAAATTTAAGGAAACAAGCAATAGACTTAGGAGGGGTATGAAGAGTGGGAGAGAAAAGTGGCAAAAAGGTCAATGTAAATAGGTTGAGAGGTTCCAGAGAGAGGGAGAAATAGGCACCCTGTACTCAAAGGTTAGAAGGTTATTCAGAAGCAAGAAGTGGAATACGATATTGTGCATAAGTGTTAAGTCAGGAGAGCTGCTGATAGAACTTACAAGAGATTCAGCATAGGGGTAATGAATACATGGCAAGAACTGCATGCCACTAACAAAAGGATGAACTGGGACCAGGAGTCCAGCCAAGCTAGTAAGTTAGGGTAAACATTATGAAAAAAGAAGGTGTTAGAGACTATAATGTTATCCTATCAAAGCTACTTAACCCTTTCGCTACGAACGCCGTTTATAAACGCCGCTGATTTTTCACTCCTGTGAACGAAGGCCGTCTATAAACGCCGCAGATTTTTCTACGCAAGAGAACGAAGGGCATCTTAAAACGTCGCTAGGGCCAGGTAGGCAGAAAAGGTCCAAGGTGTCATAAAGGACCCTTCCTCGCGGCTCTGAAGACCCTTCCTCGCGGCTCTGAAGACCCTTCCTCGGCTTAGAGGCGGGGATTATCTCGACCCTTCTTCGCAGCGCGAGCCTCACACTCGGCAGTTGTTCGCGGTCACTTGTTTGTTTATGCAGTGGGAAAACCAAAATAATATTTGTTTCTAAATCGCATTATTGAGTTCCAGAAGTTAATTCCTTATGTTTTTTAGAATCGCTAGAAATTTTAAACGGAACTCTAACGTTATTATTAACAGAGTTCACCTGTCAATGAGATTCAAACCGATTTGGGAGAATTTTTCATTGCAGTGAGGAGCTAAGACGTATGTTTTTTTATGATTAGACGATAAGGTAGTACCGATATTTTTCTCTCCGTTTTACTTGTTTATGAACATATAATTAAAAACAACTGTAATGGTAATACCACGCAACATACCGCAAAATCTATTATATCTACATTATAGGTTGAAAATCCCGCAGAAGGGTGTGCTTTATGCTAATTCATTAGCAGTCAATCAACTTTACTTTCTTGTAACTGAATCTTTTTGGTGTAACTGCCATTCAGCTATAAAAAGTATCTTTCAAGCTGAAAAGCATTCAAATTTGTTCTGTGTAATGCGGCTAAGAGTGATCATTATGTTGTAATCATTCATGTAAAAAATAGAAGAAAACCGCATGCGTGCGTGATGGAATATTGGGAGCTACAATAAATAATTGCTAGGCAGAAAAATCTATCTCGCGCTACCATTGCGAATATATTTACATAAAAATGTTTCCTGATGAAGGTATAGCACCAAAAAAAGTGCATGTGCTTTTATATAAAACACGGGTATGGTTGGATTATGCGCGGACGTCTTCTATTGCGAAACAACAGAAATAATTATTATTGTAACCATTGCTATTATGTCTATTGTTCTAAATGTCTTAATATTAACATTAGAATTTCGTTTAAAATCTCTAAATGGTATTTATAACAACAGGGATTTATTTGTGTATTAACCCCCACTTAAAGTCTTACTATTATTTATTTAACAAAAATCACTGTATTAAAAATAGTTGACCGCGGACACAGGCCGAGGTGGGTTCTCATTTGGAAAAGGGCGAAGATAATCTCTGGTCAGTGGCCGAGAAAAGGGTCGGGAACCCCACTGGGTCCGGTCCCAAAGCGGGGGAAAGAAATACCTGCTTGATGCCTTGCTTCAAGAGAGCTCCGTACACGGAGTGGAAAATATTCTAGAGCTAGAGGAACCCATGAGAAGGAAAGCATTTTCCTGCGTAGGACTCCGGCGCGAAAGGGTTAAGAAACGAGGTTGAGAAGAACGTGATGATTTTACTGGTTTGTTCGCAGTATGTATGAGGATTAAGTCTGACTGGAGGATTTTTTAAAATCTGTATTAATACCTAAACAAAAAAGAAAGAGAAGGCCGCAAATGCTGAAAAGCATACACTTCTTAAATAAAAAAAAATTTCATCACCTATGCGATAGCATCAGCCGATCCGCGAGTTATGCAACCCGGACAACAATATCGACAAAAACTACGTACGTGTACTGTAATTTGTCGCGGCATTACAATTCCACAGATGACTGAGGTCACGATAACTGGTGGTACATCTGAGAAAATTTTACTTATATTTCACAGTGGTAACTTACTGCATGAGTTTTTACTTCGTCTTTCACGGAGTGTTGAGTCCATCCACCAGTTATGCAACCAGGACGACAATCACGGCAAAATCGTCTCGTAAAACGCAAATGGCGAACCAATCAAAAATTTGCTAACGTAAATAAAGAGAAGATGTTATTTGCGGACATATGAAAATTATTAGGACTTGAAGGAAAAGTCGTTAATGGCGGGAAAACGTAAACTGCGGGGACGTAAAAGCGAGGTTTAACCTTATATGTAATGAACGTTTTTAACGGTCGAAACTAATCTGTTCTAAGTTATTACATAAAGAATTCGGTGTTTATTTATATTTTAGGATTCGAAAGATTCGAATGATGAAAATAACTCAAAGATTCGAGTATTCGAATCTCGAATCTTTTTCAAGATTCAAGGATTCGAAGATTCGAATGTCCCATCTCTACTTTAAAGTGTAGTTAAAAGAAACATTATAAGTTCATTTTCATTAATACAGTTGAGCATCTTTAATCTGGCACAGTGGGGACCGAAGTGATGCCGGATTAGGGATTTTGCCGGACTATGGGTCATGCTTGGCAACTGGTGTATTTTTGGCATCCGGGATGTTTTCATTGAAAGAAGTCAATTATTTATAACAAAATATGTATTAGTTTGCCATTTACTGAACATTATTTTAAAGATTGTCACCGAGAATAATCAGAAAGAAATGGATTCTTAATTCACAAAGCTCTTATTTATTAGTATCGAAGTTGCGCAGTGAGTGAAAATAATGGAATCTAAGCATTATGCATATTACTGCACATGTAAAAGTTTCATATTATAATTGGAAAAGGATATAACATTTGATATTTCCTTGATAGTTCTGCAGATCCTTGGACCCGACGGATCCAATCTGACCATCCTTAGTATCGATGGTATCAGTATCGACTTTAGGCAATCGATTCTCGATACCGATACGTACCCTCAAGAATCGGTGGTATCGAGAATCGACACATCCCTACTTAAAATTTTCATAGCTCATCAACATGAAAGGATTGTTTTTTCATTCCGGTAATTTTTCTGCCATGTTGCCTGCATCGGAAATTCCAAATCTGATTGTATTGTGTCCATCTCCATTTGGTTACAAATTGTTGACGCCTGTTGGCGCTGACTGGAGATAGTAAGCAGAAAGCTGATTGCTGTTGTGTTTGCTAAATACTCATTCCAGAGTGGAAACCTGAGCCTTGCTCCAGGATGCCCAAATCTGATTTTACTGTGTGCTCCCTTCCATTTGGTTGCACAGCTACGTTCTTTGATGCCTCTTCGTGCTGGTAAGGAGGAAACATGCTATCTTTGACTGATTGGCCCGAAGAAATCAAGAAGTTAATGGATTACAGGGTGAACATTGCTTAAAATGCTGTGCAGTGGACAGTCTGCTAACTAAAAAGAGTGCATTTAAAATGTGCAGGATAATAGAGTTTACAGAATGCCAGGCAAAAATAGTTAAAGTGAAGAAGAGTGGAGAGTCTGGCAGACTCGTGAACCTTTATGGGCCGTGGACATGACTAGTACACTCGCAGGCTCCCACCAAGAGCTGAGGGTATCCGTTTCGTCTGAAATGTAGATTAAAATTATATCAAGTTCAACAATAAACCTCAGCCCACCACACAGTTGTAGTTCTTCCTCTCTCTATGTCCTGATGACTCTGTTCCCTCCACATCCATTTACTTGTTCTCTGCTCTTTTGAAACTCCTCTGTGCTAAGTCATCTTCACTGTACTATTACTTTAATATTTGACCCTTGTAATCTCAGTGGCGAAATACAGCCAGCAAATGCCTTTTAAGTGTGGGAAATAATGGTCTGTCAGCCAAGGGTAGGCTGAAGCAAATCCCATGTGTCCCGGACTCCATTGCGTGGAGTGGCAGTTCTTTGCGGCATGTACCTTAGCTGGTTATCGTCACTCATTGTCTCACTTTTGCCCGCAGCCTCCCCGGCGTTCCTATGAGCGCCCTTGGAACCGTAAGTTGAAGAAGGTGATTGGCGGTGGGCTGTGCCTAGACTCGAGTGAAGAGGAGGAAGATGAAGTGAAGCAAAGGGAGGAGCCAGAGGAGGTGGCGCCGCTGCCTCGGGCCCCCAAGCCACACGCACCCAAGGCTGCGGCTCGGCATCGCACCAAGGCCGAGAACAAGGTGAGTACGCAGTGCTCTCCATCACCCTGATATTGCAAAAGTGTGGGACTTGTCTTTGAAGGCGCTAGCATTTCAAAGGCTTGGTATTAAGTATTTGAATGTCTGTACACTGGTAAGCAGACTTAATTGTGATTTGTTATTGGTGATTCCGTCAAATGCTCTGTAATTTGGACATTCCTGACAGTCCCTCCTTCATCCATTCTTCCAATTGCAATTGCTCCGTGTCCATGGATTGCAGATATGCAGGTGATAGTGGCTGTCGCTCAAGATGCATGGAATTGAAGGTCGACTAGTTGATTATGGAAGGGTCTTAGCGTGCATTTCCTCGGCCTGTGGAAGGGATGGCCCCTGTCGGTTCTGTTGTTTTTCATATGCAGTGGTGAACAAAGAATCAGGTTGCTGCAGTGGATAGGGTCGAATGTACAACTCGGATGGGGGAGTGTTGGATTCTGCCATGCTGGCAGGTGGGCAGCATGCTGGCCGGGCAAACCAAAGGCCGTAGGTTCAAGTCCCATGCAGGGTATGGATGTGTTTGTCTAAGGAATGAGATGCAATGCAAGACTAAGCAATGAAACCGTAGCTTTTGGAGCACCTAAAAGCCAAGTCCTCTTCGTCTACATAATACCCTGCAAGCCACCATAAAGGTGTGTGGCAGGGGGTGATTTCACACCAAACATGCATTGTGCATCATGCTTAAAAAGGATTAGTAGTAGAGATGGGTCGAATCCAGCTTTTCTCGAATCTGAATCTTAAATGCACCCTCGAATCTCATTTCGAATCCGAATCTTATTTTCACCATTCTTCCTAAATTTTATCTAAAATGTAAATCTTACCATTTCTTTGAATCCCAAGTGTAATTTCAAAACCAAATCTTTATTTTCTCTGTGGTCATATATTTTTATTTTGAATTCTAGTAATAATTTACGCATTTATTTTTTATACAATTGAATTAAACTCTCCAACCACAAGTATAAAACATTCTATTGCTTAAACTTTTAATTTAAGAAACAAGCATATTAACACACCTCAGGTCAAGCCGATTTCTCATTTTATCACAAATAATGGCAGCCGTTCTGAACAGCCAGACTGAGTTCACTACTGCTGGTGGTGCTGAAAGGTGCTTCCTAGCCAGTTTTGGTTGTCCAGTAGAGCCTGTGTATATATAATGAGAGCTCTCAGGAGCCAAATACTCTTTCGCTATATTGAACTCTTGTTGCCACGGAAAATATGAAAAACATCATTCCACAGCCAGTTCCTACAAATTTAACTCTAGTTTAACCCTCTCCCTATCAAAGTTCAAATGCCTCTTCTGCACTCCATCACAAGCCGCCCAGGGCCATTTGAAATGCCCTCCTGCACAACCTGCCCTAAACCACCCGACCTGCGGAGCGGTGTCCCGAGAGATCTTTTGAGCTTCATAGGCATCTGCTTCATCTTGAGGGTGTTTCATTGAATTCACTTCCAGACGGCATCGATCCGTTCTTATTATCTTCAACCGCATTTACTAACCTAGCCCTATCTCATCTCTGTGAAAAATAACTGGAACCTTCCTTCCTGTCTTTATGTTCTTACTTTCCTTTGTATGTACTATATTTGTTGATGTTATTCTTACCTTGCTCTTGTGGATGTTTATATGTATACGTCTCTCATTATGTCTCTTGTTATATACGTCACTGTAAAATGCCAACACTGCTGTATGTGAATAATTTTCTTTAAATAAATAAATAAATGAATTGCCCTCTCTCATTCTCTCACATGGAAAGACTGAACTGTGGAATCCATGTGCGTTCATAGAGTCGTAGATAAAATAGACTGATGTGCCAATGGCGTGGTCGGTTGGGGGAGGCTGACTATTCTGTTCTGGACACAGTGTGGCTCTGCTGCAGTGTTTTGTTTTTCTTCTTTCCAGGAGAACCAGATGGACCAGTGGGCATCGCAGATCAACTCTCAGTTTGACGAAGTGGAGGATTTTGAGCTTTGCCTCGCCTGAGTCACCAGTCACTCTCCCCTGCATATTGCAACACTTTGTAGCAGCTCGCCTTGAAGCAGAAGAGGTGCGCTGCTCTCTTTGAAGCACCATCAAACCGGCAGTGGCCGGTCCTTAGCGTGGGGAACTCCGCTCGGTGGGCTACACACCAAACTTGGTTTAGTGCGCCCTTCACCATGAAGAGTCTGGTTGCATGTGTGGGGGCAAATGTCAGCACTGGTCAGCAACTGCTCTGTCTGGACTCGTTTGGCGCAATCCCTTGCACTGGCTGAGGAGTGAATATGCTGCTTCAAATGTCAGTTATTGAATCTCTCCAGAGCGTATCTATCAACCAATGAATCTTCTGACTGATAAGTCATGTCCCGTCCATGGAAATGCATTTGCTCTCAAAAGAAGAGCTGCAGGTGGGTTGAAGATGTTGGTGTTTTGAGATTTTGCGTGGCGCATTCAAGTGGATCTCTGGTTGTCATGTGCGCATGAGTCTCTGTTATGCCTGGAATATGAGACTGTGACTTATTTAATCTGCTCAATGCCTGATTGCTGTGAACTTTTGTGGAGGAATTTGGCATATGATCTCTAGTGGGTAGTATGTTAATTTTTATAGACAGGCTTCTCAGAAATATCAAGAATGTCATTATTTATTATATTGTCCATTTTGTACTTGTGTTTTTCTCGACCTTTATCGGTGTAAATTTTTATTTAATGAGGTACCATATATGTAGATATTTTTTTGATGAATTTCTCATTTGAAGGGCTTAATCATACATGCTTCACCATGAGGTTGGACTATTGTATTACTCTTAATTTTGCAACTCTAATTTGCTTAAGAGAAGTTGATCAAATTTGCTTTAATGACTGTTTTATATTGATTATAAAAATTTTAAATATTGTACTTTTATACTATTTTTATTTGATGTATTTGTGTCATGAATGTTTACGCATAAAGTTTCTACTGCCTATTATGTTTGTGTTCTGTGTATGTTGCGAATGACATGTTGACTATGAAAATTGTGCATGTGTCTGCTCAGCTATTATTAATATATAGGAGGAGCTCCGTGTTTCAATCACTTTGAAACATCAGTTGCTCTTAAGTGAAGTCACATAAATGGTGATATGTTTTTCGCCTTTATGGTGGAGGATGTTCAGGATAGGGTAATCAGGTGCAGAATTGCATCAAACCAGTTGTTCAACGATTATATTTTATACGAAACAAGATTTTAATTTGCTTTGAACAGCCAGCAAGCGTGTTGAAAACTGGCTGAGGAATATGTCATCCATGGCCGGAAAATGACCCATGGACCATAGGCTAGGTGGTCCAATTTGCAGACCACCACACTACCGAGGATTTCAGTCCCAAAGGCAGTTTCTTCAGAGGATCTATAGGAGCTATGTAGATCTTATTCGCCCTTTTTAATTGCAGTCCATCAATGGATGGCCCTCGTGCAGTGGAACTGTGCCTCAAGGAAGACACTGGCAACAAGGATAGATCCTACAAATTGTCGCAAAGGGCAATATGTCCCCACTGAGATGTTATGTTCAGCAAGCGTGTTGACCTTTGGCAGTGGATCAATTCCCAGAGCAGGAAACCTCCTTTCTCCTTGGGCTCGTCTGCTCTTATGACTCATCATGACTCAGGTCTTGATGCCTAAAAACATGGCGAGCATAAAGAAGCTCTGGACCTTAAGCGAGTATTGATAAAGGCTTAAGCAGTCGAAGTGCTTAAAAATCTACTGCACGCACCTTCACCTTTAAGTTTTCTATTTTAAATCTGTTCCGGTTTTTGGTCCACTGTGCATTTACAAAATGCACTTTCTGTATTATGACTAGGAATAGAAAAAAGGAATTCAGCAGTTTAGCTTGGTATGCACCACTAGATGACTGATTGAAATATGCACACCACACTTCACATGATGGTTGGTTTTGTTTTCTTTCATAATTCTTTTAAAATTTTGTGAAATTACAAAATTGATCAAAGCACTTTTTGTCATTTATTCATACATTTGTTTTTTTTTGTTTAGATATGTGATGCTGTTTTCAACATCCTCCCAATTAGGAGTTCTTGAAAGTTGCTTTTCCATTTGAATGGTACGATCTGTTGATATTGGGCCAACCACTTCTTAAGATACTCAACAGCAGTTCTAAACATAGCTTTTATCTCCTTGCAAAAGCTATCACACTCCTGTGAGTAACCTTCCTCTCTTTTTCGTGTAATTATTTCCTTTATTTTTAAGGACTTAAAATTATTCCTGTAACTTCCCTTAAGAGCCTCCAGTTCTAAAGTAGAAAATGTTTAACGACACAATTTGATTCTTTGAGTTTAATATATCATTGTTGAAAACTGACATTAACGACTGAACAAACAATAATCTTGCTTCACTTAGTTGATCCTCAAAGAATCTTTTAAGTGCCATACGAATAGAACGTTGAGAAGAAAAACAAGGTTTCAATGCTGGAAACATACAAGAGAAACCAAACAAGATAATGAATTGTATGTGATAGGTACCTACGTGCTGAAGTTCTTAAACCGCTAGAATGTGCTTTTATCACGGTATAGGGACACCTCATCCAGGTGAAAAAATGTTCTTCGGCAATTTATCTGGAACACATGCTTCTAAAAAAATACCCTGGCGCATCATGATATTTGAAAAAAGAAATTTATTGAGACAGAATTCGATTAATTGATGGCATTAGCATCAATTTGGTCTTGCATTTGTGGTCAAAAGTGCTACAGTTGCGATTTAGTTAAGTGACTACATTTTCTGCACTAACCGAGAATTTTTTTTGCTCAAGAGCCAGAAAAAGAGGACATTCATAAAATCCGACCGTACATTTGTTTTTGTCTGAAAAAGAGGACGTATGGTGTACACCACATGTGATCGCACGTCCAGAAAAAGGTGAGGGAATGCAATAATAATATTTATTGGACGTTCAGCAAGGTTCATGCAATAGTCTTCGTGAAAAGTACATACATTTCAATTAAAAAAAAACAATATGAAGTTTACAAGTTAAAAAATCATCGAGTAAAATGCTTTTGATACCAGCCAACAGTGCAAGACACGTTTAAATTTCCCGTAGGTTACATTTCTGGCCTCTCGAGGTAACATGTTGAAAAAGTTCAGTTTCATCACATTGAATAGATATTTTGTTTTCGATAATCAGCAATCATTCGTGTGTGGCGCTTCGGAATGATAACGTCGAAAGTCGGCCATCCGAGACACGCCGGCGACTGACGACGCAGTGCTCCTTTCGTGATTTGCCGTATTCAACGTGCCGATGGTAAGCAGTATTGCGACGTATATCGTGGAGAGGAAAGCAAATAGCGAAGCGTATGATTCGCGCTTGCAAAGTCGTTAAATTATAAGGTGAAAATGGAAAAAATAAAAAAATGCGTGGATAATAAGAAAATTGGGGAAAGGATGAAAAATAGGTCGTCTTTAGTGAAAAATATTGTTGATATTATTCTGAAAATAGAGTTTATTACCCAAGACCCAGCATCTTCTCTGCATAATAGAAATTCATCTTTAGAGGCACATTGTGCATCATTCGGTCTAAAGTTAGAACATTCTTTCCGGGCCCTGTACAGCAAGTCGATGGCACGCGCAGCCAAGACACAAACCGCAGTGATTCACGCTTCTTATCGGAAAGTTGAGGTTAGGCAGGAGCAGCCGGGCGGGAGGGATCCCTCCTCTAACCGAGCACCACTTATCGCAACTAAGTCAACAACGCGAGGAAAAATTGAGGCTTGGGTCGCTGTGTTGAGCCCATCGATGATTTCCCTCTTCACGGTGACCCGTGCATTCCACTCACGATAACGGCAGGAACGTCGATTCTATTTTTCTGATACAAGGTCGAAAACAGCATTTAAGTTTTCCAATTTCAAAAAATGATAATCTATTTCATTTCTTACTAATTAAAGTGATTAGTGGATTGTCTGTGTTGTATAAAGATCATACACAGCCTTGGAATGCATCAAAGTATACGTATGTTGTTTTCTTTATCGACATATGATGGTAAGGCGCTGACATTTCTCGTCTGTTTGTGAGCCATGACGGGCAAAATAAATGTAATTATATAACCCGACGGGAATATTGGATTGGGGATGAAAAGGTTTCAAATTATCACGGGCCATAAGCAAGAACTATAGCCCCTAGTTTTTTTTTCTTTGCCTTGTCGGAATGAAAGAATAGAGCGAAATAATAATTGGTTTCGAGGGTTGGTCAGCGGGGGCCGAGAAGATGAAGTGAAGATGTTCGAAACACGTGGTACATACATACTACTCATAAAAGGTTGCAAATATTATATATTGAACCTAATTTGAAGAGAACTGGAATTGAAAATGCCTATAAACGTCGAGCATGACATCCAATGAAAGTAGAAAGGAAGCGAGAGGATTACACTTACAATTTAGTATTTAAAGGTAATGGTAGGTGAGGAAGTAATGCATTCATCATCATTAGTCATCAATCCTCAGATTGGTTTGACGCAGCTCTCCTCTGAGTTCTTCTATCGGCTAATCTCTTCATATTAACATATTTCTTCTCTTTCACATCCTTCATCATTTGTTCCATATATCTCATTGGAGGCCTACCTTTTCCATTCTTCCCATTCACTTTTCCTTCGACGATTGTCTTCATCAGGCCATCCTGTCTTAAGATATGGCCGATAAGGTTGTCCCGTCTTCTTCTTATGGTATTCAGAAGACTTCTCTTTTCTCCCTCTCTTATTAGGACTTGGTCGGTCCATTTAATCTTTATCATTCTTCTGTGGCACCACATTTCGAATGCTTCCACCCTTTCATTTTCCGCTATTGTCATTGTCCATGCCTCACTGCCGTAAAGAATATGCATTATGCGCTAAAATTAACTTGTTAGAACTTTTAATATTCACGTCAAAATATTGAGAAGTATTGGGAATTGTGAAGAATATCAATGAAATCTGAGACATATTGCGGCGTAATAACCTTACTCTATATACCAACAAAGGGACAAGACTAAAAATTATTAGAAATACATGGCGCAGTTAAAAAAGAATGAAAATTCTCCAGATGCTGCATTGGTATGGCAAATCAAATTGGTACACTGAAAACAAAGGGCTGAACATTCAAAAATACGTTCCTCGTCCATATATTGCGAAGCTATACAATCGGAATTTCTAGTAATTCGGTTCGCAGCACAAATGACTAGAATTCCAGTAAAGCTGTTGTCCTGGAGAGCTAAGCCACTCGAAAAGGTCGGAGAAATCTAATCGACGTTCAGAAATATTGACTTAGATAAGAAATAAATAGATACCCTGTCAAAGGGTCTACAGTTTTCCTGTTTACTGGATATCGTATGTATTTCATGCTTGAAAATCAACGAGCACAAAATTTCGATGCCCAATGGATAGGAAGGTTAGTGAAGAACTTAGAGAAGAAGGTTAGTGAAACAGGGGGGTGAGTTATCGAATCGGCCAGGAGGTTTCCTTAAACGTTGCTTCCAAGGTGACTGGAGCTCTAATCGGGGCTCCTTGGGTGCACATTGCAATCAAATTTCAAGTGCGTTGAAAACACACTAGGGGGCAACATTTAATTTAAGTACAATTAATTATTCGGTACAGTACAAGCCATAATGTAATTTATGCAAGATTTGATATTTTATTTTTGCCTTAATTATCTGTTATAAAATAATCTGAAGTTCGTTGTTATGGAACTTCAATGTTCCTGATCTGTTTCTCGAATTCTAATACTGAGTGTACATCGGAATGGGGTGGTCTACAGTACGCAAAAACGTCTATCACTTTCGATTTAGCGCATTGAATGGAACACCAGGCACTTTCTATTATATTATCGGGAATCACCTCTGTTTTGCTGACTATTGTGTTCTTAACTGCGATATGTACTCCACCTCCCATTCGACCCTCTCGCTCTCTCCTGTATACCCTAAAATTTACGAGGAAAATTTTACTATCCGAAATGTCGCTTGTTGGCTAACTTTCCGTTTGTATAAAACCACCACTACAGAAAATTATTCTGTTAATATGACTGCTCATTGTACTTGTGGGGTTTCTGTTTTCTACATTATTGGGACAATTACGGTTTGGAAAGTCGTGGGTTTTATTTTGATTCGTATGTTTTTTCTGTTCCTGTACTTTCTTCCGTCTCGCTAAACCTACACTGTTGTCTGGTCAATTCGTTATTCTTTTTTACCCTGGTTAATTATTTAATGGGCCACTATTTGACCAACTCAATACTTTACTATAGATCCTAAAAAGAGCCTACAGTGCTCGAATATCCTATCCTCTACACCCCTGGCCGCCTTAGCCGTGTAATGAACCCCAGAGGGGGCTCCTAAGCGAGCGGAGCGTCGGCCGAAGGACAACGAAGTTGGCTCCAATATTCGTGCACTGTTGACGGATGCCTTCCACTCGGCTCCCAACGAGAGGCCCCCGGTTCAATCCTCAGGACAAGACTGCAAATCGATGGCGCCATTTCCATGCCTCTCACGAGAGACATTCCCTTTCCATTCTTCCCGTTAACGTATCCCTCGACAATTGTCTTCATTACGCCATCCTGTCCCTAGATATGGCCAATTAAGTTTTTCTTCACGGCAGTAACCAGATTTCATAACACTAACCTGTTTATTTAGCGTAAAATGTCAATAATTCTTAATTCAGTGTTGATACTTTTTAGTGTATTAATTTACTCCAAATTTAGAAACCTAAGGATTGAATTCCAATCCACGTCGTCAAAAGCCTTCCCCGAATCCACTAACGCAGTGGACGGTGGTTTGTTCTTTTCCATGAGTAGCCTAAGGGCCAATGTTCTCCTCGAAGTCCGTGAGTATGTCTCCTGCTGAGTACATGCCGCGGTTATTGTTGTAAAGATGGATTAATGTCTTCCTTCCCGCGCTTCTAGTTAGCTCGGCAGGAATATCGTCAATTCCAGGAGCCTTATCCGCTGGTTTAATGCTGTTTCCAAGACTGAGTTTCCCATTTCGCCCTTCTTGCCTTTATTTTCTTCTTCAATAGCTGTCGCACAGAGCTTTAATCCGTTGTATAATTGCACCAAATATTCCTTTCACCCCTTAACTTTATCTTCTTTACAATCAAAAGTTCTCCATTTTTTGCTTAAAATATAAACATTTTAAATGCAACAAAGGTATGAATAATGAAATAACATGCATAGGTCAAAGTGAAAGGAGTAGTGGAATATGCTGTGATACATTGAGTAAAGAGCTAATGGAAGCGGAGGATATATTCCAGGAGAGGTATTAAGGAGGGACTCAGTGGGCGATTAATTACGGATGTTTGGTTCACGGAGGGACTAAAAGTGGGTAGATGGGAGGAAAGTTTGATTCGGGTTTCACGACATGGGACTTGCGTACTTATCGAATGAATGCAGTCGGAAGAATTCGTTTCGTTTAATCGGCTTTCAAGGCATAATTCCTCGGACCGTGCAACACTCCTTTACGGTGGCTTGCGGTGTACGATGATTTTATGCCGACCCTTGCATGGATGTAATATCTGGAACTTGGTGGAGAGATGTTCGATGCGTGAGGCAGATGGATTGTACTCGACTGGGTATATGAACAAGCTTCATCTCTAGTTTGGCAGTCAGTTTGGGCCCCCCGAGGCCCACATCCTCGGGCCTATACTCAGCAGAGAGGGAGGATTCGTGAGGGCGAGGTTCCTTACGTGAGCGATCCCTTCCGTTCATTTTCCCCTTGCGTCTCAACCAAATCTTTTCCCCCTTGAAGGGACGCCCTTCTCCCCCGGTGAGCGCTCGTGTCGTCTTTTAGTTTTATATTTATCAATTAATTTGGTGTAGTTGCTTTTGTTTGTTTGATAATTGGTCTCTAAGTGATCATTATTTGCTGTTGGAGGGGATCGGATTGGTGTGGTGGCTAGAGTACTATCCTCCCATCCCGAGGGCCCGGGTTCGATTCCCGGCAGTGGCGGATTTTTCAGTGGAAAACCGGTCCCCACTTGAGTGCCTAGTGAAGAGCATTTTAAGTTCAGTACTCCGTCCGTCGGATTGGACGTTAAGCCGTGGACCCCTTGGCGCCTTTCGTTAAGAATAGGCTAATGCCGACGTCGGGTTTCTCTCCACCCTCCTCCGTTTCCTGAAAACTCCTACCATTACCTACCTATCCTAAATGGTGCAAATGACCTCAGCAGTCAGTCGCTTCCCCTGAATAACCAACCAACCAATTTGTTGTTGGAGTTGAGGAGATGTGCGTTTTTAAAAATCTAGCAAAAGCTCATGACATACGAAAACTAACATGCATTATGATTTAAACATAACATCGTCCATCTCTCCTCCTGGTGAGACAATTCCCTTCTTTGCTTCCTTCCATTATGTTCCTCCCGTTGAGTCAGTCCCGCTCTTCCCTACAGAAGTACATTCCGAATGGCCTTCCATTCTTCCATCTCTCATTTCAATCGTTCATTCAGAGGCCACCTTTGTCTCCCCGTTGTTCTCCTGTGTCGTATTCTTCCCTGGTTTGACTGAAGGCACAGACCGTCGTTGCTAGGTCAACCCTAAAGTCAAGGCAGGAATGTTGTGTTCGTCCTCGGATCTTAGGATTGGAGCACCTAAAAGCCAAGACTACTGCTTGACTGAGAGACGATGAGGTGTCCACCGACAGACATTTGAGGCGCTGACCTTCACGGCGTTTGCGATCGCCGCCGTCTACTAATGAAGCGAGTTATCGGAAGCCTCGATTGGGTCGGCACGACTGGCAATTGACATCCGTGCTTAACGGGAGGAAGTAGGAAGAGAGGAAAGCGGGAGGTTGCGGAGAGAGAGAGAAGAAATATAGAAGACTCTTCCTCCCTTAGAGTTCGCCCAACTCCTCAGAGATTGAAAATGCTTGAACACGAAAGGAATGTGGCCGCTCCGTGGCGAGCTCCTTCTTTGTGGAATCGAAAGACTTTCCTGCCTCCCCTTGACAATTCTCAGGCTTCTTTTTAATTTTTAGACCTCCATCCGTCCACCATTTTATAATGTTCCGTTACATTAGAACGAAGTCCTGTGATTCTTCACACAACAAAAGTTAGTGGAAGGAGATACCAAATTGATTAGATTTCATAGAAA
Organism: Platycnemis pennipes; assembly: GCA_933228895.1. Classification (NCBI taxonomy): domain Eukaryota; kingdom Metazoa; phylum Arthropoda; class Insecta; order Odonata; family Platycnemididae; genus Platycnemis; species Platycnemis pennipes. Next base: position 92,145,069 of record OW121857.1, on the reverse strand, counting down.
GAAAAACACGAGCCAAATCCACAAAAATAATAAACTTTACTGCAACTTGGGTTTCACTGTATTACAGCATCGTCGGGTAGATGCACCGACATATATATGAAAAAAAGGGGGGAGGGAGGAAAGGGGAGTGGACGGTTATTGGTGGTCATCAGAAGAGTGTGGGGAAAGAAGGAAGTGTTGGAAGAAGTAGTAAAGTTTATTATTTCTGTGGATTTGGCTCGTGTTTTTCTTTCTATGTTATCATTTTTCGCTTCCACTCCATATCGCCTGAATCTTCAGAATTTGATTAGATTTCGGTAAAACAGAGATTGAGAAATCAGGCGAAGGACTGTGAAAGCTACATATGGGGAGGGGGAGACATCGATAATGACTACAAATTAGTGATTATGAAGTGCCATTTGAAATTTTAAAAAATAAACAGGTTAAGAGAGGATCTATTTTGTGAAATCTGGGTAAAAGGGTGAAAATTAACAACAGGAAGGCGCAAAACTAGTTATGGGGAGAAGAAAAGCTGTCAAGAAGAAGCTATGGATCACAGAGGAAGTCTTAAACCTGATTGAAGACAGGAAAACACATGAGTACAAAATCTGGAGAAGGGTAAATTAAAGTCTGATTAGTCAAAATGAAACATTCGTAAATTGGGGAAAGCTAGAGAAATCTTGATTATGGATCTAAGCGAAGATTCAAAAAAGAGCCTAGGCCAGGAAAAGTGGAAGTTTCCTACAGGATGGTGAGAAATCACTTTTCGAGACAAGGTGCGAGACGCAATGCCGTGAGGGATAAGAAAGTCTTTTAATTGGAAATTAAGGTTAAGTGAAGAGACGTAATGAATATTCAGAGCAACTATGCAACGGAAGCAATCTCAAGAGCGAAAGTGATCGAAGAGGAAGATGAAGTCAAAAAGGATTGTATGAGAGGCTCCGTCAACGCAGTATTAAGGGAACGGCGGATATGTCATACTCCTAGAATTGACGATATTCCTGACGAACTATCAAAAATGAAAAGAATTATAAGCAGTAATTGTAAAAAAACAAGGGGCTGTTATCAAATCTAGTCACTGCAGTGAAGAAGTAAGATAAGGTTGTGAACTGCCTTCCGTACTTTACGAGGTCTACATCGAGAAAAGCATCGGTGAAATCAAAGAGAAGACGTGAAATGAGTCCATGAAATGAAATCCATGGGGAGACAATCTGCATGATGCGACTCGCCGTAGAAATAGCGGCCATAGCAGAGACAGAAAGCTGCTTAAAGGAGACAGTTAAACATAGAAAAGACTATGGCGATATATCACCTTGAGATCAATGATGAACCAAGGTTTTAATGTACAGGAGGACAAAAAAGGCCGGGACCAACGAAAGCTTGATGTGGTGAAAGAAATTGTAATTAGCCGAGTAACCAACGATGGGCGAAGTAAGAAGGAAGGAATTGCCCAAGATACGAGGTTATTCTTCTAAAAGAAGAATCTATTTACAGCTGGAAGTACATGCTAGTAATCAAGGAAACTATTCATCAAACCATACATCTGGAGCACACTTCTTTAAGGATGTGACGCATGGACGATAACAGAAGAGCAGAGAAGTCCAGGCATTATCGTAACATGGTACTGCACTAAAATGGATCGACCGTGTGATTAACGAGGACATGTGAAAGGAAGGAGGGGTCTGCTGAAAATTTGAAAATAAAAAGAAGGGCATCTTAATTGACCACGTCTTGAGATATGATGAAGACAATCGCTGAGGGATAAGTGAACGGGAGAAATGGAAAGGGAAGGCATGTCGCGAGATATACATCAACATAATACCCTGCAAGGAGTATGCGCAGATATACATCTGGAGGATGCGAGATATATATCTACATAATACCCTGCAACATCTGTCATACACCATCAAAATACCATGAAGGTGTGTGGCAAGGGGTGAATTCTCACCAAACATACACTACATATCATGCATTTAAAATGATTAGTATTGATATACGGGTCTAAACTTCACTATTTAAAAAGATAGATATAGCAAAGTAAGCATGCAAAAACATGCTGTCAGTTGGGTTACCTTCAAGTCCTTATACCAACATGCAACTACCTATCCTATGGATTGATTCACTCGTATTGGACATATTTACCGCTATTCATATCCTTAATTGTACGAGGAAAAAAGGACATTTTTGAATCTGTCAGTTCGGCAATCCATAGTAAGTTGGGGTTCGCAAAATATTTTTAACGTCATCACTGAAAATATTATCTTGGAATTTATTTAGGAGATTAAGTCTACATTTCAATCTGCGATCTGACAATGATTCCTATTTTAATTCATTTAATAGACTGGTTACGCTAATTTTATCGTAACGTCCCTTTACAAATCTTGCCGATCTTCGCTGCACACGTTCAAGTTCGTTATTTAGACCGATTTCTTAGGGATCCCATACACTGGCAGCATATTCCAAATGAGGTCTAACAAGGGAAAAACAGCTGATTTCTGGTACTTGATCGTCACATTTACCCAATACTCTTTTGATGAATCCTAGTCTACGATTAGCTTGACCCATTATTTCACGGGTGTATTTACCCCATGAAAGATCATGTAAGTGTCTTATTCCTAGATATTTAATGGATTCCACGTTTTTTTAAATTCATTTTTACTTATTTTGTACGTGCTAGGAGGAGAACAATTCTTTTTCCGAAAATTCATTACTACACATTAAAAAAAAAATTTAATTCTATCTGCCATGTATCACACCATTTTTGAATTGCTTGTAGGTCATCATTTAAATATTCTTTATCATTTGGGCATAGAATTTCCCTGTACACTACTGCGTCATCGGCAAATAGACGAAGCTTACCATTGACCACCTTATTGATATCATTTATGCACAGAAGGAACAGGATATAAATGGGGGACAATTAGTCGAAGGGAGTCGTTTGGGAGAGGATTCATTTTGATATGAAGAGATAAGCCAAATCGAGAGGGAAGCAGTGTCCAGCCAACCTGAAGATGGCGTAACTGCCGAAACCGGTCGTATGTTAAATAAAATCCTGTGGAAGTGACTAAGATTCCTTATTAGTTGACATCATGACAACCTTCCACCACGTCAATGCTTCGAACTTTGATTTTAATGTTATGATGTCTTCCATGAGAGACGAAGCACGGCCTTCAGTCGTCGCGCAGCAATCCCGCATCTACATCTACATAATACCCTGCAAGCCACCATAAAGGTGTGTGGCAGGGGGTGAATTCTCACCAAACATGCACTACATATCATGCATAAAAAAGGATTAGTATTTATATACTGTTCTAAACTTCACTATTTAAAAAAGATAAAAATAGCATAGCAAACATGCTGTTAGTTAGGTTAGCTTCAAGTCCTTATCTAGCGTTACCGAGAGCTGTCCTACAGTCTCCTTTTGTTCGAATCGGAATCGGTAGGTGAATCGTGTTCCGTTTTGAAGTCGTCTCAAAGTGGGCGAAGCTAGCCTAGTGATCAGAAATGACGGGTTCGAGTTTTATTAAGACCAGGCTACCATTCAAAAGTGTAGCCTACTGTAAATGAAATGAGTATAGCAGGCAGGCTAAAGGAAAAGGAATTGCCTTCTCGAACGAAGTGTTTACTGAGAGTAGGGAATTGCACCCTTAGAAAAGACGCGAAGGAGGAAGCAGGGAAGGACGGACCCGACTGGATCGTAAGGCTTCGAGGAAAGGGTGCGGCAATATGTCGGAGGTTTAGAGATGTGAATGAGGATGGAGAAGAATATCTGTGTGTCTTGGAGAGAAGGGAGAGTACTGGAAAAACTGTTTGGGAGTCTTGTGTTCGGAAGCCTGAGACATCGCGTGAATAGTAGAGCTGCATCCCGTGAGGAGTTTCTGGAGAGCCAGTCTTCGAGGGCACCTCAAGTGCCGACCCGAAGTGGGAACCAGGGTCATTCCCTCACGCTACGCTGAAATACTCTCAACTCAGGCGCTCTCAAGTTTGGAAAACTCAAAATTTTGTTTTATGATAAGTGTCACATCTCGCTTTTCGTTGATTGGAGAGATAATGAAATACAACACTAATGTCGCAATAACAACGTTTTTTGATTAACCCTAGCCGCAGACCTCAGTTGAAAAAATTCTAATTATCAGCATTTCTTTCATTCTTAATTTTTTCTTTCATGTTTAGCTTATTTCTGATTCCGGATTGTATTTGTTAACCTGCTCGCATCTACGCAATACCCTGCAAGCCTCCATAAAGGTGTGTGGCAGGGTGTAAATCACACCAAACATATATTAAATATCATGCCTAAAAAGGATTAGTAATTATACTCTAGTCTAAACTTCACAATATAAAAGGTAAAAATAGCAAAGCAAGCATAGTACATACATAGACATGTTGTTGGTTGGATAAGCCTGAAGTCCTTATACCAACAGCATGCAACTACCTATGCTATCCATTGATACGTATGTATTTATACTATTGGATATATTTACAGGTATTCATACACCTAATTGTACGAGGGAAGGAGAACATTTTGAATCTGTCGGTTCGGCAATCATGTTCTCTAATTTTATGATCATGGTCCAGTCTGCCATAATAAGTTGGAGGTCGCAAAATATTTTAAACGTCATTAGTGAAAATACTGTCTTCAAATTTATTTAAGAGATTAAGTCTAAATTTCAACCTACGCTCTGACAATGATTCCCACTTTAATTCATTTAATAGACTGGTGACGCTAATATAGTATTCATACCGCCCCTTTACAAATCTTGCCTATCTTCGCTTCACACGTTTAACTTCATTATTAAGACCGATTTCGTAGTGACCCCATATACTGGCAGCATATTCCAAATGAGGTGTAACAAGGGAAAATTAGGTAATTTCTCGTACATGATCGTCACATTAACTCGATACTCATTTGATGAATCCCAGTTTATGAATAGCTTGACCCATTATTTCACGTATGTGTTTACCCCAGGAGAGATCATTTGTCAGTCTTATTCCAAGATATTTAATGGATTCAATGTTTGTTAATTTATTATATCCTATTTTGTAAGTGCTAAGAGGAGAAAAATTCTTTTTCCAAAAAGTCAATGTATTTTTTTTAAATTTCATTCTAACTGCCGCGTGTAACTCCGTTTTCAATGCCTTCTAGGTCATTCAAAGACTATTTCGCCTTATCATTTGACCTTAGAATTTCCCTGTTAACCCCTGCGTCATCGGCAAATAGACAAAGTTTACTTTTTACCCCCATATCAATAGCATTGATACACAGAAGGAACAAGAACCGACTTATTACACTACCCTGTCGCTTACCCGAAGTAAATTCAATTACCGGGAATTTAACATCGTCAAGTATTTTGGAATATCACCATGGGAATGTAATACCGATCGTGTCATGCTAGCATTAAAAGCTGAATAAGTATCAACAATTAATGAATTTTATTTATTCACTTCCTTTTCCCTTAGTAGTCGTTTTATACAGTCATTCAGTTGCTTTGGTTATCTAAATCTTCGTCTCAGAGCAGGTGGCAGTCGTCAGCAAAATGTCTTTAAGATAATCACGTCGGCCGGATCAGCTCCTCGACCGGCTTGACAGTAGGTTAATTAGCCGCTTTAACTGATTCAGACACGAGGCCGAAGCACCTGTGTTCGCGAGAGCAGATCTTCGCTACAGCCCCCCGGAAGCGACACCACTTAATCCCATCCGAGGGAGAAAATCGCCCGAGAAACCATTTGCATTCGCCTCCCGAGAAGCGCGTGAGTCACCTCCCGCTGCCCAGCCACTAATTCCAGGAATGCGCCCTGCAGCAGAGGATTCCGCTCTCTTCCGAGAAACAAACACTTCCCCCCCTCCCTCCAACCCCCCCCCCCCTCTCAACTTCCTGCCTTTCGGGGTTGCGTCATCCGATCAAATAATCGGGATCCCGGATCCATCCCCATCTATCGGCCGTTCTCGGAACTGATTCCCAAGAGAGGGCGTCGGAGGAAGTGAATGGGAGCATCGGAGAGAAAAGGAGTCTTGCCGGGCAACTCGTTCTTGGAGTCAGTCTCGGGGGAGATGGGAGGGGGTGGGGAATATGCAAATGATCTTTTTCGTCGAGGGCGGCTCCGTCTCGGCCGGTGGCGCCACCTGTCGGGGATAAATGCAAGCTCCCCTGCCCTCCTGCAAGGAGTTGGACCCTAAGTTGGCGATGACTCATCCTACCCTCCCAACACACCTCCACCCACGCCTCGAACAGCTGTTGTGCCACATAATTACCGCAGAGGTACCAAGCGAGCACTGGTTTGCACATATGAACGTCGAGCGTGTGTAGCGAAGATCGGCAAGATTTGTAAAGGGACGGTACGGTAACCTTATTAGCGTAACCAGTCTATTAAATGAATTAAATTGGGAATCATTGTCAGATCGCCGGTTGAAATTTAGACTTAATCTCTTAACAAATCCCAAGACCATATTTTCAGTGATGACGTTAAAAATATTTTGCGAACCCCAACTTACTATGGTAGACTGGACCATAATCACAAAATTAGAGAAATTGATTGCCGAACTGACAGATTCAAAATGTCCTTTTTTCCTCGTACTATTAGGGATATGAATAACCGTAAATATATCCAATACGAGTGTAGCAATGGATAACATTGGTAGCTGCATGTTGGTATAAGGACTTGAAGCTAACCCAACTAACAGCATGTTTTTGCATGTTTGCTTTGCTATTTTTATCTTTTTTTAAATAGTGAATTTTAGAACAGTATATAAATACTAATCCTTTTTAAGCATGATATGTAGTGCATGTTTGGTGAGAATTCACCCCCTGATACACACCTTAATGGTGGCTTGAGGGTATTATGTAGATGTAGATACTCCCGCATTCGCGGTTAGGTGGTATTTGGATCTGATTCCTGCGTATCGGCCTACCATCACAGCACAGAACTCTCCCCGTCCAGAGCTTCGGTGGAATTCAATTTTACTTTTTATATTTCAAAATTTACAAAAACTACTCCGAAATTCAAAGGTCCACGAACTAGCCGGGAAAACTTTAACGGCGTTACCCGCTGATATTGCACAATAGCAAATTTTCCACAGAGAAAAAATCATTTGCCTTGACCGGGACTCGAACCCGGACCCCCTGATTTCCGGCCAGGTGCTCTACCAGTTGAGCTACCAAGGCATCCTCTTTCTCTGTGGAAATTATAGAGCCTTAAAGGAACAAGATAGAAACGGACTGCTAGACATAACAATGTCGCAAAGCAGCCGAAGTTGTGCGCAAGGCGCCACCGTCCACGAGGTTAAGGCCGACGTTTAAACACTGAGGTGCTTACTTTTAACGAAATTCAAAGGTCCACGAACTAGCCGGGAAAACTTTAACGGCGTTACCCGCTGATATTGCACAATAGCAAATTTTCCACAGAGAAAAAATCATTTGCCTTGACCGGGACTCGAACCCGGACCCCCTGATTTCCGGCCAGGTGCTCTACCAGTTGAGCTACCAAGGCATCCTCTTTCTCTGTGGAAATTATAGAGCCTTAAAGGAACAAGATAGAAACGGACTGCTAGACATAACAATGTCGCAAAGCAGCCGAAGTTGTGCGCAAGGCGCCACCGTCCACGAGGTTAAGGCCGACGTTTAAACACTGAGGTGCTTACTTTTAACGAAATTCAAAGGTCCACGAACTAGCCGGGAAAACTTTAACGGCGTTACCCGCTGATATTGCACAATAGCAAATTTTCCACAGAGAAAAAATCATTTGCCTTGACCGGGACTCGAACCCGGACCCCCTGATTTCCGGCCAGGTGCTCTACCAGTTGAGCTACCAAGGCATCCTCTTTCTCTGTGGAAATTATAGAGCCTTAAAGGAACAAGATAGAAACGGACTGCTAGACATAACAATGTCGCAAAGCAGCCGAAGTTGTGCGCAAGGCGCCACCGTCCACGAGGTTAAGGCCGACGTTTAAACACTGAGGTGCTTACTTTTAACGAAATTCAAAGGTCCACGAACTAGCCGGGAAAACTTTAACGGCGTTACCCGCTGATATTGCACAATAGCAAATTTTCCACAGAGAAAAAATCATTTGCCTTGACCGGGACTCGAACCCGGACCCCCTGATTTCCGGCCAGGTGCTCTACCAGTTGAGCTACCAAGGCATCCTCTTTCTCTGTGGAAATTATAGAGCCTTAAAGGAACAAGATAGAAACGGACTGCTAGACATAACAATGTCGCAAAGCAGCCGAAGTTGTGCGCAAGGCGCCACCGTCCACGAGGTTAAGGCCGACGTTTAAACACTGAGGTGCTTACTTTTAACGAAATTCAAAGGTCCACGAACTAGCCGGGAAAACTTTAACGGCGTTACCCGCTGATATTGCACAATAGCAAATTTTCCACAGAGAAAAAATCATTTGCCTTGACCGGGACTCGAACCCGGACCCCCTGATTTCCGGCCAGGTGCTCTACCAGTTGAGCTACCAAGGCATCCTCTTTCTCTGTGGAAATTATAGAGCCTTAAAGGAACAAGATAGAAACGGACTGCTAGACATAACAATGTCGCAAAGCAGCCGAAGTTGTGCGCAAGGCGCCACCGTCCACGAGGTTAAGGCCGACGTTTAAACACTGAGGTGCTTACTTTTAACGAAATTCAAAGGTCCACGAACTAGCCGGGAAAACTTTAACGGCGTTACCCGCTGATATTGCACAATAGCAAATTTTCCACAGAGAAAAAATCATTTGCCTTGACCGGGACTCGAACCCGGACCCCCTGATTTCCGGCCAGGTGCTCTACCAGTTGAGCTACCAAGGCATCCTCTTTCTCTGTGGAAATTATAGAGCCTTAAAGGAACAAGATAGAAACGGACTGCTAGACATAACAATGTCGCAAAGCAGCCGAAGTTGTGCGCAAGGCGCCACCGTCCACGAGGTTAAGGCCGACGTTTAAACACTGAGGTGCTTACTTTTAACGAAATTCAAAGGTCCACGAACTAGCCGGGAAAACTTTAACGGCGTTACCCGCTGATATTGCACAATAGCAAATTTTCCACAGAGAAAAAATCATTTGCCTTGACCGGGACTCGAACCCGGACCCCCTGATTTCCGGCCAGGTGCTCTACCAGTTGAGCTACCAAGGCATCCTCTTTCTCTGTGGAAATTATAGAGCCTTAAAGGAACAAGATAGAAACGGACTGCTAGACATAACAATGTCGCAAAGCAGCCGAAGTTGTGCGCAAGGCGCCACCGTCCACGAGGTTAAGGCCGACGTTTAAACACTGAGGTGCTTACTTTTAACGAAATTCAAAGGTCCACGAACTAGCCGGGAAAACTTTAACGGCGTTACCCGCTGATATTGCACAATAGCAAATTTTCCACAGAGAAAAAATCATTTGCCTTGACCGGGACTCGAACCCGGACCCCCTGATTTCCGGCCAGGTGCTCTACCAGTTGAGCTACCAAGGCATCCTCTTTCTCTGTGGAAATTATAGAGCCTTAAAGGAACAAGATAGAAACGGACTGCTAGACATAACAATGTCGCAAAGCAGCCGAAGTTGTGCGCAAGGCGCCACCGTCCACGAGGTTAAGGCCGACGTTTAAACACTGAGGTGCTTACTTTTAACGAAATTCAAAGGTCCACGAACTAGCCGGGAAAACTTTAACGGCGTTACCCGCTGATATTGCACAATAGCAAATTTTCCACAGAGAAAAAATCATTTGCCTTGACCGGGACTCGAACCCGGACCCCCTGATTTCCGGCCAGGTGCTCTACCAGTTGAGCTACCAAGGCATCCTCTTTCTCTGTGGAAATTATAGAGCCTTAAAGGAACAAGATAGAAACGGACTGCTAGACATAACAATGTCGCAAAGCAGCCGAAGTTGTGCGCAAGGCGCCACCGTCCACGAGGTTAAGGCCGACGTTTAAACACTGAGGTGCTTACTTTTAACGAAATTCAAAGGTCCACGAACTAGCCGGGAAAACTTTAACGGCGTTACCCGCTGATATTGCACAATAGCAAATTTTCCACAGAGAAAAAATCATTTGCCTTGACCGGGACTCGAACCCGGACCCCCTGATTTCCGGCCAGGTGCTCTACCAGTTGAGCTACCAAGGCATCCTCTTTCTCTGTGGAAATTATAGAGCCTTAAAGGAACAAGATAGAAACGGACTGCTAGACATAACAATGTCGCAAAGCAGCCGAAGTTGTGCGCAAGGCGCCACCGTCCACGAGGTTAAGGCCGACGTTTAAACACTGAGGTGCTTACTTTTAACGAAATTCAAAGGTCCACGAACTAGCCGGGAAAACTTTAACGGCGTTACCCGCTGATATTGCACAATAGCAAATTTTCCACAGAGAAAAAATCATTTGCCTTGACCGGGACTCGAACCCGGACCCCCTGATTTCCGGCCAGGTGCTCTACCAGTTGAGCTACCAAGGCATCCTCTTTCTCTGTGGAAATTATAGAGCCTTAAAGGAACAAGATAGAAACGGACTGCTAGACATAACAATGTCGCAAAGCAGCCGAAGTTGTGCGCAAGGCGCCACCGTCCACGAGGTTAAGGCCGACGTTTAAACACTGAGGTGCTTACTTTTAACGAAATTCAAAGGTCCACGAACTAGCCGGGAAAACTTTAACGGCGTTACCCGCTGATATTGCACAATAGCAAATTTTCCACAGAGAAAAAATCATTTGCCTTGACCGGGACTCGAACCCGGACCCCCTGATTTCCGGCCAGGTGCTCTACCAGTTGAGCTACCAAGGCATCCTCTTTCTCTGTGGAAATTATAGAGCCTTAAAGGAACAAGATAGAAACGGACTGCTAGACAAGTAAGCACCTCAGTGTTTAAACGTCGGCCTTAACCTCGTGGACGGTGGCGCCTTGCGCACAACTTCGGCTGCTTTGCGACATTGTTATGTCTAGCAGTCCGTTTCTATCTTGTTCCTTTAAGGCTCTATAATTTCCACAGAGAAAGAGGATGCCTTGGTAGCTCAACTGGTAGAGCACCTGGCCGGAAATCAGGGGGTCCGGGTTCGAGTCCCGGTCAAGGCAAATGATTTTTTCTCTGTGGAAAATTTGCTATTGTGCAATATCAGCGGGTAACGCCGTTAAAGTTTTCCCGGCTAGTTCGTGGACCTTTGAATTTCGTTAAAAGTAAGCACCTCAGTGTTTAAACGTCGGCCTTAACCTCGTGGACGGTGGCGCCTTGCGCACAACTTCGGCTGCTTTGCGACATTGTTATGTCTAGCAGTCCGTTTCTATCTTGTTCCTTTAAGGCTCTATAATTTCCACAGAGAAAGAGGATGCCTTGGTAGCTCAACTGGTAGAGCACCTGGCCGGAAATCAGGGGGTCCGGGTTCGAGTCCCGGTCAAGGCAAATGATTTTTTCTCTGTGGAAAATTTGCTATTGTGCAATATCAGCGGGTAACGCCGTTAAAGTTTTCCCGGCTAGTTCGTGGACCTTTGAATTTCGTTAAAAGTAAGCACCTCAGTGTTTAAACGTCGGCCTTAACCTCGTGGACGGTGGCGCCTTGCGCACAACTTCGGCTGCTTTGCGACATTGTTATGTCTAGCAGTCCGTTTCTATCTTGTTCCTTTAAGGCTCTATAATTTCCACAGAGAAAGAGGATGCCTTGGTAGCTCAACTGGTAGAGCACCTGGCCGGAAATCAGGGGGTCCGGGTTCGAGTCCCGGTCAAGGCAAATGATTTTTTCTCTGTGGAAAATTTGCTATTGTGCAATATCAGCGGGTAACGCCGTTAAAGTTTTCCCGGCTAGTTCGTGGACCTTTGAATTTCGTTAAAAGTAAGCACCTCAGTGTTTAAACGTCGGCCTTAACCTCGTGGACGGTGGCGCCTTGCGCACAACTTCGGCTGCTTTGCGACATTGTTATGTCTAGCAGTCCGTTTCTATCTTGTTCCTTTAAGGCTCTATAATTTCCACAGAGAAAGAGGATGCCTTGGTAGCTCAACTGGTAGAGCACCTGGCCGGAAATCAGGGGGTCCGGGTTCGAGTCCCGGTCAAGGCAAATGATTTTTTCTCTGTGGAAAATTTGCTATTGTGCAATATCAGCGGGTAACGCCGTTAAAGTTTTCCCGGCTAGTTCGTGGACCTTTGAATTTCGTTAAAAGTAAGCACCTCAGTGTTTAAACGTCGGCCTTAACCTCGTGGACGGTGGCGCCTTGCGCACAACTTCGGCTGCTTTGCGACATTGTTATGTCTAGCAGTCCGTTTCTATCTTGTTCCTTTAAGGCTCTATAATTTCCACAGAGAAAGAGGATGCCTTGGTAGCTCAACTGGTAGAGCACCTGGCCGGAAATCAGGGGGTCCGGGTTCGAGTCCCGGTCAAGGCAAATGATTTTTTCTCTGTGGAAAATTTGCTATTGTGCAATATCAGCGGGTAACGCCGTTAAAGTTTTCCCGGCTAGTTCGTGGACCTTTGAATTTCGTTAAAAGTAAGCACCTCAGTGTTTAAACGTCGGCCTTAACCTCGTGGACGGTGGCGCCTTGCGCACAACTTCGGCTGCTTTGCGACATTGTTATGTCTAGCAGTCCGTTTCTATCTTGTTCCTTTAAGGCTCTATAATTTCCACAGAGAAAGAGGATGCCTTGGTAGCTCAACTGGTAGAGCACCTGGCCGGAAATCAGGGGGTCCGGGTTCGAGTCCCGGTCAAGGCAAATGATTTTTTCTCTGTGGAAAATTTGCTATTGTGCAATATCAGCGGGTAACGCCGTTAAAGTTTTCCCGGCTAGTTCGTGGACCTTTGAATTTCGTTAAAAGTAAGCACCTCAGTGTTTAAACGTCGGCCTTAACCTCGTGGACGGTGGCGCCTTGCGCACAACTTCGGCTGCTTTGCGACATTGTTATGTCTAGCAGTCCGTTTCTATCTTGTTCCTTTAAGGCTCTATAATTTCCACAGAGAAAGAGGATGCCTTGGTAGCTCAACTGGTAGAGCACCTGGCCGGAAATCAGGGGGTCCGGGTTCGAGTCCCGGTCAAGGCAAATGATTTTTTCTCTGTGGAAAATTTGCTAAAAACTACTCCGCTGAAACACTACTCATGTAAAACCACCCCGAGGAAAATATTAGCCATGCATTCACGAGACACGTGGAATGTTATCCGTAAATGACACTTGTTGAAGTTTTTGGTTAATACAAAGTAATGCAATAGTTTTTAATAATGTAGTCACATCTGTAAATAAATTAAATGACATAAGAACATATATTTCCTATATTATGCATGAGTTAGCGGTGCCAAAACATGTGTATCTCATTGAAAAAAAAATCAATGCATCCCAATTCCGATGCCAAAATCTTAATACCACTGCTGATCTCCCTCAGTACTTTCGCAGTAATCTATTACAGCCCCTAGTTGAGAGCGGAAAAATTAACTCTTGGTGAAGCGTATGAGGAGAGTTGGCCGCTGCCGTGTGACCCCGCAAGTCAGCTGCGACCCCATCGGGGGAGGTGACCTCTAGCGAGGCAGCCCTTGTTTACTTACCCCAGATGTTCTGTTTTCTGTCCTTCGCGTCTCAGTGAGCTGAGATTTTTCGCTATGTACCTACTCCAAGACACATCTTTGCACTGTCTGGCAAGGCAAGGGTGTGTGACAGGAGTTAATCCACACTGATAGAAGTTAACTCTAGACCATCTGCGTCACGCGTGCAGTCAAATTGCTGATATGTAGTAACTATTGCTTCGGTTTCAATAATTGGTTGAATAAATTCACTTTGACTAAAAGCAGATTCACAGGCAATACGTATGTACATCTTTCCATTCCAATCCATCATTCCACTCAAGATACCTACGTAATACCCCGTGAACCTCCGCGAGGGTGTGTGACATGGGGTGATAGTCACCATAAACGCACTACCGACATCAGGCTGAGAGCTATAATGGTACTCTGTATGGAAACAAGTTAGCTCAGCTATACGGGTAGTGTCTACATAGTAACGAAGTGATTCGTTGGTGACGTACTGAACGAGGTGCTGGTGGAGCTGTACCATAATGGTCCAGTGAGATTTTAAGTAAACCTCGGTAATAGGTGGGAAAAAATATAATTTGCTTTATTGAGCGACACAGTGCATACGCCAGGTTAGTACCAAATCTTTCAAAACAATACTAACAATACTGTCCCCAGTACATCCATCATGTCTGATTTCCATGATTTATTTACATGATTTAATCACGACAAGACTTCTGTGTTGATCAAAATAAAGATGAATCATCCACTTGGACTTTAAACAATTTCTCGGAGTCCTGGAAAATTCTGGTTCCGCGAAAGCCCGTTACGCCTCCCCTGACCCTAATCGACAGCGCCTAGCGAGACCGAGAGGGTGGGATCGTTCCAGCTAACGCGAAAGCTTTTCCACTTAAATAAGGGAATGATGGCGGAGGCGCGCATGACTGTGACGTCAACATGGGGCGTGGGGTGCGAGGGGGGAAGGCTTCCCCTCCCTCCCCCGCTGCCTCGGCGTGGAAACACGCAGAGGAACGAGCGGCGGCAGCGCGGTAAATGGCGGCAGTGGGGGGAGGTCAGGGAAGGGAGGGGAGGGCGCATGCGCACCGTGACGCTTCGCCCGCACGACGTCAGTCCCTTCGAAATGAGCTCACTCGCTAAAAATAGCCTCTTTCTCCTCCCCTCTAGTTCACCCCCTCCCATTTCCCGACCTCCCCTCCGCGAACTCCCCCTCGCAACAAAATACGCACGCTCTCATAGTAACGCGTAAACAAACTGGAGGATCGTAAGGGACCTTCAGTCAGAAGGATGCAGTGCATGTTAGTGCAGTTTCGTCGCGAGCCTGATGCACCCCCGCCAGCGAGTGTTGGGCATTTTTTTGTGTACCCCTCGCCGTCTGTTTAAAACTCCCCTCCTCTTCCTGTCGGTCTCCCCATCGGTGGAACTACACGCTATTTAGCCCCCCCTCGTCCCTTGTGGAGGGGAGGGGTGCGCGATGACATCATCGGTCCGTGGCAGACCCTTTGGTGGGGCCCCAGAGGGGAGGGCGACGGCAGGGGCCGTTTGAGGGGGCGGAGGGGAGAGGGCTTCCCCGTACACTCAGTCGGGGGCGTCGTTTGGTGAGTCACCGCCGAGAGGAGGCCACAGGCAGACGCTGTGAGGCGCCAAGCGAGTGCCCTTTCCTCCTCCACTGCACTGCTGGGGGCGGCTGCAAGCCCTCTAGCTTCCTGAGGGTGCATTACTTGCCACGCACGAGAGAGAGAGAGAGTCGTCTCCTGTGGATTTGCGAAAACAATAAACATTCCATTCACTGATACATCGCCTGCATATTTACAAACGCGGTCGGAGCAATATCTTGCGTCGGGTGGACCGCCTTTTAGACAGAAGAAAGGTGGTCGGTCCGATGCGTTCGCCCCTAAACTGAGACAAAGGACGCTGGCGAGGAGAGACCGCTGCGTGAAGGCTGCCATCAGGGCCGGCCGGCGCGTGGACGTGTCACCCGTGAGACCATGTACTCTCTGCATCACTTCAGGGGTGGGGAGGTGGAGGAGTCTGCCAGCGAGTCGGCCTCTGCCCCCATGGCAGCAGCCGGCCCTGCCGAGAGCGCCCAGAGGGAGGGGGACGCAGCAGAGGGACTCCTCACCCCCGCCTCCGCCGCCACGGTGAGTACTTTCAATGCCCCCTCCCCCTCCAGACCGTTCGTCCGTCTGTCTACCCCCTCGCTGACGACCACTTTTCCTTCGATCACGGCTCCGCAACGAACGGATCTGCCGAATTCGTTCAGCTAGCAGCGTTTTGAATCAAACAATAATACACGTGCGTTACTATGGCGACCGCGCTGGAGTCGTCAAGCCTTTGTGAACTTGCTTGAGCTTGTTGTGAAAAGAGAAGAGCAAAAAATAAGTGGAGGAGGCGGCGAGTTCACAGTGTTCGCCAAGCCCTCGCGGTGAAAGCATTCTTTAAAAAGGGCCAATTTTTAACTGCAGGTCCAGGACCTTGACTTTCATTGATTTCTTCATCACGACCATACCCTTTCCTGCGTGCCTTGCGTCTCTCGTGTGCTCACAGAGCGTCACACGCAGTCTCGCACGCTTGTCTTCTTGAGACCCAGAAATATATTTTCCTTATCCGAATCACTTCCATCCCGTTCATCTATTACTTTCCCCCACCTTCAGAGCTTTATGGTAGCTTGCAGGTTATTGTGTAGACATAAGTACTTTATCGCGGTGTTTCCCCTCATCTTACTTCTTCACCATCACACACGCCTTGTGAACAGACTCACTTCATCTACATCTACATAATACCCTGCAAGCCACCATAAAGTTGTGTGGCAAAGGGTGAATTCTCACCAAACATGCACTACATATCATGCATAAAATAGGATTAGTATAAATATATTAGTCTAAACTTCACTATTTAAAGAAGATAAAGATAGAAAGTAATCATGCAAAAACATGCTGTTAGTTGGGTTACCTTCAAGTCCTTACATCAACATATAACTACCTATGCTATGGATTGATTCACTCGTATTGAACATATTTACCGCTATTCATATCCCTAATTCTACGAGTAAAAAGGACATTTTGAATCTGTCAGTTCGGCAATCAAATTCTCTAATTTTGTAATCATTGTTCAGTCTGCCATAGTAAGTTGGGGCTCGCAAAATATTTGTAACGTCTTCGCTGAAAATATTACCTTGGAATTTATTTAGGAGATTTAAGTCTAAATTTCAATCTACACTCTTACAATAATTCCCAATTTAATTCATTTGATAGACTAGTTACGCGAATATATAGTCATCGTCCCTTTACCAATATTGTCGATCTTCGCTACACACGTTCAAGTTCATTAATTTAACCGTTTTCGTAGAGATCCCATGTACTGGCAGCATATTCCAAATATGGTATAACTAGGGAAAAGTAGCTGTTTTCTCGTACATGAAAACATTTGAGCACACTCCTTCAATAAAACGTAGATACGAACGAACTAGTTCATAGCACACGACTCTCGAATTCTTCTTCTAGCGAGGCAATAATAAATCAACAAACATGGAATCCATTATATCTCTCGGAATAAGACTGACACACGATCTTTCATTATTCACACCGGATCACGGAATGGCAACGCTGGAGTAGGCATAATGCTCAGGAAGAGAGCAGGACCACGTGTGAAGAGAGCTTCTTGCAGTACAGTGAGGGTATTATAATGGTGGAGATTGAAACCAAACCTACAGATACCAATGTGGTGCAAGTTTACATGCCTACATCATACTACGAAGACGAAGAAGTGGAAGATGTCTACGAAGATATCACGGAAGTTATAAAACAGGTAAGAGGAGAAGAAAACCAAATTATATTAGGAGACTGGAACGCTATCGTCGGCGGAGGTCAAGATGTAAGAATAACTGGAAAATATGCATTGGGAAAACGAAACGAAAGAGGAGAAAGACTACTGGAGTTCTGCACACAACATAAGTTTGTGGTTGCCAACACATTGTTTACAAATCACAACCGAAGAAGGTACGCGTGGAAAATGCCAGGAGACTGAGGAAGATTTCGAATATACTACATATTAGTGAAGCAGAAATTTAGGAATCAAGTGAAGGACTGCAAAAGCTGCCCGCGTGAAGACATCGACAGTGACCATAATTTAGTAATGATGAAATGCCATCTAAAATTCAAGAAATACCTATGTAGAAAACAGTGAATAACATATGGCAAGTGGAAATACTGAAGAAGGTTCAACATCAGCAGGAATTTCAAAAAGCAGTGGAAAACAACATAGGAGAGGATCTGACTGAGAAATCAGTGGAAGAGCGTTGGGACAAAGCCTCTGAAACCAATTTCTTCTGCGTCTCTTATTGCTTCCTACTGGTATATTCTTATATTGCTCATTATTATTCTTAATTGAATAATCACCCTAACTATGCAACACGTTTTTCCTGTTCTTCTTATTCTCCGAACTCTTCAAATCTTTTTTACCCTGTGGAAGATGATATCGCTTAAATAACAATGTACTATAGCTCTATCCGACGAGTAATCGTCATAAGTAGTCGACGAAGTATTGGTTGATCTTAGGATTATCCTCATTCTCTGCCTCACAAGAGACTTAATACCGTGGGAGTGGGTATAAAAAATTAATTACTTTTGAAAAAATGCTATGTGCATGCATAAAATCCTAAACGAAGTTAACTTTCACCACACCTCGTCTGTGGACCATTAATAAATTTCTATCTCGCATATTAATATTGCTTGGGTTACAGAAAAATTATATATTGGGTATCTGCAAGATTTAGATTTTATATATTTTAGAAATTATGATCATTAAAGACAACTGTTAAGTGTTGATATTTGATCACGATCTGGACATAGCATAAATCAGTATCTGGAGGGTCCCGCGTTCAACTCCGGGTGTTCCCTTCCTGTTTCCAATTATCCTATGACGTGCAAATTAAAAAAAAATAAACCTTACAAATACGACTGCAGAGATGAAGTAAGCTGCATCAATTCAGAGAGTCGAGAAACGTATTGCCCTCAGATGTGTGGACTAATTCCGCATTCCGCCGAGCAATGTAACCATATTCTGCGTGGAGGTAAACATCTTTCGTTTGTCATCCCATTGGCAGACACAAAAGGGCTGGCATGGCACGGAACTGTGTCCTTGAGAGAATTACATCAGCGTACGCATCCCATTCTGCGCCCGGGGACTTCCTGTCAATCAGACTTCGACTGGGAGTTCGCGGCGGGATATTGTGCTTTATGCAGGGCCTTCAACGAGTCTACTAAACGAAGCCACGATTGTCGTGGGGGCAAATACACTGTCCTCCCATGCCGAAGGTCCAGGTTCGAATCCTAGTAGAGGCAGATGTTTGTCATTGGATTCCTGGTTCCTACATCTAGAGGGTGTGTGGAAGGGGGTGAAGATCACCAAACAGGTTCTATTGAATTGCAACTAGGATATTTAATGGAGACTTGCTAGATAATAGATCCACATGCAGCTAGACGTTTAGTATCTACATAATAAGAAAGTGGTTATTGGTTGCTATAAAATGCATCATGCAGGGGCGTCGGAACTATTTTCGCTGGGAGGGGCCAGCCTTGAAAAGGACCCGCAAAAAAACCTTGCCCTTAAGAAAAGGGCCCGCATTTTTTTGCGGATAGGAGGGGGTAGAGACTATATTTCCGCTAAAAGTGCATATGAATGAGGTAGAATATGAGTCCGAAGGGAAAAGGCAAGCTAGAAACCAGTGAAATTTAATTTTTATTAATTAAGACTCATTTCTCAAGGGCCTGGGGCAAATTCTGGGGGGGGGGGGGCGAATGCCCCCTCTGCCCCCCACTTCCGACGCCGCTGGCATCATGCACTGCAGACTACTCTGACTATATTTCACGTACCTATCTCTTTGCTACGCTGCCTATTGCTCTCTTGTATGGTACGCGGGAATAAAAGACATTTTAAATCTATCGGTACGACAATCTGTCTCTCTAATCTTTCAAATCATTCAGTATCAGAGCGTAGGTTAAAGTACAGATTATATCTATTTGAGAAATTTCAATCGGATAGCTTTACTTAAGATGTTAGGCACATATTAAAAACACCAGTGTATTATGCTAGATTCGACCAGATAAATAAGATTAGAGAGATAGATTGTCGTACTAATAGATTCAAAATGTCATTTTCCATAAGAAAACACAGCAGGCAGCATAGCAAAGGGATAGTTAGGGAAATATTTTAGAGTCGTCTGTACATCTACATAATACCCTGCAAGCCACCATAAAGGTGTGTGGCAGGGGGTGAACTCTCACCAAACATGCACTACATATCATGCATAAAAAAGGATTAGTACTTGTATATGTACTGCTCAAAACTACGATATTTAAAAAAAGATAAAAATAGCAAAGCATACATGCAAAAACATGCCGTTAGTAGATTTAGCTATAAGTCCTTATACCAACATGCAGCTACCAATGTTATCCATTGCTACACTCGTACTGAATATATTTACCGTTATTCATATCCCTAATAGTACGAGGAAAAAAGGGCATTTTACGTTCGGCAATCAATTTCTCTAATTTTATGGTTATGGTCCAGTCTGCCATAGTAAGTTGGGGTTCGCGAAATATTTTTAACATCATCACTGAAAATATTGTCTTGGAATTTATTTAAGAGATTAAGTCTAAATTTCAACCTGCGATCTGACAATGATTCCCATTTGAATTCATTTAATTGACTGGTTACGCTAAAATAATAACCATATTATAATAACATAATATAATAACCATAATATAATAACATGCACCATTTACGTGCAGCTAAAAACTACGATGCTACTGCATACTTCATGGAGGCGTGTTACATTGCTATTTGGCACCTCTCGTTAAAAGCAGGCTACTGACGAGCCGTCCCCTCCACCCACCCTCCTTTCCCATAAGAATCCTACACAGTTACCCACCCTTCGTTTTAAGCGCAAATTACCTAAGATGCCGGTTGACTCCCCGCGCGGCAACTGCAATGACTTAGCTAAGAATTAGCTGTGCCTCACTGCTGTGCGTACACCTTAAGATTTCATCGTCTAAGAATTCAAATTCTGCGACTTACCGGAGTGGAAATCAAAATTTCCCATCGGAGAACTCTCGCATTGGTTCCGGGAGGAGCGATCCAGGAGGCAAACCCACTCGTCGGATTCGAAAGGGGAAGAAGTGTCCGTTCAGCGAACGAACGGGGAGAAAAGTCTGGAGAAAGAGAAGGCAGTCGGTCGCCTCATGTCAACTACAAGTCCGGTTTTCTCGCGTGGAAAAAGTAAATTCCTTCTAGCCTAGACGGCTACTCTGAGGAGAAAGCACATCTACCGAGTTTCACCGCATATGAAGTCATTTTACCATTCCAGCTGTACATTCTTCCTATCCACTTCATGTACATCTACGTAATACACTGTGAGCCACCGCGAGGGTGTGTGGCAAGGGGTAAAGATCACCAAACATGAACCATTTACATTCAACAAAGAAATACCAAGACCTAGAGATGAAATGCAATGCAACCATGCCACAACTTGCTACTATGCAATGTCAGCCACGAAACTAAGAGCTATCAACCAAGAGCTACCACTACTGACTACTCTAACAATATTTCACATGCCTATACCTTTGCTACGCTGCCTATTATGTTCTCTTATGGTACGCGGGAAAAATGACGTTTTAAATCTATCGGTACGGCAATCTATCTCTCTAATCTTATTTATCTGGTCAAATCTACGAATAATACGTAGAGGTTTTCAATATATATCAATTGTTAATTTATGCTGGAGATTTAGTCGTTCTTTCACTTTCTTTGAGAGAGTGAATGTTGAAACATCTACATCTACATAATACCCTGCAAGCCACCACAAGGGTGTGTGGCAGGGGGTGATTGCTCACCAAACATGCACTACATATCATGCATAAAAAAGGAATAGTATTAATATAGTAGTCAGAACTACACTATTTAAAAAAGATAGAAATTGCAAAGCAAACATGCAAAAACATTCTGTTAGTAGGGTTAGCTTTAAGTACTCATACCAACATGCAGCTACCAATGCTATTCATTGCTACTCTCTGATAGGACATATTTACCGTTATTCGTATCTCTAATTGTGCGAGGCGAGGTGAAACGATCCCAATGAGGGGACCTTTCATTCTTTGGACATTCTGTGAACTAGTGATTCAGAGAGACTGCACGGTATTCATCTGAGATATTACGTGGAGTAAATGCTTCGGTAGTCAATCAATAGTCATCATTTACTCCGTCCATATGGTTATGGTTGTGCAAGGACACTTGCATCCTTTGGTCCACTTCCCATCACCCATCCAATCTTCTTCATTCTCCCGCTTACCATCAACCCCAACGGACCCCAACTTACTATGGTAGACTGGACCATAATCACAAAATTAGAGAAATTGATTGCCGAACTGACAGATTCAAAATGTCCTTTTTTCCTCGTACTGTTAGGGATATGAATAACGGTAAATGTATCCAGTACGAGTGTAGCAATAGATAACATTGGTAGCTGCATGTTTGTATAAGGACTTAAAGTTAACCCAACTAACAGCATGTTTTTGCAGGTATGCATTGCTGTTTTGATTTTTAATTACAAATTTGATGCATGATATGTAGTGCATATTTGGTGAGAGTTCACCCCCTGCCGCACACCTTTATGGTGGCTTGCAGGGTATTATGTAGATGTAGATGAACCCATGTTCCTTTCATGGAGTCCCGCTCAAGCTCTTCATATCCCCTGCGTAAATACGTAGGTTTAGTAGCTTGGATACGTTTAGTAGCAATGATGCGTAAGTTTTAGTAATACGTCTACATAATACCTCTCAAGCCACCATAAAGGTGTGTGGCAGGGAGTGAATTCTCACCAAACATGCACTACATATCATGCTTAAAAAAGGATTAGTATTAATATACTAGTCTAAACTTCACTATTTGAAGAAGATAAAAATAGCAAAGTAAGCATGCAAAAACATGCTGTTAGTTGGGTTACCTTCAAGTCCTTATACCATCATGCCTATGCTATACATTGATTCACTCGTATTGGACATATTTACCGCTATTCATATCCCTAATTGTACGAGGGAAAAGGAAATTTTGAATCTGTCAGTTCTGCAATCCATAGTAAGTTGGGGTTCGCAAACTATTTTTAACGTCATCACAGAAAATATTATCTTGGAATTTATTTAGGAGATTAAGTCTAAATTTAAATGTTCGTCGGCGATGACACACCCATGGTTCTCATTGATGCTCTTGTAAAGTGTTGACTGTTATGATTGACGATCATTGTTCTGAAATGAGAGAGTTGAATACATGAATCAAGTACGGAGGACTTCCATTGTTCCATGATAATAAGATGTTTTTCATCGTACACGAGGGTTTCGCTGTAAGTATGGCCCCCTCTACTGATTTCAAGTATCATTTTATGAATCACTTACATAAATACGCTGTATAAAATATACATAAATGAATCGAAATTCGTGTTCTAATGCATGCTCCTTTCGTTCGAGGCACTACTTGTCAGGTTTACTGCGATTAATTTATGCATTAATTCAAATTCAGCCAAACGGATTAAGTGATAACTCAACTCAGTTACAATCATTGCTATTGTTTTGGTTTATTGACCTGGGTAAAAGATATGTAAAATTCTCATTTCTACCAGCTTTCACTGATTGTGAGTCAGAATCGCTATCTCAACGACTGAATGGAAAAAATGCGAAAAGTATCGTATAAGTTCATGCCCACAAGAAAAAAATTAAATACGCACGTATTTAGTGAAATCTTTCCAACCAGTCATCACCTCGTTACTATATAGACACTGACCATGGTACTAATACATGTATTAGTACCATGATGGTACTAATACATGTATTAGTACCATTACACTGACCATCTAGTTGCACGTGACTCCTGTTATGTACGTTATGGATGTTATCTACCCCCACCGACCTGCTTTCATTTCTCGCAGTGCCTTCTCTATCTCACTATCCAGTATTCCGGGGCCCACATCATCCTGATCTACGTCCTTTTTCTCTTCTATGTCCAAGTTCCTAGGCCTATTTTCGCTGTCACACAGTTCCTCAACATATTTCCTCCAACGACGCCGGATCTCCTCTGGTTCCATTGCTAAATTTCCCCTTCTGTCTTTGATGCACGGGACCGTTTTCCCTTTCTTGATTTCCGATAACATTCTAACCTTTGAGTACAGACTGCCTATTTCTCCTTCTCTCTGGAGTCTCTCCATCTCCTCGCATTGCCGACTCCACTAATTTTCTCTTGCTCTCTTTGTTTCTCTCCTAAGGCTGTTGTTAATGTCCTTATAACGCCTTTTGCCTAGCTCTGTATTTACATTTTTCCATTTCCTTCTTTCCATCATTAATTTAATGGAGGCATGCTAGATAATAGGGTCACATGAAGCTAGATGGTTAATATCTACGAAATAAGAAAGGGATTATTTGTTGTTATTACATGCATCATGCACTACAGACTACTCTGACTATATTTCACCTACCTATCCCTTCGAAATATATCGGTACGACAATCCATCTCTCTAATCTTGTTAATCTGATCAAACCTAGCATAATACGAACAGTGGCGGATTTAGGGGGGGGGGGGGTCACAGGGGTCATGACCCCCCCCCCCCAAATTTTATCAAAAATTTTTAATTTTTATTAGTTTAGTAGTTTTTGTATCCTTGTAAAGGATTTAAGGGAGTGTATATGCAAATGCTTGGCTGCAATCCCAAACGTGAGAGAAGTTTGAGTTGTATTTATCGTAGATCGTAGCACTCCCTACTATAAAAACAAGCTCAAAAATAAAATAAGCTGCGTCCCAACTCGTTAGGCATTAGGAATCATGGATTTGGGTGCCTAAAATTTAGCTGGCTAACCCAAAGGGAGCTTGAATTGGGACATCCTTACGCAGGTATTGCCATCTGCTGGGATGGAAACCGATGAAAAACAAGATAATGTGAAAGGGATGACAAATGATTAAGGAGCCCTCCTTACAAATGATGTACAAAATCTTACACAATCCATATTGTTAACTTTCTCTTGCCATTGTGTATAGACAGAATTTAATTTGAGTTTAGGGTAACGTAGATTAGCATCTTGTCATATTTTCCGTAATTTAGGTAATACCTTTATTTTAATGTGGAACAATTCGGCCTTCTCCTACTTCTGAATGAATCTTCCCGTCATGTCACTACTCCCTACAACGATATCTTATTGTGATAAACGAATCAACACGACTAATTAAATAAATATCAACAAACTTTCAGCCAAAATACTTTCCCTCGTCGGTAGCCACCTTCATCGAGTCCACTGCTCTCGCTTTGAATCATAGGAAAATGATGCACTCGTCGATGCCCAAATCTGGCGGCTGAAAAAGGTACCTAAATCCGCTCCCTTATGATGTCTAACGAGTTGGGACACCCTTCCAAGATGGCGTCCTCCCTAAATTCTGGGATGGTACCTATCTGGTGAATTGGGACACAGCTATAGAGCCCGCATAGTCGGGAGTGCCTCAGTGCTTTCGGCAATGTTCGGCAAATTGCGATGTCTCGTGATAAGCTCGTGGAGCTCGACTGACAGACAAGTGAGTCTTCACCTACCCTTGAATAGTAGGAATAGCCAATATATGATATAATATGGAATAGCTGGGTCGCACCAGGCGCGTAGCCATGGGGGGTTAAACCCCCCCCCCCCTGAAATTTTTCATCGGGGGAGGGGGGGGGGGACTACCCAGATCCAGGTCATGACCCCCCCCCAAATTTGATGCTGAATCCGCTCCTGAATACGAAGGGGTTCTTAATGTATATTTTACGGCATATGTGAACGAATCGGTTTAGAATTTACTTGAAAGGTTTAACCTAAATTTTAACCTGCGTTCTGATAGTAAGTCTCATCCTAATTCTTCTATTAA
This sequence comes from Platycnemis pennipes, assembly GCA_933228895.1. Classification (NCBI taxonomy): domain Eukaryota; kingdom Metazoa; phylum Arthropoda; class Insecta; order Odonata; family Platycnemididae; genus Platycnemis; species Platycnemis pennipes. The sequence goes on along the minus strand of OW121857.1, from coordinate 92,119,710 downwards.
CCTCGTAACACTTATACAATTATCATAACGACCTTTAACAAATCAAGGATCTCCGTTGCTTACGCTCAAATTATTTTATTATACCTTCCTCGGATATCATACACAAGCGGCATGTTCTAAATAAGGCCTGATAAGTGTAAAATGTTTCTTTCTCGTACTCTCTCATCGCATTTACCTGGAACCCTGTTTACGAATCCTAATCTACGGTTTGCTACAGTAGTTATTTTCCTGATGTATTCCCGCATGGCATGTCTTCAGTGATGGTGACGCCTAAATATTTAATGGATTTTACGTAAAATATTTTCTTTTCTTTGATGCAATAATTATTCCGGGGAAAGCTGTTCGTTTTTCCAAAAGTTTAATACGGCGCATTTATTCAAATTTAATTCTAGCTGCCAATTATCTCACCAATCATCGATCACATTTAAATCCTTAGCTAACGAGTGACTGTCCTCTTCATTTCTAATTTTCTCATGCACTACTGCATCATCTGCAAAAAGACGGAGGTTGCTATTTTTAACTACTGAATTCAAGTAATTTACGTAGAGAAATGTCTTCCTTTCCTCCGTGACATGTCTTCAGTGGTGGTGACGCCTGTAAATATTTAAGCAATTCTGCGTTAAACAAGTGAAGTAGAGGCGGATAAGTTGTGCTTGAGCAACTTCGATCCACGTGCGTTTGGGAGGAACGGCATATTGTAGAAAAGGGTGCGTCAGGCAGTCTCGTGAATCACGGACCGTCCCCGCCCCAGCCGTCTGCTCTCTCCCTCGCTCCCCTCCTCCCCCCTCCCCGTCTACGGAACCCCCTCCACCCCCTCTTCCGCGCCTCCTGAACTTCCGCCCACACGGCCGGTCAGCAGTACCCCAAGCTGATGAGGAGATAGATTAACCGCTCTTAAGGTTCAGCATTATTTCACGAATTCAGCACGATTTATGGATCATGTCAGACATCTAGGCAGACACCCAGACTAATTGAAACGTTAAAATATTTCGACAAGGACTTCAATCGCATTCGACCTGGCGCAGGCACGTAGCTAGAACTTTGTTTCGAGGGGGGGGGGGTCGCTAAGTCTTGTGTATCTAGCGTAACTTGAAAGAAATCAGCCTTGCCAGTTCGGTGCCGGCATGTTTCAAATCTCTTCCCTTAATTTACAGTGCTTGGTATTGGCACAGTGCCTATTCTTATCTCTTCTCACTGGTAAAGTTCACTGCTTACCTTGTTTTGGAGCAGGCAATTTGACCGGCCCCAGAACAGAAGTTCAACGCATACGTACATATCAGATTGAAAATAACAATTATTAAGCACACACATGCATACAACTAGTGATCTTGTTTCAAGACAATTAACTCTTGAATGATACGCAGTGCAATCCGGATTATCATGCCCAGTTAAAATCAGAACGATAAAATTATTGGAAAAAATGTCAGGGGGTGCTGAAGCACCAGAAGCCGCCCCTGGCTACGAGCCTGACCTGGTGTAATGGAACGAGTCCCTGCCGTAGGTCTGTAAAAATGAATCTTCTTACTGCTGGGTATGAAACCGTCGAAGTGATAAAACACTTATTAGAACTTGCATCTGAATCTCGCTTTTTTATAGCTGTGAGGCATGGGGGATAACACCCCGATAATGCGATACCTGTGTTAATATTGCCCCTTCATTTGCGCAGCGATGCAATGACCTTCTAAAAACATAATCTAATATTACATGAGATGCATTACGATATAATGCGATTACCCGAGTACATATTTTTCCCAAACGCAGAATAGTACAAAGAATATTTCGATGGTTACTATCAAACATCTAGGTGTCACAGCGACTCACAGATTCGAGAAAGTATATTTAAATTTAATTCTCACCTTAATGTAGAATACCGCATCGAAAAATATCAATAGCTACGGCAACCGAAAATCGTATTAGCTCAAATCCTCATGTCATCTCTTGAGCGCATGATGTTTGCAAAAAGCAGACTAGAAGCCATAATAATAGAGAATGAATTATTATAGACATTTCTAATATCATTGGGCATAATATTATCTTCGTTCATATAACCATTTGTATACATACCTTAGAAGTAATGAACTAATACTTCGTTTTATATATGCGTTTAAAAAAATTAAATAGTTGATAAATACGATAATAAAGCATGAAAGTATCAAAGGCAACGATTTCTCAACCTCCACAACAAGGCCTAAATAGTTGAACTCTTTTAGATGTGAAATTCACGTTTTCTGAGAAATACTTGCACTTATGCTTCTTGTATTTATTTTCCTTACAATGCTGCCAATAATGCACCGATGAAACATTTCTAAGAATAAAAGCACAAGTTTGTTACACATATTTGAAGTACTACAATAGGGTGATGCGAAAAGCTTACCCTCTATTAAATTGGCAACAATTTTTCCACACTTCAATCGTACAATATGCATTGTAAATTCAATGTCTAACTAGAAACAATACCTCACGGCCTGCCTATTTCATAGGAGATACTGCACCACAACATTCTTTGTTTTGCTGAGGCATAGCATGCTTTAATTAAGGAAGAAATAAAGAATACATTTCTTGCATCATTTCAGTTATAGAATTTATGGTGAGTTCTACCGCATAAATAGATGTATGTACTTGAAAGAAACGTGGCCCTAGTATTTACTCGACGTACTTGAAAAATTATGAAATTGAGCACTTAACGACGCACGGTTGCCGCTCCAGCCATATCCGGGTTCCAATCCAGGAGAATGATATTCTTCCGTCACATCGTCGCGCCAACCCAAGTAGTAAAGAACATGTTGTAAGGGCTCCTCAAAGGGCTGGGATCTAAGTTGAGGCCTTCAGCAACCCTTTGCACATTATCCACGTAGCACCAAACATTTTTAATGCTACGTGGATAATGTGCAATTGGGCTACGTGGATGGTCTTAATTTCTAAGGTCGACGTGGTTGTGGTGAATAGAATTCATCAATTAATAATCTTGATGGCGAGTGAAATTTAAACGCCAGGGTGGCAGACTATACCTTGGGCTGTGTGTGGGTTCCCGGATCGGGAAGAAGAACTTCTTGAGCTGAGACAACAGTTCTCTGAGCTTCGCGGATTCAAATCTGGGCCATGCTTCTGCACGCTCCTGGCCAAAAATTAGCTGCGTGATTTTTCCTAGACCGAAGAGGACTTGCACGAGCGCGGTGAGGGCCCCGTGCACCCCGATCTATCAAATAATAGCGGCGCCAGAGTGTTGGCTTCAATGCCGAGTGTCCTCTCGGCCTCCGGTCGGCCTGAATCTCCAATCCGCTCGATATTTTCCAAATGGTCTAGCTTATACCTAATGGAGGAGAGCTCAGAGGAGAGCTCTGCTGCTCAGAGCCACGCGACCTCGCCACCATAACCGTATTATTGCCTGGGGACCCCCTCTCGTGCTTTCGTTTGTTTATAATGCTCCGCTTGTCTGAATCCGCCCCCTCCCACCTTGCCGACGCGGCGCCTCGGAGGGGAAGGGGAGAAGTCGTGGGGTCCCGTTGCAGGCGCCCCTTGGCGCCGGTGGCGCGCCCCGCCGGCGGCGGGCCGAACTAGGGAGAGATCTCCGAATTCCGACCCAGCGCGCCGCTTTCTCCCGATTGGCGGAGCGATTGGGTGGAGAGTGGGTGGGGCGGAGGGACCCGCAAAGGCGCCTATGTTCTCCGCGTCGTCGGCTGACACACACATCCTCACACTGTGCCGCGTGCTAGGAAATACTTCCCTGAGCAGACACGACAAATTGTTCGCTCATGTTATCTGAGAGGGTGGCTGGGTGCGCAAATCTTTATTGAGATCAGGTAAATCTCTACTAGTATTATTCTTGGGTTCGGAATTTCTGGCTGATGCAACTCGTAGCCAACCATTACCATCTGGCTCCTACGTTGCGGAATCGAGGAACTGCGAAGTCATTGGCGAGTTAAAATGAGGAAATTGTGTTGCCAAAGCACAGAATTGAATGAATAAATATTCTATTATGAAAGAGGCTGCCAATTGAGGAACATAGCGGAGCTTAGCTGAACCCATTACGAGATTGGCCTTCTCTGATGAAAGCAATAATCATTTTGGATGGTTTCTGTGGGAAGTGTCGCACAAACGTCGAAAACGAGGCGTCGATCTTCAAGTCTATGAGCAGTTATCCGACGCAGTAAGCGAAGCTGAGACAGTTCATCACAACCAGCAAGTCTCCGGGCCCCAAGAGCTCTTCGCCAGCTGGTATGGCAGCGTTTGTAGAATTCAGCCAGCCGTATCAAAAGGTTAAGTGCCATAGGGCTAGGAAGAAGCCACGACAACGCGACCTTTAAACGAAGATTACAAACGAGATAAAGGAGATAAAAACCGAAATATTTGAAATCATTTTCCTCTTGATTACTTGATTTTTGTAATGTCACGTGCTACCCGACTAATTGACGCATTTACTACAATGAGCATGGTTTGCGCTGTGGTAGATCGAGTGAAAGTATTTGTTTTATAAGTTTACGACGCCATAATGCCATGCGATTCGAAAGAAAGAAATCATGCCCGGTATTATTTTGTTTTCAAAATAAAGTTCGACACTGTGTTGCATAAACAACTAATGTGTGAAGGACAGTTTTGAAGAATCGGACACAGAGTAGGAAGTTAGGATCGCGACTTACGTTATCACCGGAAAGTCAAAATTGTCGCCCATCTCAAGGAGTGGATTCGGTTGATCTTGGGCAGGGAGGTGTCTTTTCTTATCTCTTTGAGTGACGTCAGAACCAAAATCACCCGCAGGATTATGTTCTTTGGACGATGACGTCACCTATTCAGAAATAATGAAAGAAGTGGACTGTGTGAAATTCATCGAATATTTAGCATTTTTACACTCCGTGACGCGAGTCGGAGTTGGAACTGTACAAAAATCTCTGTATTGCACTTCTGAGAAGAGATATTCCACAAAACCAGCGACGTCGTTGCATTAGGTATAAAAGTTACGCTCGAAGTGTCTTGTACATAGGTACATACGTTGTTCAGATGTTGGACCAATCGGCGTTATTCGTATTATTATCCATAACTCCCGCGTCACTTCATGCATCAAATCACACAAATTCTTCGAGTGAATGGACCGCGAAAACAAGAAAGGGTTGCTATTTCTCGATAGTCAGGCTGTTTATTAACTGCCGGGAGCATTTGGAATCCAGCCCAGGGAGAATTTGATCTTAAATATTACAAAATGCGCGAGAAGTCTTGCGTTTTGTTATAAACATCAACTCTCCTCGGGATCACAGTGGTTGAAAACCTATAAAGGTGGATCGACTCGCACTTCAAGTGATCTTCATACCTGGAAGATAAATGGTCAAGATGTGCTTGGCACAAAGTGTTCAGTCAGCTGGTGTTCTGGCTCTCTCCACCAGAAGCCCATTAGGCAACTTGTGAAGTACGTTGGTGTCACTGGTGAGTACGGGCACGCACCTGTGTCCCATATGAGCAACGGGAAAAGGTGTAGCGTTACCGAGGTGTGGGACGTAGTCAAGTCATTGAAGACCTAATGACTTGACTACAAAAAATGTCTGTCCATCTCTATGGATGGACAGTCATTTTTTTCGTAATGGTTATTATACGTTTAAACTCAGCGATTTAGAATTTTATCCCGTTGATCTTCGTCTCTTAAACGTCAGCTATGTGAGAGTGAGGGTCGAAGTAGAGGGAATGAGAAAAAAATATACTCCCGCCAGCATGCCGGAACTCAATGTTAGAGAAGGTTAAAGAGGCAGGAAAAGAAGCACAGGTGAGGTGAACCGTAGAGGAAGGACGGGGGAAAAGGAGAGAGAGAGAAAGGAGAGGAAAGAGTGCGGTGAGAAGAGGCGGACCACTACGGTGGTAGTGGTCCATCAGTGGGGGAGAAATAGGGGAAGCGGGTCAGGCACGTAGCCAGAAATTTGCTTCGCCATTAGGACTTTCCAGAAACCGTGTCCATCCCTGTCCCTAAAAAGAGAAAAATAGATATTTGCGAGGAATATAGGACGAGTAACTTCATCTCACAAGTAGCATAACTAATTTTTAGAGTAATAAACAGGAGGCCGGAGATGAAGGAGATCTTAGGAATGAGTTCTTCGGGGAAGATCAGCGAGGTATTAGGAGATGTAGAGCAACCCGTGACACCATAGTCATATGTAATGAGAACGTTAGTGGAATGGAATATTGAACAATATCAGGAGGAATTCAAAGTTTTGACGAACTGGCCGTGAAAACTTTAGCGGCGTTACCCGTTGAAAATTGCACAATAGCAGATACTCCACAGAGAACAAAAATCATTCGCTTTGACAGGGACTCGAACCTGGACCCCCTGATTTCCGGCCAGGTGCTCTACCAGTGAAATCAGAGGGTCCGGGTTCGAGTCCCGGTCAAGGCGAATGCTTTTTTTTTCTCTGTGGAATGTCTGCTAGCATCAGGATGTTTTTACTTGTTCTGTGGGCATCAAATATTTTTTTGATTCAGCAGGCTCGTATGGAACATGGAAGCGCTGAGAAATCCAGGGAACTGGAGTGGAGAGGCAGACGTCTCATTGGGAACGTGGGCCATAGGACTTAGATCAGGAGAGCAGATCTGAAAATCAGATCGAGGGATAGCAGATCAGAGGGAGTCTGGATGAGCGACGGTAGGGCGGGGAGTTAGATGGTGTTATCCCCACTACATCTACGTCTACGTAATACCCTGCGAGCCACTACGAGGGTGTGTGGCAGGGGGTGAAGATCACCGAACATGCACTATTGACATGCAACTAGCATATTTAATGGAGACATGCTAGATAAAAGGGTCACATGAAGCTAGGTGGTTAGTATCGACATAATAAGAAAGAGATTATTTGTTGTTATTACAACCATCATACACTGCAAACTACTCTGACTATATTTCACCCACCTATCCCTTTGCTACGCTGCCTACTGTTCTCTCTTATGGTACGCAGGAAAAATGACATTTTAAAATGTATCGGTACGACATTCTATCTCTCTAATCTTGTTAATATATTCAAACCAAGCATAATACGCAGCGGTTCTTAATATATATCTAACGTCATCTGTGAACAAATCGGTTTCGAATTTACTTAAAGGGTTTAACCTAAATTTTAACCAGCGTTCTGATAGCAATTCCCATCCTAGTTCTTCTATTAAGCTCGTAACATTTATACAATTATAAAAGGCCTTTAACAAATCCAGCGGATCTCCTTTGCACACGCTCTAATTCTTTTATCATACCTTCCTCGTACGGATCCCATATACTAGCGGCATATTCTGAATGAGGCCTGACAAGTGTAAAATAGCTTCTTTCTCGTACTCTTTCATCGCATTTACCTAGAACTCTTCTTACGAATCCTAATCTACGGTTTGCTACACTAGTTATTTCCATGGTGTGTCCCTGTGATTCCATACTTTTCAATATTCGCAAAATGAAAGCGAAGGTAGAGGCATGGGAAGAATTGGATGTAAGCATGACAGTGGGGGGAATGGTAATTAATAAAATCCGTTTGATCTGCCGATGACCACGCGTTGGCAAATGGGACAGCCTAAAATTTTCAATCACTGTCAGTCGCTTGAGGTCAAATTTCATAGATTCAGAATGAGGGTGAATTAAAAAAAAACAAAAATTATGAAACTATTGAGGAAAAAGAAGGCCAAAATTATTGTTAAAGTAGAAGAAGACCAGCAATAGCAGTTTTTTGCTTGAGTAGGCTACTGGACGAAGGTGGTCGTGACGATATTAGGACAAGAATTGCATTGGTTAAAGAACAAGAGCTTGAAATGCTTTGCTTTGTACGGATCAGATACGTGGATTTTGGGGAGAGATAGCGATAAAAGATGGGGACCCTTTGGGAATGCGTTTCTGTGTATGAGTACGGAGATGGACTGAAAGGCGGTAATGGGTGGTGTGGGTGCTGGGAAGATGATTGCCGTCAGAATTAGGAGCCAGGGTGACGGGCTGCTCAGGGATGCTGAAGTCGCGGATGGAATGCTGGGTAATGAATGAGGAGGAGGAAGAAAAGGTATTATGATACTGCGAACAGAGGTATACCGATCTGAAGACAGAAATAGAATAGGGATGGAGCTGATAGACGCAAGTACAAAGAAGAGCGGCGAGATATGTAAAAGGGTGTTACGATAGGGAAAGCAGTGTGTCTGGTATGTTAGCCGAATTGGGATGGGAATCGCTGTCATAACGCAGGCTGAATTATAGACTTAATCTTCTGGGAAAATTTAAGGAGATACATTTCATTAATGACGTTAATCATATATTGCTGGCTCCGACTTATTATGGTCGGCTCGATAATTCTAATAAAATTCAGGAGATAGATTGCAGGACGGACAGGTTTAGAATGTCATTTTTTCCGCGTACGATTCGTGATCAGAACGTTAAACATCGCGTAAATCGGTAATAATTATAGAGGTAATATTCAGAGTAGGTCGATAGTTTTTTTTTTAATTACCTGCATGTTCAAATCAACGTGAGACTTGCATGCAATGCCTTTTTTTTTGCATGTATGAGTATCTATGAAATTGGTGTCGGGTTTCAAGGCATGCATGGTATTCATGGGTGTGTCCTACATGATTGTGATTTGGTAGTTTTTCTTCTTTTTTCCCCAATTACTTTTAAAGGTGTAGTGTTTGCTTTGTAGTGTTCATTTTTGTTTGTTGTGTCATTGTTCCTGGTGTGAGATGCACCCCCTGCCACACACCCTCGAGGTGGCTTGCAGGGTATGTCGTAGATATAGATATAGATATAAGTAGACAACCCATGATGACGACGATGAGTCATATCGATCACGTTTGCAACTGAAATTGTGGTGAAAGAGTGCCCCTTGGTTTTTTATGGTTACGAACATCAACGACGTGAACTCCCCTGCAATTTCATTTAATCAATGAAATGTGAAGTTGAGTAAGGACACTCCATCTAACTTTACCCAAACCAGTAAAAAACTATTGATCGACTGATTCATTGAACGCAGGAAGTTTGTTTGTAACGTTCACCGCACCCTTAATTTATTGGTTCACAGTTATCTCGCAAATAGCTCTAATTCAAGATAACGCGGGTTGGGCAATGAGGCCTAAAATTGCTCATTAACGCCGGAAAGCATTTAGGACGTATGATTTATAATGTTTCTGATGTCCTTCACAACTGAAAATATGATAACGGAAACATTTGAGTAATATATACTGCAGCCTTCATTTACACCAATACAAAGCTCATAATGGCATTTGCAAAGAGGGATACCTGTTTTATAATTGCTATATTCATGGAATTATTGCACTATTTTAGAATATAAAATGTGCTTTTGTATGTGCCCATAAGTGAGGAACCCTCCAATACGTCATCCAGACCCACACAATACCCAGCAAACCACCATACATCTACATAATACCCTGCAAGCCACCATAAAGGTGTGTGGCAGGGGGTGAATTCTCACCAAACATGCACTACATATCATTCATAAAAAGGGATTAGGTAGTAATAATATACTAGTCTAAACTTTAATGTTTTAAAGATAAAAATAGCAAAGCAAGCATGCAATATAATTCTGTTAGTTGGGTTACTTTAAGTCCTTATACCAACATGCAACTACCTATGCTATCAATTGAGTCACTCGTATTGTATATATTTATCGCTGTTCATATCCCTAATTGTACGAGGAAAGAAAGACATTTTGAATCTGTCAGTTCGACAATCAATGTCTCTAATTTTATGATAGTGGTCCAGTCTACCATAGTAAGTTGAGGTCCGCAAAATATTTTTAACATCATCACTGAAAATATTGTCTTGGAATTTAGTTAAGAGAGTTGAGAATTGGAATTTAGTTGAGCCTAAATTTCAACCTGTGATCTGAAAATGATTCCCATTTTAATTCATTTAATACTGGGCCATTTTACGATAATATATTTATCATACCGTCCGTTTGCAAATCTTGCCGATCTTCGCTGCACACGTGCAAATTCATTATTTAGGCCTATTTCGCAGGGATCCCATATACTGGCAGGGTATTACAAATGTGGTCTTACAAGGGGAAAACAGTCAATTTCTCGTACATGATCGTCACATTTGCCCAGTACCCTTCTGATGAATCCCAGTTTACGATTAGCTTGACTCATTGCATCACGTATGTGTTTATCTCAAGAAAGATCATGTTTCAATATTATTTCAACATATTTTATATGTTCCATCTTTGTAAATTTATTATTCCATATTGAAAGTGCTAAGAGGACCATCTTTCCATTGCTTGTAGGTCATCATTTAAATATTCATGATCGTTTGGACGTACAATTTCCCCATACAAAACTACATACTAGGGATTCGAGAATTCTTATCCAGACGGTGCTTGTTAGGTACGTCTACGCAGAATCCTTATTGAGCGCGGAAAGAGAGCACGAGGCGATTGCCAGCCCGTGCTCAAGTGTCTATGATATAATCGACGCGAAGGGCATCTTCCCCAATGTGCTCGGCGCCGTCGGGACAACGATCGGCTTGGAAATGACATTCCAGTCTCCCCACCCTCGCGATCTCTATGCCTCGCCACCCCCCCCCCCCCGCTGGACCACGTTTACCCTCCCGGCAACCGTTTGACGGTCTTTAATTTTCGGTTTCTCCGTGCACGGGAAGTTTTCGCCGAACGCTATTTTGGTGGAGCGACACTTCCTTGGTACGCGAAGGCACGGTTTTCGTGAAAATCCGAACCGCCTTGGCATGTGTTGTTGGGCTGGGAGTTGGTCTTTTGCGCGGAGCGAGAATTCCTCTCCTCCCCGCTCCTTCCAAGAATTCTCGCAACACCGCCTGACGTCATCCCGTTTACTGGTTAGCGGCGGAGGGGAGGGCGGGGTAGGTGCCGCTCGGGCTGCGACCTTGTATAAGCCCACTCGGGTCCAATCGCTAGCCGCAGCGGACGACTGAGGAGGCAGTTCTCGGCGAGTGGCGGGCCAGTGCGGATGTGATCTCGGAGCGGAGCTTTCTCGTCGACATCTCTTCTTCCACATACCCGATATCATCATTCACGGTGCCCTGTCGGAGAGCATTTCGGTGTCCGAGTCGAGACAGTTGCTGTGCAGTGCAGGAATACTCGTGACAGCGCGATTCTTCTCTTGGATGCTGCTGGCTCGGTTGTGATCTGCAACACGTGAGCAGCGTTGTCGCGCGTGTGTGTGAGTGCGTGTGTCATTCGGAATTGGTTCGGAGAGGAGAGGGGTGGTGGTTGCGGCGGCGGCGGCCTTCGTCGCATTCCTTCGTCGCACCTGTTGACTCTGGCAGCGAGGCTTCCTCCAGTCGGCCGCCGTGAGTGCGTGAGTGCCACCGTGAGTGTGCGTGCGCGAGAGATCCCTCGTCTCGTCGTGACGCAGGTGTCCCTCGCCGTGATTAATGTCTCAGCTGGTCCCGGACCTCGGACGTTCTCGGCCGCTGATTAAGGAGGACGGAGGCGCCCTCTGCCTCGAGATGTACTCGTCCGACTGGAACCGGGAGGCGTCCTCCCTGAAGAGCACCACCAACACCCCGTCGTCGTATTCCTCGTCGCTGGTGAGTCACCCGTGTCTTGCCCTCTCGCCCGCCGAAGGCGTGCTGTGGCATTTCGTTCGATAGTCGGACATTTGACGGCGCGGCATTTCCTGCCTCTCGCTCGTCGTCTCCCCGCCGCGCGAATTATCTCGGACGCTCAAGTCGGCGCCGTCGCCGCTTGACGTCATTGCTCCGTCCCTTGCATGCTCTCGGTAGACGGGGGCGTCTTAATTTTTGGGGGGGGGGATCTTGGAACCGGATTGCAGACGCTTTTGCGCGTCCTTACTTCACCCACGTGACTGATCCGTCCCTCGCGGACACTCTTCCGCCTCTAATTGATTGAATGTCGTCTTCTTTAGCGTCCGCCCCGGGCGATGGGTGGCGTAGCAGCGCCTTTCACCGCGCCAGGTGGGTTTTATTTTAGGTGCGATGGATTTCCCCGATTTCAAACGCGGATGTATTCAGAGGGGACCCTCAGGTTTCTCCAGGACGCGAGCGCGTGGGTCGGCTTTCGCAGCAAATCGACATCCGTTTCTTGCCGCGTTCACCTGTTTTCGTATGTTGATATGTCGTCATGACAATTAGAAAAGGACTTGTGCAAGCCTGTTCAATAATCCGGGGTTTTCAGTGCAATCATGTGGCGGAATGACATAAATATGTTTTGCTGCAGCAGTATTTTTATCTATTCTTGTGCTTTGTGAATGATTACGTTCTATTTGGGGTCGGGGTCGTGATATGATTTTTCATGTGTCACGAGTAAACATTCTTCGGTCTTTAACATGATGTAATATTTGACGAAAATTGTATCTCTATTTTGATTCACCTATTCTTATTCGTGAAATCGCGCGCTCCGCAAAGCATCATGATGCAATGTTCATATTATTATTCAGTTGATGCCAATTAGTGATGTCTTACGCTATTCTAGGTCACGAATGGAAATATTTATAACTGTCTCGAGAGTGATGTCACAATGCTTGGGCATTGCGGAAAGAACGTCAGGGTATCCAGCTGTAAGTAGCATGACATACCACCCAGCCTCCATATGCTTGATCATATTCCCGCATCGTTTTCACGCGGAGTCCTATTGCGTAGGGGTTGGTTTTGTTTTCTCCTATTGCCATGTTTGAAATATGTTTTACATATCTTTTACTTTTTACACACTGGAGTGTTTACAGTGTTTATTTCGTAGTGTTTGGTGACAATCTTCAAAAGGCGATAGACAGCTGAGGTTTGCTGCGTCGCCATTTACGATAGCTGGTAGTTATATTAATTAATGAGGAAATGTATAGGGAGTATGTCTGGTGCGAAACCCGTCGTAGGTAATGTCCCGCTGCTCCCAATGAGATGTGAGAGTTCCTCTGGTCAGCAAGTGAAGATCTAGAATTTTCCAATTTAATGCGTCCATGTGAATGGTTTGCTTACAATCGGCCCCAAATTCATAACATATACACATTGGATAGCCGATCGTGTACTTTTGTCGGGCACTACATTACTTAATGAAGATAGAATCCGATCGTATGTCATAATCACGTAAATGGTTGTTTGGTAATCTTCACCCCCTGCCACACCCTCGCGGTGGCTCGCAGGTTATTGCCTAGCTATAGATGAATCGTGATACTTGGATATCGTTCTGATTTTACGTTACTGGTGGTGATGCATGCGAGATTTATGGTGTTTTTTCGTGTTATTGTGAAATGGCGTTACAAGGGGTGTCATTGATTGAGAGTGTTCGTGTTAACTACATCAATTAGATTTTGTTGGTGGTACGTACGGAAGAGACCTGTCTTCTTAGCTCTCATGTTTCTCTGTAAGCCGAGGAAAATGCGCAATTAATTGCTTGGTCTCTCGAGATGGATGCTATCAGTAACTGTATAGTGATGGAATTTAGAATTTATGGGCGCAGAAACTTAATGTAGTGGAATCGAAGTCGCTTGATTTTCCAAATGTTTTATTTTTATTTTTTTCCCTCAGCATCCCCCGGTTTTTGCATCCGCCTCCCCAACCTCGCACCCTCCCCGCCCCCTTGGCCAGCGCGGAAGCACACTTTCCCCAAATCCTTGCTCTTTCTTGAATGGGATGAGTCAGCGCTTCCGACTCGGCGGCGGGCCGGTCTCCTCTGGGGCGCTGACGCACGGGTTCGCCCCCCTCCCGCCCCCCATTCGCCCCCTCTCGCGTGCGTCAGCGCCGCTGCACTTGTTCGCGCGCGCGGCCTGTGTGGACAAGTCCATGTGGGGCTGATCCGCGGTGCGCGAAACAATCGCCTGTGTAGATCGACCGATTGTCGTACTGATAGATTATAAATGGCATTTTCCCACGTACTATAAGGGAGCAGAATAGGCAGCATAGCAAAAGGGATAGGTGGGGGAAATATTTTAGAGTAGTCTGTAGTGCGTGATGCATGTATTAATCCTTTAAATACAAAAATACTAACAATCTAGTTGCATGAGACTCTATAGTTGCTTGTTTGCATGTCAATAGTGCATGCTTGGTGATAGTCACCCCCTGCCACACACCCTCGCGGTGGCTTGAAGGGTATCATGTAGATTTACACCTTTTGCAAGCGTTTCAGAGCCCATACCTCGTCCGATGTGCGGTGCAGCCCCAATATCTATCTACATCATACCTATTTCTATCTATCTACATAATACCCTGCAAGCCACCACAAAGGTGAGTGGCAGCGGGTGAATTCTCACCAAACATGCACTACATATCATGCATAAAAAGGATTAGTATTTATATACTGTTCTAAACTTCACATTTGAAAAGATGAAAATAGCAAAGTAATCATGCAATAACATTCTGTTAGTTGGGTTACCTTCAAGTCCTTATACCAACATGAAACTACCTATGCTATCCATTGCTACACTCGTATTGGATGTATTTACCGTTATTCATATCTCTAAATGTACGAGGAAAAAAGGAAATTTTGAATCTGTCAGTCCGGCAATCAATTTATCTAATTTTTTAATTATGGCCCAGTCCACCATAGTAAGTTAACCTATAGTTTAACTTGTGACAATTATATTTGTTTGTCTCTGCTGACTACCAAGCAAGATTTGTGGCAGAGGAGGGTCATATCCATATTCTCAAACATGCACTACGCACAGGCGCTGAAGTTTACTTTTATTACGTACCGAAGGAAAAATTTCTATGCATATGTATCTTGCAGGAGACACTACCAGTTCTACTTTTCATTCAGCAAGAAATGAAAGATTTGATAATTTACTACTGAAATGCATCATAGGTATTATGTATTTTATGTTTAAATCCTAAAATGAAAAATAATCTGACGTCTTAATTTCATCCCTGTCATGTTTGTCAGAGAGCAAATTAGCATTAATCCGTTTTAATCTGCTGTGTGCAATTTGATTGTCATGTCAAGGTATTTTATGGCGGCACCATGGTGGTCGAGGTTGTGATTTTTTTATGATCACCAATTGTTTGGGAAAGAACGAATATTTGATCTGTAATCTACGTAATACCCTGCAAGCGACCTCGAGGATGTGTGGCAGGGGTTGTAAATCACCAATTTAGTTAGTGTTTGTAAAGAAAGATATTTAGTTTTCACTTCACTCATACAACATTAGTGCTCTTAACTTTAGGAATGGTGATATCAAGAAGTAATAAATCGAATTCTGATTAATTTGACAGCAAATAAGCATTTTTCAATGTTAAAGTTGATGAGTTAGACGCTCTCCTGTAAGGCTTTGAACAAGTCAGTCTCCGTCGTCCTGTGGCCAGAGTCCGTAGGTGGGGCCTAGACACTTTCTCTTCCCCGACGTTGGCTCCCTCC